>CM062817.1:2036848472-2038048472 GCA_031772625.1 Pinus tabuliformis | reverse complement strand
TGGTACCTAGAGTGGTTAAAGCTTGAGTACACCTTAGTCCCACTTGATTAGAGTACCCTGGTAAGGTATCTAATTTGTAACACTATGTGTGCTATGACTCTTCATAGAGGCTATCATTTTGAGATCTTCTGTATATATGTAATAGTGAATACCTCCCTAGTTAAGAGGGAGTGTTGAAAATTGTAACTAGTGTCGGTCTTCATAATTGTATTTGAGTCATGATGTAATGTATTTGTCAAAAGAAAGAAAAATAAATTTTATTGTAAAATAAATTGACTTATTAAAGCATGGGTTTCATGCTTGGGTCAATGGTTAATAGGTCAAAGCCTCCATTGTAGGCTTCTAGGGTTTGTGTCAAGAGTCCTTGCCCTTGTCATTATGTAATAAACCCTTCTTGGGCTTCTTGAGTCAAGAAATAAATTTATTTTAGTGTTAAATAAGTCATTTAGGCCTCTTCGACCAAGTTAGCCTCAACCTGGACAAGTAACCCTAATTAGGAGGCATAATCTATTATGTGAAGGCAACAACTCGACCTCATTTGGAACATATCCACAAGAAGTTCGATCAATTTTCTCTCTCTACTCTCACATGTGCGAAATTCTGAAGTTGTTGGGGAGGCCGAAATTTCAGATCTGCAGTAGGGCTGGAATTCTAGAAGTTGGGGGTCGAAATTCTGGATTGTTGTTGGGTTGTAGTTGTTGGACAAGAAGAGACTACTGAAGTTTGCTGAATCATATTGGAAGGCTAACTTGGTGGTGGAGGAAGGCCTTTTTGGTCAAGTCTAAGGTCTTGATCTATCTCAATTTGATTAGTGGAGGAGTTTGACTGGGTTTTCCCCTATAGAGGGGTTTTAGCCCTAGCTTGTTAGAAAATGTAACTATGTTCAGTCTTCAATAATGTACTTGAGTCAGCATGTAGTGTACTTGTCAAAAGAATAAATAAAAGAATTTTTATTATTGTGACAATGACGTATTAAAGCATGGGTTTCATGCTTGGGTCATCATTATATTAGTCAAAGTCCCCATTGTGGACTCCTAGGATTAATATTGAGATTATAGAGTTATTGTATATTCGAAGAGACCCTTCTTGGGCTTTCAAACCATGTAAAAAGGTTTTATATCAATTCAAATATGAATTAAGTACCCTCCACATCATGCTGGCCTAAGGGAGATCAAATCAGCCTAAGGACCCCCATTCGACCAACAAGAAGCCTATATATTGAAGGAGGTCGAAGTCATTTGGATCACTCATGCTCAAGCATGTTCGATATCTCAAGAAGAGTTGGAGAAGTGTGAAGTCTGTTGCCGGGAGGACGAAAGAAGTGCAAGTTTGGGGGAGTCTCTAGAGAAGAAGAAAATCGAACTTTTGGTGCCTCTCTCTCTCTGTTTCATGGTTTGTGTTGGGAGATTGAAGTCTCCTAAGATTTCGCTGTTCTGGAAGCTGCTGCCTAGTTGAAGTTGTTGGAAGGGGTCGAAGATCTAGGAGGCTGACATGGTGTGGAGGGAAAGTCTGGTCTTGGTCTAGGGTAAAGAGTCTCAAAGAATACTATTAAAAGGAAAAATTATCTTGACTGGGTTTTCCCCTCGAGGGGGGTTTTTCCCTGGCATGTGCCTATATCTTGTGTCTCTTGTTTTGTGATCTTCATACATGTATAATTGCTTGATGAAAGATAAGATAATAAAGAAGTAAAAGAAGCCAACACACTCACAAGTAATTATCAAGAAAGGAGAATCAAACCCTAATACAATATATTTGATTTTCGAACATGGTTGAGTGCCTACATATGGTGTCCTTGATCTTCATGTTTTATTTTGATGATTGCTTGATGAGAACACGATAAAAAAAGAACATAAACAAAGTTAATAAAGAATACAAGAAAATCACAAGTAATTATGAACATAGGAAATTCTTTCTGCCTTTCTGATTTACTAACACTATCATCTTGTATCATCGAAGATGACAACTCAAAGAACTGTGAAAAATACGAATAGGTTACAAGACAAAGAAACATATGTCATGCCTTGTCAGGAATAAGCTTTGAGGACAAAGTTTGAAGAGGAAGAAATGTTATGAATATAATATATACAAATAATCTAAATAATATAAATGATAATTATCATAATAATAATTAATTAAATAATGAGCAGTTAGTGAAGAGGCATGTCTTAAAGGACTTGACCTGTTATGAATATAATATATATAAAAATAATAATAATCATAAATAATGGTTAATTAAATAATGATTAGTATGCTAAAGAGGCATGTCTATAAGGACATGAATATTCATGAAGGGGCAACTAGTCCTTGTTTGTAATCATATCTCATATCTCTTGTACATTGAACATTTCTATATATAATTTTTACTTGTCCTATCATGGATCTTTATATATTTTAGATATTCTGAATATTCCGTTGTGTATACGAACCTTGGTTGTTACATTGGTATCAGGGCTATTCGACCCTTTAACTACTCAACTGCTGCACTGAGCCAATTTGATTTGGCCTTTGGCCATCGACCATCCTTCAATTTCATTGCCGTCAGAATTCAAGTGTTTTGCTTCATAGCTTATGAAGTTTCTCCGTTCTACTAGTTTCATCTTTCAGGCCTTGGCCATAAATAAAATTATATAATATTAAAAAAGAAAAGAAATATATATATATATATATATATATATATATATATATATATATATATATATATCTATATATATAGTGTGACCATTCATGAAGGGGCACTTGCCTAGGTATATAAGTTGGCCCTCATTTGTAATCATATATCGTATCTCTTGTGTATTCAACATTTCTTATATAAATATATTACTCACCCTATGATGGACATTCTTATATTTCAGAGATTTTGAATATTTTCGCTGAGTATGAACTTTTTCGCTACATGAACATATGTTATTTCTCCATTTTTCTTTCTTAGTTCCACAACGTTCACCAACAAAGATGAATGATAAGATAAGATAAGATAAGATAATTTTATTAATGTCCAACAAATGACCATAATAGATCAACGGGACTGTCAGTTACAATGATTACATCATGCCAAGTCGGTGGACCAAACGGTCCCCTTTAACATTTCTTAAAAAGCAGAAAATACATCTATAATCTAAGTAAATGTAAATGTAGAAGCTAGAAGCTCTCGGCTTTGAAACAAAGCACTGCGATGAAGCAGAGAAGGAGAAGAAGAAGAAAGGGGGAAGGAGTCTCCTACCCAGTTCCTACTCCTAACATCCGAGGTCGAGAGAAGAAAACTGAGAGAAGCTTGTCAAAGTCTGCTATCCTGTGGGCATACTGGGTTGTCGCTGCTGTCGCTTGGAGGTTCTAGGGCACCTCCCAGGGGTGGGTCCAATCCTGGAGCGCTGGTGCAGTGTGGTGGGTCGCCCCCCCGGGACCGCACTGATCTAGTCTCAATGTCTGTGGGTCGGTTAGTGGTTCTTTTGGTGCCCCGTGCTGATGGTAGCGCCCTAAAGAAGTCCGTGATCTTCTGTGTGGTGTCCAATTTGGTGGGGGGCTGAAGAAAACAGGCCCGAAATCTGAAGGCCTCCTGGAGATAAAGTGCAAGGCATATCTGATCAACATATCTGAGGAAGCTAGTCAAAGTCTGAGAAGACCTGAAGAGACAATGGAAACGACCTCGAATCTCGTAGTAAGCAGGGCATCCAAAGATGAAGTGTGTCTCTGTCTCTATCTCCTGTAAGTGACAGAGCTGGCAAATCCTATTTGCCCTATCGATGTGGTGATCTGTGTCCACCCGGAGTCTGTGAGACCCAACTCTGAGCTGCCTGAGGGGGATTCTAAGGGCATGCATCCAATGTTGGAACATGTACTGGGGTCTGATGATGAGCCCATTCTTGATCTCCAGGCAATGCTCCACGTAGAAGGCCATTTTTGGACGCAACCCATTGGGAGGATTGGTCCATGCAAGTTTGAATTTCTTAGTTCCACCATGTTCAGCAGCCAAGATGAATGCAAGTTTGAAGTTCTTAGTTCCACCATGTTCTTAGTTTGAAGTTTCTGAAACTAATAACACTTGTTTTGTATTGCTTACATCTTTGATAAATAAATAGTATTATAGAGGAAGTTAATTTTTGTACTGTAATCAAGTAAATATAGAGTTTTGCTACATGGACATGCCTTTAACTGGTTAATCTTCTATAAGAAAGCAGGTGAACTGCAGCTATGCCCATGGCACTCATTGAAACCCATAGAATAGTTTTTATTTTTAGATTGAGTTTTTGTGTTCTTAAGTTCCATTGGATCTTGAGGTATGCAGGTCCAAGATGTAAATTTGACTGTTGGTGTAAGCGGGCAACCTGGAGAGAGCATTATTCAAGATGTCAGTGGCCTTTCTCTTGTGATAAGGAGATCACTTCGTGATCTGTGGCATCAAATTCCTAATATTGAGGCAGCCATCAAGGTATGTTATAACACTTGAATATTTCATTATGTTTTGAAATTTGAATTGTCCTTTTTACGTGGTTCTGAATAAGGCGTGGTATCTATAACTTTTCTTCCAATAGCACTTCCTAAGTAACTATACTTAAATTTAACTAATTCCCTTGTGGTTTATGGGTAAACTGCTGTTGATGTTTTGAAGTAATTTGGAGTTTTATATAGCAGATATTCTGAGTATATTTGGCTATAATGTTTTAATATTTTTTTCATTACAGATAGAAGAGCTTAAAGCAACTATGTCGGACAAGGAATACGAGATAATAACAGAGTGTGCAATGACCAACATGTCTGAGACACCAAACAATCCCCCTTTACTGGATAATGTTGTGGAAACCTCACCAGGCCATGAGATAGAGCATGAGAACAGTGAGCTTCCACATATGGCGAGTGGGGAATCATCATCTCTGGAATCTTGGGTTACGATAAAAGTAACTGTTGATATTAATTTGGTTGAGCTAAGCCTTTATACAGGAAGATCAAGAGATGCTCCACTTGCTACCACGCAGGTACTTTTAGTCTTGTTCTATTATGATAAAACATAAGAATATCCATTTAATCCATGCAAGTGTCCTTTTGTCATGCTCTTGTTCGATAAAGAGATGAACAGAACAGTGGACATACCTTATTCGTTATTGCATTTTTCATGTTTGCAACATCCAAGCTTTGGTCAAGTAATCTATCTAAACAGTGGTAAATGATTTTCCTTTTCTTACTGAATGGTCCTGGCTTGCAGATAAGTGGCATGTGGTTGCTGTACAAATCTACTTCAGATGAAGAAAGCTTAATCATGGTGACACTCAAAAATTTCTCTGTAACAGATGATCGTGAGGGCACTGAGCAGGAATTCAGACGTGCAATAGGAAAAGCGGACAACATTGAGTATGCTCCTTTCCACTGGGTTCATACAGATTCACAAAATTCAGCTGAAGAACAAAATAAAACTCTATTAAGCGGCCGTGATTGCAATCCTGTTACAACTATGCTTATTCTTGATGTCAAGCTCAATAAATCATCACAAAAAGTTTCGTTTTGCATTCAGAGGCCACAATTATTAGTGGCACTTGATTTCCTGCTTGCTGTTGCAGAATTTTTCGTGCCATCTATCATGAACATTTCATCAGATGATAATGTTGAAAATCCTGTTGATATGAGTTGGGTAATTCTTGATCAGCCTGTTTATTATCAATGTCATGATGAAGTGACTATTTCACCTACAAGGCCCCTAGTTGTTGATGATGAAAGATATGATTCTTTTATATATGATGGAAAAGGGGGCAGGCTTCGTTTGGTGGACAGGCATGGAGCAGATCTGGCAGAGCCCTCACAGGAAGCTTTATTGTTCATAGGGAGCGGCAAGAACCTTCAATTCAAGAATGTGATTATACAGGTGTGAGATTGTGTGAGAGGAGAAATAGGTTCTTAGTTTGCATGAATTGAGCTATCCCTGATGTTTTAAATTTTCTACATCATTTTATGGATCAAATACTTCTTGCTCAATTAAGCTCACGTTGTGATTTTCTTTTTTTATTCTGACATATTCATCATCTGAATATTTTGTAGAATGGAGAATACTTAGATTCATGCATTTCACTAGGCGCTAACAGCAGCTATTCTGCTTCGGAGGATGATGGTGTTTTCCTGCTAACAGAGACCAATCATTTCAGTGAAGATACTCTGCAGGAGTCATCATGTAAAGATCCCTCTGCAAGTGACAGTCAATACAAAAACTCTCAACTGGATTTGGTAATTGAGTTGCAGGTAACTTGTGCCTATCTTAATTTGACATATGTTATCATTCAACATAAAAACTTGTATTTGGAGTGAATGCTTGAACTTATTTTGTATTCATTCACAAGCTGCAACTAATGCTACATTTGGAAATATAATAGATATTGCATTACCATAATACTCATATATGTTAGTCTATTTTTTGAGGGTCCTTCAATTATGATAATGGCAATTGGAGTCCAACTGAGAATCGCTGAGGCTGTTTGGTGGATGATTGCCCAAACATGTATTACATTTGCACTTGATCTTTTTTGTACTTATGTTTTCAGTCAAAGATGATCACTCACCTACCTTCTATATCCTATTGTTGTACATCTAGGATACTTTGTCAAAGATGATCAATCTCCACTAATGTTTTTACTGCTATATATCCAATACAATATAGAGTGTACCAGATATGTACAGTTCAGGAACCTACTTTGTTCTTGCATACTTGATCTCTTGCATTCCTGCTCATGAATTAGTATTCACAGTGCTGTTTGCTGTGCTCATATCAAACACTTAATTGGCATCCTTTGTGTTCCAAATAGTACAGGACTGCCTAATTCCTCAGTAAACAAAGAGTATTTATTGAAGAGAATCACATGCCAAATATGCCAATGAAGGTCAACTTGAACATAGAATGAGAGTAAAAAATGTTAGAACAATTTTCAAGGAGAAAGCATCGAATTATTTAGATGTAAAAGTCCAAGTTGTGGATAAAGGAACAAATATATATCCAATCAACATCACAACTCAAGGTGCAAATCCAGCTGAAGTACGGACATCTATAGATGTTGAAGTACAAACAATTGAAATTCCAAATGTACTTGCTAGTGCAAGAAGTTTAATACCAAAAGTAAATCGAGAAAGCACTATGGTACAATAAGGGAAATTCATGCTACAAAGGGACCTTATCGACATTGTAACCACTAGGTAACATAACTGGTTAGTGTATCAAAATTGCTCAGAACAAAAACAAATTGATTTATCTTCTGAAGAATATTGATGCCAGTGCAATTGAGTATCATAATAGCAATTAACCCTGGGAATCACATGAGTGCAGTGTTCCAAGAATAATGAATTAGAATGGTTAGATCTTCTTACAGTTCGACAATTATGCACAATGCTTACAAAATGATACATCTTGTATTGTTATCCATTACAACTACAAGAATAGAGAATTGTGAAATTGCATTCCAGGCCAAAGAAAAGGATAAGTCTTCCTATAAACATACTTTGAGGACGAAGTATTTCTAAAAGGGAAGACAATATATATATATATATATATATGCCGATGAATAATAATAATGATAATAATAATAATAATAATAATAATTAATACTCAATGAAGAGACATCCTAATGAAAGGACATGTGTTAGTGAAAAGGCACTCGCTCAGGTTTATATATGGGGCCTGTTGAATTTCCACGACCTTGGGTCTAGGATAGAGTCTTCCAATCTGATGTGCCTGCTGTCACCTTGGCTGCTTGGTAGGCTTCCCAATAGTCCACGTGGGCTCCTCCAAACAACTCCTAAGGTCTCCTCAAGCTGCCCATCAATCGATCCAATCAATGGTCAAACTCTTTGACCCAACACACATCAAACTTCTGCTCCAAGTCTGCTGCCCAATCACTGTGGAAACTGTCACTGGTTTAGGGCATCTAACCATGAGGTTTGCCCCTCCTCTTTGACTTCCACAGGCTTCCCTATAAACGATCCAAGACTGATCCTCAAACTAGGATCCAACACTTGCAAACATTCACTAAAATACATACCTCTGTCCACTGTTTGAAGGTTGCTCCACCGCTGCAAACTAGGGCATCATGACAGTCCCTTTTCTCAGCCTTTATTCCTGCCCAGAATTGCCCCTAAGGACTGCGGCTGTCCTTTAGTGAAAGGATCTCCCTCCACGCTGCAATGTATGGGCAGTTTCTAGCCCTTAACAAGGACTGTCCTCCCTGGCGGCTGTCCTTCACTCCTTCAAATAGTCTGCGGCAGCCTATTTTGAGGGTTGTCCCACCTCAAACAAACCCTCAAACAGACCCCTCCTCCTGCGGCCCTCCAGCAAGGCATTGCGGCCTTCACTCCAGCATCTCGGTGCTCCTGAAATGGCATCAAAACAACCCTCTAACCCACGCTGGTCCAGTCCTCCTTGCTGCGGCCTAGAACAGAAATACCTCTCTCCACCGAGCTCTTGTGAGGCAAGTGTTGCACACATGGATGAGTCTAAAGTGACTCCATCACCTCTCTTTTATACACAAAAGAAAGGGCTCCACAAATTAGTGAAGAGACACATCTATTGGCCAAATTTTAGTTCAAGCCTACATGACTTGAAAACCAATAATTACTTGTCAACTTAAAAAATTCATTTCTCCACTTCTACAACTCGGAATTCAACGATTCTCAAAGCGTTGGATTCTCCTTTCCGGCCTTTATCATCTCATGCCATCACATGTAGAAATGTGCTTCCAGAATTGCTCCAAACATGATTGGGTGCAAAACCTTAAGCTTGGGTTTTAAGCCCACAAGCCTACTTGTGCCGCTTTGACCTCTAACCCTCGAACATTAGGGCTTGGAGTACCTCCCAAGCTACACAAAAATCAACACTCCCTCATAGTGAGGGAGGTACTTCCAAGACTAGGAAGTAACCATTAACAACATCAACGACACTAGCCCATCTGAGGTCCATCACTACAACATGCTCTGTAGAATGAACCCGACAATCTCGGTAGTGCCTTTGCCTCATCACATACAAACTTGAAGATCCCAAACCCCCATAGGGCTGCTCCTTCTGAGGCTAGACTCCCTCTGAGCCTACACGATCTCCACTAGCTCAGTCCTGCAAGCACTCATCCTCTTGGATCAAATACCATTCATGCAAATCCCTCCAATCTTGGATATGCAACATCACGATCCGATGAAGACTCTAGCCTGCCAATCTGTAGTCCATCACATGAAGCCATATCGATCAATCTGATCTCGTCCATGCCAAAGAAACCCTCGAGCTGTCCCAACCATCCATGAAAAATCAACGGAAGTCCATAATCAACAATCTGCCCTACAACAAACTGTTTTTCACTAGGCTCACCACCAATCCACCAGAACTCCCAGCCAATCTCGTTGCCAAGCCAGTCAAGACCACATCTCCATGTCTTTAGCTGAACCTTCTGCTCCATGATCTAGACACTAACAACTCCCTCTGAGTTGCTTCGCTGTGCACACTCTGATTCACTGTCCCTCAAAGTAGGTTAGACATGCTCTGGTACCATGTTGAATTTCCACGACCTTGGGTCTAGGATAGAATCTTAAAATCTTTGACACTATCGAACCAAGAATCTCAATGATACTACTTTGCACAGTGGAATATAAACAACAGTAAATCACACATGCACAAAATATAAACAACTTTTTACATTTTTCAACCCAACTTCGTTATATTAAACAATATATAATACACCAGTCTAGGGCTCCCGTACCAGGGATAATGGCCCTCATACATCCACTAGTACAAGATAATACATCTTGTATCATTATCAATTACAACTACAAGAATAGAGAATTGTGAAATTGCATTCCAGGCCAAAGAAAAGGATAAGTCTTCCTATAAACATACTTTGAGGACAAAGCATTTCTAAAAGGGAAGACAATGTAATATATATATATATATATATATATATATATATATATATAATAATAATAATAATAATAATAATAATAAATGCCAATGAATAATAATAATGATAATTAATAATCAATGAAGAGACATCCTAATGAAAGGACATGTCTTAGTGAAAAGGCAGTCATTCAGGTTTATATATGGAGCCCTCATTGTAATTTTATTCTATCATCATCTCTTATATTTCTTTTATTCATTATAGTATTTTATTCTAGATGGATTCTTTTATGTTGTTCTATTTATTTTCAATATTCCTGATACAAAACAGATCTGTTCGTCACTATAAGCTTGGAGCCATGGACCCACTTGGAGGGATACCCTATCATGGATCCCCTTTTCTTCAAAACATTCTATGGAGGTTTTTGGTCAATTCTCCTTGGTTGGATGATTGTGCTTTGCTTTTTTGGTAGTCTTGTCACACATACTTCCCTTGTTGATCACCTGGCTGCATATTTGACAACCATGCTATCTCATTATGATATGGTATATGTGTTTATCTTGGATATGGATTATGGTTTTGACCCCCTCAAGGGGTTAGATTATGGTGGTAGGAGGTAGATGTGTTGGAAACACTGAGAGGGGGGTGGATCAATATTTCATCGTTTTTTCACAATTGGTTAGTTCCTTGTCATTTATTAACCGAAATTCACATTAAGCATCAGCCATTTAACAAGCATTCATCAAATCATCACATCTAAGACAATGCACAGAAGATATCTCTCAACAAATGCTTCGTTATGTATGGTTACATACAATTTTACTAGATGAATTGGAAGGAAGTACAAACTCCTCAAGTGTTTTACTAGCAAGGGCCGTGTTACCCACCATTTCGTGGGTATATGCCTAGGAGAAATTTTTTCTCCATGATGGTCCTCAACTGGCAGCCAACAACCCCTTGCAGCCACCATCTAGCACATTGTGCCATTTCTCTGCCACCTGAGCCAATGTTAAGTTTTAGGTATGTTTTACGCTGAGAGCAATTTACTTCAATTTTTCATTTTAGTTCAATATCAATTTCAGATTAGCAATCACATTTAGCATGATAGTAAAATGCAGATAGAACATAAACATAAATCGCAGAAGACAAGCCAAGACGAGGACACAAGATGTGGCGCCAGTAAGGGACAAACCCCAATGTGGTGAAACCCTTGATCAATTCTTCTTATATTCTTCAATAGTTCAGCAAAGAGAGATATAGTACATATACATCAGAAGTCAACACATTGACTTGCCAAAATAAGAGCAGAGATCTTCACCATGAAGATAACATAATGAGGTTGCAGATTTGATGACATGGACTGCAGTTCTGAACTCGAGTGAAGGCAAACATTCTTCAATTGATTCTCCAAGGTGATTCCATCACCATGCTGCACCCAACACCACGCTGCATCAACCATGCTGCACCCAACACCATGCTGCATCAACCATGCTGCACCAACCATGCTCCATCCATCATGATGCTGCATCTTTGCTAGCTGACTAATCCTTAACTCATGACAATATCTTTGTCCATCTCATATTACAGCAACATCGTATAGTCATCAAAATTAGCCTTAGATCTCAGCAACATTATACACGACAGCTGCTTAGATTATGCTAATGATCTGAGCCGTCAAATACCGATAAGAAATACTTGACTGTGGTGTTATGGCCTGTGGCCTAACACACAGTTTTCCTGTAGCAGCATAAACATTATTCGTGATCTTCCAATGATATCCCAACATGTTTGATCCACTACTTCTTTTAACTCGGCTTGCTTACAAGAAGAAACCATCCTCACACAGTTGCAAGAGGGATGCTCAAACAGTTCCTTAACTTATTCCAGTTTCATGCTGTATGATGGCTACCTTGCTGCGGCTAGGTGACAACAAATAGAAGTCCTTCTAAATTGCATATTTAGGGTCCTTATTACAGTGTATAGGTTCACTGCTGATCAACTCTCCTTTGTTGCGAATAGGGCTTCATCATAACTGCGGATTAGGGCATCATCAAACAATAGTTTAGTAGGTTGCGTTAGGGCTCCTTTCATAGCGTTTAGGTGTCACCCTTAATTTCAGATTAGATCACCCTTGAGGACTGCGGTTATGGCAGCTTATATTGACTAATCATTGATTGTGTCTAGGGCTAGTTACGGCCTCCTCTTCCCAACGTATAAGGATCCTCTTCTTGTTGCATAGAGCCCTTATTTGACTGCGGATTATAGAGCCTGATACATCAGCGGATTGACTGCGTATAGGAGCCCTTTCTTGATAGCGTTTAAGGCCTGTCTATCATAGCAAATTAGGGTCCTTATTACAGTGTATAGGTTCACTGCTGATCAACTCTCCTTTGTTGCGAATAGGGTTTCATCATAACTGCGAATTAGGGCATCATCAAACAACAGATTAGTAGGCTATGTTAGGGCTCCTTTCATAGCGTGTAAGTGTCCCCCTTAATTGCAGATTAGATCACCCTTGAGGACTGCGGTTATGGCAGCTTATATAGACTTCTCTTTGACCGTGTATAGGGCTGGTTAAGGCCTCCTCTTCCCAGCGTAGAAGGATCCTCTTCTTGTTGCATAAAACCCTTATTTGTTTGCGGATTATAGAGCCTGATACATCAACGGATTGACTGCGTATATGAGCCCTTTCTTCATAGCGTTTAAGGCATGTCTTTCATGGCAAATTAGGTCCCCTTTATACAGTCATCCAATTGCGTTTAGAGGACTGCATTAGTCCTCCTATTTTCTACGACTAGGGCATAACAAGACCCTCCTTCCTCTGCGTCTAGATGACTTTTCCTAGGAAAATGTTTAGGGCATTTAAGGACAACGTCTTAGGGTCTCTTATAGACCTGCGTTTAGCCTGTTTCCATGACTGCATTTGACTGTAAATTAGGGCAGCATAGACACTCTTAGAAGACCCTTTCTCCTCCAAGTCTAGGGCTTCTCCCTGACTGTAATTAGGGCTCTCCATGGCAGCGTATAAGAAGCTGTGTCTCCTCCATGACAACGTTAGGGTCTAGGGCATCCTCTAGGGCAGCGTATCCTCTTTAGATCTCTCCTTCGACCAAATCCCAAAGACAAGTGGAGAGGAATAGATCACAAGAGGTATGTCTAAAAATGACTTGCAAGGCACCTCTATTTATAGTGCAACGTTGAGGTTGAGTGGGGGTAATTTGGTTGCTGGCTGACCTTGATGAATTGTCACATAACACAAATAAATTCATATCTCCATGAATACATGTTGGAATCGGATGATATTTAGATCAATTGTACACCTCTTGACGAGAGGAATCCCAGAAAAATATCAGCTGCCATGAATAAGATGACCCACATGGAGTTTGGCCCTAGTTGCCAATTTTAACACTCCCTCTCAAGTAGGGAGAACTCCATTTGCTAATCCATCTGTCAGTCTGTACTATCCCTGCCATCAGTGCCCTGCATTGCTCTGCTGAAATATGAAGAAGAAGAAGTGATCGAGAATGTATCATACCATCTTCTATTGGCCCGAAGTCAGTCCCATATAAAAGAGAGTGTCTCATACCAGTCTTACCGACCTGAAGTCAGTTTTAATAAAGAGAGTTTGTCATACCACTCTTACTGATCCAGAATCAGTTCCAAATAGAGAGAGTTTATCATACCACTCTTACTGATCTGAGTTGAGTTCCAAATAAAGAGAGTGTATCATACCACTCTTACTGATCTGAAATCAGTTCCAAATAAAGAGTGTATCATACCACTCTTACTGATCCGAAATCAGTTACAATTGACCCTAGATTAATATCATCCTAGCATAGGGAGTACGGTAGTTACACGATGCATCCATCGGTACTACTATGGTCCCTATCCTCATTTCCCTACTCATTGGCCAAATGAGAGGTACTTCCCATGAGTCCCAGAATGCATGGGTAGGATGTCTCAGCAAGAGAAGGATGAACCACTCATCTTGCCTACATGTTGCCAAGGGTATCCCATGGGAAGGCTGAACCACTCACCCTATGATTGTATCTTGGCAGGAGAAGGATGAACCACTCATCCTGCCTACATAGAAGACCACTAGGGGAATGCTGAACCACTCACCATATGGTTGCTCATTTCTCTAAGAAGTACGCCCAGGCTCCCCGGAGCTCCCAGAGCTCAATGCCGATATTATACTGGACCTTGAGGAGAGAGTCTCTCCACGACTCCTAGTCGTTCTCGGAAAGTCAAGAATTTGACCTTTCCCAGGGGCTTCATCTGAATATCGGCGACCTGCACATCAGTCCTAGAGTGATGGAGCCTTCTTGCTCCCTATTGTACCATATCCTAGATAAAATAGTACGTGATGTCTGAATGCTTGGAGCGATCATAGAACACAAGATTCCTAGACAATTGAATCCCCCTCTGGTTGTCACAAAAGATCACGATGGTATCCAGCACGTGTCCAAACAACTCACAGAAGAGCTTCCACAACCAAACAGCTTCACAGGAGGCCATACTCACAGCTATGTATCCAACCTCATCGGTCTTCAAAACAACCGACTTCTGCTTCCTGCTTCATCCATGATATTGAAGCAGAACTGACACCCATAAGTGCTCTTGCGATTCTCCACTCTTCCTGCCTAATAAACATCAGAATGATCATGCAGCTTCACATTTGCCGACATTCTATCTCAATCCATGAGAGATTGTGCCCTGAAGATATATCAAATGATTCTTGGCACCAATCCAGTGAGGCTCAACCATATATGAGCTCAACATGCTAACTGCAAAACATATATCCGGACGGGAGTTCACCAAGAACATCAATGCTAGAATGAGTTTATGAAACTCAGAGACATTTCCCAAATCAGGTTCGGTATCACTACTGGATAACTTCTTAAAGTTAGGATTCATCGAGGTGGTCATTGGCTTGTAGCTTACCAATTCAATTCAGAATCCAACTCCCTCTTATTTTTGCAAATAAGAGGGTTTGCACTTGTCAGAAAGAGGTCGTCCTCATAAGGTACCAGTATGAGAGGTCTATCATCCACAACCTTAAAGCAATGGTTTGGATCAGCTTTAGTCCTAGTGAATCTCAGCTTCATCAGATAGCTATCAATCCTCTCATACCAAGCCTAGGGTGCTTGCTTCGAAGTATAGAGAGCTTTCTTCAACCTGCATACATGAGATTCTCAATCGTGAATCTCAAACCCCTCGGGTTGATCCACATCTGTGGTCTTGCTATTACATGAGGGGAATGGTCCCCTTGCAAGTTTTCCTTCGGTATATCTCGTGTTGGAGTTTCTAAGTCTACCAGTTAGAAACCCTCCATGCACTTTATTGATTTATTCCTACCTACTGATCATCTGGTGTACTCTCCAAGTGACCCTCAAGCCTCCTCTTATACTTTTCTCGTTGACATATCAATGGCCGAGATTAAGTCCCTAATCAATAGCTAAGATTAGATCTGGCTTGATCCATGTCTTTTGGACCATTCTAACACAATTTTATATTAATCCACATTAATATTTTAATTTCCCTAAGTTTAGACTTAGGGACTCCATTAAAAATTTTAATTATTTTAATATTTCTCAAACTGTTCAGAATCTGCCCAAACCCTTTCTGGGTATTGGAGATCTCATGTGCCCCAACCTCTCCACCAAATTTCGTGGCTAGAGCACATCCGATGCCACCCAAGATCAACACTCCCTCTTAGCGAGGACTGTGCTCTAGCAATACTCCTCACTGAGTATTACTCTGATCATCCGACATCGGTCCCTGTGCTGATGCTAGGCCTGCTACCCACCATCCTCTGCACTGCTGTATCCTGTACTGTTGCACATGGTTCTGCCACTGCCACTGCTGCTTCTATACGACAACTCCCTTTGCATTCGTGCTGCTGCCCATGGCTCTGGCACTGCCACTGCTGCATCTCCTCTCATCATGCTGCATCGTGTTGCCTACTGCTGCACTGCAACTCAGTTATTGAGAAGTAAGTAACTGATCTCGCAACTCTGACCTCTCTATTGGGCTAGAGACCCTCCTGATGCTGAAGCTCTCTCTGCCGCTGACAAGTGCTCCCTCTCTCACCTCTGCACTGCTGCAACAACTCCCTGCATCTCACACTGTTGCACACCTCTCTATGCCATCCTGCATTGGTGCAACACTCTCGTGCCTCTCGCATTGTTGCATCCTGCTAGCCTCGTGTTGTCTTGGGACTCCTGCACTGTAGCTCCCTCTGTTGCTCCATCCGCATCAATCTCTACCCACATCAGCCAGTCCTGCTACTCCTCTTCGGGGCTCCCGTAGCAAGGTCTAATCCAAGAGGCTAGGTACATCGAGGATCCTGCCCCTCATTGCTTGTAGTCTGCCTGACTACAGCTCGATGTCTCCCTGCTTCCGCTCAAGTGGTGTGTGTGCACTCATGGCATAGTCATCGTCTGTCTCCACTTCCTTCTTTGCCCTTGCTGGCACTGCCATAGTCTCAGAAGACTCTCCCTTACTCTTCTTCCTTGGACACTAGGTCACATAATGACCCAGCTCCCCACAGTGGAAGCACTTGATTTTGGAGAGATCCTTCTTCTTCCGCTTTTCTTGCTTTCCATTAGATGCTAGGGCAACATCTTCCTCCTCTTCCTTTTTGACTCTAATCCCCTTACTGCTGCTTCCAACCTTTGTCTGCCGTCTGATCTCTTCTTGGCGAGGAGCCGCCCACATCTCATCCCAAGGTGGAAGTGTCCCTCTGCCCAGTATACTCTGGACAAATACCTCCCAGTCTTCTAGGACTGCATTCAGAGCTATCCTCACCATTAATTCCTGATCCGGCGTGGCTTCTGTAGCAGTCAACTAATCTTGGATCTCATTCAGTCCTGCGAGGAAGGTGTCATTCAGTTCTTCCTTCTTCATCTGATATGACCTCAACTAATTTTCTAGTAACATTCTTCTCTGCACAGAAGTATGCTGGTAAAATTTCTTTAGGGCCTTCGACATCTCATTTGCCGTTTCCTTCTCGACAATGTGTGTACTTGTCGTTCTTAGCTAGGTCGACTAGGATATCTATCGTCTTCAAGGCGAAGTGCTTGACATGATTTCTGTCAAGTACGGATAAGATTCTGGCCTTCCAGACTGTGAAGTTTGATGCTCCGTCTAGTCTGTCTTGGTCTCTTACTCCGTGTAGTGCCATGATGCTCTTCTACTTCCTTCGTGGAAGTTCTCGATGTGACTCCCTCTGAGTCTCGATTTCCCTCCTGGAAATCCTTCTCTTATGTCAAGATGCCCCCTACTTTGATCGTCTGTGCAACCGCACCACTGATCCATATTTCTCGGCTAGAAACCCTTGGTAGCAACTCCCTCCACTTGGCCTTGCCTTGTTAGGTACTGTTCTGACTATAGTACCTCACCAGCTCCACTTTGCAACTTTCCCACAGCCTCCTAAACCCCAACAATCCCGACACTAGCAACCCGACCTCCTCAGCCAACTGCGTTAGCCCTCCTAGCTTCTGTGTGGCTCTGCGTGAGTCTCCCTTTGCCTCCCTTAGCCTTTGCACTGCCTCTTCCTGGCTCACCCTTGATGACGTAGGCACTGCATCACCCTTCCCTTGTTGCTGCTCTGTTAGAAATAACTTCTGTCATTCAGGATAACTGTTTTCTGCTGCTATTGCTCTGCTCGGCTGATGTCCTCAGTTCTCCTGTGATTTGCAAGCACGCTCTGATACCATGTTGGAGTTTCTAAGTCTACCATTTAGAAACCCTCCATGCACTTTACTAATTTATTCCTACCTACTTGTTTCATTACTTAACAAGTTATTTACAATGTAAATACTGAAAATAAACACTAGTGCATGCTCAACATATTACAGATCATCAACTGAAGGAAACAGAAAAAAGCACACAAAATGACACCTTCATTTTCGGACCAATGTCCCTGGAAAAACCCAATGCGGGAAAACTAGTGCAACTATCTGAGGGTTTTCTTATTAAGCAATTTCAGAGTACAATCTGGGTGCCAAATCCGGCTTACCCAACAGAGAATTTCCTTGGCTGTAGTACCTCTTAGTCTGAGACAAATGTCTCGGTTGAAACCCCGGATAAACCTTCCGACAGCTCCTCAGCTCCAATCTGCCCCAAAAACCCTAGCGTCAGCCTCTCTCTGCCTAGTGTTGGCCCTGCGTCACCCTGAATGGGTCTGTGTCAGCCTCCTGGCCCTCTGCGTCAGCAACACTGGCCTCTCTGAAGCACTGCGCAGCTCCTGGCTGCCTCTGCGTGGCCTTGTGTGAGCCCTGGCTGCTACTGCGTCACTCTTTTTTGCTCCTGCGCTGATCTCCCGACACTATCTCTGCCTCTCTGTCTCTTTGTACTCAATGCCCCTCAGCTGCAACTCTGATCACTGATTCTATCTCTCTTAGCAAACCTCGCTCTAGAGAATAGAATGACTGATCATCTGGTGTACTCTCCAAGTAACCCTCAAGCCTCCTCTTATATTTTTCTCGTTGACATATCAATGGCCGAGATTATGTCCCTAATCAACGGCTAAGATTAGATCTGGATTGATCCATGTCTTTTGGACCATTCTAACAAAGTTTTATATTAATCCACATTAATATTTTAATTTCCCTAAGTTTAGACTTAGGGACCCCATTAAAAATATTAATTCTTTTAATATTTATCGAACTATTTAGAATTTAGGCAAACCCTTTCTGGGTATTGGAGATCTCATGTGTCCCAACCTCTCCACAAAATTTCATGGCTAGAGCACATCCGATGCTACCTCAAATCAACATCTCGGACATGTACTTCCATGCTCTTCTTGAATTCACGCATCCCTGTCACCATCTGTCTCATATCGGGGAGCCCCATAATGAAGATGGGCAAACCTCCGGTGCCATAGAAGAGAAGTGTCACATGACATGGACTCCATTGGACTTCCTGCAACTTGATACAAATTTCCAACCCTGGACCCAAGAGTAAAGCATTTTAAAATTCCTTTTCCAAACATGTACCTTTCCATCGATGATTGCCACCTTGAAATATTTGACTTCCATTGCCGAAATGGACACCAGGTTCTTCTTGAGATTAGGGACATAAAGAACTTCTTGTAAATGAATCGTGTTACCCTCATTCAATTGGGGGTTAACATTCCCTACACCCTTTCCGGGATAGGTGGCATCATCTCCAAGAATAATTTCCACGATTGTCTCCTTCTCTATCAAACTAGAGAGAGCTTCCTTGTATCCGATGAAGTGTGTTGAAGCACTACTATCAATAAGCTAGATTCCGAGAGAGTCTGAAGGAGAAGTAGTGGAGAGGGTCGATATAAGATAATACTCTTTTTGCTCACCAGAAACAACATTTGATTCTTCATACCTGGAGTTCCTTGCTTTCTTGAAGAGTTGGCCATTTCCTTGATGACCTACATTCCTTTTTCTTTTGCCATTGTACATGTCATTCCTTTAATCATTGAAGATGCTCATGAAATGATTGTTATCATCATCAAGTGATGTGTCCCTTGTATTCAAACACTCACTTGTATAATGGCTAGACTTATTGCAAGCAAGGCATTTGCCTTTCCTTCCACCCTTAGTGTACTTGTTCTTTGTAGTAGCTGGTGCATTTGATGGAGGCTCAAGGATTTTACCCTTCAATGAGGAAGCCATTGAGCCTTTGACCTTGTCCAACTGCTTTCGGTGATTGCTCTTTCACTCTTGCTTGGGCTTTGTCTACACCTCACCTTAGATACTATCTTAAATTTTAGGTATGTTCTATGCTGAGAGCAATTTACTTCAATTTTACATTTTAGCTCAATATCAATTCCAGATTAGCAATCACATTTAGCATGATAATAAAATGCAGATAGAACATAAACATAAATTGCAGAAGACAAGCCCAGACAAGAGGACACAAGATGTGGCGCCAGCCAAGGACAAACCCGAATGTGGGGAAACCCTTGATCAATTCTTCTTATATTCTTCAGTAGTTCAGCAGAGATTCTTCAGTAGTTCAGCAGAGAGAGAGATAGTACATACACATCAGAAGTCAACACTTTGACTTGTCAAAATAAGAGCAGAGATCTTCACCATGAAGATAACATAATGAGGTTGCAGATCTAATGACATGGACTGCAGTTCTGAACTCGGGTGAAGGCAAACATTCTTCAATTGATTCTCCAAGGTGATTCCATCACCATGCTGCACCAACCATGCTCCATCCATCATGATGCTGCATCTTTGCTAGCTGACTAATCCTTAACTAATGAAAATAGCTTTGTCCATCTCATATTACAGCAGCATCATATAGTCATCAAAATTAGCCTTAGATCTCAGCAGCATTATACACGACAACTGCTTAGATTATGCTAATGATCTGAGCCCTCAAATACCCATAAGAAATACTTGACTGTGGTGTTGTGGCCTGCGGCCTAACACACAGTTTTCCTGTAGCAGCATAAACATTATTCTTGATCTTCCAATGATATCCCAACATGTTTGATCCACTACTTTTAACTCGGCTTCCTTTCAAGAAGAAACCATCCTCACATAGTTGCAAGAGGGATGCTCAAACAATCCCTTAACTTATTCCAGTTTCATGCTGTATGATGGCTACTTTGCTGCAGCTAGGTGACAGCAAATATAAGCCTTTCTAAATTGCGTATTTAGGGTCCTTATTACAGTGCATAGGTTCACTGCTGATCATCTCTCCTTTTTTTGCGAATAGGGCTTCATCATAACTGCTGATTAGGGCATCATCAAACAACAGATTAGTAGGCTGCGTTAGGGCTCCTTTCATAGTGTTTTAGTGTCACCCTTAATTGCGGATTGGATCACCCTTGAGGACTGCGGTTATGGCAGCTTATATAGACTTCTCGTTGACTGTGTCTAGGGCTGGTTAAGGCCTCCTCTTCCCAGTGTTTAAGGATCCTCTTCTTGCTGCATAGAACCCTTATTTGACTGCAGATTATAGAGCCTCATACATGAGCAGATTGACTACCTATAGGAGCCCTTTCTTGACAACGTTTAAGGCCTGTCTTTCATAGCAAATTAGGTTTCCTTTATACAGTCGTTCAACTGTGTTTAGAGGGCTGCATTAGTCCTATTTTCTGCGGCTAGGGCATAACCAGACCCTCCTTCCTCTGAGTCTAGATGACTTCTCCTAGGACAACCTTTAGGGTATTTAAGGACAACGTCTTAGGGTCTCTTATAGACCTGCGTTTAGCCTCTCCTTTGTTGTGTTTCCATGACTGCATTTGACTGTAAATTAGGGCAGCGTAGACACTCCTAGAAGACCCTTTCTCCTCCATGTCTAGGGCTTCTCCCTGACTGTAATTAGGGCTCTCCATGGCAGTGTATAAGAAGCTGTGTCTCCTCCATGACAGCCTTAAATAAGTTATGAAACACCCTCCACAATTTCTTGAAATTTATCCAAGTCTGCTGAAATTGGGTGCTTTGATACATTGGTTCGATACACAGGAGCATTCGTGGTCGATATATATATTACGACTATATACACGTAAACGTAATTTCATTAATATGTTACTTGATGGAACAAAAGAATGACAAAGGACCTTTCTTGGCAGTATTGATTTCCTCTGTATTGTCTGGTTGGCTGAGTGAAATTAGCTTTTGGGCCCCTAAAATCAATAAACTTGCATATACAGGTTCTCCTGATGATCGCCGTCGATTATTCAGGGATAACATTTCTTACCAAAAGTTTAACGTGTTCTTAACTACATATACTCTTGATGAACAAACATGATCTACCAAGGCTGAGTAAAATTTCATGGCATTATATCATAATTGATGAGGGACATCGCATAAAAAATGCATCTTGCAAACTGAATGCTGAGTTGAAGCACTATCAAAGCAGTCATCGATTGTTACTCACGGTAACACCACTCCAGAATAATCTTGAGGAACTCTGGGCACTTCAAAATTTCCTGCTCCCAAGCATTTTCAATTCGTCAAAAGATTTTTCTCGGTGGTTTAACAAGCCTTTCGAAAATACATGAAACAATTGAGGAGATCAGGCTCTATTGTCTGAGGAAGAAAATCTTTTGATTATAAACTGTCTTCATCAAGTTTTGCAACCATTTATGTTTTAGAGACTAAAGCACAAGGTTGAGAGTGAACCCCGACGCGACCATCTGATACACAGTTAAAAAAAAAAAGAAGCCACTGCGTCCACCCTCTGATCTGACACATGACACTGTTTCCACATCCCACACCAGTTCAAACATTTTCGACGCCGCTCCACGGTTGCGACAGTCAAAATTACCCACATTTTTTTCGATCTCTGCTGTTCCAGCATGTCCACCGACGTCCCCACTGTGACGGTTGATACTTGCCACCTGGACCGCTCGTTCTAAACAGTCAACCATCACGGCTATTCATTCTGTCGTATCCGCTTTATAAACTATCAAATTATAATAATTATAATTAAATTAATTATATTAATAATTATTTATCACGGCTATTCATTCTGTCGTATCCGCTTTTTAAACTATCAAATTATAATAATTATAATTAAATTAATTATATTAATAATTATAAATAATTAATTAATAAGAATAATTATTATTAATTACTAATTAATTAATTGTAATTATAATCAAATTAATTATAATATTTATATAATTAATAGTTATAATTATTCATTTAAAATTATATATATATATATATAATTTAGAGTTATTAAAAAAATCAAATGGAAGGTCAATAAAAAAATAAAATAAAATAGAAATTAGAGTTATTAAAAAAATATAAAAAATACAACGGAAGGTAAAAAAAAACCTTAATTCCAAAATAATATCACCTACGAATTATTCATGTTGAGGTATCACTCACTAGTCACATATATCAAAAATGACATGAGCAAAGTGAAGACAATTGTTTGAGATTAAGGTGAAGAAAATTGTCATCGTTAAGCTTTGAGGGCAAAGGTTTTGAAAAAAGGAGCAATGTTACGAATATAAACTATATAAAATAAAATAAATATAAATAGATGTAAACAATAAATAATCAAGTAACAATTATGTTAAATAGTCATTAGTTAAGTGAAAAGGCATGTCTAGAAGACATGCCCAATCCTGAAAGGGCACCTACCTAGGTATATATGCAAGGCCTCATTGTAACATTCATCATCACTTGTAAACTTTATATATATAATAGATTGTTATTACAAATACCTCATGTGTGAGTAATTTGAAGCAGTGAGTTAGGGCTAGTGGTGTGCCCTAACCAGTCTTCTAGGGTGCACAAAAATCGAGGACAACAGTATGGTTGCAGATGGTCACTTGATGATGTGTGAATGTTAGAGGATGAGTGTCCTAGGAGAGGACAACTTGTGAAGTTTGTTGGCAGCCATATGGAAGGATGCCCTAACTAGGAGTAGATGCTACAACAGGATTGGTCACTCGTGGTCTGTTGGAGGGCAACATGATTGTGGGCAAAGTCCACCCTCTCATCTGACACATGATAATGCTTCCACATCGCATGTCGGTTCAAACATTTTCAACGCCGCTCCACGGTTCCGACAGTGAAAATTACCCACATTTTGTTTCGATCTCTGCCGTTCCATCATGTCCCCCCTCCGACGGCTGACGCCCCCACCGTGACGGTCAATACTTGCCACCTGGACCGCATGTTCTAAACAGTCAACCACATGGCTATTCATTACGTTGTATCCGCTTTATAAACTATCAAATTATTATAATTATAATTATAATTATATTAATTATATTAATAATTATAATTATAATTAATTAATAATAATAATAATTAATAATAATAATAATAAATATTATTATTAATAATAATTATTAATTATAATCAAATTAATTATAATATTTATATAATTAATAGTTATAATTATTCATATATATATATATATTAAAAAAATCAAATGGAAGGTCAATATCAAAATAAAATAAAATAAAATTAGAGTTATTAAAAAGAAAATAAAATGGAAGGTCAAAAAAAAACCTTAATTCCAAAATAATATCACCAGCGAATTATAAATATAAATTATATAAAATAAAATAAATGTAAATAAAGGTAAACAATAAATAATCAAGTAACGATTATGTTAAATAGTCATTATTTAAGTGAAAAGGCATGTTAGAAGACATTCCTAATCATGAAAGGGCACCTGCCTAGGTATATATGCAGGGCCTCATTGTAACATTCATCATTACTTGTACATTTTATATATATGATAAATTATTATTACAAATACCTCTTGTGTATTGTTACGTTTAAGTCAACAAGCTATAAGTTTTGTTGCTTCAAAATCATCAAATTCTGAGTTGTCAAAGTGGAATTATGAATTTTTGAAGTTTGTGTGTGGGCTTATGGCACAAAGTTAAGGTCCGCTTAGTGGTTAAGTGACCTTATGCCAGCTCACATGATTAATTCGTTGGAGCCACTTGATGCGTATAAATAAAGATCAAGTGTGATGTATTAGAACACATCCAAGGGAGCATTCACATCAACATACGTCTTTGAAATAGAATACGGATCTGGGGCTGGGACAAGAACAGGGGCCAAGTTTAGAGTGGTTATCCCTGTGATTTAGTGCGAATTTCTTGGGAGAGAAGTGTCGTAGGATTAAGGCAACCTACAAGTAATGTTGGGAGGTGTCTTGGTTAGATTCAAGGGAGGTCTTCTTAGGGCGCAATTTCAAAGGTAATTTTAGGGATTTTTGTGCATATTTTAAGGGTGATTTTAGTCTCCGTTTTGGACTATAGGGGTAGCTGTAGCTACATCAAGTGTGGGAGGTCTGTCTTGTGGTCCGAGTGAGCTAGAAAGGCTCCTCTACCATAGCCACAACCTCTGCAAGCTTAACACAGCTGGAACAAGGGTGTTAACCCTTGCTAGGAGGCCGAGACCCTAGTTGCAACAGGTCCATGGATTGCAGATAGCCTTGAGGAACCTTAGGCCCTACAACAATGTATTGGATGCCTAGTAGAAGAACGAAGGTGGTAGCAAGGTTGAGCAAGGGAACAAAGTAATTTGAAGTATTGAGTTAGGAGTTAGGGCTAGTGGTGTGCCCTAACCAGTCTTCTAGAGTGAACAGAAATCGAGGCAAGAGGGCAACAACAATATGGTTGCAGATGGTCACTTGATGATGTGTGGATGGTAGAGGATGAGTGTCCTAGGAGAGGACAACTTGTGAAGTCTGTTGGCAACCATGTGGAAGGATGCCCTAACTAGGAGCAGATGCTACAACAGGATTGGTCACTCGTGGTCTGTTGGAGGGTAGCATGAGAGTGGGCAAAGTGTGGACATTGGATTGGGAATCTATGGTTTGCTGGAGGACAACGTGATAGTGCCCAAGTTGGAGTCGGTGTGCACCGTCTTCATGGACTTAGGTGGTTACTAGAGTGGTAGTTGTTGAGCTAAAGGGTTGATGATCCAGAGGAGTAGTTGAGTAGCCCTAGACTTGTGTGTGGAGAAGGACTTCTACAACAAATGATGGGCTGTCCTCCGAGCCCGTGTTCATTGTGGGAGATGGACATCTTGCAGTGATAGGTGGCAACCCTCCATCTCCTATGTTGGTCTTCATTGGAGCAGCACAAGAAGACCTTAGTGGGCTGAAGTCCATGAGTAGCTGAGGAGCAGCAGTGGGTAGTTGTGAGTTGTTCACAAACAAAGTTGTGAACAACTCGATAGGAGTCTTGATGTGTTGATCTGTTGATGGACGAATGATCAACTAGTGAGCAGATTGGAGAGCTGAGGTTCAGTGGTTAGATGGACTTGGATTGTTGATAGAGGCAGTGTTGCAGATTGGGGGTTGAAGGACTGGGCAGGTACATGGTACAACCAAGGCAGCTGTGAGGAGCTCTACATCAGCGAAACGGTCAGAGTGTCTTGTTGAGTGTAGATTGGTTGTCGATGGATTGACACCAAGCCCCAGTTTGTATTCTTGTATCAGTGGCTATATGAGGGCCATTATCCCTGTTATGGGAGCCCTAGACTGTTGCATTATTCAGTTTGATTAATATAACGAAGTTGGGTTGAAAATTGTAAAAGTTGTCTATATTTTGCAGTGTTGTTAAAATCGCGATTTTATCACCATCCCGCATAAATCGCGATTTTTATCCCAAAAAATCGCCGTATTTTTTTTATAACGATTTTTTTCCGAAAAAATCGCCGAGGGCGCGGGCAGCGGGCTTTTAATAGGGAAAAACGAATTTTTTTATGTCATTTGACTGTCGCCGCGCGGAGGAGGAGGAGAAGAGCTGAAGGAGAGGAGCTGAAGGGTTTGGGTCGAGTTTGGGAGCGAATCCAAGTGTTTTTAGGAGAAATCCAAGACAAGATCACCAATTTGTCCATAAAAACAGTATGTAGATTAATTTTTTTTGTTTTGCTTCTTTAAAAACTTTGTTTTTCATTGTTTTTAAAGAATTTTTTGTAATTTTTCATTGATTTGGGATGGGTAATTTGTTATGACTATGAGAACCAATTTTTTATTTTTATTTTTTCATTTTTTTTAAACATTGTTTATGTTTTTTGAATTTTCATTGTTTTTTGGCATTTGCCATTGGCATTTGGTTGGGTAACTTGGGTTTGGAAATTGGGATTTTGGAAATAATTAACTTGTAATTTTGTAAATGCTAAATTGTAATTTGTATTATGTAATCCTAAATTCCTATTTCCTAATCCTTATTTTTCCATAGGTTTGCAAATTCAAAATTCAAAAACAAACATGCCAAGGAAATTGGATCCTTTCTGGGAATATGGTGAACCTAAAGCTCCGAATGATAGACAAAACTTGAATTGCAAGTTGTGTGGAAAGGAGATAAGCGGGGGGGTGTACAGGTTGAAGTTCCACCTTGCACAAATCCCTGGACGTGATGTGGGGCCCTGTATAAATACAAATCCTGAAATTATCCAAAGAGCCATGAGAGCATTGGGAGAATTAGAGCACACTAGAGAGGCCAAAGAAGAACTCAAAAGGCAACTAAAAAGGTCAGCTGAAGGAAGTGGGCCAAGTGGCACTAGTTCTACTGCAGCGTCAGTCAATCCGGTAGCTGCATCATCATTTTTTGTTCCTCGAACCACACCTGGTTCACAACCAACTATCGGTTCAATGCTAAAAAGAACTGAAAAAGAACAAGCTGATAGGTTGATGGCAAAATTTCTCCTCTGGAGTGATATTCCTTTCAGCATTGTAAGGAATAATCCATTTTTCCAACCTACTGTTGATGCTATTGCCAGTGTTGGCCCGGGGTACAAAATCCCTTCTCTTCATGATTTCAGAGGCCGGATTCTTGAAGAGGAAAAGCGTGACTGCACCCAAAGATTGGAGGATTTTAGGGCATCATGGGCACAAACAGGATGCACTGTTATGTCAGATGGTTGGACTGACCAAAAGGGGAGAACCCTTATAAACTTCTTGGTTAGTTGTCCCAAGGGGACTATGTTTATCAAATCTATTGATGCAACTCATCAAATCAAAGATGCAAGAACTTTATGTGATTTGCTGGATGTGTTTATTTTGGAGGTGGGTGCAGAAAATGTTGTCCAAGTCATAACGAACAATGCTGCAAATTATGTTGCTGCTGGTAGAATGCTTATGGACAGGCATCCTACTTTATTTTCGACACCTTGTGCTGCCCATTGTATTGATATGATGTTAGAGGACATAGGGAAAATTCCCTTTGTCAAAGATATTGTTGACTCATCAAAAAGCATCACAAAATTTATATATAATCATACATCTGTGCTTAGCTTGATGAGAAGATTCACCAACAACAAAGAGTTGGTGCGCCCCGCCATTACACGGTTTGCGACGAGTTTCATATCTCTTCAATCCCTTTTGAATTCTATGTGGGATTTGAAGAGAATGTTTCTTTCAGAGGAGTGGCGTGCTTCGTCAATGAGCCGCAAACCAGAAGGAGAGGCAGTATGCAGACTAGTTTCATATTAGGAAGACTTCTGGGCGGGAGTGCAGGAGGTGTGCGCCGTTACTGAACCTTTGGTAAAGGTTCTTCGGTTGGTTGATGGTGAGAAGCCCGCAATGGGCTATTTGTATGAAGCCATGGACAGGGCCAAAGAAGCCATTCGGTCCTACTATGATGATAAGGGAGATGATGGGTTTCAGAAACAACTCCTTCTATGGGCAGTGATTGATGAGCGATGGAACAACACACTCCATCGTCCCATTCATGCTGTTGGGCTTTTCCTGAACCCTGCATTTTCTTATGCATGTGGGTTTGATTTTGATGCTGAGGTTGTGGATGGATTATTAACCTGTGTCCAGAAGATGGTGAGATCTCTAGAACAACGTATAGAGATCTCTAGACAAATTGAGACATATAAGATGTCAGGTGGCACATTTGGCTTTGAGATGGATGTCACTGATAGGACGATTAAAATGCCAGGTATTTTTTAGTTTGTACTTTGTAACTTTGTTTCAAATTTCATTGTCTCTTCAAATTCCATTTTTTTCTTATGTTTATTTAAAATTTTATTTGTAATTTTGTTGTAGACGCATGGTGGAAGATGTATGGTGGCAGAGTACCCCTTTTGCAAAAGCTTGCCGTACGCATCCTCAGCCAAACATGCAGCTCCTCAGGATGTGAGCGCAATTGGAGTGTATTTGAAAAAATACACAACAAGAAGCGCAATAGGTTAACACTTCAACATTTAAAATATTGCAAATTTCCAAATAAATTTTTGAATTCATTAAAGTTTTAAACAATATTTTTTTTATAATATTAATTATTAATTATTATTTCATGAACTTTGTACAGGTTGGAGTCCCATAGACTTAATGACATGGTCTATGTCTACTACAATCTTCGATTGTGGGTGAGGCAACTAGAGAGGACACCTGATACGGAAGCCATCTCATTGGATGGGATTAACACCACTGCTGAATGGAGGGTTGAGACCGAGAGGTCTCTCATGGATCCCACTGATGATTGGTTAGTGCAGGATGAGGGGGAGGAGGAGGGGGAGGAGGAGGAGCAGGAGGAGCAGGGGAAGGAGCAGGAGGAGGAGCAGGTGGAGGAGGAGGAGCAGGAGGAGGAGGTGACACCGCCTACCCGGGCTACCACTACCACCAGTAGAGGACGTGGTCTCCGTCTACCTCAGCCTCCTGTAGCTGCTACTACTAGTTCTTCAGCTTCTAGAGCACGTCAGACTCCACTTCCATTTCCACCACCACAGGCACCAGCTTCTACATCTAGAGGGAAAGAGAAAGTTGTGCCATTTTCTCGCAAGAGGGGCAGAGGAAATCAATAGGATTAGACTTTCATTTTATTGTATATGACATTATGACATGATGAGATACATTATCATATTTTTTGTTGATATTTTGAGGCTGAGTTGGGACTCAGGACTTACTATTCAGGACATGATTCAATGTTATGTGTGATTTTAGCGCTAGAAATGATATTAAACATCTTATATATTAGTTTTTTTTATCATATTTATGTGTCAATGTATTTATTTTATGTTGTAGATGGTTTAGATATTAAAAAAATTGAAAAAAAATGAAAAAAAATGAATATTTTTGTGCCAAACGCTTTTTTCCCGCTTTTGCCGATTTTTTCCACTTTATTCCCGGCGCCGATTTAATCCCGATCGCGCTTTTAACAACATTGATATTTTGTGCATTGGTAGATTTATTGTTGTTTATATTCTATTATGCAAAGTAGTTTCATTGTGATCTTTGGTTCGGTAGCGTCAGTGATTTAAGATTCTATCGCAGACACCAAGGTTGTGGAAAACAACACTAATGGAGTTCAAATCAGTGGAAGGGGAGTAATGTAGTTGGTGTCGAGAAGCGGGACCATGCAACCAAAATCGGGATTTTCCCATGTAGTGCCAGCCCTAAAGCTAATGGCTAGTAAAGGAGATACCACAGGACTAGGATACAAGGGCAACCACGAAATCGGGCAATGGAGACAAGAATACAAGCCTAACCCACTCTTTCTGCCGAATCCCCCCACCAATTCATGCCCAAAAGTGCCCATGACAAGTAAGGAAAACTACTCAACTATACCAATGAAAAGCCATACCTTTGGGGTCAGGAGGCCCACCTTCAAACATACATTCATAACAAATGGGCAAGGGACCACATGGCTAGTGAAGCATCAAAACTGCTAGCTTGTTGACTTAAATGTAAAAATACACAAGAGGTATTTGTAATAATAATTTATTATATATAAAAATGTATAAGTGATGAATGTTACAATGAGGACCTACATATATATACCTAAGCAGCTGTCCTTTTGTGACTAGGTATGTCTTTTAGACATTCCTTTTCACTTAACTTAATGACTATTTAACATAATCAATATTTGATTATTTAATATTTACATTTATTTTATTTATTTATTTGTTATAACTTATGAATTATATTCATAACAGCTAGCTCAGGTGGAAGAGAAAATGGGACATCGAGCTATCTGGGGGATGCAAGGGGCTGTTGGTTGAGGACCATCTAAGAGAAATTTTTCTCCCATATACACTACCCACAGGTGGTGGGTAACAGACCCTATATACATCGAAGCTTGGATCGCTCCCTTAGGTCATGGAGTTTGACTAGGAGACCATAGTTATTGGTCGGGAGGATTGGCTTTATAACCATGAAGCTTGGATTTCTCCCTTGGTCATGAGGCTTGACCTGGAAGCAATGGAGTTTGGTTGGGAAATTAGCTCTATGTATATTGAGGCTTGGAGTACTCCCTCAGGTCATGGAGTTTGATCGAGAAACCATTGTTTATGGTTGGGGAGATTGGCCCTGAGACCTGGAATGCTCCCTTAGGTCATGGTGTTTGACCAGGTTGCTTATGGTTGGGGATATTGTTCCTATAAGTAACATACATTGCTCCCTCGGTGAGTTGGTTCTGACCTTATTGCCATGGGTTTTGGTTAGTGGGTTGAGCTTGTGCCCTTGTGTGTGATGCTGATGTGGGATGCTTTCCACATGATTCTGGTGTTGAACATATGGTGGATGGATTCATTCAACCTTTTCTCGAGATAGAGAATTTTTTTTCAACAAGGGAACATCTGTTGAAGTCATTATGAATATTGTTAGTTTTGTAGCATTAGTTGTGTTCTAGCCAAGAAATTTTGTGGAGAGGCTAGAATACATAAGATTTCCAAAACCCATAAATCGTTTCTGGAAATTCCACCTAAAAATGACTTAATTAGATTATTAGTCAGTTTATAAATATTTCCCGAGTCTAATGAAGCACACAGTTCATTGATTGACAAAATAAAGATATATATTATTAATTATTGATTGATGATTACATTGTGGGAGGCCCTGGTTTAAATACAGTCCTGGGTGCCTCTTGGTGAAGATCATGCCCTTTAATTACTTACTAATTACAATTTATATAATTTTATATAACCCTGCCTTCCCCTTGAAAAGATGTTTTGTTCTCAAAGCATATGTAATGACGGGTGTTGTTGACGAAATGCTTCTGTCTCCCAAGAAGATTCTTCTTCTGGTAAGTACTTCCACTTGATCAGGTATTCTTTGATTACTCGTGATCGCAACTTCCTTTCCCTATGGAGATGATACCTTCTAGTTTTATAATAACCCTTCCTTCGTCATCTAAATTTGGAAGTGTTGTTTACGCTAATTGAGGTTCACCGAGTGCCTTTTTAAGGCAGGATACATGGAAAACGCTGTGAACACGACTTTTATCGGGAAGGCTTAAACTGTATGCTACTTGGCTGATCTTTTTGTTGATCTTGTACGGTCCATAAAACCTTGGTGCCAATTTCTTTTTTCCCTTCTGTTTCAAGGACAACTGCTTGTAAGGTTGGAGTTTAACAAATACCCATTCTCCAACTTCAAATTCTCTCTCAGTTCTATTTCGGTCAACTTGCTAATTCATTCGATTCCTTGTATTATTTAGATTTTCTTTTAGAGTTTGGACGACTTTTTGTGTTTCTTGTAACTGGTTTTTAACAGCTAGAAGCTTTGTCTCGATCATAGCAAAGTCCTTCGATTTTGGAGGTTCGTAATCGTACAACGCTTGAAATGGAGTCATTTTCGTTGATGTGCGGTAAGTAGAATTGTACCACCATTTAGCGAGATGTAACCATTGAAACCACTTATTTTGTTTGTCTGTGGCATAACAACATAGGTAAGTTTCTAAACATTTATTGACAACCTCTTGTTTGGCCATCTGTTTGAAGATGGTAGATTGAACTCATATTGAGGTAGGTTCCTATATGATTGAAAAATTCCTTCCAAACATTACCCTTAAATTTGGCATCTCTATCGCTCACAATGACCTTGGGAAATCCATGTAGTTTGTAAACATTTTTGCAATATATCTCAGCAATTTGTTTTGTTGAGTCTGATTTCCTCATTCCCATAAACTGAGCATACTTGGTGATTATGTCGACTACTACAAGAATTTTATCCTTACGATTAGATACAGGTAAACCTTTGACAAAGTCCATTGGTATTTCCTCCCATTTCTGATTCGAGATATTTAAAGGATGTAGTAGTCCATGGTCATAATATTTTCATTTTTATTCCTCTAGCATTTATCGCATTCTGCTACATATTTTTGAATATCATTACTCATTCCCTTCCAAAAGAATGACTAGTGTGCATTATAATAGGTTTTAAAGAATCCTACATGTCCGACTGACAGTGAATCATGCAACTCTTTAAGAATCTTGTCTTTAAATTTGGAATTTGAATTCAGATAAATTTTTCCCTTGTATCATAGAATATCGTTCTTCCATTCAAATTTTGAATTTTGAGGTAGGTTGTTGATTATAGCACTTGTTTCTCAATCTTTTGCATATTCATTTCGAAATCTCATTAAGCCATTCGGGAACAACAACTGAAACTACAAGTAATGATGGTTCTTTATCTTTCCTTGACAAAGCATCAACGACTACGTTATCTTTCCCTTTCTTATGTAACATATCCATGTCGAAGGTAGTGAATTTTTCAATCCATTTTTGTTGTTCTATAGATAGTGTTTTCTGCTTGGAGGAGATGCTGAAGACTATTATGATCTGTTCGTATTAAGAACTTACTTCACATAATAGCAAGCATTTTCTTGTTGTATGTTGACTTGAGACGTTCTTGCTTATTGAGCTTCCTGCTTTCAAACGCGATTGGGTGACCATCCTGCATTAGTATTGCTCTCATACCAAATGAAGCACACAGTTCATTGATTGAAATAATAAGGATATATATTATTAATTATTGATTGATGATTACGTTGTGGGAGGCCTTGGCTTAAATACAACCCTGGGTCATGGGTGCCTCTTGTTTAATTACTTACTAATTACAATTTATTTAATTTTATATAACATCTAAACTTAGGGAATATGACTAATTAATCAAAATTAATTAAGTTATGTTGTGAATCTTCTAGAAATTCACACGGATTGACTTCAAGTTAATCCTACCATAGATTAAGATATCTTAGCCGTTGAATTCTCAACAGAGGATTATAAGAAGAAGTTGACGGGGCTTGGAGAAATCACTTGAGTAGTTCGATTTCTTGGTAGATCGATTTCCAGAGTAGCAGCAAGAGAGAGAGCTAGTGAGATCAAAGTAGTGAGAGGGGTAGAGACAGTGAGGCTAGAGGAGACATTCGAGATCCAGCGAGTGCAATTGCAGAGAAAGGCAAAGATTTCTTTAGGAAAGCATTTCCAGAGTGTCGGAGGACCAGTTTCCCAGTTAGCAGAAGGTTGAACAACTTGATCTTTAGTTGTTCCGAGCAGAGTGTGTAGCAGACTACGCTGGCGTGATGTAGTCGCTGCACAGAGCTAGGAGGACGACTTGATTTTCAGAGAGTTGTTGAGTGTCGGGATTGCTCGGAGTGAGGGTAATTTCCCTCAAGATATTTTTGCCAGTATTTTCTCTGCAAGATTGCCAGTATTCGACATCCAAATTATTGTACTCAGATTTCACTGTTGCTTAATAATAAAACCCTCAGCTGCTGCACTAGTTTTCCTAAGTTGGGTTTTTCCAGGGAGATTTGTTCAAAAATAATTGTGTTATTTTATGTGTGTGCTAGTATTTCTTCCAATGTTTATTTCTTCCGCAGTTTATTTGTGTAGATTGCAATGTGATTGATTCAATATTTGCTGTAGCACACGGTAAATAAATTGTTAAATTTAATTAACAATTAGGAGAATTATTTCTAGTCAGGGAAAATTTTAAGGATGGAATTTTTTCTTAAAGTTTAGAAAGCTTGGTTAATCTTACTAGTCCCTAATATGCAAATTGTAAAAAATTTTGGTGATACTTGTGTAGAAATATTTATATTTCCAATGATTTAATATTAGTTGATATAATATTTTGGCGATTTTCATTATATTTCCAATGATTTAATATTAGTTGATATAATATTTTGGCGATTTTCAAGGTAAAATAATGGTGTACTATAAAATTTGGGCGAAAAATTTTAGAAAAAAATGGAAATTGGCGAATCCTTTTTTTGGAAAAAGTATGGAAAATTAGTCCACCTGCGAATATTAGCCCATAAAATTTTCCCTGTTTCTAGTTGTTGCAATAGGAATCTGGTTTCCGATTTTTCACAAATATCTCCCTAGCTAAGAGGGAGTGTTGAAGTTTTGTAGCTTTGGTCGGTCTTCTTAATTTGTATTAGTCCTTCAAAATTGTCTAATACAAACTGCACTACAAGTTGGCTCCAAAAAGAATGGGATTTGAATTTTCCCTCCAACAATGTTGGCTTCAAGTCGGCTCCAATAAAGGGACACACCCATTCAGCGCTTTTATCAATTATATATTGGTGTTCATTCTCTCCAATCTGGACATTCAATTTGGGTTATCTGAGGCAAGATTTCAGATCACATCTGAGGAGAATTTCGGACCAATCGAAGGAAGAATTTTGGGCTAATCTGAGGCAGGAAAAGGACGATTCTGAGGCCTAATCTAGGGCTTGAAAGGACGGAATTTCTGAGACTATGCTGGTTTGACCTGGACGTGATTCTGATTATTCTTATTTCTTGTTTGACTGGAAAGAACAGATGTATTCCTTGTTGAAATGGACATATTCTGTTAGAAAAGGTTGCTGGGTTTTTCCCCTGGTTTGGGGTTTTCCTAGGGTAATTTTGTTTCTCTTGTGTTTGGCTGTCTCTTGTTTGTTCTGCTGTTGAAGATTTTCTTGTATAATTGCTTAATGATGAAAACAAAATAAGATAAACTAATGGTTAAAATAATTGGAAGTAATTATCATTTAAGGAAATCATTGTAACAGAAATCAATAGATTTGTTATATGATTATACTTAATTGATGTATTTTATGCTAGCGTAAGTTAGAGTAGATAGGTGCATTGCATGTGTGTTTGCATCATACTTTTTCATTATTCCTGTTAATGCATACATATAGTTATTAGATCACATTGCATAGTAGTTAGTTCGCACTTTTCATTTTCTTATTTCACAACAATCAGCTTGTGATAGTACTTTTTTGTACAATGATGATTTCAGGCTGTCGGTCCTGAGTTCACATTTTATAACACATCAAAGGACAACGAAGTATCAACTATTCCTTCTGAGAAGCTCTTGCATGCTGAAGTAGACATATTCTCCAGGTACCAGAGAGACCCTTCTCGGAAATTAATTGTTGTAAGACAGGGAATTAGTTTAGCTGCTAGTTGTAACTATCATCTGCATCACACTTTTAATTAAAATTGCAGACTTATTGTTTTGAAAATAACTTTTAATATGACATGAAATAGTTGAGATGCTAGAATGACAACGGAATACATTCATCTCCACTTAGTAGTGTTTTAGAGCATCTTCTGCTCTAAGTAGTTGAGCTAAAATCATTTCGTGGATTTCTCCACATTTTCTGCTTGTCTTGACTTTTCCTTACAATAGTATATCTCTGTATGTACATCAAATAAATAAAACCGGTAGAATGATGAATAGGATTGCCTATGCTGTCAGTTAACCTCACTTTGTCTTGCTATGCAGGCATGCTTATGAGTGAAGAAAGTTTCTCATATATATATATATTTTTCTTTCTGTCTATTCTACACAATACTTTTATATTTTTACATGTGTTTTCAAATTCATCTTAAAACCTTCATTGGTTTATGTTTCATGAGTTTTTTCTGTTTATTGATCTACTGTATTGTTCTCAAGTTTGATTGATAGATTGGAAGCAGCATCAAGGGCTAGTCCTCCTAGAATTGGTATGAGCCAACCCAATGTGAGAGAGACGAATGTCAAGTTAGCAGTGGGCATTATATCTAGAGTTGCACTCGCTCTGACTGATATACCAGATTTTGTATTTGGTAGTGCAGGTTTGACTGTTAATAGTGCACACAGGGAGTAAAAATGGGTGTGAAGCAAGAGTGGTCAGAGTAGTATGCCCCCGCGGGGTTCAATAGGTATTGATTTCAGTGTAGAGGATAAAACTGATGTCCATTTATAGGGGTTGTCATAATCTTCCTAGCACATTTTAGCAGTAAGTACCATCCTTGTTCACATTCATATTCCACTGATTAATTTGATGGGTTTGTGTGACTTCTTGGATGGATCTTCATTAGAGAAATTTTGATGTCTAAAATGGGCTTCCTAAGGAATATTATACATAATAGTGGAAATAATAAAATAAGATTAGATTACCTCATCGAGTTTTGGAGGGAAAACAAAATTATTTTTTCAACTCGTATTTTCAACTTATCTCTTAATGATTTTACTCAAATTTCGAGCTGGAGCACTCATTGGATGCATAATTTATTTTGTATCCTAGGAGTACCCATGTTGCATACTTTCGATGGACCCTACTACACAAAAACTGTGAAATGTATGAAAAAAAGTGTCTGCAATCATGTTTCATGTATTTCACATTTTTTGTGTAGTAGAGTCCATCGAAAGTATGCAACATGGATACTCTTTGGATGCAAAATTGAATTTCGCATCCAACGAGTGCTCTCGCTCAAGATTTGAGTAAACTCATAGGGAGATAAGTTGAAAATACAAGTTAAAAAAATTGTTTTTTTTTTTTAATTTATTTTTATATCTTTATACCTTTTTACTCTAAAAATGGTGAATCACCCCCCCTGGTTGACATCATCATATTGAATCCTATTAGTTCTTATAAAGTTGATTTTTGTTATAATTTTTATTTTGAGGCCCATTTTCGACCTCAAAATTTCTTTAATATAGTCACATGGTTTGGGTTCGAGTTTGGGTTCATCAATGATTAGGTTCAGTTCGAGTTCAAATTTTTTGATGAGATTTAGCATTAGGCTCGTCTGTATATAGTTTCTATATACATATGTCATATACGTATATTAACTTTAAAATGAATATAGAATAAAATAATAAAAAACCAATATCAATAAACATAAAAAACGCTATCATGGACTTGGAAACTACAAGAATAGATTACAAGCTTGAGGTGTGATATGATGTTATGAGCTTGAGCTTTGGACTTGGTCAATTGCCATGGTGTTCAATGAGGTTCGCCTAACTTTATTTTTTTAGGTTCACCAATTTTGGAACCTCAAGGTTAAGGTTCGACAAACTTTGTGACATAGGATAGATCCCGCACTAAAGGTCATTCTTGTGAAAACCTTGTTTATAGTCCTTAAGCAAGACTTAAATTGTTTTGTCTTGGAATGTTTATTAGGCTATTAGGGATGATAGGTGTGACCAATTTGCATTTTGAGTTTCTTTTCCTTCAAGAAGTAAAGGTTATTCGCTTCAAGCTATATTTACCAATAAATTGTTGGAATGCGGATTATATTGCTTCTTCTCATGAGGAAGGTAAAGTGGGCTATTTGCACTGTTGGCTCGCACCATGGTGCAATCTTCTTGGTTCATTGTTTTCCTTGTTGGAAGGGTATGGGGTTCCTGTTTTATGCCACCAATAATTTTCTTGGTCAATTGCAGCTTTCGCTTTGGATGGCCCAAGTAATGCCTCCCCTTGAGTGGGTCATTGGGGGAGATTTTAACATGATTGAGTGGGATGGAGATCATATTGAAGCCTCGAATGATTGCAAAAGGTTACTCGCCTATCTGATTTTGTGTCGGGTTGTAAGAACCTAGTGAAGGAACACTGGTCCTCTTATCAATTTGATTAGCAAAATTACTAACGTCTTGATGACAACCTATTGGATGGGCACTAATAAGATAGGTGGCCATTGTCACTTTGGCCTCAACCCCCTTCGTTTAGGCTCAATAACTTCTTAATGACCAAGGGAGGAGTCATTAAGATAAACCCTAAATGATTGCAAACAAGACTAATGCTTGATATAGGGTTACTTGAAGTGGAGGTGTTAATCTTATGGAATTGTCTAAGTTATGAATATAATAGATGAAAATAATATAAATAATATAAATAATAATGAGTAATTAAATAATAATTAGTTATTGAAGAGACATGTCCCTAAGGACATGACTATGTGAAAATTTATGAATCTAACACATCAGAAACCCCTACTGCAATATTTGGTTTACTATCTCCTACTTGTTCTTTACATTAACAAGTTATTTAATAACATAAACATCGGCGTACACACAAATGTAGCCTTCACAAATATACAAATGAACAACTGAAATAAACTAAGACAACATAAGGGACACCGTTATTTTTGGACAATCGTCCCCGGAAAAACCCAATGCGAGAAAATCGGTGTAGCATATGGAGGGTTTTATTATTAAGCAGATTCTTAATACAACTAGGGTGCCAAAAATGGCTCACCCTTTAGAGAATTTCCTTGGCAGCAATACCTCTATTCGGAGACAGATATTCCGGCTTATCAGCAACCAGATGAATGATCCCGCAGTGACTTCGGCTACTCCTTGTGCTGGATAGAGAAAGCTGCTCGACACACTCTCTGGAACTGCATCACCCTCTTAAGGACTATGTCACCCTCTTAGGGACTGCGTCACCCTCTCTGGCTCTGCATTAGCCAATCAACTCTTAGTTTGTCCCACTGAATCACCTCAGCAACCTCTGAAGCCTTCTTCGTCAACTACGTCAGCCTCTACGACCTCTACGTCAGCCTCTTGGTCCTCTGCGTCCTCTGCGCTGGTCTCCTCAGCCTCTGCGTCAACCCTTGCTGCTTCTGTGTCAACCCTCCAAGGCTTCGTGTTGCCTCTTTTTACACTCCGTTGCCTCTCTGATATGTATTCCTCGACTTCTGCCAATCTGCCCCTCACTGCAACCGATCACTTGTTCGATTTCCTTAGCAAACCTCACCCCAAAAAATCGAACTGATTGATCTCTCTTGGTGTCTTGTTGTATCTCCAACTTACCCTCAAACCTCCTCTTATACTTTTCCTGTTGACGATTCAACGACTGAGATTAAGTCCCTAATCAATGGCTAAGATTAGATCTGGCTTGATCCTCGTTATTTAGAACTTTTTGACCCATATTATATTAATACACATAAATATTTTAATTTTCCTAAGTTTAGACTTAGGAGCCCCATTAAAAATATTAATTATTTTAATATCTCTCCATTCGGGTGGAATTTTCCTAAACGATTTCTGGGTCTTCAAGATCTCATGTGCCTTAGCCTCTCCACCAATTTTCATGGCTAGAGCACATCCGATGCTACCAAAAATCAACATTCCCTCTTACTGGGGAATGTGCACTAATAATTCTTCACCACAGAAACATCACACTGATCCTCCACATCAGTACCTGTGCTGATGCTTGGCCTGCTGCTTCACATCCCCTGCACTGCTACTTCCTGTACTCCTGCCCATGACACTGCCACTGCCACTGCTACATCAGTACTGCAACTCCCTCTCATCCTGCTGCATCATGTTGCCCATAGCATTGCCACTGCTAACTGCTGCACTGCAACTCAGTTACCAAGAAGTAAGTAACTGACTTCACCCAAATATTGACTTCCTGGTTAGTCCGGAAGCCTTGTGATGCTGAAGCTACCTCTGCTGCTATCCTATGCTCCCTCTATTGCCACTGCGCTACTGCGAACACCTCTGTGCCTCTCGCATTGCTGCAACGTCCACTGCGTTGCCTTAGATTTCTGCACTCTACCACTGCCTTGCTGCTCCATCACACCTTGCTCCACCTTGTTAGTGTCAGTCTTTCCAGCCTTCCTCCAGTGATCAAACGTGCTCTTACAAAGTGATTTTGAAGTGTCAAGGTCAAATTTTGTCATTTCAGTAAGTCTTCAAGCAAAATTTGGTCACTAGGCATTAGGTCTAGGGTTTGCTTTCACACTTTTCAAAGTTGTCCAAATGTCAGTCCATGTCATCATTCAGCTGAGCCTATCATCATTCAGAGGGTTGCTATCATCATATTAGGTTCCATTGGGTCATGTTACACCTTATTCATGCTTCAGTTGTGCCTAGGCAAGGTCATTTCCCTCTCCTAGGGTTTTGAAGGCAATTTCTCTTGGATGGTCAAATCACCGGCAAAACTTGTTTCCTGATGTTCATACACCTTTCCCTATCCTTAAAGTGTTTGAAAGTACCTTATCAAACACTTCCCATCCCTTAGATCCGCCAAATTCCTCATTTTTGCACAAACCCTAGTTTCTAGCTACAACCTGGCAATTTTCTAGGTTTGGCCTGTGTTTTGCCCTTTTCGACCCCTTCCCCTCACTCAATCTCTGAGATTCCACTTTCCCCTGCTTCCTAACATCCCTCCCCACTCCCAAAAAATTTCCCCAAGAATTTAGAAGCCCCCTATCCCCTTCATTTCGCTCCATTTTGACAAAATCCCTTGTTTCACACATCGGGACAAGTTGCACTCAAATGATGTTTCAGAGAAATAAAAGATGAATTTTGGAAAACTGAGAGAGGTTTTTGTCCATAACATGCCAAAGAAGAAAACCCTCCTTCACTTTTTGCACAGGTGTCATGGTTTTAGAGAAATGCCAAAATTACAATCGCCGGATCCAAGAAGTTTGGCCAAGGCACAAAAAGGGAAAAAGAAGACCAATCCACTCCGTATCTTGGCTGAGGTTTCACTCAAAGATCATGGCACTCAATAGCCTAGCCACAGCTCAAATCCCAAAAAATTTTGGGTAATTTTGGCATTTTTTGGTAATTTACAGGTTTTGGCTCTTCAACGGGTCTCACCCCCGGTGAGACCCTTTGTCATGGCAGCTCCTTTTTGCAAAAACTCAGCATTTCTAGATTTTTCATGCAAAGTTACATATGCCTATGGATGGACTTGAGTTTTTATGGAGTTTTGGGCCTCTAGAAGGTCAAAATACATGCAAAATTTGACTTTCTGCCTTTTTTTTTTGAGTTGCAAAAACCAGTGTTGGGAGAATTAAGTTTTGACAGGGCAAATGACCTCCAAATTCAAAAATTCCAGTTGGGTTGGAAAGTAGACTCACAGACCTTTTCAACGAGCTATCCTGCACTCAATTCTGACACCTGCAAGTGCCTCAAATAGGGCTCCAAAGGGGCGCGACCCGTCAGGCAAACTTTGCCAGATTTCACTGTACAGCCCGGAAAAGCACAGTTTGACTTGGTTTGACTTTTTGGGGTTGAAGATGGTTATCTTTGATGTAATTTTTGTAACTCTAAGACACTTTTACCCTTTTTTAACTCTTCTAGAAGATTCATTCATGTAATGGGTAAATATGTAATGAATGGATTGGTTTCCAAGTTTATAGAGGCAAGTTGTTTTGACTGCCTAGTTTGTAGTGCTTAGTTTAAAAGTGGTTGAAACAGCTCCTAGGATAGTGAGCTCGACCCATAGAGGCAGGGAAAGAGGTTAGATCATCTATATTATGTACTTTCTTGCTCATTTTCATGGTTGGACTCTTGAGGGAATTGTATTATTTCACTTGTATCTCTGCAATTTTTGGCTAAGGAAGACTAGGGTTTTGCAGTCATCTTTGGGATTCTTGTGGACTCATGTGTTGATGGTGTTTCTCAATGTTCTTGTAAGCTTTGTTATGTGATTCATTTCCTTTCTTTACTGCTGCACATTAAACAAATGAAGTGTTAAAGTATGAATTCATGCTAGCCATGCTCTGCTTTTAAATTTGTTTAATTTCAATGTTTTCTACTGTCTAAAGGGAATTCAAAGTCATTGTTTGCTCTCTTTAGCTCCTCATCTTTCCTTCCTGATCATCCATCTTGATTTAAGGCATCAATACTGTTTCCTACCTCGCCCCAAGGAACCCCCTGCAGAAACTGTGTCCAATCCCCGCACCCAAAATTGCAATTCCTCAATTTGCCACCAAAAACCCAAAAAACCCCAAATCAACCTATTTAATCAGTTTACTAGCCTAATATCAGTGTTACCTTGTTGGTCATTTCATCCCATTGAAGATCTGCCGAGATTGACCGGAGAGAGCCTTCTCCTGCCCCGTAGGGCTAGCTACGAGGCTAAATGGTTTGATGTAGCCTTGAGGTTTACCTTTCTCAGCCTGAGGTGAAATTTCAAGCGCTAACACACCTAACACCTGTCATCATGCTACTGTCTTTATGGGCTCCCGTAGTCGGATGTGATCCAAGAGTTTGGGCACCTCAAGGATGCTTCCCCTAGCATGTAGTCCTCCTAACTACAACTTGATGTCTCCCCAGCTCTTCTCTAGAGGTGTATGAGCACTCATGGCACAATCGTCATTAGTCTCGACATCCTTTGCCGCCTTAGCTGGAGCTGCCTTTGAATCGAAAGCTTCTCTCTTGCTTTTCTTCTTGGGGCACTGAGATGCAAAATGTCCCAGCTCCCCATAGTTGAAGCACGTGACTTTGGAGATGTCCTTCTTCTTTCTCTTCCCTTGTTGTCCCACAGAGCTAGAGCCACATCCTCCTCCTCTTTCTTGACTTGAACTCCCTTACCACTACTCCCCGCCTTGGTCAACCTCCTGATCTCTTCCTGTCGAAGAGCTACCCACATCTCTTCCCAATTGGGGAGAGTCACTCTGCCCAAAATGCTTTGGACAAATGTCTCCCAGTCCTCAGAGACTGCATTCAGAGCAGTCCTGACCATAAACTTTGGATTTGGTGTAGACCCCACGAAAGTAAACTGGTCGCGAATTCCTTGCAACCTGAGTAGGAAGTGATCTATCTCCTCTCCTTTTAGCATCTGATATGACCTGAGCCGATTCTCTAATAACATCCGTTGCATGGAAGAACCCTGGTATAAGGTGTTTACAGTCTCCCACATTTCTCTTGCTGTGTTCTTCTCAGCAATATGTGGTATGAAATGATCCTTGACCCCGTCTAGAATCATGCATTTCGCCTTCGCCTGGGCCTCCTCATACTTCTCATTTGCATCTGGGTCAACTGGGACAACTACGGCTCTCAAGGCATAGTCCTTGATGCTATGTTTATCCAGGATTGCCAGGATCTTGGCCTTCCAGATGACAAAATTGGAAGCCCCATCCATTTTGTCTTGATCCCTCAATTTGTTCACTACCATCTCTGCTCCTCTCCTAGACTCCCTTTGACTCTCGACTTCCCTCCTGAAAATCCTCCTGCCAACTGTTGAATCACTCCTCTCCAATCCCCCTTTGCTGCTGCAACTCGGATCTGGATTTCTTGACTAGAAATTCGTTGAGGTAGTGCTTCCCTCTACCTTGGTTTTGTCTCCTTAGACACTGTTCTGCACAGACAGAAACAACATCCCAGTAGCTCCTCAAATCACAATCTGCACAACTCCCTTAGCCTTGGCAACTGAAGAATCTGAGCCCTTCAGGCTCTGCGCAATCACGACGAATGCTGAATCTGCTCCTTCGGCCAATTGCATCAATCCTACCTGGTTGAGAAGGATGACATGGCTATGCGTGAGCCTCTTCTGCCTCTCTCTGCCTCTGTGCTGGCCCTTCCCTTGGCTCGAAATGCTGATGCAGGCTCGAAGTGAGCCTCAACGTCACCCTCTAAGCTCTGCGTCACTTCTTCTCTTGTCGTTTCAGCTTTGGAACAACGCTGTCTCTCGAGACAGCTGCTTCTGCTGCAATTTTTCAGATTTCTTCTTCTCGTGTATTCAATCCTCCTGTGATCTGCAATCGCTCTAATACCATGTGAAAATTTCTGAATCTAACACATCAAAAACCCTTACTACAATATCTGGCTTACCATCTCCTACTTGTTCTTTACATTAACAAGTTATTTAATGATCCGAATTGGATCCTAAAACCACTCTCTAAGTTTTCATGACTGTTTCAAATTATGCCTAAAGATTCAAGTCTTAGAAAAATCAAAGCTATCAAAAAGAATCCTCGTAACAGTTGCAGTTGTGGCCAGAGTGGAGCAACGAGGACCCTCGGTCGAGCGCGCAGACCATTGGCCCATGATAATGCACGCTGGAGCAAACTAGCAAAATCGGAGGCCAAATCAAGAAACAAGGGTGGTTTCTAATACGCGATTAGCGCTAGTGCTAAAGCACTAATCGCGTATCGTAGGGCGTCCCCCTCAGTGAAGGAAAGCCCCGAAGCGCCTGGCTCCGAAATCGTTATAAAATTCGGAAAAAGTAACACATTCGGGTCTGTAGCACGGGATTCCACAAACTGGCAAGATATCAGAAGGCCTCGAGGCGGTAAGCAGTTTTGACCGAGTCCCGCCCGATGCCACACCTCGAGCGACACACGTCTGGTGGATGAGAGAGAAAACGACCTGCATCAGACGGGTAAACTTCGTGGGACTTGTTCGCCCGATATGAAGGACGACTGTAGGATCTGGGGGGCCTAGATCAACGACGGAGATGCGTCTCGATGACTGATTGGATTTGAAAAGCCAAAAAGCAAGCTGACAGGGGATTTGAAGTTCGACGTGGATGATGAGTTGGCAAATGATTCATGATTCGTGGACGATCTTGAAGCAAACAGAATTAACGACCATTCAAAAATGATTCAAGGAATCTGACACCCAGTTCGTTGTGAAACAGGTTGCCACCTCCCCGCGAGGCGTTACCCAGTGATGATGACGCAGAGTAGAGGAATTCGAACGGACAGAGGTAAGGAAACCAGAAGGCTGGGAAGCGGAAACGAACAGTCAAAAAGAACAGACTGGCTTTAAAGCCATGACCTGACAAAAGCGAAAAAACAACAAGAAGGTAGATAGCTAATAGCAGAAAACAGAGAGTAGAAGTCGAGCTGACCTGAAGGCAACATTGATCTAGACAGAGCCAGAGAGAGTGAGAGAGTCTGTGTACTCCATTGAAGGCTTGAGAGGTTCAAGCAAACTCCTCGGCATAGGCTTGTCATACTACTGTGACCCTCAGAGGTCGAGTTTCAATAAGGAGAGTCGATGCACTTCATTCCTACTAACTTCTATCTGTTTTGTGAGTCTCAAATTGAGCTCACTGTTGTAAAAACTCTACTTGAAAACATAATAGAGAGGCCACCACTGAGAGCTGGACCAGGAGACGTAGCACAGGAGCATTGGGTGAACTCCTTATTAAACTTGTTGCCTTACATGTTTTCTCTAACTGCCTCATTGTCTGTGTATTTTGCAATCTTATTGATCCATTGCATAAAGTAACATAGGTACATCCATGCACATAAGTCTGTAATACCTTTAATTCTTTGTCCTGGATAAATTCCAGATCAAGTGGCATCAGAGCTCTAGGTTACTAAGGTTAGACAAGCTTGCGCTGGATTTTGTTGTTGAATGCTAACTAGATCAAAAAGCTTAAATTAGGAGAACGAGAGTTGGCTGAAACTAACCCGGAAATTGGAAAAGTCTATTCTAAGAGGAAAATGTCAGAAGAAAATCCCTTGGAATTAGACCCTCAGCTCATGGATAGTTTTATGACCATGAGATCCATGGTGGAGGAAATGTATAGGGACTTTAAGAAAAATAGAGATGAAGATTCATCTAACTCTAAACAAGACAAAAGAGTAGAAGAATCTCTTCTCCATGACCACTCTAAAGGCAAAGGGAAAGAAGAAAAATTTCTCACACCTCCTAATAGCCTTGAAAATAAAAAGAAGACATCTTTGATTAAATTAGATGTTAAATTTGATTTACCAATATATGATGGAGAGTTGAATGTAGAGAAGCTGGATAATTGGATCAAACAGATTGATGTTTATTGCAAAGTGTAGAGCATTGATTCAGATAAGAGTAAGATTCAGTTGGCCAGCCTACGCCTTGGAGGCACTACCTTGGTATGGTGGGAAGGCAGGACACAAGCTGACATGAAGAGACATGGTAAGATTCTTTCTGTCTGGAGTGAATTTGTTTTTGCAATTAAAAAACAATTCTATCCACTAACCTACATGTAGCAAGCCATGATGAGCTGGGAAACTCTTCAGCAATTAAAAGGGCAAAGTGTACAAGGTCACACCCAATAATTTAGGAAAAGAGCTTTGATTCTAGGAATCTCTTTAGACTCACCTGAGACTCTGTTGAAGTATATAGGTGGTCTACACAGCGACTTGAAGCACACTATCCTCATGTTTAATCCCACTAGCATAGATGAGGTATCCGTTCAGGCTACACATCTAGAAGCTAGAGGTAAGAATGGGAACCCAGAAGTTGGGCGATCATCCAAACCCACTGCAAGCAAAAATAAGGAGAAAAGAAAACAAAAATGGAAAGAAAGGAAGACAAACACAGTACAGAAAAGTAAGTCTTCATGCACTCACTGTAAGAAGGATGGGCATGATGATGAACACTGCTGGATTTTGCATTTGGAGCTGAAACCTAAGAAGTACGAGGGCAAGAAAAAGAAGACTGCTGCAGCTATTCAAAAGGATTTGGGGTCAGACTCAGGGGATGAAGCAACAATCGCAGCCACAGGTATAAAAGGTAAAAATTCTGAAGCATCTACTAGTAATTTTGCACAATCTACTAATAAAGAAGAAAATGAGAGAAAAAGACATGAGCTTTTTCATATTCGAGTTATTTCCAATCATCAAAAGATTGATACTTTGTTTGATAGTGACTCACAAGTAAATTTAATTTCTAAAGCAATTGTAAAGAAGTTGGGATTACTAACCACACCTCATAAGAAACCATATCCATTAGGTTGGTTATGTGATAAAGCAAAGCTACAAGTGACTAGACAATGTAAACTTAGGTTTTCTTCTGGGTCAGCATTTGTAGATGAGGTTGAGTTAGATATAGTTCCTTTGGATATATGTGGAATTGTTTTAGGAAGTCCTTACTTGTATGATGGAAAAGCTATTTTCTATAGAGCTGAGAACAAGTATCTACTTGTTAAAGATGGAATTGCAAGAGCTCATAAGCTCAAGAATAATTATACTCTTATAAATTCAGGGTAGATGAAACGATTTGTAAATTCATGCAAACAATTTTTATTGATGGTTGTAAATGAAAAGAAACCTAATAAAACCAATGTATTTGAGGGTTGTGATGCTAAACAACAAGCTGATTTAGAAAAAGTTGTTTCAGAATATGATATATTGTTTCAAGAACCTAAAGGTCTGCCACCCAAAAAGGAAATAGTGCATGATATTAATTTGCAGCAAGATGCTCCATTGCCTAACATTAGAATGTACAGGTTGTCCGCTTTAGAGAATGCAGAAATAAAGAAGCAGGTACAAGAGCTGCTCGAGAAGGGGTTCATGAGACCTAGCACATCACCATGTGGGTCTCCAATTGTGTTGGTGAAAAAGAAAGATGGCTCGTGGAGAATGTGCATTGATTACCGAGCACTGAATAAGATAACGATAAAAAATCGTTATCCCCTTCTTCGCATAGACGATCTATTAGATCAGTTGAAAGAAGCTGTTTATTTTTCCAAGTTAGACTTGCATAGTGGTTATCATCAGGTCAGAGTTGCAGAGCAAGATGCATGGAAGATTGCTTTCAAAACAAAGCAGGGATTGTATGAGTGGCTAGTTATGCCTTTTGGCTTAACTAATGCTCCTGCTACTTTCATGAGAGTAATGAATGATATACTCAGACCTTTTCTTGATGATTTTGTTATTGTATATCTCAATGACATTCTTATATTCAGCAAAACATGGGAAGAACATTTAAAGCATGTTAAGTAGACTCTAGATGTTTTGAAAAGAGAAATTTTTTATGTTAAACTCTCAAAATGTGAATTTGGCAAGACATCTTTGAATTATTTGGGACATATAGTAGGGAGTGGTGAATTGAAGATAGATCCCTCCAAGGTTGTAGTCATTGTAAACTGGCCTAAACCCAAATCTGCTACAGAAGTTAGAAGCTTCTTAGGAGCAGCACAATATTGGAGAAAGTTTATTTCTAACTTTCCCTTAATTGTAGCGCCCTTACATGCTTTAACAGGATTGAACAAGGTGTTTCAGTGGGGAGGCAAACAACAGAAAGCCTTCGACACCTTGAAAGAAAAGATTAGTACAACACCAATACTAGCACTGCCTGGTCTTCAAAGACCATTTGAGATTGAAACAGATGCCAATGACTATGCCATGGGAGCAGTGTTGATGCAGCACGGTAAACCCATATGTTATCATTCTGAGACTTTTAATTTTGCAGTAGTTAACTATCCCACATATGATAAAGAATTGTATGCATTACTACAGAGTGTGAAAAAGTGGAAACATTACTTAATGGGCAAAGAGACAGTTATACAAACTGATCATCAAACACTTCAATATCTACACTCCCAAACTAAGTTGCAGCAATCAAGACACTATAGATGGATGGGTTTTCTACAATAGTTTCATTTAGTCATCAGATATAAAAGGGGCATACACAATAAAGTTGCAGATATGTTGTCCAGACCAATTATAAATGCATCTAGTATACTTGAGCATAATTTAGTATTGCATGAGAGCTACATTGAACAATATGGTCAAGATATAGATTTTAAAGATGTATATGCAACTTTAAGTCAAGGCAAACGTATAGAAGAATTGGATTATCATGTTAAGGACCAACTCTTGTATCATATTGGGAAGCTATGCATTCCATAAATTGAAAGAGTAAAGATAATTCGAGAAGCACACACTTCTCTAATATCAGGTTACTTTGGTGTAAGTAAAACAGTTGCACAACTGCAAAGATTTTGTTATTGGCAAAAAATGAATGAGACGGTTTCTAGATATGTAAGAGGGTGTACCATGTGTGCTAAAAGCAAGCCCAGCAATAGAAAATTGGGCTTGTACACTGCACTCCCAGTTCCTTCTCATCCTTGGGAAAGTGTTTCCATGGACTTTGTTGGAGGACTGCCTAAATCTAGGAAAGGTCATGACTATTTATATGTTGTTGTGGATAGGTTCAGCAAAATGTGTATTTTAATACTTTATAACACACAGATTACAACTAAACAAACTGCAAAGTATGAGTTCATTTTAGCATGTATGGGTTCATTTTGGATTACCCACTTCCATAATATCTGCTCGAGATACCTGATTTGTTGGGAAATTTTGGTCAAGTTTGTAGGAATTGATGGACACCAGGATGAAGAAGAACACAACTTTTCATCCACAAACAGATGACCAAACAGAAGTGGTCAACAAGATAATGATCCAGTTGCTTAGAGGCTATTGCAGCAAGCATCCCAAACTTTGGGATGAACATTTATGTTATGTGCAACATGCTTACAACCGAGCTAAACATTCTTCTACACAGAGATCTCCTTTCGAGACCTGTTTTGGATTCACACCAAGGTCTCCCTTGGATTTTGTCTTTGGTAAAGACATAGCAGTTGATGGACACAGTGATGTGGACAAGGCAACCAAGTTCATTGAACAAATCCAAGAGATTCACCAAGCAATACAAGAATAGCTGGAAAAGAGCCAAGCCAAGTATAAGGCAAGGCATGACAAGCATCAGATGGAGCATAGTTTCCAAGTTGGTGATCAAGTTTGGCTGTATATTAGCAAAGACAAAATGGAAGGTGAAGGTAAGAAGCTGAAGCCAATAAGGTATGGACCTTTCAAGATACTTGAGAAAATTGGTAAGAATGCTTTTCGCCTTGATCTACCAGCTTACATGCACATCTACTCAGTTGTTAATGTAGACAACTTGAGACTATTTGAACCTTCATTAATCGAAGATCCTGAGGAGCAGAGTCAATTGCCTTCTATTGATGATCTGTTGCCTGAATATCTTAATGAATTGCAGGAAGATACAGTTCTGGACAAGAAGGTAAGAACTACGCGTAGAGGGGATGTTGAATACCTCAGGATTGAACTCAAAGGGTTAAAGCCAAGCAGTGCGAAATGGATAGAAATTGAGCAAGCGAGGAAGCAATACCCTCACTTGATTGATGCTTAAAAGAAAACCAACTTTTGGTGGTCCAAAAGCTTTTTCAGTGGGAAGGCTGTGATCTGAATTGGATCCTAAAAACACTCTATAAGTTTTCATGACTGTTTCAAATTATGCCTAAAGATTCAAGTCTTAGAACAATCAAAGCTATCAGAAGGAATCCTCGTAATAGTTGCAGTTGTGGCCAAAGTGGACCAACAAGGACCCTCGGTTGAGCTCGCAGACCGTTGGCCCATGGTAACACGCGCTGGCGCAAACTAGCAAAATCAGAGGCCAAATCAACAAATGGGGGTGGTTTCTGATACGCGATTAGTGTCGCTAAAGCGCTAATCGTGTATCGCAGGGCATCCCCCTCAGTGAAGGAAAGCCCTGAAGCGCCTGGAACGGAAATCGCTATAAAATTCAGAAAAAGTAACGCATTTGGTTACGTAGCGCGGGATTCCACAAATTGACAAGATATCGGAAGGCCTCGAGGCAGTAAGCAGTTTTCACTGAGTCCCGTCCGATGCCACACATCGAGCAACACGCGTCCGACGATGAGAGAGAAAACCACTCACATCGGACGGGTAAACATCGTGCGACTTGTTTGCCCGATATGAAGGACGACTGTAGGATCTGGGGGGCCTAGATCAACGACGGAGATGCATCCCGATGACTGACTAGATTTGACAAGTCAGAAAGCAAGATCACAGGGGATTTGAAGTCTAACGTGGATGATGAGCTGGCAAACGATTCATGATTCGCGGACGATTTTGAAGCAAACGGAATAAACGACCATTCAAAAATGATTCAAGGAATCTGTCACCCAGTTCGTTGGGAAACAGGTGGCCACCTCCCTTGAGGCGTTACCCAGTGATTATGACGTAGAGTAAAGGAATTCAAACGGACAGATGTAAGGAAACCAGAAGGCCGGGAAGCGGAAATGAACAGTAAAAAAGAACAGACTGGCTTTAAAGCCATGACCTGACAGAAGCGAAAAAACAACAAGAAGACAGATAGCTAATAGCATAAAACAGAGAGTAGAAACCGAGCTGACCTGAAGGCAGCGTCGAGCCAGACAGAGCCAGAGACAGTGAGAGAGTCTGTGTACTCCATTGAAGGCTTGAGAGGTTCAAGCAAACTCCTCAACATAGGCCTGTCATACCACTGTGACCCTCAGAGGTTGAGTTTCAGTAGGGAGAGTCTGTGCACTCCATTCCTACTGACTTCTATCTGTTTAGTGAGTCTTGAATCGAGCTCATTGTTGTAAAAACTCTGCTTGAAAACATAATAGAGAGGCCACCACTGAGAGCTGGACTAGGAGACGTAGCCCAGGAGCATTGGGTGAACTCCTTATTAAACTTGTTGTCTTACATGTTTTCCTGTTATGTTTTCTCTAACTGCCTCAGTGTCTGTGTATTTTGCAATCTTATCGATCCATCGTGTTGACCACTGCGTGTCAACTACCCATAGTAGGACACCCCCTTTTCTTTGCAAAAGGGATAGCGCTTGATCAACGTGTCTGTGCCATTCGACAGTATCGTCGACCTGATCAGTTTATGTTGTAAACCCAGTCTGCATGTGTGAATTGTAAATAATCTTAGCAGAGTTGAGTCATGTATGTGAATTGCCTAGGTGGACCTAATTTTTTAGTGATAATCTACGTTCCGGAAGGTTTTTTGTCTCACCGATCCATGATCGGCAGAGTTTTCATTCAGCCTAACCCCAGAGCCGGAATGAATTTTTTCATTAGAATCTTAGAGGAATCCTAGTGTGTTGATCTGCTAGATTATATTTGGTCGCAGAACTGGGTGGTCTATGAGGGTCTATGTCAAATGGGTTTTCTCCTTTGAGATGTAAAATTGTAAAAGTCATGATGTAAACTTAGTCAGCAACTTCTTTTCAATTTGTTTCTTGTTTGGGTGGCGACTCCATTTTCTTATTTTTTCCAGACAAGAAGCCTCCCTCATATCTACTTGTTGGTTGCTTTTTGGATCTTAGAATTAGATTCATTGTTCAAGTGGCGACTCCACTTCTTTCATCTCTTGATTTTCTTGAGCAGAGATCTCTTCCTATCATCCATTTGGTCTCTCGTTATTCATCATGGATTATTCGTTTAAACCATGTCATTTTACTGATGATCTCCATGATATTTCGGAAGAGGCCATTTCTAAATTACCTTTGTTCTCAAGTGGTGATTCAGTCGCTGTTAAAAGACATGTAGGCTTGTTTACTCGTATAATGATCCTATATTGTAGACCCCCTTAGTATAATCATGAAGATGTCAAAATGCGTCTTTTTGTCTTTTCTTTAGAGGGTGATGCTTTGAATTGGTTTAACAATTGTCCTAAGGATTCTTTCACTTCTTTACAAGACATTGTCAATGCTTTTAAAGATAGATATGGTAATCTAGATAGATTGCCTTGTGCCCCTAAAATTGTGCAACATAATGAAAGTAATCTTATGAAAGGTTCAGCTGTCGGTGAAAGATTCCAAGACAATTCTTCATATCAGAATGTGCCATCCACCTGTACCATTGCAGATCAAATCCATGATAGTGGAAAAGCAGGGACAAATGACAATGAAAAGGAAGATCAAAAGCAAATTATACAAGAACTAATGCTGCTGGTAAAAAATATGGAGATAAATCAAACTAATTATGCCAATGATGTGAGAACTTTATGCACCCACTTGGAAAAACGTAATAGGGAGATGGAGATCATGCAAAATAAACATGCTAAGGAAATTGAGGCCATGAAGACTAATCATGACACAGAAATTAGTTTTATGCAAAGCAAGTTATCAGGCTTAGAGGAAAATATGACGATCATGGAAGCTAATCATGATAGGGAAGTTAATTCTATGCAAAACAAGTTATTAACTATGGATGAAGAAATGACTATCATGACATTCGATCATAATAATCAGTTAGCTACCATGCAAGCAAATCATAAGGAAGAGATAAACTCTATGCAGCATTGCTTGATGACCATAAAGGAAAAAGACGATAAAATAATAAAAGATATGGAAGCTAATCAGATACGTCTTTAGAAAAAGTTATTGACCATGGAAGAAGATCATGCCAGAGAAATCAGTGCTATGAAAGTTGAACACTCTAGCCAGATAAATGCCATTACAATACAGGTACATAAATTTCAACAATGGATTAAGGATGAAAGAAAGCAGGAAACATCAATAGATCAGGAGCCTTCTCATTTGCTGCAACAAGCTCCATCTTATTATGAGGGGGTCATTGGTTCGATTGAAAGGTGGTTAATTGAAGGTGATCCAGATAAAATTAAAAACGATAAAGATCAGATGCAAGATGAGGAAAGACATGTCACACATATCTTACATACTTCATCTAAGAGCTTTGAAACAGAAAATTCCACGTCATCAATAATACAACCTGCCACAAAGAAAAAGCGCAAGAGAAAGAAAATGAGAAGAAGATTTGATGCATCACATAGTCGGGAGTAGCTTGATTTTCGGATAGGAAAAAGTCCTACCATATGTAGAATTGGACATGGCACATCCAATAAGTAGCCGACAGATTTCCCTGAAAGCAGGCAAATGCTCAGTATGCACTATATTGAACACATCTGATACCATGGGGCATCCTTTATATTGTATTTCTAACTCTACTCCTTGTCATTTCGGCATTTCATTTCTGTTTTAGGTATAGATTTACTTTTCCAGAGTGAAGAGCTTATATCTTTCATGTGCTTAATGTTATATGATGATTTTTGGACGGACACTACTTATATTTTGTTGTGTGTTGCATGGATGTAGATTTTGGATTCTCACATTCCTGCAGTGCAGCAACATGTCCACAAGTGGAGCCAGATGTTGACCACTACGTGTCAACTACACATAGCAGTACACCCCCTTTTCTTCGCAAAAGGGATAGCGCTTGATCAACGTGTCCGTGCCATTCGACAGTAATCGTCGACCTGATCAATTTATGTTGTAAACCCAGTCTGCATGTGTGAATTGTAAATAATCTTAGCAGAGTTGAGTCGTGTATGTAAATTGCCTAGGTGGACCTAATTTTCTAGTGATAATCTACGTTTCGGAAGGTTTTTTGTCTCACCGATCCATGATCAGCAGAGTTTTCCTTCAGCCTAACCTCAAAGCCGGAATGAATTTGTCATTAGAATCTTAGAGGAATCTTAGTGTGTTGATCTGCTAGATTATATTTGGTCGCAGAACTGGGTGGTCTATGAGGGTCTATGTCAAATGGGTTTTCCCCTTTGAGATGTAAAATTGTAAAAGCCATGATGTAAAGTGTCTTGAGGGTTAGAAAATGTTTTAATCCCCTCATAAGTCCTAAGTCCTAGGTCCTAGGTGATTTTTCCAAAGGCTAAGTTCAAGGACCCAAAAACAAAAAATAGAAAAATTAAAATAATTAATTAATTAAAAAATAGATAAAATTAATAATAAAATTTAAAAATTTAAAAATAATTAAAAAATAAAAAATAAAAAAATAAAATAAAATATCCTAGGCCCTAGGTGATTTTTCCAAAGGTCAAGTTCAAGGATCCAAAAACAAAAAATTAAAAAATAAAAAAAATTAATTAATTAAAAAATAGATAAAAATAATAATAAAATTTAAAAATTTAAAAATAATTATAAAATAAATAATAAAAAATGTAATAAATAAAATTAAAAAAAATAATAAAATAATAATAAGTCAAATTTTTGAGTAAATAAATGCAGAATTTTAATTTTTTAATATATTAAAATGCATTTAAAAATTTGACGGATGAGATTAAAAGAAATCTTGATCCTCATCGACGGTCGAGATTGGTTTGACATGGATCATTCGAACTAGCTGTTGAGAATTTTTCCTTTAAATAGGGTGTTAGGGGTCATTTGAGATAAGATTTGATTTGAGAGTCTGGTGCTAAAGAAAGCTCTCTTGTAGTCAGTTTTTTGTGCAATAAAGAAAGACTTTGGGGTTGATCTTGCTGGTGTTACTCTTATGAAAGTGCTGTAAGATGCTTTATTTTTCTGCATAATTTTATTTTCAGCTATTGATTTTAGCTTGATGAAGATTGATTCAGGCACATGTATCTTGTCTGATCTCTGGGGTTTGAATGATAGTTTAGATTCTGAAATATAATGGCGGGTATCTCCATTTGATCTGGATTTCACTATTGTTTTCTCCCTCTATGTTAATGGTTGATTTTAAGCTGTGCAGGAAATCTTAGTTTTGAGTTTACCAGGCGTTAGGGGAAGTTTTCGGCTGAACCAGCCAACTCCCGGGTTGCGTTTTCTGAAAGAGCCCAGCCAATTTTAATCTCGGGCTTATCATCTGAAATTTTTTATGAATGCATGCAGGGTTTTTCTGAAGCACCTCACATTAAGTTTAAAATTCTGAAAATATTTCTATGGCATAACGATAAATCTGGCTACTTAGAGCCTTCAGTTTGTAAATACTGTAATTATTTGGTTGTTCTTAGGGTTTCTAGGGTTTCATTTATTTTTTAGCATTTTCAGGTTCTGGCTGTGTGTTTACAGGTTGCATGTTGCAAATCTGAAGTCGAAATCTGATTCTGAAAGCCAGATCTAGGCCCTGGAGGGTAAGATCTGGCCTCAGAACCATTTCTTGCAGAGGCATTACTCCTGCAGTCCAAGTTTTTTTTGGATTTGGGAACTGTTATTTGAAGGTTTTCATTGAGAAATCTGAAGCATATCAGTTTAAATTTTTTAAGATTTCTGGAAAATATTTTTCTGGTGAAATTTGTTTGGATCGATTGGCTGACTGGTAGGGTTTCATGCTGCATCAAAATTTCGAAAAATTTTCAAGACCCTCAGGCCTCTCTCATTGCTGCTGGTGCTTTCAAAATCTTTCTGCATTTCCCATAGCCTTCAACACTGCTTTCAATGCCTGCAAAATAAAACGAAGGAACCCGCAGTTCGCTGTCCCATTCACCTCTCACGCAGCTCCATTCCTCACTGCCTGCCTTTCTTCCTCGCCAGCGAACCCTCATTTCCAACTTTGTGTTCCTCCATGTTCCATGCAAACTTGCCAACGTAGCTTCCATTCCCGCAGCTTTCTCCAGATCCGTAACAAACTCCTACAAATCTTCTCCAAAGTTCCATCCTCACACCTGCAAAAACAAAAAAAAAATTCCCACGCAGTCATCATCAGCACGCTGCCCATCCCTTCCGTTCCGCTCTCTGCCTGCAAAACAAACACTGCCCACGTGCCTCAAAATCCCTCACGCTGACCTGCAGTCTCAAACAAAGCAAATTCGACTTTATTTTTATTTTTTTATGACGAGTCTTCATGGTGATACGTATGGTAAACACTTTGGTAAGTTTAGATTTTTAAGTTTGAGTTTTATTTTTTTTTTAAGTTTTAGATTTAAATTTTCATTTTTGTTATATATGTTAGATGTTAGTACATATGGAGTGGAGGCGGGGTTCACATCGCAACCATATCACGGGGGAAAAAGAAGATATCCCGGGGATATCCTTGTGCAACCATCTCACTTTGTTCGCACCTTGTTATGTATGGGTTGACCTTAGGAAACCACGTATGGGTTGAAGAATGAAACTAGGAGGCATCTTGTTCGTGTCTTTGTGAGACACATCGAATGATGTCTTTGATGCTTAAACATTTACTTTTAAGCACCAGACTTTCTTTGGATAAGCGCAAGACTGTACTTACCTGGACGAGTGAAAAGCCATACTGCTGTAGCCGTTTCAGGTTGGGTGAGTGGATGAGCGAGCTACTTCTGGGGATACGTAAAGTCAGCCGCTACTTACTCATTCATTGGGGAGCCATAAAGCCGCCAACCGGACAAAGCCCATTCAGCCAGCCAGACAAAGCTAGCAAGCAAGAAATAAAGCCACCATGAATAGTTTATAACAAATAAATTATACGGGCATGTTTCAGGCATTCAAACATCACTTTTTGTTTTTAGCTTATCTTTTAGTTTTAGATTTTAGTTTTAAATTAAATCTTCACCTTGCTTTAAAATTCAAAAAATCAATAAAAAATAAAATGTTAGGGTAGATTTTTTATAATCTTTATTTAGTTTTTTTTTTAGAATTAGATTTTTTGTACCTATTTATTTAGTTTAGTTTAATAATTTTAAGTTTTATTTACTTTGGTTTTTATTTAAGATAGTTTTGTTTTATAAAAATATTTTTTTTTTTCTTTAGTTTAGTTTAGTTTAGAATAAATTTGAGTGTTTTTTTTTTTTTTTTTTAAGTTTAGAGGTTAGTTTTGTTTTACTTTATAAAAATAGAATAAAAAAAATAATAAAAAAATAAAAAGCATAAAAAGTAATTTTTTAGACTTTTTATTTTGTCCTGTAGTTTGGAATTTTCTTTAGATTTAAAGTTTCATCATTAGTTTGCTTAGTCTAATTTTATTTGAAAATACAAAAAAAAAGTTTAAAAAATAAAAAAAAAGGTTTTATTTAGTTTTAAATTTTGTTTTATCTGAAATATATAAAAATATTTCGGGAAATTTTTTGCCAATTTCTGTCTTGGCTCAGGAATTTCTTATGTTTTGTCTTTTATGCTGTGGCTAAAATTTTGATGTGGGAATTAATGGTTAAACATGCTTAAATGTTCATTTGAAGATTAACTGTATGAATGGGATCTCTGGTTAGCACTTTACGTGGTTGTTTAAAGCACTTTGTCTTTCGAAATTTTAGTTGCTGGGGTATCATTAAGCCATTAAGCATTTATTGATTATCTCGCATGTGGTAAAAGTTAATCTTTGTTGTTTGATGGTAAAACGATTGTTAATGAGTTCATATCTCTGCAACATCTGATAAATAATCGTTTAATCATTTATTTTATAAGGCACTGGTCTATTAACTTAGTAAAATCAATTAAGTGCTTGTTTCCCTTCGTGTTTCCCAACCCAACTGGTCCCCAGTTGGTCACACATTATCCCACAGGGTCTACCCCCTTTAGCTGCGGGAGACAGACTTAAACGGAGAGATCGAGGATCAGGGTGACAGCCCTCGGTCTGAGCGTTGTCGTGACAATCCGTGCGACAACTGATTGCATAAAGTAACATAGGCACATCCATGCACATAAGTCTGTAAAACCTTTAATTCTTTGTCTTGGATAAATTCCAGATCATTTAATAACATAAACATCAACGTGAACACAAATGCAACCTTCACAAATATACATATCAACAACTAAAATAAACTGAGATGACACAAGAGACACCATTATTTTTGGACAATTGTCCCTAGAAAAACCAAATGCGGGAAAGCGGTGCAACATATAGAGGGTTTTATTATTAAGTAGATTCTAAATACAACTAGGGTGCCATAAATGGTTCACCCTTCAGAGAATTTCCTTGGCAGCAATACCTCTATCCGAAGATAGATTTTCCAGCTGATCAACAACTAGATGAATGATCCCACAGTGACTTTGGCTATTCCTTGTGCTGGACAACGAAAGCTGCTTCGCGCACTGTTTGGAACTGCGTCTTCCTCTTAGGGACTGTGTCACCCTCTCTGGCTTTGCGTCAGCCAATTAGCTCTCAGTTTGTCCCACTGAATCACCTCAACGCAGCCTCTGAATACTTCTGCATCAACTGTGTCAGTCTCTACGGTCTATGCGTCAGCCTCTTGGCCCTCTACATCCTCTGTGCTGGTCTCCTCAGCCTCTGTGTCAACCTTTGTTCCCTCTGCATCAACCCTCCAAGGCTCTGCGCTGCCTCTCTAATATGTATTCCTCGGCCTCTTGCCGAGCTACCCCTCATTGTAACTTATCACTTGTTCGATTTCCTCAGCAAACCTCGCCCTAGAAAATCGAATTGACTGATCTCTCTCGGTGTCTTGGTGTATCTCCAACTGACCCTCAAGCCTCCTCTTATACTTTTCCTGTTTACGATTCAACGACCGAGATTAAGTCCCTAATCAACGGCTAAGATTAGATATGGCTTGATCCTCATTATTTAGAACTTTCTCACCCATATTATATTAATACACATTAATATTTTTATTTTCCTAAGTGCATCCTCCTCGTCCAATAAGTGAACTACAAGCAATATTTGAATGGCTTGGGGATCTGTAGAGTGCAATCTGTTACTGTGGAGGCCCATGGCTCTCAACGCTCACCCTACATGTGCCAATGTAGCCCTCTGGAGGATTAGGACCCCATATAGGGAGACCAAACCCAAGATGGAAACCATCTGCAATCTTGCATAAGATTCAAGGCGTCCCTTAGCCTTCCATTTCAACAAGTCATTAGAGAAATCAAGTAAATGAGCTTACCAAATCATGGATCACAGGTGGGGACTTCATAATGGCCTGCCCTTCCATAATGGGCTTCGGGATGTGCTAATGTCTCCTAAACTCTAGATGGGTTAACCAATAATCCTATTAGTGTTGATTTGGAGTAGCATCAGATGTGCTACGACCATGAAAATTGGTGGAGAGGCTAAAGCACATGAGATCTCCAATACCCAGAAATGGTTTGGGCAGAATCTAACCAATTTGGGAGATATTAAAATAATTAATATTTTTAATGGAGTCCCTAAGTCTAAACTTAGGAAAAATAAAATATTAATGTGAATTAATATAAACTGAGTTAGAATGGTCCAAAAGTCATGGATCAAGCTAGATCTAATCTTAGCTGTTGATTAGGGACTTAATTTCAGCCGTTGAATTGTCAACAAGAAAAGTATAAAAGGAGGCTTGAGGGTCACTTGGAGAACACATCGAGTTGATCAAGATTTCGATTTTCTTGGGTAGGGTTTGCTTAAGAAGTCAAAAGAGTGATCAGAGTTGTAGCTGAGGGGCAGTGAATATAGAGGCAGAGAGGCAGAGATAGCACTAGGAGGATCAGCGCAGAATCTGGGGGAGAGGGACGCAGAGCCAGCCAGGGCTCACGAGAGGCAGCTAGGAGCTGCGTAGTACCTCAGAGAGCCGGTGTGGGTGACATAGAGGCTCTAAGGGCTGACGCATAGGCAGCCAGGAGCTGCGCAGTGCCTCAGAGAGCCAGCGTGGGTGACACAGAGGCTCTAAGGGCTGACACAGTGCCTCCAGAGGCTGACGCAGGGTGAGCTAGGGTGACGCTGGGCAAACGCTGTGCCAGAAAGGTCTGATGCAATCCCTAGAGGTTGATGTTGGGATTTTTGTGGGGCAGATTGGAGTTGGGAGCTGTCGGAGTGTTTATCCGGGGTTTCAGCTGGAATATCTGCTTCCAAGTAGAGAGGTACTACTGCCGATATTATTCTCTATTGGATGAGTCGGTTTTGGCACCCAAATTGTATTCAGAAACTGCATAATAATAAAATCCTCAGATAGCTGCACTGGTTTTCCCGCATTGGGTTTTTCCGGGGACATTGGTCCAAAAACAATGGTGTCACTTGTGTGCTTGTTTTGTTTCCTTCAGTTGATGATCTGTAACGTGTTGATCATGTGCTTGTATTTATTTTCAGTATTTACATGGTAAATAACTTGTTAATTAACCAGAACAAGTAGGCAGAAATAAATCAGAAAAGTACATGAAGGGGTTCTAACAGATAGATTTAGAAATTCCAACAATTAGGTGGTTTTTACTTCTAAAGGGGATAATATAGTCAAGGTACTTCCTTCAAAAGGTGGTGGCATGTGGTAGATAGGTGAATGAAGTAGGGAATGAGAAGGGGCAGCTCCGGGTCACATGCCGAGGTACAAGGTTAGGTAATAAGAGGGAAGCCCACACTTGGGTTTATAATGTATAAGAGGGAGCAATCGTGGTACATGAGGTGCCTTAACCTTGATCCTTTCACCCTTTTTTATATGCTTTTTTCCTTTTTATGATTTTCTTTGATTAACTGCTCGAGGCTCAAGGGGTAAGAGCATGATGTATAAGATATAGCAGTGAATACCCCCTTTAAGGTGGGGCGACTCATTGCCCACCAGGGGTTGGGACAATCATGGGTTCCTATATGATGAAGGAGGTTCGCAAAACCTATAGGAACCAAGGTGATGGCCATGATGATTGGGTAGATCTCATGTGTTGGCTTTTACCCATGTGCTAAATGTATTTGTCCCGACCATATTTTGCATTTTGTTGTACATTTTCTTGTTGAATGTGGCCATATGTGCTTTTATCTTTCATTTCGGCTGCATCAACCTCCGGGCTTCATTCCAGGCCATGATCCAATATGTGGGCAAGGGGAAGGGGCAAGCTAACCCTGTGGACTCAATGGAGGAATGTGGACCCAAGCAGGGAGAAGCGATGAATGGGGTAATAATGAATGGAAAGAGGGTAATATAAGCGGATAAGGGAGCGGGACCACACAACCAAAATCAGGGTTTCCCATGAAATACCATCACTGGAACCAAATGGTTAGTAAAAGAGATCCCACAGGACTAGAATCCAATGTTAATTCCTAAAAGGGGTCTAGGGGACAAAAGCACAGACCTAGCCCATCCTTTCTGCCGAATCCCCCCATTAATCCATGACTAGAAGTGTCCATGATAAGAAAACTACAATACTTAATTTCCAAATGACAAGGCATAGCTTTAGATTCAGGAGGCCCACCTTCAAGCATATGATCATGGCAGATGGGCGAGGGATCACATGGCTGGCTTAGGTGGCGTAGGAATGGCACAATGGGCTAGCTGGTGGCTGTTGGCTGAGGACCATCTTGGAAAAAAAAATTCTCCTAGGGATATTACCCACAAAATGGTGGGTAACAAGCCATACACCATCATGTGAAGCCAAATGGCCTTTCAATTTGCCTGAATAGCTGCAATGTACTTAGCTTTCGCAGAACTGAATGCCACTGATCTCTGTTTCCTATTGAACTACGACACCACTATCAAACCCAACATGAAACAACATTTGGATGTACTCTTCTTGTCACTATCACTGCCTGCCCAATCTGAGTCTGTACAACCTGTCAACATGACTATGTCCCCAATCATAGTCCAGTCCATTATCCGCTGTGCCCTGTAGGTACTGTAACACATGTTTCACAGCCACCCAGTGCACCTTCCTGGTCTTCATCATAAACTGACTAATGTGTTGACTGCGAAACAAATATCTAGTCTAGTGTTGACCGGATACATCAATGACCTGATCAATTGACGATATAAAATGGGGTCTACCAACCTAGAATCAGAAGCATGCAACTTCTTTCAGTTGGTAATCATCGGTGTGGCCATAGGCCTGCAGTCCTCCATACGAAATCTCCTCAATATGCTTTCTTACAGTGTGCACAGTCATATGCTTTCTTTTTGGCCTTTTCAGGGCAAGATTTTTCTGATACCCAATTGTTTGTGAGTTCATGTGGTCCATGATGTATTTATTTTTTCTATGGAATAACATATGCAGAATTTGTATAAAGGAAAAAGGAAAAATTTCATCAAGATATATAATTTGCAAACACTGGAGCAAAAACAGAAAAATGATTCTCACAACATTATCATTGTGACAATCATCATTAAAACCACATTATTTAGGCATTGGTGTAAGTAATGTCATATGTCATCATGATAATGGTAATGAAAGGTGAGTGGAAGAGACTCTGCAGTTCTTGCTGTGAAAGATTTGAATTTCATATGTGGGATATGTGCTAGTGACACAGCCCAGTACAATTTCCACTTTTTCCGTTGAGAAGATGGAGGCAGAAATGGTGTTAAACATTTCTCCAGGAGTTTGTTTGAGATTTGTGATATATAATATGATGGATGGATTTTTGTTGTCTTGTCTTCTTTCAATTCCTTAATGTAGTTTATTTACATTCTGGTGCAGCCCAGATATTTGAAGTTTGCACCCCTGATATACCTTTTTTTGTTGGCAGGCTTATATTAAAAGGAGATAATATAGATCTGAATGCAAAGGCCCTTGGATTGACAGTTCAGGCCAGCAGTGGTGTTAGAGTGGTTGAGCCTTTTGATACAAATTTTAAATTCTCAAAGGTCGCGGGAAAGACCAACATTCATGTAGCTATTTCTGACATGTTAACAAATTTTTCATATAGCATATTGCAACTATTCATAAGGCTCCAGGAAGACATTTTGGCTTTCCTCAGCACGACATCAAGGAAAGCTACTGTGGTTTGTTCACAGTTCAAAAGAATCTGGGTGGATGAAAGTATGCTCCTAGTTCTCTTTGTTGAACTCCTCTCAATTGTTATTTGTGAGGCACAGTTGCCTTTTTTGTCAATGCATTTTGTTATAAAAGTCAAGTTTCGCTTAGCGGCCTGCTATGTTAAGATTGAATTGATGTTATTCATTCTGGTGTTGGCTCTTTTTGATTCAGGCATTTCTTTTAATCAAAAATATGCTTTTTGGAGACCCCAAGCTCCTCCCGGCTTTGCTGTACTAGGGGACTGTGTAACCCCTGTGTAAGTTATTTGCTCTGTAATTAGGACAATGTTTCATATTTCTGTCTTGATATATTTTTCTGATACTTTTTTCTTTCTAAATAACAGGGATGAACCTCCATCAAAAGGTGTTCTTGCATTAAACACAAGTTTTGCTAAAGTAAAGAGACCTTTACATTTTGAACTTGTTTGGTCATCATCAGACAATTACTGTTCAGATAGAGAACAGATAAAACTGTTAGAATCAGATATTAGAGAGACTGATGTGTCTCAATGCTCACACGATAATGCTGATCAAAGCGAATGCAGAGTTTGGATGCCAATTCCACCTGAAGGCTATGTTGCACTAGGTTGTGTTGTATCAAGAGGGAGGGAACAACCATCATTATCTTCTTCTCTATGTGTTTCAGCTGCTTTAGTAACACCATGCCCACTTAAGGATTGCGTTTTCTTCAGTTATCCCCAATTGTATGTGGCTTACATCAAGGAAACAGATATTGTATTGAGCCTCTTTCATATCACACTAGATGTACATTATGTGCACATCATTCTGTTTGATATCATATTTTATTTTTGTTTTTTGTTTTTTCAATTAACAGGAACTTTGAGAGCAAGATGCATGCATTTTGGCGTGTTGATAATTCTGTAGGATCATTTTTGCCTAGACAATCAGAAACTGGTCATATAAAGTGGAAAGCCTATGATTTTCGTTATGTTGTGTTTGGTTACAATCAAGAATGTGCCAATCCATCCATGCAGAAACCTGCACATGGTAGCAATAGCATAGAAGAGGTTATGAAGTTGGAAAGCCCGGAACCCATAGTATCTAGTGAGAGATATCAAAATGTAGCAGAGTTTGAGTTAGTGTGGTGGAACAGAGGAAACAGTGCAAAGAGAAAGGTCTCTATTTGGCGTCCTATTCTTCCACCTGGATGCTTTTATGTTGGTGATATTGCAGTTCCAGGGTAAGAAGTGGATGGATCAAATGTTATGTGCATAGCAACTGTTTTTATATTTTTCACTATGTTGTACTTATTAATTTGAGCAATATTTTCTGATGCTGTGATTGATTTGGAGTGCAGATATGAGCCTCCGAATATGGTTCGGGTGCTTCGTGATCTCATTGATGGGACTGTTTTGAGATCTCCACTGGATTTAAAACAAGTAGGGCATATAGACAAACGGAGAGGCATGGATAGTGTATCCTTCTGGTTTCCCCAGGCACCTCCGGGGTATGTTTCGCTAGGCTGTATTGCAAGTAAGAGTACAATGAAACCTGAGGAAACTACTTTATTACGATGTGTTCGTAGTGATTTGGTAAGTGGAGGTCAGTTTCCTGATAACAGCATTTGGGACACAACTGAAATTAAACATACGAGAGAAGGCTTCAGCATATGGACACTAGATAATGAGGTATAGTATGTTTGCCTTATCATGTAAAAATGATAATATCCGGATTGGATATCATGCTGCAATATCTGACTATATGATACTTTTACAGCTTGGCACATTCATTGTGAGAAATGGATTCAAAAGGCCTCCAAAAAGGTTTGGTTTACGTCTGGCTGATCAAAGAATATCTGGTGAACCAGATGACTTAGTAGTTGATGCAGAAGTGGGAGGACTCTCGGCGACTCTGTTTGATGATTTTGGAGGCTTGGTAAGGATTTAAAATATAAAATTGAAATATGTTGTATTTCAATGCTTGTAGATTATACTGCATTTTGAGGAATGGAATTGGTGATGCAGATATGATAATTAAATTAGTGGGAATAGCAGAATGATGTCAGCTGGTAACACTAATTTTATAATTTTTTCGGTGTTTGTAGATGGCTCCATTGTTGAATGTTTCTTTGACTGGGATAACACTCAGTTTACATGGAAGATTTGACAACTTAAATTCTACTCTAAATCTGTCATTGATGGCAAGATCATATAACGAAAAAGATGGTTCTTGGGAGCCACTTATTGAACCTGTGGATGGATTCATAAGGTGAGCTTCTTTGGGTTTATGTTCCTGAATTTTTTATTTGTCTATTTTCCTTTTTTCTTTTAATTTCTGGATTTTGATCCATGTCTTGCGTTATTGGTGCCCAAATGACACAGCTACAGTATTCACCTTTTATCTCCCAAATTTACTTGATAGTAACGTTTCTTTCCTACCTTGTTTGAAAATCCATATATTGTAAATAAAAAGGATTTGGTAGGGCTGTTTTGGCATTATGTAAGCTCTGCAGTATCTTGAATTAGTGTTTATTCTGATTTCTTCTGTATAATTAGTTCCATATTTATTATCCCTGTAGGTGTTTCAGTCACAAATGCATTCCAGCTCTTGATTATACAATGAACTTGACTATCATATAATGACAGTCTAGAAGATGAAGGCGTACCATCTCTTTTAATGATCAAATTTGTTTGTATTTTGAGCTTCTTAGGTAAAATTATGTTATGGAAATACACATATTAGAAAATGACTTTGTTGGAAATATTGAGAGGGGGTGAATTAGTATTTCTTTATACTTAAATTCATTAGTTAAACCAGAACACAAGATGTACAACAAAAAAATAATTTTATTAATAAAAATGATGAGGACTTCAATCCTCTTACAAACAATCAGGCTCCAACCTGTACAATAAAATTCTAACTCCTTCAAGGCTCCAACCCTGAATGAGGACTCCAATCTTCAAATTCAGTTCAGGCTCCAACTTGGTCTCAACGTGGCTCCAACCTCTTATGAGGACTTCAATATTCAAAAATCAATCCAAGCTCCAACCTGGTTTCTTACAAGGCTCCAACTTTGTTTGAGGACTCCAATCCTCTAGGCTCCAACCCTCTCAATTTAATTCAATCCTTCAAGGTGGCTTCTATACTGCTTCAAGACTTCCAAAAACTTCTTCAACAAGTCTAGAAAGAAGTCTCCAACAAAACTCCAATAATGATTCAAGGATTGCTCCAACAATGCTTAAAGGATGTCTCCAAGGGGTCTTCATGATCAGCTTCAATAATGTCTCCAGATTTGCTTCATGTTTGCAACAAGGGATCTCCAGAAGATGCTTCAAAGGTCTTCTATTTCTGCTACAGAACTAGCTTCACAATCTGGTGTAGGATGATACTCCAAGGTCTGCCCAAAGATCACTTTAATTCAGGTCCATGGTCTGCATTAATGATGGCTCCATATGCTGCTTAAAAAATCTTCAAAACTGCTCAAGTAGCTCCACAAAGAGAGGCTTCAAAGATCTTCAAGGGTCTTGTTGCCTCACTATCTAGCAGGAGTCCTAGGAGGGGTACCTAAGGGACAACTACTAAACCAAATGACAACGATGGAACAATGACCCACTATTACCTTAGTCAGTGTCCGCTGCGCTTTACAGACTTTCATGTTGATTTTTAATGTGCCTTGGACAAGTGGTTTCCCATGGGTTAGTCTTTACCTAGGGAAAAGTGTCCAAAATAATTCCTTTCCCAAGTGTGACTTTATAAGTGATAAAGTCAATGTTAAATTATAAAGTGAAAAATGACTTTAGACATAAAGTACAATGTGGGTACTTTATTTAATGGGTGAGTTAAAAAATGGAAAGCGTGAATTAAATGCACATTTATTCTCATCCTTTGATCTAAATGAATCGGAGCCATTAGATCTTAGGGTTGCCCAAAATTCATTTAGGGAAACAAAAGGGGGAAAAGAGAGACTACATTAATTTTTCATGAGCAGATTGGAGAAAAGAGGTTGAGAGCTGGAGAAAAGTTCTGAAGGAGAAATTTGTTGCAGAAAGCTGATGGAGTGATTTCTGGGCAAAGCTGGGCATGGAAATCGAGGTTTAGAAGACATCAGAAGGTACAGTACAAACAACATTGAATGCTGTGAGCTGCACGCCTTTTGAGAGAAGTTTTTGATTTTTTTTAAAAGGTCCGTACAGTCCATACAGCAGTACGGAAATCCTTATAGTCTGTACGGTACAGTTCATACAATCGTATCCATACAGTACATATTTTCAGCTTCATGTGGGCACAGAAGTTGAGGCAAAGTGGGGCACGATTTTTAAGGAGTTTTGGGCTAAAGAGATAAGTTCTATTTTGCTGTTTTGTTTTGTCTGCAAATGTATCTTTCCTGAACTTGAAAGATAAATAAATTTGAAGAGCTCTTTAACAGGTTTTCCCCAGAGAAGATTAAAGGGGTTTTGCCTGGGTTTAAGTTGACCAAAAATCTGTGTGTATTTTTATGTGTGTTGCTGGTCTGATTATGTCCATATTTATCTTCAGCATTTGTTGACAGTCCGATATGTTTGAATATGAAAATTTCATTCCCAGAATTCTATATGTTGAATGTATGTTTATGGGAAATGGCATTTAACTGAATGGGAGTGATAAGGTGAAATTAAAACTAGGTTGGCATTGTTGGAAACTTTTTTTTGTCGTTAAATTTCAACATGGTATCAGAGCGACAGGCTGAAAATTGCAGTTTGAACAACAGATAGTAGTTTGGGACATCAAACAGTGGTTTGGACAACAAATTGAATTTTTGGACCGCAAATTGATATTGTGGGACAACAACGTGAAATTTCGCACAGACTGAACTTTTGGGACAACAAACTGTGCTGGAAAGTTCATTTCTCCATTTTCTTGGTTTTGTAAATTTTAGATAGTAGTCATGGCAATGTTCTTAAGGATAGAGGACAGACTGGATGAGATTTCCAACTATGCCATTTGGAAGGACAAAATTTAGACAATGTTTGAGGAGGTAGCAGTTTGGGACATAGTGCGGCAAGTGGTTGTACCTCCTACTGTTGCAGATGAACTTGCTGAATTCACAAAAAATAATGTAAAGGCAAAAAGGATTTTAATGGATAGTCTGAAGGATCATGTGGTTCTTCAGGTGAGAGGAAACACATATGCATATTAGATGTGGACAACTCTAACCACTCTCTATCAGAGTACCAATGAGAGAAGGAAGATGTTACTCCAAGAACAATTGAAGAACATGAGGATGACAAAGGTTGAAAGTGTAGTTTATTATCTTGGCAGGGTCAAATAGGTACGTGATGATTTGACTGCTATTGGTGAGACAGTTGCACCCACAAAGTTAGTCAGGATAGCTGTAGTGGGACTTCCTAAGTCTTGGGAGGTCTTTGGAGATGCTGTTACCTCTAGGGAGAATCTTCCCAATTGGGATAGATTCTGGGATGATTGTGTGCAGCATGAGATACGGGAGACTGGCAGTGGTGGGGTGAAGATAGCAGATGAGGAGGATGTAGCCTTGACAGCCAGGGGAAAGAACGAAGGGAAGGTCAATAAAAGGGCCTCATTAGATGGGCCTAAGGGAAAGGAGAATAAGAAGAAGAAAGATACGGATATGTCCAAAGGCAAATATTGGGCATGTCAGAAGATGGGACACTATGCTGCTACGTGTCCTGAGAGGAAGAGCAAGGGGAAGTAGGGTACTGCAACTTCAACATATGTGGAGCAATTTGCTTCACAGTTTGACCAGGACTTTGCATTTATTACTTCTACATCTAGTAGGAGTACATCATCCGATGTGTCGTACATAGACAGCGTGGCTTCCCGCCATTTGACAGGTGCACGAGAGCTCTTCAGAGCTTGCAGAGAGGGCACTTGATATTGAGATCATACTAGGAGATGACCGCACTGTGAGAGTTGTTTGTGTGGGGATTGTGACCTTTGAGAGGGAGTCTTTGCCTCCTTTGAAGGTCATGGATGTTTTGTATGGTCCGGGGATGAAGAAGAACTTGATTTCAGTGTTTGCTATGGAGGAGAAGGGGTTTGAAGTCACTTTCTCAGGAGGGCAGGTATTAATGCATCCCAGGGGAGCTTCCATCACTTCAGCCAAAGTGATTGGAGTCCTCTCTAGGAAACTATAAAGGTTCAGTTTTCAGTCGGTAGGAGCATTGGTGAGTAGCACATCTGGTATCGATCACACTAGTACCACCAATAGTAGAGACTTGTGCGAGTTATGGCACTGGAGGATGGCGCATATACATCATGGAGTTTCGAGAGCACTGAGGGAGATCACTACTGGAGTTCTTGATTTCAGTGTCGAGCATTATGAGGTCTAAAGAGGGTGTGCTTTGGGCAAGTACACCAAGTTATCATTCTCAGTGAGCCACAATAAATCTACAGGTATAATAGACTTGATTCATACTGATGTTAGTGGCCGTATGTCTCATGTGTCTTTGGGTGGTTATGAGTATTATGTTATATTCATTGATGACTACTCTAGGAGGACTTGGATATATTTCTTGAAGACCAAGGGTGAGGTCTTCAGTCGTGTTAAAGATTTCAAAGCTCTTGTGGAAAAGCAGACAAGTAGGAAGATTTGGGTCTTGAGGTCAGACAATGGTGGTGAGTACACCAATGGTGGGTTTTCTGACTTCTGTGTATAGGAGGGAATTAGGAGAGAGTTCACATTTCCTTACAACCCCCAACATAATGGGGTGTCCGAAAGGAAGAACAGAGCTATTGTTGGGGATGCTAGAGCGATGATTCATGATCAGGGGTTGCCTTTGTTTTTGTGGGTTGAGGCCTGGAATACTACTATTTATCTTCAAAACAGGAGTCCTCACAGAGTATTGGGGAATATGACTCCGGAGGAGGATTTAATTGGAGAGAAGCCTCATGTGGCACTTCTTCGTATCTTTGGATGTCTCACATATTCTTATATCCCCAAGGAGCGGAGGACGAAGCTGTAACCCATGGCAGAGAAGGGTATCTTTATGGGTTACAACAAGACTTCGAAGGCCTATTGGATCTTCATTCCTTCTAAATGGAGAGTGGTGATTAGGAGGGATGTGAAGTTCGAGGAGGAGAGGGCCTATCAGAGATCACTAGAGTATGATGAGAGGGAGTCACAAACTAATCCTCAGCAGGGAGGTTAGGTACAGGGAGCAGGACTTCAGGGTTTTGGATCGACTGATATAGGAGGTACTTCAGTGTCAGTGACATCTGGGGCACTAGCGGTGAGTTCACTGAGAACTTCTTTAGGGAGTCCACTTGGTACAGAGTTCACATGGCATTTTAGCTGACACATGCACAAATGCAAGTACAGGTTCTTCAAGGATAGGTGCTGGTACAAGCACACCAGGTTCAGTTGGCAGACCTTCAGGTTCACCAGACTGGGGGCAGAGGATGAAGTTCCCTATGGGGAACCTTCTTCTGGGAAGGAGGCCCAAGTGGCTTCAAGACACCTTGAAGGAAGCGGAGTACGTTGGTCCTCCGAAGAGGGTGAACAGGGAGAGTGTGCCACCTGAGCGGTTTTGCAGTTATGTAGCCAAGGATACCAACATTGTTGACTCTGAGCCTACTATAGCTATGAGGAGGCTGCCAGCCAGGAGGTATGGGGAGAGGCTATGGTGGAGTATGCCTCTATCATTAAGTGTTGATTTGGGGGAACATCAGATGTGCTCTAGCCATGAAAATTGGTGGAGAGGCTAAAGCACATGAGATCTCCAAGACCCATAAATGGTTTGGGCAGATTCTAACCGGTTTGGGAGATATTATAATAATTAAAATTTTTAATGGAGTCCTAAATCTAAACTAGGAAAAATAAAATGTTAATGGGTAGAAGGTTCCAAAAGTCATGGATCAAGCCAAATCTAATCTTAGTCGTTGATTAGAGATTTAATCTCGGCCGTTGAAGGACCAACGAGAAAAGTATAAGAAGAGGCTTGAAGGTCAATGATTAGCAACGAGGGGCAATGAGTACTGGACAGAGAGGCAGAGACAGCGTAGAAGCAGGGAGAGCGAGAGAAGCAGCCAGCTCAGGCAATGCAGAGCCCAATAGAGACATCGCAGAGGCCAGAGGGACTGCGTCATCCATGCAAAGGTTGCTGGAGTGACGCAGAGGGTCCTAGAGGCTATGCAGTGCCTCAGAGGGCTGATGTAGAGGGTCCTGGGGTTGACACAGGTCAGCAGGAGGCTGACGCAGAGGGTCCTGGGGCTGACACAGGTCAGCAGGAGGCTGACGCAGAGGGTCCTGGGGCTGACACAGGTCAACAGGAGGCTGACGCAGAGGCCAGAATGGCTAGCGCTAAGCTTCAGTTGTGTCGGAAAGGCTTTCGTGGGACAGGTTTTCTGAATACCTGTTTCCGAATATAGAGGTATTGCTATCGTGTATTTTTCTCTGTCGGGTGAGTTGGTTAGGCACCCAGTTGTACTCAAGGAAATACTGTATAATAATAAACCCTCAGAATAGCTGCACCAGTTTTCCCGCATTGGGTTTTTCTGGGGACATTTGTACAAAAACAAAGGTGTCACTTGAGTGCTTGTTTCTTTCAGTTGATGATGTGTAGATGTTGTGACTGTATTGTGTTTATTTTGGTATTTAAATCTTTTAAATAACTTGTTCAAAATTTACAAGTAGAAGAAATAAACCAGCAGAATACAAATTAATTTTCTAACAGTTAGACTTAGAAAATTAAACATGGCATCACAGGGTGGTTGCAGATCATAGGAAAACTGAAGGCATCAGCTGAGCAGATCATTCGCAGCAGAATCAGCTATCCCGAGTGATAGTAGTTGATCCTTGCAGAAGCGACAGAGGAAGGGTTGACGCAGAGGGACTACGTCATCAGTCTGGGCCAGAGAGAGGCCGGCGTAGAGGCTGAGGAGGCCACAGAAAAGCTCACACAGAGGCCAAGACGGCTGACGCAGTTGGCTAAGGGAGCTGTTTTGCCAGTGCCGGGATTGCGCAGAACCAAGAGGCTCAATCCTTCAGTTGCTGGGGTGAAGGAAGCTGTGGGCAGTTTGCGGGAGTGAAGCTGGTGGGGTACTGTGGTTAGAACAATGCCTAACATGGCAAGACGAAGGTAGAGGAAGTTGTTGCCGAGGTAGATTTCTAGCCAAGGAATCCAAATCAGTGTTGCAGTTGCATAGACGATTGGAGAGGAGAAACTTGATGGTTGGCAGAAGGATTTCCACGAGGGAAATCGGGATTCAGAGGGAGTCCAGAAGAGAACTTCCAGACGGGAAGTAGAGAGACTCGGAGGAGTCGAACCGAGAACTTCTAGACGTGAAGTAGAGAGGCTCAACAAGAGTCAAACCGAGAACTTCCAGGCGGGAAGTAGAGAGGCTCAACAAGAGTCGACACAAGAGCAGCGAGATGGCCGTGAATGGGCTGAGAGATCAAGACAAGCTGGACGAAGCGTCCAACTTTATGGTGTGGAAGACTAGGATCTTGTCCATTCTAGACAGACATCGTATCAAGGGCTTCGCCTTGAGAGTGATGGCTATCCCAGTTGACCTAGTAGCTAATGAAAGGTACGAGGAGGCAATGGCTAAGGCAAAGTGTATCATCCTTGATGGGGTCAAGGATCATGTGGTCCCACATATTGCTGAGAAGGAAATGACAAAGGAGATGTGGGACACTTTGAAGACATTGTACCAACATACCTTCGTGCAGGGGAAGATGCTCCTGGAGAATCAACTAAGGACATACCAGATGCAGAAGGGAGAGCAGATAGATATCTTCCTCGGTCGGTTGAAGGAGATCCGAGAGCAGCTGACTTCCATAGGGGCCACGCCGGATGAATAGATGATGTTAAGGACCGCACTTAACGTAGTCTCCGAGGAGTGGGAGACATTTGTCCTGAGCATACTGGGTAGGGCGGATCTTCCAGATTGGGAAGAATTGTGGGTGACTCTTCGTCAAGATGAGATCAAGCGGTTGAGCAAGGCGGGAAGTAGCAACAAAGGAATCCAGATCAAGAAGGAAGAGGAAGAGGATGAAGCTCTGGCATTTGCGAGAAAGCAGGAGAAGAGGAGCACTTGTTATCGACAGAGGGAGCTTCAGCATCGGGAGTGTTTCTAGCCTGACAGGGATGTCAGAAGTTAGGTGGATCAGTTACTTACTTCTCAGTAACTGAGTTGCAATGCAGTAGCAGTATGCAGTAGCAGGATGCAACATGATAAGAGGGGATGCAATGTTGGGAGCAGTGATGCGGGGGAGCGGCCCCCCCCCTACGAACCCGCTCCCGAAGCGCGGCGGGTCAGGAGCGCGCTCCCCAAATCGCTCCCGGACGGGAGCGATTTTCGGGAGCGCGCTCCCGTAAAAAAATTTGCGCTCCCTGGTCTGTGAGGGAGCGCTTCAGGGAGCGATCGCTCCCGCGCTCCCGGAGCGCTTTTTAATGCCCGGGAGCGATCGGGGAGCGATCGCTCCCTGATCGCTCCCGGGCATTAAAAAACGCTCCGGGAGCGAATTTTAAATTTCCGGGAGCGATTCGGCGGAAAAAAATTCCGCGGACCCGAAAAAAACAAAAAATTAAACTAATTTTTTTGGATTTATAAGCCCAATGGGCCAAAACAAAATCATTTCAATGAGATTGAGGTTGAGTTTGAGAGCAAAGGAGCAAGGAGCAAGAGCTGAGGAGCAAGGAGCCAGAGCTGAGGAGCGAGGAGCAAGTGCCAAGGAGCGAGGAGCAAGCTTGCAGAGGTAAGTAACTTAATCATTTAGTTAGTTTAGCTGGTTAGGTAGTTAATTTGGTTAGTTTCATTTACCTGTTTGAGTTTAAAGATCATTAATTTAAATTAAATTAATAAATTAAATGAATTAATCCCAATAAACTAAATTAATTTGCAGATTCAAGACTCAAACCCTACAAACATCAAACACGATGGACCTGAGCATTTTTATTGGCATTTTCCTCTTCCTGGTCCCCTTTCTGGTTATTATGGTGGTGGAGAGTAGGAAACGGAGGGGGCCTGAAACTGAAGAGGTGGATGAAGAAGCCGGAGGAAGTCAAATAGGTGAAAACCCCAGTGAGGAGGATGTGGAGGGTGAACATGAGGGTCAAAAAACTAAACAAGACCAAACTCCATTGTGGAAATATGTTCAGAGGCCTGAAACAGGGAGAGGGGGTGGAACCACTAAATTTCATTGCCCCCATTGCAACAGTGATTTCACAGGCTCATACACCCGTTTGAGAAGACACCTTTGCGGGAAAAGGGCATGGGATGGAGAGAAACAAATAGGAATCAGAACTTGCGACGCGGTGTCAACAGTTGATAGAGCCAAATACATAAAGGAAGAGGAGGACGCCCAATACAAAGCAAAAAGATCAAGGGGTTTCTTTGAACCAAGCTCACAAAGAACTCCTTCAGCATCCTCCCAAGGCAGTGGATATGGACATGGAGGCTCAGGGTCATCATCTTTACGCCGTAGAACCATATCAGATTTCCTTGATGAGGGGTGTAGGAATGATGTGGATTCAAAAATTTACAGGTTCCTCTATGCAAATGGGATACCATTCAATGTTCTACGCTCACCTTATTGGCACGAAATGGTTTCTGCCATAAATGATGCCCCTAAAGGATACAAGAGCCCTGGGTATGACAAGGCAAGAACAGTTGGCCTTGATCATGAAAAAGCAAAAATATCACATTCTTTGAATAAAATGACAAGTTCTTGGACTGACAATGGGGTGTCCATTGTATCTGATGGATGGACAAATGTAAAAGGCAAGCCATTGATAAGTGTTCTTGCTGTGTCCCGAAGTGGTCCCATTTTTCTAGCTGCACATGATTACTCAGACAAGTTCAAGACCGCTATCAACATTGCAGAAGCATTGCTTGAAACAATTGAGCGTATTGGCCCATACAATGTCATCCAAGTCATCACTGATAATGCTCCTAATTGTAAGGCAGCGGGAGCAATTATTGAGGATAGATACCCGAACATATTTTGGTCTGGATGTTTGGTTCACACATTGAACCTTCTGTTGCATGATATTGTCAAAAACAAAAATGAACAATACCAATGGATTGGGGATTTGTACAAGAGAGGAAAAAAAATGATAAAATTTATTACAAATCATAGCAATACCCATGGCCTTTTCCGCAGTCACTCGAGATTGGAGTTGCTGAAGATTGCGAGGACTAGATTTGGTAGCTATTACCTCACCTTCAGGCGCCTTTTGAAGGTAAGAGAGGGTTTAGCTAGCATGGTATCAAGTCCAAATTGGCAGGTGTTAAAGGAAAGGGCTACAAATGTAGCTGACATTGCAGGTTTTGAAACGGTGGAGGAGGCCGCTCTTGATGGGCAGTTTTGGACAGCTGTGAGACAGGTATTGGATTTCACCAAGCCAATTTATAACATGATTCGGTTTGCAGATACAGACAAACCAGTGATTGGCGAGGTGTATGAGCAAATGGATACCATGTTGGGGGAAATAAAAGACATTGTTAATAACAGAGATCCCGACTTGTACAATCTGATTCACGATTGTGTGTGTGAACGGTGGAAAAAGCTTAACCTTCCACTACATTGCTTGGCGTATATCCTTACGCCAAAATACTACTCAGATTCTTGGTTGGGCAAACCTGCAGCAGGGGGTGGTGTTAGGACCAAACCCCATTTAGATCGAGAGGTAACTAAAGGATATCTGGATGCATTAGAAAAGTTGGTGCCTGACAGGGAGGAATGTGCAGCTGTGCGCCTTGAAATAGGCAGATACTTCACTGGCAGTGGTTTGTATGGTAACTTCCATGTAATGGACGACAAAGATAAATTTGATTCTCTCACATGGTGGGAAACATATGGCGGCGACGGACTTTTGCGAAAATTGGCATTGAAAGTTCTTGCACAGGTTGTAAATTCTTCTTCTGCAGAGAGGTGTTGGAGCACCTACAGTTATATACATAATGTGAAAAGAAACAGGCTCAACGAAAACCGAGCAGAAAGCTTGGTTTATGTGCACTACAATTTGAGGTTGTTGAGCCATTACTGTGATCGGGCTAATGAAGATCCCACATATAAAATTTGGGACAATCACCCTGAGGACGACAATTTAGAGGATGGCATTGTACATATGGAAGAACTAGAAGATGAGCTTGTACGGGATGAAGCTGAAGCAGCTGCAGCAGCCATGCCACCTCCACCTCCACCATCCAGTAGCAGTTCTCGGGGCCCGAGTCTTGTTCCATTGCTGTCGCCACCTCCATCAACACCCTCGCGTGGAGGCTCTAGTTCTGGTCGTCGGTCTGGGCGGGAGACTCCTAGAAGACCGCCAAGACCTACTTATACTCCTGGAGACTCTCGTGGCAAGGGCCACTTGTAGATTTACAGTTTACTTGTCTTTTTTAGTTTCTATTAGACTTGTCACTTTAGTTTTCATAACTGTTCAGTGTTGAGTTTTGAGTCCTTGACTCTTGACTCTTGACTCTTTCATATCATTATGACATTATGATATTTTTTGTAAACATTATATCACTGTGACAATGAAAATTTGAAGTTTGAAGTTGGGCCTGGGCAATTATAACTCATTGGTAATGATTGTGAATTATGAATATGATGCTTTGTGAAAGACTAAAGTTGTTTCATTTCATCTCATTATTCATGTTTCATTTTATAAATTTTTAACATTTCATATCATGTTAACAGTTACAAGTTAGGACTTAGAAATATCTTCGATATTACTTCTTGTAATGGTTAAACTTGGCTTACAAGTACAACTTGTTACTTTGGTGATCAATGATGATAAATGTTATTAAATTGAATGTTATTTTAATTTATTATTTTACTAAGGTTGATGACGATTATAATTTCTAGATGATTGATGTGATATGGTTCAATGATCAATTTATGTTTTTTTATGTTTTTTATGTCTATTTCATCATTCTACATGTTTTTGTTGACATATATGTATCAAAAATTAAAAAATATAAAAAATATATATATTTTTAAAAAATCGCTCCGGGATTCGCTCCCAAACCGGGAGCTTCTGAAAATGGTCGCTCCCGCTCCCGCTTCCGCTCCCGCTCCCCGCTCCCACTCCCGCTCCCAAGTAACACTGGTTGGGAGGATGGACCAGCAGCAACACGGATGCAGAGGGAGCTGCCGTATAGATGCAACAGTGGTAGTGGCAAGGCCATGGGCAGCAATACAGGATGCAACAATGCAGAGGATGTTTGGCAGGGAGGCCTAGCATCAACACAGGTACCAGTGCCGGATAATTAGAGTGATGCTCAGTGTGGAGTATTACTAGAGCACAGTCCTCACTAAGAGCGAGTGTTGATTTGGGGTAGCATCGGATGTGCTCTAGCCATGAAAATTGGTGGAGAGGCCAAAGCACATGAGTTCTCCAAGACCCATAAATGGTTTGGGCAAATTCTAACCAGTTTGGGAGATATTAAAATAATTAATATTTTTAATGGAGTTCCTAAGTCTAAACTTAGGAAAAATAAAATATTAATGGGTATTAGTATAAAACTGGGTTATAAGGTTCCAAAAGTCACGGATCAAGCCAAATCTAGTCTTAGCCTTTGATTAGATATTTAAGCTCGGCCATCGAAGGACTAATGAGAAAAGTATAAGAAGAGACTTGAAGTTCAGTTGGAGAACACACTAGAGTGATCAGTCATTCATTTTGCTAGAGCGGGGTTGCTAAGCAAAGTTGAATAAGTGATCAGCAGCGAGGGCAGTGAGTATTGGATAGAGAGGCAGAGACAGTACTGAGAGACCAGCACAAAAGCAGGGAGAGTGAGAGCAGCAACCAGTTCAGGCCACGCAGAGCCCAACAGATACAATGCAGAGGCCAAAGGGACTGCGTCATCCACGCAGAGGCTGCTGGAGTGATGCAGAGTGTCCCAGAGGTTGCGCAGTGCCTCAGAGGGCTGACGTAGAGGGTCTTGGTTCTGACGCAGAGGCCAGAAGGGCTAGCACTGAGTTTCAGTTGTGCCGAAGAGGGTTTCTTGGTACAGGTTTTTTGAATTTCTATTTTCGAATATATAGGTATTGCTACCGTGTATTTTTCTCTTTCAGGTGAGCCAGTTAGGCACCCAGTTGTACTCAAGGAAATGTTGCACAATAATAAACCCTCAGAATAGTTGCACCGGTTTTCCCGCATTGGGTTTTTCCGGGGACATTTGTCCAAAAACAATGGTGTCACTTGTGTGCTTGTTTTCTTTCAGTTGATGATCTATAGATGATGTGACTATATTGTGTTTATTTTGGTATTTAAATGTTTTAAATAACTTGTTCAGAATTTACAAGTAGAAGAAATAAACCAGCAGAATACAGATTAATTTTCTAACGGATAAACTTAGAAAATTCAACATTAAGAACAATGTCTGGGAAGTGGTGCCTAGGTCCGAGGGCAAGTCAGTTGTGACTTCTAGGTGGCTCTACAAGATCAAGCATGTTGCGGATGGCAGTATTAAGAAGTTCAATCCGAGGTTTGTGGCTAGAGGGTTCTCACAGTTAGAGGGAGTTGGCTATGATGAGACCTTCGCTCCCGTAGCTCGGTACACTTCTATTCAGTCCCTTATTTCTATTGCTGCAGAAATGGCTGGGCAGATCCATCAGATGGATGTGAAGACCACATTTTTGAACGAAGTTATAGAGGAAGAGGTGTATGTTGAGCAACCACAGGGCTTTGAGGTACTTGGGCGGGAGACCCATGTATGCCGGTTGAGGCGAGCACTCTACGAACTTGAGTAAGCTCCGAGAGCTTGGTATCTGAGGATTGATTTTTACTTGCAGCAGATGGGTTTCATGAAGAGTGATGCAGATCCAAACCTATACTACATTGTTGTAGGGGATGATCCACTCATTCTTGTGTTATATGTTGATGACTTGTTCGTTACTGGGGCAAAGAGACTGATTAGTGGTTGTAAGGAGGATCTTGCTATGGAGTTTGAGATGAAGGACATTGGGCTAATGCATTACTTTTTTGGGCTAGAGGTGTGGTAGGAGTAGGGGCATATATTTCTGGGGCAGGGGCAGTGTGCTTTGGATGTGTTGAGCATATTTCACGTGGCAGACTGTAGACCCATGTCTACACCTATGATCACCAACTGGAAGAAGCTTCGCGCTTCAGATTCTAGTTTGGTGGATCCCACATTGTATACGCAGCGTATTGGGTCCTTGATGTATTTGGTCAACGCTAGGCCAGATATATGCTTTGTAGTGAACACACTTAGCCAGTTCATGGTTGAGCCCAGGAAGGTGCACTGGGTAGTTGCAAAGCACATTCTATGCTATGTGCAGGGAACTGTTGATTATGGTCTGGACCAATGTTTTAAAACTCCGACTCCGACTCCAACTCGGTATCGACTCGGCCGGCTCGATTTCAATGACTCGGTCGTTGTAAAAAATACATTAAATATTTCATTTTTATAAAAACACATAATTTTAAAGATTTTCATTCATGTTTCCAAACACACAGCATTAGAATATAGATAGAAGACAACATATTATCAAAGTAGGCTCATGAATATATCCATTATACCAAAATGGCACCCAGTGCATTGTCCAATACATACACGATGATGATATAGAGATCAAAACAAAAACAAATAACCAAGGAGGCTATAAATGGCCTCTACAACAAAACTCTGTGACCAGTACTACTGGCTACTGCTAGAGTTGCGAACATCATCTGGCTCAGTGCTACTTGGGAGCGGGAGCGAAAGTGGGGAGCAAGAGCGAAAACGGGAGCTGGAGCGAAATTTTCAGAAGCTCCTGGTTTGGGAGCGAATCCTGGAGAAGTTCGACAACCAATGTCACTAACATCAAGGTACAAAGAGGGATTGGTGCTCTTGGTTAAATACGAGTTCCATACCCTAATACAGGACAAAATTCAATGGAAACATTGCAATCCTCCAATCCTGAAATCCTGAAAATCTGATAAGTCTGCTGAATTTTGAATGAAATCTAAAATTCTACTTTCTCCATATGAAATCCAATGAGGCCGGAACCACTCTCAAACATCCTGAGTCATTTCATGGTAATGTTAAAAATTTAAGTAAAAGGATGAAAATGAAGATTAAGGAGAATGCCACAATTTCTTTAAGAATTTAACATTACCATGAAATTTGAGTAGCATATCAATACTAGGAGAGGTGAATGGACCCCAAATAGCACTTAACCAATTTAGAAAACACCTTGGAGTCCCCAACAATCAGCTAAATGTTAAAAAGTTAATTTTTTTTTAGAAAAATCGCTGTTTTTTGTGGGGACTGGCTAGTTTTAATGACTCAGTCGAGTAGATGTGGAAACGACTGGGTTGACCGAGTCATGATTGACTCGGCGGAGTCATGCAATAACTCGGCCGAGTCAGTCATGACTCGGCCTCCCGAACTGGTTTTTCTGCCGAGTCATAAAATTCTTCAATGACTCAGATCAACTCGACCGTTTCGGATTCGATTCGGCCGAATTTTAAAAGTATGGTCTGGACTATAGGCGGGGAGATGAAGTGAGGTTGGCAGGTTACACAAATTCAGATTGGGTAGGCTATGCTTCTGACAGGAAAGCACTTTAGGGTGTTGCTTTGGATTGGGTTCGACAGTTGTGTCGTGGTTCAGTCAAAAGCAAAAGTCAGTTGCTTTGAGCTCTTCTAAGGCTGAGTATATGGTTGCTAGCCTGCCTAGTTGTGTGGCCATTTGGCTTCACAAGTTGTTGTATGGCCTATTTGATTAGGTGTTGAGATCAACGGTTATTCACTGTGATATTCAGAGTTGCATTAAACTCACGGAGAATCCAGTGTTTCATGACAGGTCAAAACACATTGACATCAAATATCATTTCATCAAGGACTATTTTCAGAAGGGGGCATTGAAGTTGGAGTATATATCAATAGATGAGCAAGTGGCCGATGTTCTCACGAAGTCCTTGCCAAGAGGCAAGCATGCCCATTTCAGGGACAAAATGGGTGTAGTGAGAAACACTTTCCTTGGTAAGAGGAGTGTTGATTTTTAATGTACCTTGGACAAGTGGTTTCCCATGGGTTAGTCTCTACCTAGGGAAAAGTGTTCAAAATAATTCTTTTCATAAGTGTGACTTTAGAAAGTGAAATTGACTTTATAAGTGGTAAAGTCAATGTTAAATTATAAAGTGAAAAGTGACTTTAGACATAAAGTACAATGTGGGTACTTCATTTAATGGGTGAGTTAAAAAATAGAAAGTGAGAATTAAATGCACATTTATTCTCATCCCTTAATTTAAATGATCTTAGCCATTAGATCTTAGGGTTGCCCAAAAATCATTTAGGGAAACAAAAGGGGGAAAAGAAAAGAGAGACTACATTGATTCTTCATGAGTAGATTCGAGAAAGGTGGCTGAGAGTTGGAGAAAAGTTTTGAAGGACAAATTTGTTGCAACAAGCTGAAGGAGTGATTTTTGGGCAAAGCTGGGCATGGAAATTAAGGTTTAGAAGGCAACAGAAGGTATAGTACGAACAACATTGAATGCTGTAAGCTGCATGCTGTTTGAGAGAAGTTTTTGATTTTTTTTGAAAAAAATCTGTAAAGTCCGTATAATCGTATCCATACAGTACATATTTTCAGCTTCAAGTGGGCACGAAAATCAAGGCAAAGTGGGCACAATTTTCAAGAAGTTTTGGGCTGAATAGATAAGTTGTATTTTGCTGTTTTGTTTTGTCTGCAAATGTAGTTTTCCTAAACTTGAAAGATAAATAAATTTGAAGAGCTCTCCAACAGGTTTTCCCCGGAGAAGATTGAAGGGGTTTTGTTTGGGTCTAAGTTGACCAAAAATCTGTGTGTATTTTTATGTGTGTTGTTGGTCTAGTTATGTCCAAATTTATTTTCAACATGTGTTGACAGTTCCATGTGTTTTAATCTGAAAATTTCATTTCCAGAATTCTATATGTTGAATATATGTTTATGGGAAAGGGCATTTAACTGAATGGGAGTGATAAGGTGAAATTAAAACCGGGTTGGGATTCTTGGAAAGATTTTTGTCATAAAATTTAACATTTCACTGATGGGAGTTTCGCCGATGGGAGGAATCTTAGTATAGGGAAAATCACTCAAATGATAGGCTCAGTGGCAAAGTAGAAGGTGATTTCCAAAGCCCATTCAAAGCAATGTTTTAAAACTCCGACTTTGACTCGGAAACGACCGAGGGTCGACTCCGACTCGGTATCGACTCGGTCGATTTGATTTTAATGATTCAGCTGTTGTAAAAAGTCATTAAACCTTTATTTTTTGATAAAAAAACATAATTTCAATCATGTTTCCAAACACAAAGCTTTAGAATATAGATAGAAGACAACATATGATCAAAATAGGCTCATGAATATATCCATTATATCAAAATGGCACCCAGTGCATTGTCCAATACATACATGATGATGATATAGAGATCAAAACAAAAATACATAACCAAGGAGGATAGAAATGGCCTCTACAACAAAAGTAAATTGTGAAATATCACTAGTCACCATTGACCAGTACTACTGTCTACTGCTAGAGGAGCCAACATCATCTGGCTCAACATCTGAATCAGAGTCAGATAGGGAAACCCATGGCTCCTCCTCATCATCTTTAACTGAAACTGCAGTAGTGGTAGCACTAGCAGGCTGTGCAGCAGCTGGACGCTGAGATAGACGAGATATGCGCTTCCATCGTGGCTGAGCAGAGGAAGCGACTACAATTGGAGAACTTGGGGCTGGGCCTGAGGCTGGTACAAGTGGAGCTGCATTCAACTGAACATTTTCTTGAAGTGATGCACCGCCTGTAAATCCAAATCAAGATCCTCATCAGAATCAATCTCTGCTGGATGACTCTCCACTACCCAATCTGATGTTGGATCAATATCTTCCAACACAATGGGATCTGAATTAGGTCTTTTGTTCAGCAATTGGTTGCACTTGAGCCAGAGGTTGTATTGGACATAAACTAGATCATTTAACCATTTTTGATCCAAACGGTTTCTCTTCTTTGTGTGAATCCTCTCAAAGACAGACCAATTGCACTCAGACCCAGTAGCACTGCACGTTTGACTCAAAATACGAATTGCAAATTTTTGGGGACAATGGCTACTGAAAGCCTCCCACCATTTTGCTGCAAAAAACATAGTAGTGTAATGAGTTAGCTCAAGTTTCAACTTCCAACAAATTATATCCAACTTTAAAATTATAAACAATTTAACAAAATAAGTATTAAGAATTTGAAAATTGAAATTTATGTTTACCTGGCTCATTTGCTTCCCTTGCAATCTTTGCTAGGTTCTTCCCAAAGGTACCTGTGGCTTTGTTGAAGGTTGTGATCTGTCGGTGTATCTCTTGTTGATCACGCTCCAATGGGATCATGCGATCAACGCAGTCAATCAATCCATCTCTAACCTCTCCAATCAAAGCTCCTGCCGCCAGAGCTTTATAATGACATTGTGGGTTCAAAAAATACCTAACTGTATTTATAGGGCGATGGAGTTGATTGTTTCATCTTCAATCAATGATTTCCCAAATGGGCCCATACTTAGCCACTCTATCTTTGTATGCCCTCTTTATTTGCTCCTTTGCTTGATCCATAACCCCATAAATGAAGCCCATAGCCAATCTTTCCCCATCCACAAACCGAAACACCTTAACCAGTGGTTCAACAACCTTCACAATCTCTGCTGCCTTTCTCCAAAATATTTCTTCATTAACTTTCTTTTTCAATTCTTTGCCTTCCTGTTTGAGAGACCACTGGCTTTGATTCCATTCATCACTGGAAAATATCTTTTGCAAGTTTCTATGTTGTGAAAGCGTAGATTGCAATGTCAAAAAATGAGTTGCAAATCTAGTGATGGTAGGCATAATAATATCCCTGCCCCTTGTGTGTTTCCTCATCATTCTCAAAATCCATGAATGGTTGTAGATAAATTTTGTTATGATTTTGGCATGATCTATAGTGTTTTTGACCCAATCTAATTTGCCAAATCCTCAAGCATGAGGTCTATGCAATGTGCAGAACATGGGGTCCAAAAGATGGTTTTGTGTTTTCCTCTAACAGTTTACCAACAAGAAGATGGTTAGAGGCTAAGTCACCAGGTCCGTGTTCGAGTTCAAGTTCGGAGACCATGAAATTCGAATAAAGTTCGACAACTAAAATTTTGTCGATAAAGTTCGACATAAAATTCGAAAAAAAATATATATATATATATATATATATATATATAATCAATTTAAAGTCAAATTCAAATAAATTTTTGGCTTAGCAAGAGAACAGAGACTAGAAAATTTTGTTAAATTTTATAAATTACGTGTGATCAATTTTGGTCATTTTTAAGCCTTTTAATGTTAATCTTCATTGTAATTATCCTCCAAATTATATGCTTCAGAATCTATAGGTGTATTGACAATGCTTTCCAATAATTTCTCATATCTCAAGGCATATCTTGCTAAAAAAAACTATTCCTTACACTCTAGAAATGTATTTATTTATCGTCATTTTTCTAAAAAATAAATTAATGAGTAATTTAAATAAAAATTAATTTAGATAATTTGCTTAGTTACCAGATTTATTATTCAACACTTATTTCTTGTCAACCGGCTGGAAATGTATTTATTTATTGTCACCCTCCTAGAAATAATTGTCACCCTCCTAGAAATAAAAAATTTAATGCAAGAGAAATAATAGCATTCTCTAATTTTCTAATTGAACACAATTCGCATACATTTCATTTAAAAAAAATCATATTATATCAAACTAAACAAGTGAACTATTATGTTGGAAGATTCTTCTGCAATTCTACCTTACATTCACTAATCTATATAAACCGTAAAAGCACAACAGGAAAAAAAAATGACCATTATCAAATTTCGGCTTAGAATAACTAACTCAGAAAAGTTATTTACAGAATACAGATAGATAGGCAGAACAGAGAGCTGGTGGGGTTGATATAATAATAATTAGATGGCACAAGATTTTAAGATTTTTGTCCCTTTTAGGATATGAATAAGGGCAGGTCTTCAACGGGCAAGTACGCGATAACATATATTCAAAGTAGATATAGACTGTTATGTTTGTGTTGGGAGAGGTCTTCAGAATAAAATTCTTGGCTTTTAATGGAAAAAGTAAACTAAAATGTATTCGACATTGTGATCTTCGCAGTATAGATTGTGGCGTGGGTCGTCTCAGAATATTGTGTGAACTTGAGCTTTTGATTCCGTGTCATTTGTCTCCAGATGTTACTGTCAAAAATATCATAAATAAATGATGCAGAAGTTACACGAAGGAAGAAAACATTCATCACAGTAAAATAGATGCGAACATAGTTTTTTATTCATGTTTGTTTGTTATGTCGTGCTGTTTTAAAATTTGGCACGAAGTTTTAATTAACTTTTGTATCGTTTGGGATTGTGATCGATTGGTGGATGTTCGCCCTCATCAGTCCGGATATTCAATTCTTTGAAAATTCTGAAAGTTACATTTGTACAGATTCGATCCAGGCATAAATGAAACAATGGAACTATAGTCTATCGTTTAAGTTTTAACCCGACAAACAATGAAACCCGCGGGCTGCAGGCAATTTGCTAAAACGCACGAAAAAAACAAACTTAAACGAACTTTTTCGAACCCGAAATGAATTTCATCGAACCCTAAACGAATTTGTTCGGCAAAAAATTCGAATTCGTGATGAAATTCGAGTTCGCCATAAAATTCGGCGAACTCAAACGAATAAATTCGTTTTCGATTAAAATTCGCCGAATTTCGAACTTGTTCGTTGAAATTCGCCGAATTTGGTGACTAAGGTTAGAGGCATTATCTGTGGAGATTTGAACAACATTAGCCACCCCCACCTCCTCAACAACCTCATCCAATAACTGAAACAACAATTGTCCATCTTTCACCCTATCAGATGCATCAACTGATTTTAGAAACATGGTTCCTTGTGGCAGAAGATAAGAAAGTTTATGATGGTACAGTTCCTTTGATCAGTCCATCCACCTAACATGATTGTACATCTTGTTTTTGCCCATAAGCTTTTGAAATCTTTCAAATACTCATTAATGGAGGAAATTTCTTTCTGCAAACGATACGCCCTTATCTCATGCATAGTAGGGCCTTTGAAGCCTTTTCCAACAACAAATATGGCATCAAACATAGGCTCATAATATGGTGAACGAGAAGCATTGAAGGGGATATCAGCATCATACCACCATCTACATATGTAATCGCAAGCAGTCTCCCTCAACTCTTTCTTCCAATGGTCATCTAAAGTGGGCTGCAAAGTTCTACTAGCTTCAGGACCATGTGCATCTGATGGAGAGGAGGGTGTGACAATGAAATAACTTTTGATATTCATATCACCCTTCTTTTTCATTTTACTCTTACCCTTTTCTTGAATAGACTCCAAAGAGGGAGGAACATAGCAAAAGGGGTTGGATGCATCAGTACAAGGTATAGAAGAAGAACCCTCAAAATCAAAATGGGGGTTGGTAGCCATCATTTTTTGTATACGCCTCTTCCTCCCAATTTCAACCTCTATTTCTTTTTGCCTACTTTTTCTTCTTGAAACTTCTCAAAGCTATTTAACAACTCCTTCCTAATGTCCACAATTTGTGGTGATTCACATGGAGTAATTTGGCCTCTAATCCCTCCCAAGTGTTGTTTCAACCTATTAATGCCCCCCGGACCATCCTTAACTTTTCTATGGCAAAATTTGCAATGCATTTGACTATCAACCACTTTAGCATATGCCCAATCAACATCTTTCACTCTAGGAGACATTTTTTGACTTGGAAATGAAAGGAAAAATTCTGAAAATGAAAACAAAAAAAATAACATTGCTTCAATGTTCATTTCTTTCACAAAAAAAACTCTTTTCAATTTCCAGATTTACACAAAAAAATAATTAAGCAAAAACTGATTTTTAGAATTATAGTTTTGAGGCTTCTGCTATTAGTGCTTTTTCTATGGCAAAATTTGCAATGCATTTGACTATCAACCATTTCAGCATACGCCCAATCAACATCTTTCACTCTAGGAGCCATTTTTTGACTTGGAAATGAAAGGAAAAATTCTGAAAATCAAAACAAAAAAAATAACATTGCTTCAATGTTCATTTCTTTCACAAAAAAAACTCTTTTCAATTTCCAGATTTACACAAAAAAATAATTAAGCAAAAACAGATTTTTAGAATTATAGTTTTGAGGCTTTTGCGATTAGTGCTTTGTGTGTAGTTTTCTTCCGGAGTTCTCGCAACCATAATTGTTTGAATCGATGTTTCGAGCCATCCACCGTGGCTCATCATCAGGATAGATCAGTAATTGTGTAAGACAGATCTCATTGGAATGTGAGATCTGCCTTGTTCTTAGCTATCATAGATCTTAGATGTTCGAATACCCGAACCTCTTGCAATTTCTCCCTTCTGTATAGGGTTAAAATTATTGTTTTGAGGCTTCTGCGATTAGTGCTTTGTGTGTAGTTTTCTTTCGGAATTCTTACATCCATAATTGTTTGAATTGACGTTTCGAGCCATCCACCGTGGCTCATCATCAGGATAGCTCAATAATTGTGTAAGACAGATCTCATTGGAATGTGAGATCTGCCTTGTTCTTAGCTATCATAGATCTTAGATGTTCGAATACCCGAACATCATTCAATTTCTCCCTTCCGTATAGGGTTAAAATTATTGTTTTGAGGCTTCTGCGATTAGTGCTTGGACTCACAAACATCCCTTCAGATTAGGGGGGGAATGTTGACACCTAATCATAGGGATTGGGTGAACCACTGTAATTAGTGTAAATAAATAATAGAAGAAATGGAGAGTCATCGGAAGATGAACTGAACAGTCACTCCCACTTGTATATAATAATGAACAACCTAAATGAATAACACAATCTCATTTGAGGAGTTACCACATGGTCTGACATAGAGCTCTCCTTTGACTGCGGCCAAATCTCTCCCTTGCCTGCGGCTAAGACTCTCCCTTACCTGCGGCTAAGATAAGGCAAGATCTACCTCCTTTTAGGACTGTGTATAGGGCAGCATTAGCCCTTCCCTGACAACTGACTTGAGCTCCTAGATTTGACTGCGGCTAGGGCATCTCATCTCCATTAAGACAACGTAGAACCCTTCTTGACTGCGTAGAGGTGTCTCCTCCTAGGACTGCATAGAGCCTTCTTTGATTAACTGCATTAGGGCTTCTTCATTAGGGCAGCGTAGAGCCTTGCTCCATTAGGGCAGCGTTATCCCTTAGGATCTCTCCTCCTACTAAAACCCAAAGACAAGTAGAGAGGAAGAGATCACAAGTGAGTGTGTAGAAATGACTTGAAGGCCACCTCTATTTATACTAAAACGTTGAGCACAAGTGGGGTTTATTTGGTCGCTGGCCGACCTTGATGAATTGTCGCATAACGCAAATAAATTCACATTTGTAATGACCATTAACTGAAATACGGTAAGAACTAGAACTGAAATATAGTAAGAACCAAAACTGAAATGCAGCAATCGTAAGGGATTTTGAACACCTACCTGAACCGCTGCCTGCTCTGGTGTTGCTTTGGTGTAGTTGATGGCGTTGTGGTTACCCTGATCCAATTACCGGGAAACCAATTCCACCTAGCCAGACTGAGCAGAGCCTGACTGCTCAATCCAGTAAGCTTCTCGCAGAAGCTCACTGTCCCCCGTGCCCAGAACCTCAGAATTCCTAAAGCTCTTCCCTTGGTCAGTCAATTGTCTTCCTCTGGTTTGCCTTCCCTTCTCTCCTGATTTTCTCCTCCTTCTTTTCTGCGTTCCTTTCCCCCCTTGACCGGCTCAGATCAATGGTTTTATAATTGCAGGCTTGGCGGTGGCCGCCCTCCTGCCTACGGCCACCGCTCTTCCTCCTCCCGACATGCCTTCGCATGCATTTCAAGATCAGTGGTTTTATAATTGCAGGCTTGGCGGTGGCCGCCCTCCTGCCTACGGCCACCGCTCTTCCTTCTCCCGACATGCCTTCGCATGCATTTCACTCTCAGATATTTATCCATCCGATTTATGTACTTTTTTTATATTCTAAGTTTGGTTGATGCGTTACCTTTTACATAAGGTTTTAAATTTTATTTTTTATTATAAACTTTAATTTTATATATTTATAAAGTTTAAATTTATATTTATTATAAAGTTTAATTAATATTTATTTTTAAAGTTTAACTCATATTTATTTTTAAAGTTTAACTCATATTTATTTTAATATGAGTTTATCATATCAGCTTTAATATAAAGTACCGAACTTTATATTAGTTAATTAGTTTAGATGGGTCGTTACAACATTTCCATGAATACTTATCGGAATCGGATAATCTTTAGATCAATCCTACATTTCTCAATGAGAGGGATCCAAGAAAAATATCATCTACCATTAATAAGATGACCCAAATGGAGTTTGGCCCTAGTTGCCAATTTTAACAAGACGGTATATAAAGGGCTTATAATGTGACATGGAAAGTGCTAAGTATGGTGTGAGGGAAAATGAACATGCTATTTCAATCCAGGTTTTCCAAGTAGTGCCCATCCAATGACCCTAAGGCCTCAAGGGGGGTCCCATTAGACTAGTGCTAAAGATTGAGGCGAGAGAACAAATTTACAGTGAAGATAGGTCAATTTTCCAGATCACCCCTTTATCCATACTAAATGTCCAAAACATCAAGTATAAGCACCTGATTGCAAAATGGTCAAAGTACCTGTTGAGTAGCATCCCACTTTCAGTTAAGATGAATGTCAGATGGTGAGAGGTGCATGGCTAATGCAGATGGCAGAAGCATATGGCATATCATCATCAAGAAGTGAATGTCAGGGCCTGCTGGCTGGCTTGCTACCGAATGTAGGAGAAAAGTTTTTGCCTATGGGGTTAACCATTTGGGAGGGTAACAGGTATTTACAGGGTTAAAAGTTTTGAGTAGCATGTTTGAAGTTTCAAGAGGTGATAGTTGAGAACTTCGTTGGTTGTGCTCTTCTTCTGTGATGCCATTCCAACCTTTTCTTATCATGATCCTTTGGGCTTTCTAGTTTTCATATCTGTTTTAGCATTTTCCTTGTATTCTTTTCATTATTTCTCAGTTATCACTGAGATTTCTTAGCACTCAAAATTCACTCATTGGTGTACTTTATGTAGTTGAATTGGCCATTTAAAATAAACTTAATTCAAGATTCAAAGTGTTTATAATTTATTTTTTGGATGTTAGTCTGATAGTTTGATGCTATCACCTATGCTTTCATCCCGTTAAATACTAGATTAGAGGGGTAATATTTTCAAGCCTGGAAACTAGCAGAGTTATTAAATTTTGAGGATGCACTAATCTTTAACTACTGGAGCGAACAGCCCATTAATTTATGCCCACAAACTTTATTTCATGCTTCGTATTTCAAGTTTAAAGAGAGTATTTTAGGATTTATTGGCATTATTGTGTTCTTTTAATTTTTCAGATACCGGTATGATAAGAGTGGTTCTGGTGCACCTTCACAAATACGGATGGCTTCTACTAGGGATCTGAATATGAATTTTTCAGTTTCTAACGTAAATATGCTTCTGGAAGCATTTTCCAGCTGGAATAGACTGAATGAAATGAAAGGATCCTCAAAGATTAAGGTATGTCTGTGGCATTGCACTTATATATGTTTGTCAGTTTTTCATCTTTGTCAAACTACATATCTTCTGTAATTTTTTCTATTGGACATTCATTGATTTATAGTGTCATCCCAAATTAATTTTAATGATATATGCCAAAAACAATTGACTAAATATCATCCAACAGGAGAAATATCGTGCACTCTGGAACTACATCTTTCTTATAAGCAATTTTTGTAATGATTTCACTAATTTTTGGAACATTTTGGTGTCTAGTTTTACATCCAAACATTTAAGTTCTTTCTAATTTTGTGTTGCAGAAAAATAAATAAAGCAAATAGGATGACAAATTAGAATAAACTTGGGTGCAAGCGTATCTTGATTGCAAATGTAGAATAACTAATACAGTTGATAATAGGAAAGATGGTAGATCTTAATACCTTCAACTAGCTCATGTCTGAGGAGTTTTTACGAGTAGCTTTGATTTCAGCAAACCCACTTCAACCAACACTAGGGACTTTGTTACCTCCAAAATTGTTCTTGCTGATAAAATCCCTAATGCACAAGGCACAACCCATGAGATTTTGATTGAATGTGATATTCTTGCAGGAGGTTAAATTGACTGAATTTGAGTGTTAAGAGTTGAATTAGCTATTGTTGGTATGGTCTGTTTTGGGCTTCCAATCATTGTTGGGAATGTTGATTTCCCTATCTTCCTATTTATAGAGCTTTGTGGTGTATGATGGTTTTGATGTCCTGATGAGATTTGTAGCTTTGGAGTTACTCCAAACCCTAGGCTAGTCGGGTTTTGGAGGAATGTGCACACATATATGTTTGTGGGCTTAAAACCCAAGCCTATGGGTTTTGCACCCAAGCATGTGGGTGTGAAACCATGATAAGGATTGATGGTTTGACAGATGGAAATGACAGAGGACCTCTAGAGCAACCTAGGGCAACGAAAATCATCGAAATCAGAGGTCTAGAATTTGAAATATGAAATTTTGAAGTTATGTGTGGACTAATTTGTCAAGGAGAGCAGGTTGGCTAGGGTTAGTTTAGCCCTCTTGACACTTTTTTGAAGCCACATGAAGAGTGTATAGATAAAGGAGAGTTTGGAGGTCATTTACATACATCTTTGCTTTGATTCACATTAACGCATTGAGGTTATTAACGCATTAGGTTCACACCATAACATCATAACTTTATTAAGATTTACATCATTATTCATCATCATATGCAACTATATAGAAAGAAAAATACCATCTTATTTATGGCAACTAGGGAGTGTTAAAATTGGCAACTAGGGCCAAACTCCAAGTGGGTCATTTTATTTATGGCAGCTGATATTTTTCTTGGATCCCTCTCAGCGAGAGGTGTAGGATTGATCTAAAGATCATCCGATTCCAATAAGTATTTATGAAGATATGAATTTATTTTAATTATGGACAAATTGTCAAGTCGGCCAGCAACTTATGTAGGCTTAGAAGCCCAACAGTCATGTCTATTCAACCTCTACGTTTTAGTATAAGTACAAGAGGACTTGAAGTCATTTGACACTCACACACTCACTCTTGTGATCTCACTTCATCCTGTTTTGGGTTTGATGAATATGAGAGCTAGAGCGAGTGCCCTAGGGTATATGCTGCTCTAGATAACATGCCCTAGATCTAAATGCAGTCATGGGAGAATAAGCTCTACGTTGCTCAAAAAGCCGGAACTGTCGGAAAAGCCGGAACTGTCGGAAAAGCCGGAACTGTCGGGAAGCCGGAACTGCCGGGAAAGCCGAAACTGCTGGAAAAGCCGGAAATGCTGGAAATGCCAGAAAAGTCGGAACTACTGGAAAGCCGGAAAAGCCAGAACTGCCGAAAAAGCCGGAATTGTCGGAAAAGCCAGAACTGTCGAGACTATCAGAACTGTCGGGAACAACCGGAACTGCGGGGAATAGCCAGAATTGCTAGAATTGCAGGGAACTGCGGAAACAGTCGGAGCGTCTGTCTCTGAAGGAGAGCAACATGCAAGGGACGACTAACTAACATTGGGATAGTTGTATGGTACTTAGCAGCAAATACACCAAGCATGCGATGTTACAGCTAGCATGCGAGGGACAACTAGCATGCAACAAGAAGCATGCTAGGGACAACAAGCAAGCAAGGGACAACAAGCAAGCAAGGTGCAGCCAACACATAGGTCAGGATGGCAACATGGTGCAGAAATTGCACATAATGCAGTACAATGATGGGTACAGTCATGATTAATGAAGCGTGATGAGATGCAACATAGTGATGATGGGTGTAGCATGGTGCAGCGCGGTGGTGCAGCATGATGACGAAATGCAGCACAACGATAGGTGAAGGAGTCACCTTGGAGAATTAGTTGAAGCAGCATGTATTCAACTGATCTCATGTATCATCTTGTTAGAAATGATCTATGCTCTTATCTAGATAAGCCAAAGTGTTGACTTCTACTGTAAACGTACTATTTCTCTCTCTCTTTGTGCTGAACTGTTGAAGTACATATAAGAAGAATTGATCAAGGGTTTCCCCACATTGGGGTTTGTCCCTAGCTAGCGCCACATCTTGTGTCTTCTTGTCTTGGCTTGTCTTCTGCGATATATATTTATGTTCTATCTGCAATTTACTTTAATGCGGATGTGATTGCTAATCTGGAAAAGATATTGAGCTAATTGTGAAAATTGAAATAAATTGCTCTAGCATAGACCATACCTAAAATTAACATGGTATCAGAGCTGAGGTGAAGACAATGCCCAAGCAAGAGTGAAAGAGCAATCACTGAAGACATTTGGGAAAGGATAAAAGGATCAGTAGATTCCTCATCCCTCTTCAAATTCACCAAGGGTTAAGTCGAAGCAGAGAATATTATCAGAATGGCGTAACGGAATATGGCCTACCTAAAGATCACTTCATTGGAAGACCGGATCTCAGGGTGGAAGGAAAGGCAGATAACTAGTTCGGCCATTATGCGAAGGAGTGTCTGAATGGCAGGGACACATCACTACTTGATGATAACAATCATTCCAGGGACATCTTCAATGATCAAAGGAATGTCAGGTAATGCAAGTCATCAATGAAATGGTTGACTCTTCATAGAAAGCAAGGAACCCCAGTTATGAAGAATCAAATGTTGTTACCTGTTTTTGATAAGATAAAGAAGTGTTATCTTGTATTGGCCCTCTGCTTCAGATTCTTTGGGAATCTGGCTTATTGATTGTAGTGCTTCAAGGCACTTCATCGGATAGATGGGTGCACTCCCTAATTTGGTAGAGATGGAAACAATCGTGGGATTATACTTGGAGCCGATGCCACTTATCCCGGAAGGGGTGTAGGGAGTTATCCCTCAATTGAGTGAGGGTAACTCAATTCATTTACAGAATCTCTTTTATGTACCTGATCGCAAGAAGAACCTGGTGTCCATTTCAACAATGGAAGTCAAAGGTTTCAAGGTGGCACCCATCGATGGAAAGGTACATGTTTGAAAATAGAATTTTCAAAGATGCTTTAACTTTAGGGTTGTATCAAGTTGCAGGAAGTCCACTGGGGACCATGTCCATTGACACATAGCACCGAAGGTCTGTGAGTCAGATGGTGACAGTGATGCCTGAATTCAAAAAAAGAGCATGAAAGTACATGTCTGAAATGTGCCAAAGGAAAATATTACAAGGGGACCATTCCCCTCATGTAGCAGGTCCACAGGTTTGGAACAACCCGAGGAGTTTGAGATTCATGATTGGGAATCTCATGTAAACAGGTGGAAGAAAGCCCTCTATGGCTTGAAACAAAAATCCCCGGGCATAGTATGAGAGGATTGATAGCTGTCAAATGAAGCTGAGATTCAATAGGAGTGAAAGCGATCCAAACCATTACTCGAAAGTTGTGGATGATAGACCTTTCATACCGGCACCTTATGAGGATGACCTATTTCTGACAGGTGCAGACCCTTTCATTTGCAGAAGTAAGAGGGAGTTGGATTCCGAATGTGGAATGATAAACTGCAAGCTTGTAACTACCTCGAGGATATTAACTTTCAGAAGTTATATGGTAGTGATGTCGGACTAGATTTGGGAAATGCCTCTGAGTTTCATAAACTCATTCGCGTTGATGTTTTTGGTGAACTTCCGTTCGGACATATGTTTTGTAGTTAGCATGGTGAGCTCATATTTGGTTGAGCCTCACTGGATTTGTGCCAAGAATCTTTTGAGATATATTCGGGGCACAATCTCTCATTGATTGAGATACACTGCCGAAAATATGAAATTGCATGATTATTCGAATGCTGAGTGGGCAGGTAGTGTGGAGGATCACTAGAGCACTTCTCAGTGCTGGTTCTCTTTGGATTTTGCTTCGATATCATGGATGAGCAAGAAGCAGAAATCAGCTGCTATAAGCATCACCGAGACTGAATACACAGCGACGAGTATGATCTCTTGTGAAGCTGCATGGTTGCAGAGGCTCTTAAGTGAGCTGTTTGTACACATGATGAGTACCACTATGATTCTCTGTGACAACTAAAGGTGGGATTCGATTATTGAGGAATCCAGTATTCGATGATTGCTCCAGCAGATAGACATCAGATACTGCCTTCTGGGATATGGTAAGTCGATGAGCGAGGAGACTCCATCACATTGAGACTGATGTACAAGTTGCAGACATTTTTTGTCAAAGCCTCGGGGAAAGCTCAAATTTGTAACTTTCCTCAACGACTTGGAGTCATTGAGAGACCTTCTTATAAGGTTCCTGCATGTTGCATGCATTGAGCTCTGGGAGCTCTTGGGGGCTTGGGGTACTTACTAGAGCAACATATGACCACAGGGCGATTCACCCTCCCCTGGTGGTGCGCTATGGAATAGGGTGATTCGTTCTCCTGTGGGACAGGATGATTCATTCTCCATGGCAACTGTGGAACAGGATGATTCGTTCTCCTGTGGGCTAGGATGATTCGTTCTCCGTGGCGACTGTGGAAAAGGATGATTCTTTCTCCTGTGGGCCAAGATGATTCGTTCTCCGTGGCGATTGTGGAACAGGATGATTCGTTCTCCGTGGCGACTGTGGGCCAGGATGATTTGTTCTCCTGTGGATAGGATGATTTTGACAGGATGATTCGTTCTCCTGTGGATAGGATGATTCGTTCTCCTGTCGAGGCATCCTACCCATGTAGTGTGGGACTCATGGGGAGTACCTCTCATTTGATCAATGAGCAGGGAAATGAGGATAGGGACCATAGTAGTTTTATCGATGGACGCATCGTTGTATCTACCGTACTCCCTATGCTAGGATGACCTCCATTGATCTTGGATCAGTATGAGTGGTTTGAGACACTCTCTTGTGATATTGATCTGGGATCAATAAAACTGACTTCGGGTCAGTAAGAGTGATGTGACACACTCTCTTCAAATGAAACTGACTTCAGGTCAGTAGAGAGTGGTATGAGACATTCTTAATCAATTCTTTTTCTTCATGGTTTAGTAGAGTAGAGCAGAGCAAAGCTGAGCAGAGCAGAGTAGAGCAAAGTGGAGCTCAGCAGATCAGAGCAGAGCAGAGCAGTGCAGGGCATTGATGGTAGAGATAGTACAGTCGGACATATGGATCAGCAGATGGAGTTCTCCCTAGTTGTTAGGGAGTGTTAAAATTGGAAACTAGGGCCAAACTCCTTGTGGGTCATCTTATTTATAGCAGTTGATATTTTTCGTAGATCCCTCTCATCGAGAGGTGTAGGATTGATCTTAATATCATCCGATTCCGATAAGTATTTATGAAGATATGAATTTATTTTGATTATGGACAAATTGTCAAGTCGGCTAGCAACTTATGTAGGCTCAGAAGCCCAACAGTCATGTCTATTCAACCTCTACGTTTTACACACTTACTCTTGTGATCTCACTTCATCTTGTTTTGGTTTTGATGAAGATGAGAGCTAGAGGGAGTGCCCTAGGGTATACAATGCCCTAGATAACATGCCCTAGATCTAAATGTAGTCATGGGAGAATAAGCTCTACGTTGCTCAAAACGCCGGAAAAGCCAGAACTGTCGAAAAAGCCGGAACTGTCGAAAAAGCCGGAACTGTTAGAAAAGCTGGAAAAGCCGGAACTGCTGGAAAAGTTGGAATTGCTGGAAAAGCTGGAATTGCCAGAACTGTCGGAACTGCCGGAAAAGCCGGAAAAGCTGAAACTGCTAGAAATGCCAGAAAAGTTGGAAATGCCGGAACTGTCGAAAAAGACGGAAAAGCCAGAACTGTCGGAAAAGTCGGAAATGTCGGAAAAGTCGGAACTGCTAGAAAAGCCGGAAAAGCTAGAACTGCCGGAACTATCGGAAAAGCCGAGACTGCCGGGATTGCCAAAACTGCCGGGAACAACAGGAACTACCAGAACTGCCGGGAATAGCCGGAACTACTAGAACCGCGGGGAACTGCCGCAACAGTTGGAGCATCTGTCTTCGAAGGAGAGCAACATGCAAGGGACAACTAACTAACATTGGGATAGTTGTATGGTACTTAGCAGCAAATACACCAAACATGCAATGTTACAACTAGCATGCAAGGGACAACTAGCATGCAACAACAAGCATGCTAAGGACAACAAGCATGCTAGGGACAACAAGCAAGCAAGGGACAACAAGCAAGCAAGGTGCAACCAACACATAGGTCAGGATGGCAACATGGTGCAGAAATTGCACATAACGCAGTACAGTGATGGGTACAGTCATGATTAATGAAGCGTGATGAGATGCAACATAGTGATGATGGGTGCAGCATGGTGCAGCGTGGTGAGGTGCAACATGATGACGAAATGCAGCACAATGATAGGGGAAGGAGTCACCTTGGAGAATTAGTTGAAGCAGCATGTCTTCAACTGATCTCATGTATCATCTTCTTAGAAATGATCTATGCTCTTATCTAGATAAGTCAAAGTGTTGACTTCTATTGTAAATGTACTATCTCTCTCTCTCTGCTGAACTATTGAAGAACATATAAGAAGAATTGATCAAGGGTTTTCCCACATTGGGGTTTGTCCCTGGCTAGCGCCACATCTTTTGTCCTCTTGTCTTGGCTTGTCTTCTGCGATTTATATTTATGTTCTATCTGCAGTTTACTTTAATGCTGATGTGATTGCTAATCTGGAAAAGATATTGAGCTAACTTTGAAAATTGAAATAAATTGTTCTAGCATAGAACATACCTAAAATTAACACAGGGCTTTCTCATCATCATATTGTCATCAGATCAATGTTAGTTTGTACTAGTGTAGTCTCAGTGTAGCATTCATTAGGAGAGCTCATCAAGTATGTTTCATCAATGACAATTATTGGCCAACTCATCAATTATATTTCATGAATGACAATTATTGGCCAACAGTCTCCCCCTTTGTCATTGATGGAAATATTTATCCATTCTCTCCTCCTTTGACATCAATGGCAAATGGGGTGCCCAAGTACTCCCCCTATCAAACTGTTTCCTTTGTCATGCCGCTCTGCTTGACATGCCGCTACTACTCTTGTGATGATGATTATTTAATGTGATGCAAGAGTAATAACCCCCATCTTTTGGTGAAGGTGTTCAAATGCTTCTCATGGAAGAGGTTTTGTAAAGATATCTGCAATTTTCTCTTTTGTATTGATGTATTCCAACTTGATGTTTTGTTCAGCAACTTGTTCATGGAGGAAGTGATATTTGATTGGAATATGTTTGGTCTTTGAGTGAATTACTGGATTCTTTGAGAGACTGATGGCACAAGTGTTGTCGCAATAGATGGTGATTCATTGTTTAGTTTCTATGTTGACATCCTTCAAAGCTTCATTCATCCATCGTATTTGTGTACAACAATCTGCAACAACTATATATTTGGCTTCATCCATGGAAAGAGATATAGATCATTGCTTTTTGTTGAATCAAGATGCTAGACAATCTCCCATGAAGAATGCATTTCCGCTGGTACTTTTTCGATCGTCCACGCTTCCAGCCCAATCAACATCGGTGTAAGCTATCACTATAAGAGTTGTACTTTCGGGATACCAAAGACCAAAGTTAGGGGTTCCTTTCAAGTATCTGAGAATTCTTTTCACAGCCAACAAATGGGATTGCTTAAGAGCTGATTGAAATCTTCCCACCATTCCTACTGCTTGCATAATGTCGGGTCTTGTAGTAGTGAAGTATAGGAGAGCTCCAATTATTGACTTGTAAAGAGTTGCATCTTCGGAGGGGATTCATCATCTTTGCTCAATTTGCAGTCTGTGGTCATCAGTGTGCTCATAGATGCACATTCTTGCATCCCATATCCCTTAAGCTTGTCTTTAAGATATTTTGCTTGAGATATGAACATGCCTGCTGTGGTTTGAGATACTTGTAGTCCAAGGAAGTAAGATAACTCACCAATCATCGCCATTTCGATCTTTTGACATATTTTGAGCAAACTCATGGCTCATCTCATCATCATTGCTAGCAAAAATCAGATCATCAATATATACAAGAGTGACTAGCAATTTATCCTTGTCCATCTCACTGTAGAGATTACTTCGTGGCACCCCCTTTTTGAAGCCTTGTTGTTGTAGAAAGTGATCCAATCTTGTGTACCAAGCTCTAGGAGCTTGTTTCAACCCATATAATGCCTTTTTCAACTTACATACAAAGTCTTTTCCTTCTGTTAAATCAAACCCTTCTGGTTGCTATTAGTTTTTGGTAGCAACGGATATGCTCTAGCTATGAAAATTAGTATAAAGGCTAAGGCACATGAGTTCTAAAGAACCCAAAAACCATTTGGTGAAATTCCACCTGGAGTGTATTTTATTAAAATAATTAATATTTTAATGGGGTTCCTAAGTCTAAACTTAGGAAAATTAAAGTATTAATGGGTATTAATCAAAATATTGGTGAGAATGATCTAGAAAGTGGATCAAGTTAAGTTTTTAATCTTAGCCATTGATTAGAGACTTAATCTCGGTCGTTGAAGTCTCAACGAGAAAAGTATAAGGAGGTGGCTTGGGGTTCATTTAGAAACACACACCGAGAGAACGAATTGATCTAGAGTTCGAAAGTTTTGGGGTTAGGAAGCTGAGAAATTCGAACTAAGTGATCATTCTGCAACAGAGAGGTAGAGATAGTTCGAGAATACTGGGCAGAGAGGTGGAGAGCGACTAGTGGACGCAACACAACACCTAGAGGGACTAACGCTGGGCCAGTCTGGGCCCACGCAGGCTTGATGTTGAACCAAGGAGAGCCAGTGGAGAGGAGAAATTGCCCTCACACAGAAATCCAGAATTTTTCTAGGGAGTTGTCGAAACAGCCGGGAGAGGTTGACACAGAAGCTCCAGGAGGCAGAAGAGACATCGCAGAGTTGACATAGGGCCTACGTAGGGCCAGCGTAGTGATAGCCAGGGTTAGCCAGTTCTGTTGCCAAATTAGCCGAAAACTGCTGAGTGAAGTGAGGTAATCTCACTCAGTTTTCTGCTATTATATTTTTCTCTGTAACAGGATTGCTAGGAGGGCATCCAACATTGTATTCAGAACTACTGCTTAATAATATAAAACCCTCATAGCAGCTACACTGGTTTTCCCGCATTGGGTTTTTCCGGGGACTGTTTTGTCCAAAAATAAAGGTGTCCTATGTATCTTGTTCTTTGCTCAGTTTCTTGTTTCATGTAATCATATTAAATTGGTGTAGGCTGCAGAAGTAATTTACTTCAATATTTTTTGAGAAGATAACTTGATAATGTATATTAAAATCAAGTAGAAGTAAATTCAGTTTTGCTGCAGTAGGGGTTCCTTGAAGATAGGAATTTTCACATGGTATCAGAGCATTGATTTTGAAACAGGAAGAGCAGATCTAGTGTTAAGCAGAGAGGGCAATAGCTACATTTAGCAGCAATTCGAATCCCCTTGAAGGGATTGCACAGTCCTTGTTGGGAAAGCAGAGATTTCGAGGAAATCTCTCTCTAAGAGATTCTATAGAGAGGTGCGATTTCTGGTTCGTGAGCTTGCAGAGGCAAAGGGAGTGACATAGAGCCTCAGTGCAGTGTTTGAAGGTGCAGCTTTTGCCGGGGCATAAATCCATCGGAAAAAAGCGAAGACACATAGAGGGGGAATTTTCTCCTTTGAGGACTTTTACCAAAAGTTCGAATTTTTCACTTGTGGGCAGTAGACTAGTGTTGTGCAGTGACTAAACGAGTCAATTCGAGAGATTGGGTGAGATGGTATCACATGGGCTCAGAGATCAGGATAGGTTGGAAGGAGCTTCCAACTGCGTCATATGGAAGACGAAAATCGTAGTTGTTCTGGAAGAGTACGATCTCGAAGCCTATGTCAAGAGTGTTGTGGCTGTTCCCGTAGACAATGATTAGAAGAAGAAGTACAAGGCCGAGCAGGGAAAGGCAAAGAGGTTCATACTCGATGGAGTTCAAGATCATGTGGTCTCACACTTGCAAGGCAAAGATACAACTCGAGAAATATGTGAAGCTTTGTCTTCACTTTATGAAGGTTCTTCTGAATGAAAGAAGATGTACTTAGAACAAAAGTTGTAGTGGTCATTGATGCAGAAGGGAGAAGGGGTTAACTCCTATTTTCAACGTCTTCAAGACACCAGAGACTAACTTGCGGCAGTGGGGTCTACTCAGTCTACCACGATGGTAAGGACAACCTTGAATGGAGTCTCAGATGAATGGCAAGTGTTCATCAAAAGTATATTGGGTAGGGAAAGACTACCTCAATGGGAGGAGATGTTGGCAATCCTTCAATAGGAAGAATTAAGGAGGGATTTGGTTAAGGTTAACCTCAATGGTAGTAGTGGGAGTAGCACGAAGACCAAGGAGAAGGAAGAGAACACAAATCTAGCATCAAAGGGACAACAGAAGCAGAAGCGGAAGGACATTTCGAAGGTGAAATGTTTCAGATGTGGCGAGATGGGCCACTTTGCATCCCAGTGTCCTTTGAAGCAAAAGGATAAGGATGAGAAACATGATCCAAAGGTTGCTTCAGCAAAAATTGACGAAGATGAGTTTGCCATGAGTGCCCATCGAAGATTTGAAGGCAGGCGTGGAAGCTATAAGATGGATGGTATAGAAGAAAAAATTAAAGGCAACATGGAAGATTTGAAGACAGTGCTGACAAATTTGCTACAAGAAATGCTTACTGGTGGCGAAAGGGTAGGAAAGGAAACTCATGAGGAGAACAAAAGAAATGTTAATCATGATTTCACAGACTCTAATGGTGGATTGAAGACCCACCATGTTCCAAAGATCGATATGAGGAAGTTTGATGGCAAGGATCCCGTAACATGGATACTACAGATGGAGCAATATTTCGATTTCCATAATGTGCAAAACGCACAAAAGATACGCATTGCAACTTTGTATTTGGAACCAAATCAATTTGTATGGTATTGATGACTTTGCTCTTGTAAACAAATTGTCACTTGGGAAATTAATGACTTTGCTCTCGTAAACAAATTGTCACTTGGGCAATTTTTATAGAAGAAATGATAACACATTATGAGGATATAAAAAGCAACACTTTTTTTAGCCAATTGATAAATCTCAAACAAATGGGTTCAATGATAGAGCACATTGAGGACTTCCAAAAATTGAATATAAGGGTAAAAGATATTCCAGAGGAGCATAAGATTGATGTGTTCATAGGGACTTTAAAGGATAACATCCAACTTGAGGTTCGACTTTGGGAACCTGATTCATTGGAGAAGGCATTCATGTTGGCAAGAAAAATGGAAAGCAAAATTATGGCAACAAGGAAGCCTATCACTCACAACTATAAAGATGGAAGTGTTGTTGCCCCTAGCCTTCCACAACCTACAAGGTTGACACCACAACAATTGGAAGAAAAAAGAGCAAAGGGATTTGTTACAATTGTGATAACAAATACACTAAAGATCATAAGTATGCTGAGAAGAAATTATTTTACATAGATTGTGAAGAGGAGGAGGAAAAGGAATAAGAAATGTCAAAAGAAGAGAATATACACCAGAAACAAACCCTAGAGAAAGAAGAAATGAATCTGACCATATCTTGTAATGCATTTGCCGGAATTACCACTCAAACTATCAAGAAAGAATGACATATCAGGAAGAAAAAGGTGATAGTATTGATTGATTTAGCCAGTACCCATAATTTTATTCATTGTAAGATAGCCAAGGAATTGAATTGCTTGCTATATACGACACCCGACTGTCAAGTGATGGTTGCAAGCGGAGGAACCATAAATTGCTCTAGAAAGTGTCATAATATCAAGCTATCCATGGGAGAATATAGTTGATTTGGGGTAGCATCGGATGTGCTCTAGCCATGAAAATTGGTGGACAAGCTAAAGCACATGAGATCTCCAAGACCTAGAAATGGTTTGCGTCTAAGTCACCTGACACGGGGATTCGGGACACGTAGGATTCGAGGTTCGTGGTGTCGGACTCAGACACGCTGACCCCCCGGAACAGGACACGTTATATATTATTTTATTAAATATATATATATATTTAAAAAATATACATATATATTAAAAATTAGATATTATCATATTTCTTACACAAATTTTAATTAATGATACAAATTTATTGATTTCAAACATAGATCTTGATCTATAGCTATTAGCATGCATAGTACATACAAAATTCAAATAAATGTCAGTGTTACTGGTCACATAAATGATAAATCTATTAAAAATTTAAATCATGATTCATAATTCATAACTGAAAGACAACTTACAACTACAAGATAGTAAGATAAACACACTGACAACTGTAGTTTTCTCATTAAGTCATCAAATCAAAATGTGTTACATAGGTAGTGTTGGTGCAATGCCAATGGCAAATAGAAATAGAAAATATAAAACAGCTACAGGTATACAAGCCTCAAGGCATCAATCAACATCACTGTCCCCATCATCATGGTCACCACTACTCTCCTCTACATCCTCCTACTCCGCTGTATCCATAGTCGTCTCTGCATCTGCTGGTATGGAGGTTGACCCCTCTAAGTCATCAAATCTAACATGCTCTAGCACTGGATCATTGAGATCCATGTTGGCCAATGCCAACTCAACAGTGGTGTCCAGACCCATATCATCAGGAACAATGTTACTTGGGAGCGGGAGCGAAAGCGGGGAGCGGGAGCGAAAACGAGAGCGGGAGCGACATATTCAGAAGCTCTTGGTTTGGTGCTCTTGATTAAATACGAGTTCCATACCCTAATACATGACAAAATTCAATGGAAACATTACAATCCCCCAATCCTAAAATCCTGAAACACTGATAAGTCTGCTGGATTTTGAATGAAATCTAAAATTCTACTTTCTCCATATGGAATCCAATGAGGCCGGAACCACTCTCAAACATCCTGAGTCATTTCATGGTAATGTTAAAAATTTAAGTAAAAGGATGAAAATGAAGATTAAGGAGAATGTCACTTTTACTTTAAGAATTTAACATTACCATGAATAGCATATCAATACTAGGGCCTAGACTTGATCAAGAAGTTGCCAAAATGCTTTACTCCTTGCTCCAACAGCACAAATCACTTGCCAACAGCAAAAATCACTTGCCAAAAGACAATTTTAATGAGCAAACACGCCCTTTTCATTCCCGCACTGAGCTTAGCGAGTCCTGGAAACCGGACACGTGTCCTAAAATCGCGACACGCTTTTGAAAATTGCGGCACGCCCTCGGCCACGACGTGTCCTGTGATTTGGACACGAATCCGGACCGAATCGTGTCGGATTCGCCGGATTCAGGATTCGCAGGGGGTTTAGGACGAATCCGGTGACTTAGGTTTGCGTAGATTCTACCCGGTTTGGGAGATACTAAAATAATTAATATTTTTAATGGAGTTCCTAAGTCTAAACTTAGGAAAAATAAAATATTAATGGGTATGAAAATAAACCTGGCTTAGAAGGTTCCAAAAGACATGGATCAAGCCAAATCTAATCTTAGCTATTGATTAGAGATGCAATCTCGGCTGTTGAAGGACCAATAGGAAAACTATAAGAGGAGGCTTGACTCTTGAGGGTCAGTTGGAGAATACACTAGAGTGATCAGTCATTCGATTTTCTAGAGTGGGGTTTGCTAAGAGAAATTGAATTAAAGATCAGTTGCAGCAAGGGGCAGCGAGTACGAGGCAGAGATAGTGCTGAGAGACCAGCCGAAGGCAAAGAGGTAGACGCAAAAGCCAACACAGAGGCTAGCTGAGACAGCGCAGAGGCCAAAGGGCCTGCGTCATCCATGCAGAGGGCAGCAGGAGTGACGCAGAAGGCCGTAGAGGCTGCGCAGTGGCTTAGAAGGCTGACGCATAGGGTTTTGAGGCAGATGCAAAGACCAAGAGGGTTGACGTAGTGCTTTAGTTGTGCTGGAGAGGGTTTCGTGGGACAGATTTTCTGAATATCTGCTTCCGAACAAAGAGGTATTACTGCCATTTATTTTTCTCTGTCGGGTGAGCCAGTTTGGCATCCAATTGTACTCAAGGATATACTGCATAATAAATAACCCTCAGAATTGCTGCACCGGTTTTCCCAAGTTGGTTTTTTTTGGGGACAAGTTATCCAAAAATAACGGTGTCAGTTGTGTGTTTGCTATTTCTTTCAGCTGTTGAACTGTAGATGGTTGAGATTGTATTGTGTTTATTTTGATGTTTATATGTTTAAATAACTTGTTTGTAATTAACAAGTAGGGGAAATAAACCAGAAGAATACAAATAAAATTTCTAACAGTTAGACTTAGAAATTTCAACAAATATGTATTGAATAGCCCAATTCTTTCCATTCCAATGGGTGGTGCTAATGTTGTACTAGGAGTCCAATGGCTACAATCCTTGGGTACAATAACTTCTAATTTTCAAGACTTTTCATGAAATTTTCTTCGGAAGGAAAGGAAGTTGAATTAACGGGTATCATAGGGAAACCAGGAAAGATAATCAAATCTAACGGAATGACATAACTTCAAAAGAAAGAACAATGAGGCGTAATTGCACAATTATGTTCGCTAGAGGTTCACACATCGAAATCATTTATTTCTCCAAATCTCCAAAAAGTCTTAGACAATCATTCTAAGGTATTTGAGACTCCCAAAGGCCTCCCACCTATTCGTGATCATGATCATGCTATTCATTTGATTCTAGTAAGTGTTCCTCCAAACATCAGGGCTTACAGATATCCCTATGCCCAAAAGAGTGAAATTGAACGTATGGTGGCAGAAATGCTAGAGGTTGGTATAATTCAACCTTGTCAAAGTTCTTTCTCTGCTCCAGTAGTATTGGTGCACAAGAAGGATGGGTCATGGTGCATGTGTCCGGATTATAGGGAGCTCAATAAGCTCACTATTAAAGATAAATTTCTCATTCCTGTGATTGATGAATTATTGGATGAATTGCATGGATCATTTTACTTTACAAAGTTGGATTCAGGATATCATCCAATCAGAATGAACACTGAAGACATTCCAAAAACAACATTTAGAACTCATGAGGGTCATTATGAATTTTTGGTCATGCCTTTTGGCCTTACCAATGCACCTTCTAGATTTCAAGGTTTGATGAATTCCATTTTCAAACCCTTTCTTAGAAAATTTGTGTTATTATTTTTTGATGATATACTAATCTACAACAAGTCTTGGAAGGATCATGTTCAACCTATTGACAGGGTGCTCAAACTATTGGAGGAGAAACAATTATATGCAAAAAGCTCCAAATGTTTCTTTGGAGTACAAGAGGTGGATTATGTGGGTCATATTGTATCTCATGAAGGTGTGAAGGTAGACCCTAGCAAAATTAAATCCATTAAGGAATGGAAAATCCCCACATCCATAAAGCATCTGCGAGGATTTCTTGGGTTGACAAGGTATTATCGCAAGTTTGTTAAGAATTATGGGCGAATAACAACACCTTTAACAACATTATTGAAGAAATATGCATTTTCATGGACTCCAGAAACAACGAAGGCCTTTGAACATCTTAAAGAGGTAATGTGCCAGGCATCGATCTTAGCTACGCTGAACTTCACAAAAACCTTTATTGTGGAATGCGATGCCTTAAGAAATGGAATTGGTGCTATTTTAATGCAAGAAGAAAGACCCATTGCTTTCGAAAGTCGTCCAATCAAAGGAATGTATTTACACAAAGCTATTTATGAGAAGGAAATGTTGACAATACTACATGCACTTAAGAAATGGCGACCCTACCTAATGGGAAGACACTTCAAAGTAAAAACGGATCATGATAGCCTTAAATACTTTTAGAACAAAGATTATTTTCTGAAGAGCAGCAAAAATGGGTCACAAAGATGTTGGGTTATGACTTTGAAATCATCTACAAAAAAGGGAAGCAAGATGTTGTGGTAGATGCATTCTCAAGAAAGGATGAGGATGTGGAAGCATTGCTTTGTGCCATTTCTATTATCCAACCAAATTGGATAAACGAAGCAAGGGATGAATGGTAGAATGACGAAGAAGTGTGGGCACTCATTCAAAAGCTACGACAAGATCCCAATACATCTGATACATTTAGTTGGAAATATGATTCGTTATGGTACAAGGATCACTTATACCTATGTAAGAATTCCCAACTCAAACAAAAGATTCTTATGGAATTGCACACCTCTCCCTTAGGAGGGCACTCAGGATTTTTAAAAACTTACCATAGGGTTAAGAAGGAATTTTAGTGGCATGGTCTTAAATCGGATATTCAAAAGTTTGTGGTGGAATGTTTGGTTTGCCAACAAAATAAAGTTGAAACAATTAAGACCCCAGGTTTATTACAACGTTTATCCATTCCAAGCCAATGTTGGGAGGAGGCTTCAATGGATTTTTTCAATGGATTTTTTACCCAAGTCCGAAGGAAGGTGTCATCATGGTGGTAGTTGACAGACTTACCAAGTATGCACACTTTTGTGCATTGTCACACCGATTTAAAGCCAGTACAATTTCTACTTCATTTTTGGAAATAATTCAAAAGCTACATGGAAACCCAAAGATTATTGTAAGCGACAAAGATCCCACATTCACTGGAAATTTTTGGACAAAATTATTTTCTTGTCTTGGTACTGAATTAGCTCATAGCTCATCTTATCATCCTCAATTTGATGGGCACACTGAGATAGTAAACAAATGTTTGGAAGGACATCTCTGTTGCTTTGTATTTGATAAATAGACACAATGGGTCAAAAGGTTGCCTCTGGCTGAATGGTGGTATAACACTTCCTTCCATATTGCGCCAAAAATGACCCCATTTATGGCACTTTATGGATACCATCCACCGTCCATCACATCGTATTTAAGAGAAAATTCTAAGGTTCAAGCAGTGGAAGATCACATCGAGCATCAACAACAAGTTCTCCAACTCTTAAAAGATAACTTCACTTTGGCGCAGAATAGAATGAAACTGTTGATTTGTGGTAGCATCGGATGTGCTCTAGCCATGAAAATTGGTGGAGAGGCTAAAGCACATGAGATCTCCAAGACCCAGAAATGGTTTGGTGAAATTCCTCTCGGTTAGAGAGATATTAGAATAATTAATATTTTTAATGGGGTTCCTAAGTCTAAACTTAGGTAAATTAAAGTATTAATGGGTATTAATATAAATCTGGGTGAGAATGTTCTAAATGACATGGATCAAGCAAAATCTAATCTTAACCGTTGATTAGAGACTTAATCTCGGCCATTGAAGACTCAACAGGAAAAGTATAAGAGGAGGCTTGAGGGTCAGTTGGAGATACGCCAAAGTTGATCAGTCAGTTCAATTTTCTGGAGCGGGGTTTGCTGAGAGAAATCGAACCAATGATCAGAGTTGTAGTGAGGGGCAGTGAGTGCATAGTAGAGAGGCAGAGATAGTGCTGGAAGACCAACATAGAGGTAGAGAGGTAGACGCAGAGCCAGCAGGGGCCACGTAGAGGGTTAGAGAGATTCCACAGAGGGGCAAAGGACCTGCGTGGGTGACGCAGAGGGCCAGAGAGCCAGCGCAGAGCATATGAAGGCAGATGTAGAGGCCAGGAGGGCTGACGCAGAGCGTTAGAGAGGTGTTGGACAGACTTCCGTTGAGCAAACTTACTGAATATCTACTTCCGAGGAGAGGTATTACTGCCAGATTGATTTCTCTGTCGGGTGAGCCAGTTTGGCACCCAGTTGTACTCTAGAAAATCTTCTTAATAATAAAACCCTCAAAACTGCTACACTGGTTTTCCCAAGTTGGGTTTTTCCAGGGACGATTGTCCAAAAATAACAGTGTGCCTTGTGTGTTTGTCTATTTCTTTTAGTTGTTGATTTGTAGATGGTTGAGACTGCACTTGTGTCTATTTTCGGTATTTATATGGTTAAATAACTTGGTAAGTAATTAAACAAGTAGGTGAAATAAACCAGATAGTGTAGGAAGAATTTCTAATGGGTTAGACTTAGAAATTCCAACATGGTATCAGAGGGTTGCAGATCATAGGAGGAATGAAGGCACCATCAATATCGGAAATTTGCAGCAGTAGCAGTTGTCTCGAGAGACAGAGTTGCTCTTAAGAAGAAGGCATTAGAGGAGTGACGCAAAGGGTCTGCATCATCATTTCGAGCTAGAGAAATAACCAACACAGAGGCAGAGAGAGGTAGAAGAGGCTCATGAAGAGCCACGTCATCCTACTCAGCCAGGTAGGCTTGATGCAGTTGGCCAGGGGGGTGATTCAACCTTTGCCGGGATTGCGCAAAGCTAGAAGGCTCGGTTTCTTCAATTGTCGGGGCCTAGGGAGCTGTGGGCAGATTGTGGAGCTGGTGGGGTGTTGTTTCTATCGGAGCAGAATAGTAGCTAACGAGACAAAACCAAGGTAGAGGGATCGCTGCCTTGACGGATTTCTAGCCAAGAAATCAAAATCCGAGTTGCAGTTGCAAAGAGGATTGGAGAGGAGCCGTTCGACGGTTGGCAAGAAGATTTCCATCCGAGAAATCAAGACTTAGAGGGAGATTTCCAAGAGGGAAGTCGAATCTCAGAGGGAGTCCAGAAGAGGAGCGGAGATGACATTGAACGAACTGAGGAATCAGGACAGGTTGGATAGGGCTTCCAACTTTGTTATCTAGAAGGCCAGGATCTTGTCAGTCCTGGACAAACATCGCATCAAGGACTTTGCCTTGAGAATCGTAGCTATCCCAGTAGACCCAGTTGATAATGATAAGTATGAGGATGCAATGACGAAGGCAAAGTGCATAATCCTTGATGGGGTCAATGATCTTGTCGTAGCACATATTGCCGAAAAGAACACGACAAAGGAGATGTGGGATACTTTGACAATATGGTATTAGGGCACTTCCGTGCAGCGAAAGATGCTATTAGAGAATCAACTGCGGTTGTATTAGATGCAAAAGGGGGAGTAGATAGATCTATACCTCCTCAGATTGCAAGAGATTCGGGACCAATTTACTTCCATAGGGGCCACAATGGATGAAGAGTTCATGGTGAGGACCGCCCTGAATGCAGTCTCCGACGAGTGGGAGACATTTGTCCAAAGCATTTTGGGCAGAGCTATTCTTCCAGGATGGGAAGAGATGTGGGCAACTCTTCACCAAGAAGTGATCAGACGGTTGACCAAGGGGGGGAGTAGCAACAAAGGAGGTCGAATCAAGAAAGAGGAGGAGGAGGAGGATGCGACTCTGGCATCTGCGGGACAGTAGGGGAAGAGGAAGAAGAAGGACATCTCCAAGGTGAAGTGTTTCCATTGTGGGGAGCTGGGTCATTATACAACCCAGTGTCCCAGGAAGAAGAATAAGGGAGAGGCTTTTGACTCCAAGACAACTTCGAATAAGGCGGAGAAAGAAGACGAGACTGATGATGACTGTGCCATGAGTCCTCATGCACCTTTAGAGAAGAGGATGGGTGACATCGAGCTGTAGTTAGGAGCACTACAGAAGATGAGGGGCAGGATCCTTGAGGTGCCCAAACTCTTGGATCATATCCAACTACAAGAGCTTCGAATGATAGTAGTAGGTTGATGGATGTCGGTAGAAGCAAGATGCGATGAAGCGATAAGGCGGTGCTAGAGTGTTGGGGTTTGTAGCAGTGTAGTGGGGGTTGCAGCAGTGCGAGAGGCACAATGGAGGTTGCAGTAGTGCGAGAGGCACAAAGGTGTTTGCGGCAGTGTAGAGGCAACAAAGGGAGCATAGGGTAGCAGTAGAGGTAGCTTCAGCATCAGGAGGCTTCTAGACTGACAAGGATGTCAGAATTTGGGTAGATCAGTTACATCTTGGTAACTGAGTTGCATTGCAGCAGTTAACAGTGGTAGTGCTATGGGTAGCATGATCCAGCATGTTGAGAGGGAGCTACAGTACAGATGTAGCAGTGGCAGAGCCATGGGCAGTAGTACAGGAAGCAGCAGTGCCATGGATGTAGGGCGACAGGCCCAGCATCAACCCAGGTACCAGTGCTGGAGGATCAATGTGATGTTCAGTGGTGGAGCATTACAAGAGCACATTCCTCACTAAGAGGGAGTGTTGATTTGTGGTAGCATCGGATGTGCTCTAGCCATGAAAATTGGTGGAGAGGTTAAAGCACATGAAATATCCAAGAGCCAAAAATGGTTTGGGGAAATTCCACTTGGTTAGAGAGAGATTAAAATAATTAAAATTTTTAATGGGGTTTTTAAGTCTAAACTTAGGAAAATTAAAATATTAATGGGTATTAATATAAAACGAGGTGTGAATGTTCTAAATGACATGGCCATTGAAGACTCAACAGGAAAAGTATAAGAGGAGGCTTGAGGGTCGGTTGGAGATACACCAAAGTTGATCAGTCAGTTTGAGTTTCTGGAGCGGGATTTGCTGAGAGAAATCAAACCAGTGATCAGAGTTGCAGCGAGGGGCAGTGAGTGCATAGCAGAGAGGCAAAGATAGTGCCGGAAGACCAGCGCAGAGGCAGATGCAAAGCCAATAGGAGCCACGGAGAGGGCCAGAGAGATTGCGTAGAGGGGCAGAGGGCCTACGTGGGTGACGCAAAGGGCCAGAGAGCCAATACAAAGCATCTGTAGGCTAACGCAGAAGGTTCTAGGCTGACGTAGAGGCCAGGAGGGCTGATGCAGAGCCTCAGAGAGGTGTTGGAGAGACTTTCGTGGAGCAGGCTTGCCGAATATCTGCTTCTGAAGAGAGGTATTACTGTCAGATTGATTTCTCTATTGGGTGAGCCAGTTTGGCACCCAATTGTACTCAAGAAAAACTGCTTAATAATAAAATCCTTAGAACTGCTGCACCGATTTTCCCAAGTTGGGTTTTTCCGGGGACGATTATCCAAAAATAACGGTGTCCCTTGTGTGTTTGTCTAATTCTTTCAGTTGTTGATGTGTAGATGGTTGAGACTGCACTTGTGTTTATTTTCAGTATTTATATGGTTAAATAACTTGTGAAGTAATTAAATAGGTAGGTGAAATAAACTAGATAGTGCAGGAAGAATTTCTAACAGGTTAGACTTAGAAATTCCAACATAAACAACAGGCATGTCAACATCGCAGTGAAAGAGGTTTTGATGTAGGCGACTGGGTATTTCTATGGCTACAACCATATAAACAGATGCCCCTCAAGCAAGCTAAGAAGGATAATAAATTATCACCAAAGTATTATGGTCCATACAAGGTGTTGCAGGAGATTGGTACCATGGCATACAAATTGGAGCTTCTTGCAGCTTCCCGAGTGCACCCATTTTCCATATTTCATGCTTAAAAAAGGTTTATAGGTGACAAAATCCCAATTCAAACAATATTGCTAGAACTTGACGAGGAAGGAAAAATCATATTGGAACCTGAAGCAATCAGAAACAAGAACTCGAAAACTATGAAATCGATCAATTTCAGAGTATCTCATGAAGTGGAAGAACTTACTGAAGATTCCACATGGGAGGGCGATACCATGTTGAATTTTCTGAGTCTATCCGTTAGAAAATTAATCTATATTCTGCTGGTTTATTTCTTCTACTGTAAATAGTGAACAAGTTATTTAAAACATTTATATATCGAAATAAACACAATACAGTCACAACATCTACAGATCATCAATTGAAAGAAAACAAGCACACAAGTGACCGTTATTTTTGGACAAATGTCCTCGAGAAAACCCAATGCTAGAAACCGGTGCGACTTTTCTGAGGGATATATTATTATGTAGTCTTTCTGAGTACAACAGGGTGCCTAACCGGCTCATTCGACAGAGAAAAAATAGACAACAACAATACCTCTATATTCGGAAATAGGTATTCAGAAAACCTGTCCCACGAAACCCTCTCCGGCACAACTGAAGCTCAGCACTGGCCCTTTTGGCCTTTGCGTCAGCCTCCTACTAACCTGCGTCAACCCTAGGACCCTGTGCGTCAATCCTCTGAGACATTGCGCAACCTCTGGGACCCTCTGTGTCACTCCAGCAGCCTCTACGTGGATGATGCTGTCCCTCTGGCCTTTGCGTTGTCTCTGTTGGGCTCTGTGTGCCCTGAACTGGTTGGTGCTCTCGCTGTCCCTGCTTCTATGCTGGTCTCTCAGTACTATCTCTGCCTTTCTGGCCAGTACTCACTGCCCCTTGCTGCTGATCATTGATTCACTTTTGCTTAGCAACCCCACTCTAGCAAAATGAATGACTGATCACTCTGGTGTGTTCTCACACTGAGCCTCAAGCCTCTTCTTATACTTTTCTCGTTGGTCCTTCAACGACTGATGTTAAATCTCTAATCAATGGCTACGATTAGATTTGGTTTGATCGATGACCATGACTTTTGGAACATTCTAACCTAGTTTTATATTAATAGGCATTAATATTTTATTTTTCCTAAGTTTAGACTTAGGAATTCCATTAAAAATATTAATTATTTTAATATCTCCCAAACTGGTTAGAATCTGCCCAAACCGTTTGTGGGTCTTGGAGATCTCATGTGCTTTAGCCTCTCCACCAATTTTCATGGTTAGAGCACATCCGATGCTACCCCAATTCAACACTCCCTCTTAGGGAGGACTTTGCTCTAGTAATACTCCTCAGTGAGCATCACTTTGATTATCTGGCACCAGTCCTTGTGCTGATGCTAGGCCTCCCTGCCCAACATTCTCTGCACTGCTGCATCTTGTACTGTTGCCCATGGCCCTGCCACTACCACTGCTGCATCCGTAGGACAACTCCTTCTGCATCCGTGCTGCTGCTGGTCCATCTTCCCAACACTGTATCTGCACTGCAACCACCTCTCATCATGCTGCATCGTGCTACTGCACTACAACTCAGTTACTGAGAAGTAACTGATCCACCCAACTTCTGACATCCCTGTCAGGCTATAAACACTCCCGATGCTGAAGCTCCCTCTGCCACTAACAAGTTCTCCCTCTGCTGACCTCTGCGCTGCTGCAACAACTCCCTGCATCTCGCACCACTGCACACCTCTCTGTGCCATCCTGTACTGGTGCAACACTCCTCTCGCATTGTTGCAGCTTGCTAGCCTCTTGTCGCCTGGGGACTCCTGCACTGTAGCACTCTTTGCTGCTTCATACGCATCCGTCTCTACTGACATCCGCCAGTGATCCTGCCCCTCATCGCCTGTAGTCCTCCTGACTACAACTCGATGTCTCCCCACTTCTTCTCAAGTGGCACATGAGCACTCATGGAACAATCGTCATCCTCCTCGACTTCTTTCTCTGCCCTCGCTAGCGTTGCCTTCGAGTTAGAAGCCTTTGCCTTACTCTTCTTCCTTGGACACTAGTTCGCATAGTGACCCAGTTCCCCACAATGGAAGCACTTGACCTTGGAGAGGTCCTTCTTCTTCCTCTTCTTCTGCTTTCCCGGAGATGTTAGAGCCGCATCCTCTTCCTCTTCCTTCTTGATCCTGACCCCTTTGCCACTACTCCCCACCTTAGTTAGCCGCCTGATCTCTTCTTGACGAACAATCGCCCACAGTTCTTCCCAATCCGGAAGACTCGTCCTGCCCAGTATAAATGTCTCCCAATCCTCGGAGACTGCATTAAGTGCGGTCCTTACCATCAACTCCTAATCTGGCGTGGCCCCTATGGAAGTCAGTTGGTCACAGATCTCCTTCTACTGTTCGAGGAAGACATCTATCTGCTCTCCCTTCTGCATCTAGTGACCTTAGCTGATTCTCCAAGAGCATCTTCCTCTGCATGGAAGTATGCTGGTACAATGTCTTCAAAGTGTTCTGCATCTTCTTTGCTGTTTCCTTCTCGGCAATATGTGAGACCACATGATCCTTGACCCCATCAAGGATGATACATTTTGCCTTTGCCATTGCCTCATCGTACCTTTCATTAGCTACTAGGTCAACTGGGATTGTCATCACTCTCAAGGCGAGGCAGTTGATATGCTTCGTCCAGCCTGTCCTAAGCTCTTAGACCATTCACAATCATCTCGCTGCTCTTCTGTCGACTCCTCTGAGTCTCTCTACTTCCTGCTTGTAAGTTTTTGGTTCGACTCCTTCTGAGTCTCTCTACTTCCCGTCTGGAAGTTCTCTTCTGGACTCCCTTTGCGTCCCGACTCCCGATTTCCCTCCTAGAAATCCTTCTGCCAACTGTCAAGTTTCTCCTCTCCAATCGTCTGTGCAACTGCAACATTGATCCAGATTCTTTGGCTAGAAATCCGCCTTGGCAACAACTTCCTCTACCTTGGTCTTGCCTTGTTAGGTACTTTTCTAACCACAGTACCCCACCGGCTTCACTCCCGCAAACTGCCCATAGCTTCCTTCGCCCAGCAATTGAAGGATTGAGCCTCTTGGCTCTGCGCAATCCCAGCATTGGAAAAACAACTCCCTTAGCCAACTGTGTCAGCCCTCCCGGCCTCTGCTTGAGCCTCTCTCTGCCCTCCTCAGCCTCTGCACTGGCCTCTCTCTGGCCCAGACTGATGACACAGTCCCTCTGCGTCAACCCTTCCCTTGTTGCTTCTGCAAGGCTCAGCTACTGTCACTTGGGACAACTGATTCTGCTGCAAATGCTTTGCTCAGCTTATGCCATCAGTTCTTCTGTGATCTGCAACCATGCTTTGATACCCTGTTAAATTTTCTAAGTCTATCCGTTAGAAAATTAATCTGTATTCTTCTGTTTTATTTCTTCTACTTGTAAATTCTGAACAAGTTATTTAAAACATTTCAATACCGAAATAAACACAATACAGTCACAACATCTACAGATCATCAATTGAAAGAAAACAAGCACACAAGTGACAACGTTATGTTTTGGATAAATGTGCCTGGAAAAACCCAATGCAGGAAAATCGGTGCAACTATTATGAGGGTTATATTATTATGCAGTCTTTTTGAGTACAACAGGGTGCCTAACCGGCTCACCCGACAGAGAAAAAATACACGGCAACAATACCTCTATATTCGGAAACAAGTATTCAGAAAACCTGTCCCACAAAACCCTCTCCGGCATAACTAAAGCTCAGTGTTGGCCCTTTTGGCCTCTGCGTCAGCCTCGTGTTGACCTGCGTCAGCCCCATGACCCTCTGCGTCAGCAATTTGAGGCACTGCGCAGCCTCTGGGACCCTATGCGTCACTCCAACAGCCTCTACATGGATGACGCAGTCCCTCTGGCCTCTGCGCTGTTTTTGCTGGGCTCTACGTAGCCTACTTTGGTTGCTGCTCTCACTCTCTATGCTTCTGCGCCGGTTTCTCAGTACTGTCTTTGCCTCTCTACCTCGTACTCACTGCCCCTCATTGCTGATCACTTATTCAACTTTGCTTAGCAACCCCGCTCTAGCAAAATGAATGACTAATCACTCTGGTGTGTTCTCCAATTGACCCTCTAGCCTCTTATATTTTTCCTGTTGGTCCTTCAACGACTGAGATTAAATCTTCATCAATGGCTAAGATTAGATTTGGCTTGATCCATGACTTTTGAAACTTTCTAAATCAGTTTTATATTAATACCCATTAATATTTTATTTTTCTTAAGTTTAGACTTAGGAACTCCATTAAAAATATTAATTATTTTAATATCTCCCAAACCGGGTACAATTTGTGCAAACCATTTCTGGGTCTTGGAGATCTCATGTGCTTTAGCCTCTCCACCAATTTTCATGGCTAGAGCACATCCGATGCTACCCCATATCAACAAAGAATTTTATACAGAAGCATCTAGAACTACTCAAGCATTGAGGACACCAATTTTCTGAAGGAGAGGGGCATGTTAGGTCCCTATAATACTAGTGATTCCCCCATTACTGCTGTTTTGTAGCCCTTATTGTTATTATTGTGTCCCTATTGTCCCCACATTGTTATTATTGTGCCCCATAGAAGCCCACTATTGTTATTGTTGTGCCCTTATATTATTATTGCTATGTCGGCTGTGATTATATTGTGACCCCTTAGACTCGTATATATAGAAAGGAGGTTTTGTCATTTGTATCATCCAAGAATTATTCATTTGTGTAATGTAAAGGAGGTTGCCCATTTGAAGAGGATGATTTTGAAGTTGTTGATTTATCTTTTCTTCTATTTGTGAGCTGGTTACATAACACCTTCCACTTATTCGTTGACATATACTTTACAAGTGATCCCTACACTACTGGGACTCCTCCCATCGGTGAAAGTTCGTAAAGAGCAGGGAGACTTAGCTGTGGTGATAGTGGGCTAAGCTTCCATCGTTGCCCTTAACCTAGCAGTTGTCCTCTTAGGAATCCTTTTTAGGTCCTTTTCTGGTTTGATAGGTAACACTTTCGAAGTTTATAGTGTGGTTGTCTTGTATTAATATTGCTCCAATTCCGAACCTTGAAGCATCACATTTGACTATAAATGGTTTGGAAAAGTCTGGAGTTGTCAGTATCGGTGTGGTTGACATCACTTCTTTTAGATTCTCGAAGCATTCGTCTGGCTGGTTATTCCATTGAAAAGTGTTCTTTTTCAACAAGTTGGTTAGGGGCGCCATCAAATGTGAATAGTTTTTTATGAATATTTTGTAATACCCAGTTAAACCTAGAAATCCTCTTAGTTTAGATATGTTCTTGGGTTTGGGCCATTCTTTAATTGCTTTGATTTTGTTGGGGTCCACTTTGACTCCTTCCCTGGATATAATGTGTCCCAGATATTCAACTTCTCTTTGCCCAAAGGTACATTTTGATAACTTGGCATAAAATTGATTCTTCTCTAATATGGAAAGTACTTCCTCCAGATGCTTGAGGTGCTCCTTTTATGTCTTACTGTAAATGAGAATATCGTCGAAGAAGACTAATACAAATTTTCGCAAGTGTGGATGGAAGAGTTCTTTCATGGTTGCCTGGAAGGTGGTGTTAGGATATTTCGACACATAGGAAATAGTTAAGTACAACTTGGTCTAGTGTAGAGTTAGGTATAGAGTTAGGTAAAGTGTGTTTCTTTACCGTTGTACATTTTGTAACTTACAATCCGACGGTCACGATATGCAGTGATCCGACGGTTCATTCTCTCCTCGGTATTACGGACACTTGATCCGTGGCTTGACACCCGATTGGTCCATGAATTCTATTTAAAGCGCATGGAGGGTCATTTGTAGGGTAATCCGTGCATGAGAGAAGCTTATGTAAATTTTCATTCTTTGATTAATAAATTGCCTGAAGTGGCCGCGTTGGCTCAGGTCGTGGACTGTTTCCCTTTTTGAGGGTTTTAACCACGTCAAAAATACTGGTGTATTGATCTGTGATCTGGTTGTGAGCGGTGTCCTTTTGGTGTTCTTTCTGAGGAACTTACCCTGTAAATTCCTACATGGTATCAGAGCTATTTGAGGGCCGCGTCCGTTGGTGATCCAAATCTGAAGCCGGTAGAACTGCATCCGACTGCCGTTTCCTAGATCTGTTGTTTCTGACTGCTTTCAGGCCGAGAGGACTGCTCTGTTGTGTTCAGAGCATCTGTTCCAGTGAGGAACCCCTTTCGTTTCACGCGAAAAGGTTTCCGGTAGCCCTAGTTGCGTCATTTTTAAGATCTGGAGGTATACTGTGTTTATTTGCAGTTTACTGTTATTTTCTCTCTGCTTATTTCGGTTTCGGTTTATTTAGCTTTTTTTAACCGGATCTATACCTTTCATTTCTGTGTATGCTCTTTGCCCTGCGACTCTGTGCGATATGGGAAAATCAGAAACAGAAAGGAAGGATTTTTCTCATGCGTATGCTCTTTTCCCTGCACCTTAGTGTGATCTCGGAAAATTAGAAACATTGAGAAAAATATTTAGTTTTTCGGCTAAAGCTAACTTTGAGCCGCAAGGTTCAATTTTTGAAAATATTTAGTTTTTTGGGTAAAACTAACTTCGAGCCATAAGGTTCGTTTTCTTTGCATGTTCGTGTTGGGTTTTTTGTTTTTTGTTTTGTAAGAAAAAGAGGTTTTTCAAAGCAAGCACGCAACCCAAGGCCCCCCCCCTCTCTCTCTCAAATTTTTTGTATAGATCAATTGGTTCAAAGCTATTTTAAGAAAGTAGAGGTCTTGGGTTCAAGTCTCCATTTTGTGGGGGCAGATTTTTTCATTTCCGCACATTCCCACACTTCGTCGGCAACTTCAACAACTTTAAAAAAAAAAAGCCATAACTTCTTCATCCGGAAGCCTTTTTTAGAGCCGTTTTTTTTAAACCAGCCTAATTTTTTGAGATCTATCCATTGGAACACTTACTTTCAGCATCTTCAGCTTCAGTTTCTGTTGAAATGGAAAGTCAATACCAAGTTACCCTTGACAGCACCAACTACTTCCAATGGTTGTCCTACATGGAGGATTTACTTAGAAGTAAAGGTCTCTACCGAATAGCCACAGGCCAAGAAAAGAAACCGAAAGATGAAGACAAGGCTGCTAAATGGGAAAATAGACAAGATCAAGCACGTGGTTTGATAGGGATGTCTATTTCTCCAGATCTTAGATTCCATATTGCAGAACTTGAAACTCCTCATGAAGCAATGGAACAAATCAATAAAGTTTTTGGGATTAAAAATGAAATTAGAGCCCATCAACTTGAAAATGAGTTGCTTACATTGGACCCTAATAATTTTTCTTGCATTGAAGATTTCTTGTCTAAGTTCAAGACCCTTAGATATCTTTTGGAAGGTGTTAAGGTTAAGAAAGAAGATAGTAACCTTATTTATTCCATCCTTACTAAGTTGGGACCAATCTACTCTGTATTTGTTTCCACCTTCCATTCTACAAGAGAAGTCTTCATTTCTCAAGGAAAAGACTACAAGCCCCCTTCCTTTGACTTATAAGTCATATCCTAAAAAGAATGGTCCTAAACCAAACAAGGGTCCTAAGCAATTTCAGCCCCAAAATGAAAAATCATTTCAACAAAATGATAAGACATATAAAAACAAAGGGAAGAAGACTGATAGACATTGCAATTTTTGTAATCGAGATGGCCACTTAGAATCAAAATGCTTTAAAAAGATGGAAGCCTTGGAAGCAGCAATGAAGAAGCATAACATCCATTTGGGGCAATCTTCTACTTCAACTTCATCTTCAGGAATGGCACTTTCTGCATGTGGTTGTCAAGCATCTCGGTCTGGCTATGCATTAAATGTATCTTCTTCTTCTCATTCTCATGAGTGGCTCATTGATTCTGGAGCTTCTTATCACATGGCCAAAAACAAAGCCATATTTTCTTCTTTAAATGATTGTAACACCAAAAATATATATGTTGGTGATGATAGATCTCTTAATGTTGTAGGGACTGGAACTGTTCATCTAGACAATGGTCAGTTTAATGATGTATTATGTGTTCCAACCTTATCCTGCAACCTTCTATTTGTATATCAGATAACTCATTCAGGTGAAGGTAAAATCGTTGAATTTTCACCTCATGATGTTGTAATCAAGGACTTAAAAGATCCTAAACAGATTTTGGCTACTGGCATTGCTGATGATTCTACAAGGTTGTATAAGTTTCACAACTTTGGGTCATCAAATCTTCCCTCAGTATTTGTTGCTCATAACGATGAAGTGAGCAAACTTTGGCATGAGCGATTTGGTCACTTAAACTATCGCTCCCTTCAGCATCTATGCAAAGAAAATATGGTGATAGGTCTTCCTATGGTATCTTGCAGAGATGGTGTTTGTTCCGGATGTGTACTCGGAAAACATCATCGGGACAGTTTTGAAAAACGTGCCTCTTGGCATGCCTCAACCCCTTTATAGCTTGTGCATAGTGATTTATGTGGTCCACTTCCAGTTGTGTCATTCTCTGGTTGCAAGTATTTCTTAACTTTCATTGATGATTTCTCCAGACGCACTTGGGTATACTTCTTAAAACTCAAGAGTGAAGTATTTAACACTTTTTTGGCCTTCAAGGCCTTTGTTGAAAAACAATCTGGACATCAAATTCTTAAGTTAAGATCTGATAATGGCGGAGAATATGTTAAAAACACATTCATCAACTATTGCACTGAGAATGGAATTCAAATGCAATATACTGTTCCATATACTCCACAACAAAATGGTGTAGCTGTGTTGACCTCTACTGGTCAACTACCCATGCAGTACACCCCCTTCTTTTTCTTTGTCAGAAAGGGGTAGCACCTGAACGACGTGTCCGTGACAGCCTACAGTCACCAGCAGCTTGATCATTTCAATTGTAAACCCAGTCTGCATGTATGAATTGTAAATAATCTAAACAGATCAGAGTCATGTATGTAAAATTGCCTAGGTGGACCGTGGACCTAACTTTCTATGATAATCTATGTCCCGGAAGGTTTTTCGTCTCACCGATCCATGGATCGGCAGAGTTTTCCTTCAAACCTGACCCCAAAGCCGGGATGCATTTTGTCATTAGAACTTTAGGAGAATCCTAGTGTGTTAATCTGCTAGATTATAGTTGTGTCGCAGAACTGGGTGATTGATGAGGGTCTGTGTTAAGCGGGCTTGTCCCCTTGAGATGTAAGTTGTAAAAGTCATGATGTAATGTGTCTTGAGGGTCGAAAAATGTTTTAAATCCCCTCGCGAGTCCTAAGTCCTAGGTCCTAGGTGATGTTTCCAAAGGTTTAGTTCGATGATCCATTTAAAAAATGAAATAAAATAATAAAATAATAAAAAATTAAAAAAATTTAAAAAATTAAAAAAAAATGAAATAAATAAAAAATAATAAAAAATTTTAAAAATTTTAAAAATAAAATAAAATAATAAAATAATAAAAAATTAAAAAATTTAAGTGAATAAATCGACGGATGAGATCAAGAGATGTCTTGATCCTCATCAGCGGTCGAGATCATTTCTACATGGATCAATCGAACTAGCCGTTGGATCATTTCCTTTAAATAGGGTGCTAGGAGTCATTTTCGATTCATTGGATCTGTGAGTCTAAGACTGAAGAAGCTCTCTTGTAAATCTGTTTCTGGTTAATAAAGGAAGACTTTGGAGTCCATATCTTGCTGGTGTTACTCTCTTGGAATGCTGTGAGATCATTTCATTTTCTGCATATGTTATTTTCAGCCATTAATAATAGCTTTTTGTAGAGTATTGTGAGCACAGGTATCTTGTTCACTTGCTGGGGTTTGAGTGCTGTTAGGGTTTCTGAAGTAATGACAGGTATCTCCATTACTGCTTGAGATCTAGCAGCATTTTTGCCCTCTTTATTGACGGTTGTTTTGAGCTGTGCAGAAAACATTTTCTGAAGGAAATTTGTGGGCGTTCGGGGAAGTTCTCGGCTGAACCAACTCCCGCAAGCATTTTTTGCTGAGCCCAGTTGGATTTGATCCTGGGTCTATCATTCAGTTTTATTTTTTTTTAATTTGCATGGGAGATTTTCTGAAGTCCTTCACAGTGAAAATCTGAGTTTTCTGTTCTTTAAAATTTTTCTGCACTCATTGCTGAATCTGGCTGTTAAGGGGCCAAATTTGTACATTATTCAGCTAATCTAGGGTTTCAAAATTTTGCTTATATACAGATTTCAGATTAAGGTTTTGTTTTCTTTGTGTTTACAGGTATAGGGTTTTGTTTCCTTAAAATCGCAGGCTCCTCATCAAAACTGCCAAGCTTTAGACGAGTTCTGAGATCTTTTCACAAGTTGTCTCTTTCTGAGCCACATCCTGTCCCTTTGCTGCGATTTTCTGCCATCATTTCTCCATCGAAAGTAAAAGCAAAACCAATCCAAGCACGTTGCTGTCAAGACAGAGTTGCCCAACATTCATCTACCGTCAAAATCCTTTGCGGCGTAGTGCGTGGATGCGGATCCGAATCACCAGGGTCACTGTGCCTCTTTTATTCATCGGCTGGATCGTATTACTGTTTATTTGTTCTGATCGAAAACCCTTAGCTCTGCGTCCAAATGAGAATGGCAGCGATTCGGTGATCCAGGATTCATCGTATCCTATCTTACGCAACCGTTATCATAAGCTTCAACGATTCACAGCTCAAGGGTAATAGTCTCAGTGCTCAGTTATACGCCGGTTCCTGTCAAACATTGTTTTAGCGTAGATCTCGTGAATGCATCGGCAGCCAGCAGCTGAGGTAATATCGTTTCACGCCATTTCATTCACGCATAGTCTCAGAACCGCAGGTAAATGTATCGTCAGGTAACCATTGATCCTTCTCCTTTGCTCACCAAGTAATCTCAATCTGCGTTTCCGTTTTCCTTGTCCAGGTTTTCATTGTAGATAAAACTTCGTCGTTTCGTTACCTTCTACAAAAAAACTTCGATTGAGCTTCAACATGTTTTAAAATTTTTGCATTTGGACTTACGATTGAAATGTTTGAGTCGATTTCCGTCCAGACTGGCAGCCCGCAAATTTTTTTTACTGCCTGCGTTTATCATTTGAGCTTTTTTTATTAACGTAAATTTTTTTTATCAGATTACATGTACATATCTGCTAAATTGATTTTTCTTTTGTGGCATTGTAGGTTACGTAGGGTTCGATTTTTTATTCATTTAGATTTTATCTTTCAAGTGAAGCGTAGGTTCTTTCAAGTGGAGCGTAGGTTAGCGTAGATTTATTTTTATTAGATTTTAAATTGCTTTAATATAGTTACGACTTTAGATTTTTTAAATTTTGATGTATTTTGTTTAGATTATAGTTTAGGTTATATATTTGTGTATATCATTTTTTGTAGATTTTAAATTTAAAAAAAAAAAAAAATTAGTTTCTTTTTTTTTTAAATATAGATTCATAAAAATCAAAAAAATAAAAATGTTTAAAATCTTTAGTTTAATTTAAATCTTTTGTTTTAGTTTAGGATTTTAAATTGATATAAAATAAAAAAATTAAAACAAAAAGGGATTTATTTAAATTTTTTTAGGCTTAGCTTGTTTTTATATAGTTTAATTTAGATTAATTTTAATTCAAGTTTTCTTTGGATTTATTTTATAATTTTTTTTTTAGATTTTATTTATAAAAAAAATAAAAAATAAAAAATAATTTTGAGAAAGCATAAAAAAAAAAAAAAAATCGTGGAAAATTTTCTTTGTCAGATCCAGTCATTTTCGGGAATTATTATCTTTCATGCTGAGATCTAAAATTTTCATGTTGAGACACGAAATTGATATCTGGTTAATAATTTACGATTCTCGTGGTGGTTTTAAGCATTCATCTTTTCGAAGTTTTCAATTGCTGGATATCGTTTTGGTCATGTGATTTCGCTGATGATAAATGATTGCTGTTCACGGTTTATGTTTCTATATCATTTAACAAGTAATCGTTTCTACACCAATCTCTTAAGGCACTGGTCTGCTAAATTAATTAAATCTTTTTAGTGCCTATCTTAATCGTGTCTCGTGTCTCCCAACCAACTGGTTGACAGTTGGTCTCATCATCTCACATGGACTACCCCCCTTAGCCGCGGGAGACAGGCTTAAACAGAGGGATCGGGGATCAGAGTGACAACCCCCGGTCTGAGCGTTGTCGTGTCAATCTGTGCAACAATATTTTTTGGCGCCGTTGCCGGGGAAAGAGTTTTTCTTTCCTTGGTGTTTCAGCGACTTTTCATCATTCATCGTACATCTTTCTATCATTCGTTTGAGCCGGCAACGACAACATTTTTTGGCGCCGTTGCCGGGGAAATTGTTTTCTCGGAGTTTCATCGACATTTATCTTCTCATCTCTCATCTCTCAGTTGAGCTGGCAGATTCAATATTATTGACATCTTTTCGTCCCATATCAGCAGCATCTCTTGGATTTGTTTCTTGTTTGGGTGGCGACTCCACTTTCTCATTTTTCCCAGACAAGAAGCTTTCCTCATATTTGCTTGTGGTTACCTTTTGGATCCTAGAATCAGATTCATTGTTCAAGTGGCGACTCCACTGTTTTCATCTCTTGGTTTTCTTGAGCAGGTATCTAGTTCTATCATCCTTTTAATCCCTTATCATTCATCATGGATTATTCATTTAAGCCATGTCGTTTTACTGAACGTCTCCATGATTTTCCGGAAGATGCCATTCCTAAGTTACCTATTTTCTCGGATGGTGAACCAATCGCTGTTAGAAGGCATATAGTCTTGTTTACTCGCATCATGACCATATACTGTAGATCCCCTCAGTTTAATCATGAAGATATCAAAATGCGTCTATTTGTCCTTTCTTTAAAAGATGATGCTTTGAATTGGTTTAACAAATTTCCAAAAGAATCTTTCACTTCTTTAGAAGACATTGTCGATGCTTTTAAAAATAGATATGGTTATCCAAACAGCTTGCCTTCTGCCTCTAAAATTGTGCAACAGAATGAAAGTAATTTGATAAGAGGTCCAGCTGAAAGATCCCAAGACGATTCATCATGTCAGAATGTGTCATCCACTGGAAATATTGCAGATCAAGTTCATGATAGTGAAAAATCAGGGACAAATGACAATGAAAAAGAACAGCAAAAGCAAATTATACGAGACCTAATGATGCTGGTGAGAAATATGGAAATCAATCAAACTAATTATGTCAATGATGTGAAAACTTTATGCACCCATCTGGAAAAACGTAACAGGGAGATTGAGGTCACGCAAAGTCACCATGCTAAAGAAATTGAGGCCATAAAAACTAATTATGAAACAGAAATTAGAATCATGCAAAGCAGGTTGTCAGTCTTAGAGGAAAATATGGTGACCATGAAAGCTGATCATGATAAGGAAATTGACTCTATGCAAAACAAGTTATTAACTATGGATGAGGAAATGACTATCATGACGTTCAATCATAATAATCAAGTGGCTGACATGCAAGCGAATCATAAAGAAGAAATAAATTTTATGCAGCATTGCTTGATGGACATAAAGGAAAAGAATGTTAAAGTAATAAAAGACATGCAAGAACACCATGCCAGACAAATCAGTGCTACAAAGGTTGAACACTCTAGTCAGATGGATGCCATTAAAATACAAGTTCAAAGGTTTCAGCAACTGGCAGAGGATAAGAGAAACCAGCAAACATCAACAGATCAGGAGTCTTCTCATTTGCTGCAAAAAGATTCATCTTATTATTGGGAGGTTGTTGATTCGATTGAAAGATGGTTGATTGAGGGTGATCCAGACAGACTTAAGAATGATAAAGATCAGATGCAAGATGAAGAAAGACATAACACACATATCTTACATACTTCATCTGATAGCTTTGAAACAGAAAGTACCAGGTCATCAGTAATTCAACCAGCCAGAAAGAAAAAGCGCAAGAGAAAAAAGATAAGACGAAGATTTGATACATCAGACGGCCGTGAGCAGCTTGATTTTCGGATAGGAGAAAGTCCTACCATATGCAAAATTGGACATGGCACATCCGACAAGCAGCCCACAGATTTGCCTGAAAGCAGGCAAATGCTCAGTATGCACTATATTGAACACATCTGATGCCATGGGGCATCCTTTGTATCGTATTTCTAACCCAACTTCTTGTTTTTTCAGCATTCTTATTTCTGCTTTAGATAGTTAATAAATGAAGAGCTTTTATCTTTATTGTGCTTAACGTATATGATGATTTTTTTTGGATGGACGCTACTTATTTTTGTGTTGTATGGATGCAGATTCTGGATTCTCACATTCCTGCAAGCAGCAACGTGTCCCCAAGTAGAGCCAGATGTTGACCTCTACTGGTCAACTACCCATGCAGTACACCCCCTTCTTTTTCTTTGTCAGAAAGGGGTAGCACCTGAACGACGTGTCCGTGCCAGCCTACAGTCATCAACAGCTTGATCATTTCAATTGTAAACCCAGTCTGCATGTATGAATTGTAAATAATTTAAGCAGATCAGAGTCATGTATGTAAAATTGCCTAGGTGGACCTAACTTTCTATGATAATCTATGTCCCGGAAGGTTTTTCGTCTCACCGATCCATGGATCGGCAGAGTTTTCCTTCAAACCTGACCCCAAAGCCGGGATGCATTTTGTCATTAGAACTTTAGGAGAATCCTAGTGTGTTAATCTGCTAGATTATAGTTGTGTCGCAGAACTGGGTGATTGATGAGGGTCTGTGTTAAGCGGGCTTGTCCCCTTGAGATGTAAGTTGTAAAAGTCATGATGTAACGTGTCTTGAGGGTCGAAAAATGTTTTAAATCCCCTCGTGAGTCCTAAGTCCTAGGTCCTAGGTGATGTTTCCAAAGGTTTAGTTCGATGATCCATTTAAAAAATGAAATAAAATAATAAAATAATAAAAAATTTAAAAATAAAAAAAATAAAAAAAATGAAATAAATAAAAAATAATAAAAAATTTAAAAAATTTAAAAAATAAAATAAAATAATAAAATAATAAAAAATTAAAAAATTTAAGTGAATAAATCGACGGATGAGATCAAGAGATGTCTTGATCCTCATCAGCGGTCGAGATCATTTCTACATGGATCAATCGAACTAGTCGTTGGATCATTTCCTTTAAATAGGGTGCTAGGAGTCATTTTCGATTCATTGGATCTGTGAGTCTAAGACTGAAGAAGCTCTCTTGTAAATCTGTTTCTGGTTAATAAAGGAAGACTTTGGGGTCCATATCTTGCTGGTGTTACTCTCTTGGAATGCTGTGAGATCATTTCATTTTCTGCATATGTTATTTTCAGCCATTAATAATAGCTTTTTGTAGAGTATTGTGAGCACAAGTATCTTGTTCACTTGCTAGGGTTTGAGTGCTGTTAGGGTTTCTGAAGTAATGGCAGGTATCTCCATTACTGTTTGAGATCTAGCAGCATTTTTGCCCTCTTTATTGACGGTTGTTTTGAGCTGTGCAGAAAACATTTTCTGAAGGAAATTTGTGGGCGTTCGGGGAAGTTCTCGGCTGAACAAACTCCCGCAAGCATTTTTTGCTGAGCCCAGTTGGATTTGATCCTGGGTCTATCATTCAGTTTTATTTTTTTTTAATTTGCATGGGAGATTTTCTGAAGTCCTTCACAGTGAAAATCTGAGTTTTCTGATCTTTAAAATTTTTTTGCACTCATTGCTGAATCTGGCTGTTAAGGGGCCAAATTTGTACATTATTTAGCTAATCTAGGGTTTCAAAATTTTGCTTATATACAGATTTCAGATTAAGGTTTTGTTTTCTTTGTGTTTACAGGTATAGGGTTTTGTTTCCTTAAAATCGCAGGCTCCTCATCAAAACTGCCAAGCTTTAGACGAGTTCTGAGATCTTTTCACAAGTTGTCTCTTTCTGAGCCACATCCTGTCCCTTTGCTGTGATTTTCTGCCATCATTTCTCCATCGAAAGTAAAAGCAAAACCAATCCAAGCACGTTGCTGTCAAGACAGAGTTGCCCAGCATTCATCTACCGTCAAAATCCTTTGCGGCGTAGTGCGTGGATGCGGATCCGAATCACCAGGGTCACGGTGCCTCTTTTATTCATCGGCTGGATCGTATTACTGTTTATTTGTTCTGATCGAAAACCCTTAGCTCTGCGTCCAAATGAGAATGGCAGCGATTCGGTGATCCAGGATTCATCGTATCCTATCTTACGCAACCGTTATCATAAGCTTCAACGATTCACAGCTCAAGGGTAATAGTCTCAGTGCTCAGTTATACGCCGGTTCCTGTCAAACATTGTTTTAGCGTAGATCTCGTGAATGCGTCGGCAGCCAACAGCTGAGGTAATATCGTTTCACGCCATTTCATTCACGCATAGTCTCAGAACCGCAGGTAAATGTATCGTCAGGTAACCATTGATCTATGTTGCACGAAACTTCAAAGAACCCAGCGTTTCGGGTCGTACCCGTACCCGAAACTCCGAAACTTGGCGGAAACTCGGCGGAAACTCGACCATCATGTAATCATATATTAGAGTTAATATAGACTTCTTTTTCCTTTTAAATTGTCATATATGGGTCTTATTCCCTTTTTTCTGGCAAGATAATGTGTTATTCACTTATTTCTTTATATATATATTTTTAGATATACATATATGACGTTTCCGCTGACGTTTCGGCCCACGTTTCCATTTTTGGGAGGTGACGTTTCTAAACGTACCCGTTTCGGAAACTTCGAAACGTTTCAGCGTTTCGTGCAACTTAGCCATTGATCCTTCTCCTTTGCTCACCAGGTAATCTCAATCTGCGTTTCCGTTTTCCTTGTCCAGGTTTTCATTGCAGATAAAACTTCGACGTTTCGTTACCTTCTACAAAAAAACTTCGATTGAGCTTCAACATGTTTTAAAATTTTTGCATTTGGACTTACGATTGAAATGTTTGAGTCGATTTCCGTCCAGACTGGCACCCCGCAAATTTTTTTTACTGCTTGCGTTTATCATTTGAGCTTTTTTTTATTAACGTAATTTTTTTTTATCAGATTACATGTACATATCTGCTAAATCGATTTTTCTTTTGTGGCATTGTAGGTTACGTAGGGTTCGATTTTGTATTCATTTAGATTTTATCTTTCAAGTGAAGCGTAGGTTCTTTCAAGTGGAGCGTAGGTTAGCGTAGATTTATTTTTATTAGATTTTAAATTGTTTTAATATAGTTACGACTTTAGATTTTTTAAATTTTGATGTATTTTCTTTAGATTATAGTTTAGGTTATATATTTGCGTATATCATTTTTTGTAGATTTTAAATTTAAAAAAAAAAATAAAAAATTAGTTTCTTTTTTTTTTTAAATATAGATTCATAAAAATCAAAAAAATAAAAATGTTTAAAATCTTTAGTTTAATTTAAATCTTTTGTTTTAGTTTAGGATTTTTTTAGGATTTTAAATTGATATAAAATAAAAAAATTTAAAAAAAAAGGGATTTATTTAAATTTTTTTAGGCTTAGCTTGTTTTTATATAGTTTAATTTAGATTAATTTTAATTCAAGTTTTCTTTGGATTTATTTTATAATTTTTTTTTTTAGATTTTATTTATAAAAAAAATAAAAAATAAAAAATAATTTTGAGAAAGCATAAAAAAAAAAAAAAAATCGTGGAAAATTTTCTTTGTCAGATCCAGTCATTTTCGGGAATTATTATCTTTCATGCTGAGATCTAAAATTTTCAAGTTGAGACACGAAATTGATATCTGGTTAATAATTTACGATTCTCGTGGTGGTTTTAAGCATTCATCTTTTCGAAGTTTTCAATTGCTGGATATCGTTTTGGTCATGTGATTTCGCTGATGATAAATGATTGCTGTTCACGGTTTATGTTTCTATATCATTTAACAAGTAATCGTTTCTACACCAATCTCTTAAGGCACTGGTCTGCTAAATTAATCAAATCTTTTTAGTGCCTATCTTAATCGTGTCTCGTGTCTCCCAACCAACTGGTCGACAGTTGGTCTCATCATCTCACAGGGACTACCCCCCTTAGCCGCGGGAGACAGGCTTAAACGGAGGGATCGGGGATCAGAGTGACAGCCCCCGGTCTGAGCGTTGTCGTGTCAATCTGTGCAACAAGCAGCTGAAAGGAAGAATCACACCTTAAAGGAAATGTCTAATTGTATGCTACAATCTAAAGGACTTGGTCTTAGTTTTTGGGCAGAAACAATTAACTGTGCAAATTACATAATAAATCGCACTCCTACTAAGGCTTTAAAGAATATCACTCCAGAAGAAGCATGGAGCTCAATCAAACCAGATGTAAGTCACTTTCGTGTTTTTGGAAGTGAAGCGTGGGCCCATATTCCAGATGAAAAGCATAAAGCTTTAGAACCTAAGAGTGAAAAATGTACTTTTGTTGGATATTCTGAAGCTGTCAAAGGCTATAGACTTATTCCATTTAAGTCCAAAAATGTTATCATTAGAAGAGATGTAAAATTTGATGAAAATATATCGGCCTGCGAGCCTAGTCCGACAGATGTGCCACCTCTCCCTATGTCTTCTACCTTTGAAAACATTTCTTCTTCAGATGATGAAAGTGAGGATGACAATCCTCCCCCACCATCTCAGGATCCTCCTTCAACTCCTGAGCTTCCAAAATGGGTTCGTGCTACTCGAGATGCAACAGGTGATCTTGCCGGTGATGCTACAGATCAGCGACACACATGTTCTCAGTTCGAGAGAGCCTCTTCTTTACTGGCTCAAGCTCCAGTAAATTATGATCCTGACACCTTTGCAGAAGCTTCAGGCCATCCAGATTGGGAAGCAGCTATGAATGAAGAATATCATTCATTATTGGCAAATGATACATGGGATCTTGTTCCTTTACCAAAGGGACGAAAACTTGTTAGATGCAAATGGGTTTACAGAACCAAGTATGGACCAGATGGGAAAGTTGATAAACATAAAGCTCGTCTTGTTGCTAAGGGCTTTTCACAGGTTGAAGGCATTGACTACACTGAAACCTTCTCCCCTGTTGCGAAAATGAACTCTATCCGCCTTGTTCTTTCCCTTGCTGCCTCTTTCAAATGGGAAGTCCATCAGATGGATGTTAAATCTGCCTTCTTGCATGGGGACTTGCATGAAGAAATCTATATGGAACAACCCATTGGCTTCATACAAACATACTCCAGCCTTGTTTGTCGACTTAAGAAATCCCTTTATGGTCTCAAGCAAGCTCCTTGGGCTTGGTATGCCAAAATGGATAGCTTTCTTTTAGAATCTGGCTTTTCTAGGTGTCATTCTGACAATACTGTCTACACACCAAGAAAGTGGGCAACTCTCTTATCATCCTTGTTCTTTATGTTGATGATCTTATCCTTACTGGTAGTGATCCCAACCTTATAAACCATGTGAAGTCTAGCCTCAAAAGGAAATTTGAAATGACAGACTTAGGACACTTGCACTATTTTCTCGGTCTTCAAGTCTTGCAATCCAAGGAGGGTATTTCCCTTTCCCAGTCCAAGTATGCTTGTGATATTCTACGTCATTTTCACATGGAAGACTGTAAGCCAGCCCCTTCTCCCTTTCAGTCTGGAGTCAAACTCTCAGTCACTTGTACTTCTCCTGAAGTTGATGCTACCTTATACCGTCAACTTGTAGGAAAACTTTTGTATCTAACCCATACTCGTCCTGACCTTTCCTTTGCTGTTGGCCTTGTTGCTCGGTTCATGCAAAACCCCCGTGAAAGTCATTGGAAAGCAGCTAAAAGAATACTTCGTTATTTTCGAGGTACAGTTCAGTTTGGGATTCATTACAGTGCCAAAGCATCTCCTCTATTGGTTGGTTTCACTGATTCCGATTGGGTTGGTGACCCTGATGATCGGAAGTCTACTGCCGGTTATGTGTTCACTCTTGGTTCAGGACCTATTACATGGGCTTGCAAGAAACAGGGTGCCATTTCTCTTTCATCAGCAGAAGCAGAGTATCGTGGTGCCATAGAAGCTAGTAAGGAAGCTTTGTGGCTTCGTCAGATCCTGTCAGAGTTTGGCTTTGAGCAGCAACATCCTACTACACTTTGGTGTGATAATCAAAGTGCCATTCAGCTATGCAAAGATCCAGTCCAACATCAGCGCAACAAACACATTGAACTGCACATGCACTTCATCAGAAAGCTCATTCACGACCATGTTCTTGAAGTGCAATATTGTTCAACAAATGATCAAGTTGTAGACATCTTCACAAAGGCTCTCACAGAGGTGAAGTTCACTAAACTTCGATTTATGGTTGGAGTTCAGGAAGTTGTCACTAAGGGGGGATAGGCTCTAGTGCCTCCTTCCTTCTCCTATTGTGTCATATTTGTAAATCCTTCAATCCTATCCCAAGTTGTTCTTAAGGGGGGATGTTAGGATATTCCAACACATAGGAAATAGTTAAGTACAACTTGGTCTAGTGTAGAGTTAGGTATAGAGTTAGGTAAAGTGTGTTTCTTTACCGTTGTACATTTTGTAACTTACAATCCGACGATCACGATATGTAGTGATCCGACGGTTCATTCTCTCCTCGGTATTACTGACACTTGATCTGTGGCTTGACACCCGATTGGTCCATGAATTCTATTTAAAGCGCATGGAGGGTCATTTGTAGGGTAATCCGTGCATGAGAGAAGCTTATGTAAATTTTCATTCTTTGATTAATAAATTGCCTGAAGTGGCCGCGTTGGCTCAGGTCGTGGACTGTTTCCCTCTTTGAGGGTTTTAACCACGTCAAAAATACTGGTGTATTGATCTGTGATCTGGTTGTGAGCGGTGTCCTTTTGGTGTTCTTTCTGAGGAACTTACCCTGTAAATTCCTACAGGTGGTTGGTGCATTTGTTAAACCAAATGGCATTATCTTAAACTCATAGTGCCCTTCGTGAGTTCTGAATGCAGTCTTTTCGACGTCTTCTAATCTTACTCGAATTTGATAGTAAACCTATCTCAAATCTAATTTTGAGAAATAATCTGCGCCTTGGAGCTCGTCTAGCATCTCATCAATGAATGGAATTGTAAATTTATGTTTAATAGTAATTTTGTTTAATCCTTTGTAATCTATACACAACCGGAAAGATCCATCTTTCTTCCTGACCAATACTATTGGTGCAGCGTATGGACTTCTACTTTTCGTAATGACTCCATGCTTTAACAAATCTTGTATTAATCGTTCTATTTCTGTTTTATGATGATGGGGGTAGTGATATGGCTTTACATTTACTGGTGTTGAATCTAGTTTAACTTCAATGATATGTTCAATTTTCCTTTCAGGGGGCAATTTCATCGGTAGATCTTGAAAAACCTTCTCATATTTATGGATTAGGGATAAAACTTCAGGGTGTTGGTGAACCCCTTCCATTGATAATAACTGTAACTATTGTCATAGTGCATTGAATACTGGGGCTTCCTTGTGAATAAACTTTTTCATTTGCTGAGTAGAAATGACTTGGTTAGGTGGTGCTTGGAACCTGAACAACTTATACTTCATTCCATCCATTTTGAACTTAATGAACTTTTTTTGGTGATTTGTCGAATGCGTCCCTAGTGTTTGCAACCATCGTACTCCTAAGACGACGTCTACTCCTTCTAAAGGGACCGTATAAAAACTGGACTCCATTTTGTATTATTTAGTTGCATTTTAACTTTATGGCACTTTCCTACTCCATCTATTCATTCTCCATTTGCTACCATAAATTTTAAATCTGCTACGGGTTAGGCAAAAATGTTCAGTCTTTTTGCAACATTGACATCTATAAAGTTGTACTTCCTAAATCTATTAAAACGATAACATTTTGTTTCTTGATGTCCTTTAAGCTTCACTGTGATGGCTCCCAGAGAAATTCGTGGCATATTCTCTTCTTTTGGATCTGGAATAGGGTTCTCGTTTTCTTCGATGAAGCTTTCTTCTGAAGATTCTTCTTCTTTTTTTGCTTCGCAGTTGTAAAGTTTGTGTGTAGTGCATCTGTGCTCTGGGGAATATTTGTCTCCGCATGTTCAACACTTGCCATCCCTTTTTATTTCAACATTTGACCATTGTTTTCCTCCATTACGCATTGGGGGTGGAACATACTTACTAGTGTTTTCTAAAGACAATTTACTTGACTTCCCTTTTGAGTAGTTGTTTGATTTTTCATTACTGGCATATGGCGCTTTATGGAGTTTATATTTTTGCTCAATAATTATTGCTGCATGTCTATCTTCTTCAATGGTTTGGGGTTTATATAGTTTTAATTCTTCCCGAATATAATCCTTAAGGCCACATTGATACATTTTTAGCAGCTCTTCGTTTGAGAATCCCCTTTGCCTTATAGCTAATACCTCTCACTTGTGGATGTATTCGCTTACCGATCCTTTCTATTTCAAGTGAACGGATTTTTTGTAAACATTGTCTTCTTCCTTGTCATGAAACCCTCTTAGCAAGGCGTTTAAAAATTTTTCCTAATTGAACGAGCGAGTTGCACATTTGTTGGACTACCATAGGAACCAATCACATGCTTCCGCTTCCAGGTTGTTGGATGCGGTCATGACCTTCTCTTGTTTACCTATTGGCGGGTTTGCTTCGAAAATGGCGTCCATTTTATTTACCCATACAATGGCACCTTTATTGTCCTTTCCAAGTTAGGTAGGTAATTCTTTTTTAATTTTAAGGCAGTCGTTGTTGGGAAACTTTGTATGGTACTGACTTCCTTCGAACTATATATGCGGAACTCGTGGCTTTTCGTGCATCGATGAAAATTCATGACTTGGAAAAATTTCGCCTTCTGGAGTCTTTGGACTTTGCATGGCTGAGGGATTAAAAGGTGGATTGGCTCCTCCCATAAACTGGCTCATCATGCTATTCAATTCTTTGATATCATCTACCATTCGGTCTTGATTACTAACTATCTTCTCGACATTGTCAAGGTGCTTGCGCATCTTATCGAGTTCTTCTTGGAACTTATTCAAATTTGCATCGTCACTGCTACTCCCCGTTTTGTTCTTTTCTTTGTAGTAGACCCAATTTTTTCCCTTTTTTAATTAAATAATTTAATTATTTAAATATGTTTAATTAATTAAATTATGTTATCGTAGTTCATAACGTAACTATATATGGCTATCGAACTGTTTATATATTATAATTTAATTATTATATCCGGATATATATATATATATATATATATATATATATATATATATATATTCATTCCACAGTTATGTGGCTATCATACTACGGTGTATTGAGGCAATTATATCTACCTTGTAATACTTATACCCACACTGAACCACATATGAAACGACGCCAGATAACCACCTCACACTTGTTGACCCTTCGACCGGGATACGATACTTGATGATAGCGATGACAATGTTGTTTTAACTGTGTGTCGGTCTGTCGGACAACGTTCCCTCTGCAATATGCCGAGTGTGTGCAGACAACAGCACAAAACGGATGCAAGGATGAGTATGGGCGGACAAGACGGATGACAAACTAGAACAAATCAACAAAAAGACAATGGAACAATGAAACGCAGGGAAACGGGGGTGTCAGGAGAACGATGTAGGGGGTTTGTGTATGCTGTGGAACAATGGTTGGAAAATCGAGCAACAGTGGCAACACGAAGAAAGTGGGTGTCAGGGGTTGTCGGGCAGCGAACTGTGCAGTTACCAGCTGAGGAACTTGAACTGCTCTGATACCACTGAAACAGATATTTTTCTCTTCACTTATTTTCGCAAACGAATTACACATTTGTATGTAAAATAGTATATTTTATTATTCAATATTCGATAGATGGTTTACAAGCCCTTGGGCATTTCTTCTTTTTAGGAGTTGACTGGCCACAAGGGTTTAAAGATCATGTCTCTTGACATAAGTGCCTTTTCATATTTAATGGGCACTAATTAAATTAACCTATTAATTATTAATATTTTTTTATTTTTTTATTTAACTAAGATTTATGTATATAGATATAAGTTATGAATACAAATATTCATAACATAGTCAGAGGTAAGTATTGTAGGGTGTTTTCTGTGGTAGTTTGATGGTCGATTGTCTCTGTTCAGGATTGCAGTGCTTGCTGTTGGAACAACAAGTGTGGGAAGGTTGTTTGGAGGACTGTAAGGCCTTGTGAAGGTCACCTTACCCTAGCCACAGTTGCACAGAAGAAGAGCACAGTTGAATAGGGGTGTCAACCTTTGAAAGAAGGCTGAATCCCTTTGCTTTGGTGTGCATGCCTCTTGTGTTCTGATTTGAGCATTGTAGAGGTACCCAAGGCCTACAACAGTGCTATGGATGCCTAGGAAGGAACAACAAAAGTAGGCAGCAAGTTTGAAAGGGTTACACAGTGATTTGAGCAGGAGTTAGGGCTGCTGGTGTGCCTTAACCAGTGCTCTAGAAAGCACAGATCCCAAGGCAAGGAGGCAGCAGCAGTGTGTTGTAGATGTCTTCTTGTTGATGGTTGGATGCTAGTGGGTGAGAGGTCATAGGAGAGGACATTGTATGGACCATAGTTGCAGGAGCTGTACCCTCTGCCAAGGATCAGGAGGCGGAACCATGTCCCATATGGATTCGCCACCGATTCTTTGGCTGAACCGCGGTTCCACCGTTTTTTGGCTATTGGAAAAACGGATCCACGGGGGCCCTGTTACCCACCATTTTGTGGGTGATAAAAGGAAGCATTGAAGAACTGAGCTAATAGACCAGGTTCCAATTTTCTAATTTCCTTGTATCTTTGTCTGCTATTAAATAATAAGGGACTGTGTATTTCTCAGAACTTGTTTTCTGTAGTGTTGTGTGGTCATTGTGGCAAAAATTATATGTATATCAGCTGTATGCAAATTTCTGGGTATTAAAATATCATATTGAATTCCTTGGAGGCTTCACTTGGGTGCATTTTATTCACTGTGTATTTATTGAGGTGGCAATTGTGAGAAATCATCAACAACAGTGTGTAGTTTAACTGTTCGACAAAAAACACCGCTGAAAACTCTAGTACAAACTCAGAAATTTATTAGACTTTTTGAATATTTTCAGAAAATGAATCTTACAAATATGAAGATGAAATTCATCCTCCTGCGAACAAATAATCTGGCAAATGTGTTCCTTGGCACTGAAAATTGCCTGCAAATCAAACTCGATTAGATCATCAAAATAATCTCATGAAATAACGAACTAGGGTGGCAATAATGTCCAAGGAAATTGGATGGCAGCTATAGCTAGGGTGGCAATGAAATCCACTGAAACTAGAGTGAGGATCTCGCTTGAGCTCCAATCCAAATGATAATGAGAAGTCACAAGATAGAATGAATAAGGAATGATCATCCTCCTCTTTTTATAAGTTTTCTCCGAGTTCTCTCCAAGATTCTAGAACTCCCTTTATTATTATGTTATTGGTGAAGCCATTTTTCTTCCAAGTGACTTTTTGCCCCCTTTTTTTAATCATAATTTGCCTCCTTTTATTTATAATGGTATCAAAATTGATGATTTTCCTTCTCGCTAGCCTAAAGGAGACAGTTAGGCGAGTGGAAATAATAGTTCTGTGCTCAATAAATTGGGGACATTACATTCTATTAGGAAAGTTAAACAGCAGTATACAGCTTCCTTTATCTTCTTTGACAGCGCAAGTATCAAGATCTGCACTCGCTACATAATTATCGTTACCTATATCTATTATCAAGTAAAACCTACACATCTACTGGCTTTTTTAATAGTGATGTCGACAATAATTTTACTATATACGATCAGCGTTTAACTCATTAAGTCTGTGCCAGTGTTTGTTCTTGCCGTGTTGCAAGTCTGAGGCGTGTTTACATTTTGTTGCCTACTTTTCTTTTAGTTTGTAACTTGGTATCTTCTATAAAGTTTCTCTCGCACTAAACAATATCGAGTATGCAGGACTCTGATTTAGCAACTGTTAGGAAGTCTGTTCTGGATAAAGAGACATGCTATATTGTCCCTCAAAACAAGCTAGGTCGAGATATGTTTCTCCGTACTGTTGGGTTTGATGGGCAGCCAGAAGTTAAGATCTTGCCACCTGGAGATTTGATTACTATCAAGGTACCTGCATCTAACAGCATTTGTGACACACACTTGATGGGCAACATGAGAAGATCACAGCCAAAACGTGTGGCTGTAGTAATCAGCGATGCAGAGGTACATGATTAATTTGAGAAAAACGTGACTAATAAGTGCATTTACACTTGGAGCTGTCAAATTACCATTCTATTTGCAGGTAGTCTTTAAGCTGATTTTTGTTTATTGGAAATGTAGTTACCTGAATGTGAAGGCAGTGGTGCTCTTCAGTATATGGTAGCTGTGCGTGTTGTCCCTCAGCAGCTAATGTCTGGGGAAGTTCAACCACAGGTGCAAAGTGCAAGAACTCGTTGTATGAAGGCTGAGCCAGATTCACCAACAGGAAGTGTCAGGGTGTGCTGGAATGAAGTCTTTTACTTTAAGGTGGATGCAGTGGTATGTGCAATCTTGTTAATTAAAAGTTATAATTGCCAAATATGCACTTTTGAGTCTTGACAGTTTAACCAGAACAAAATTGAACATTTATGTCGCTGTTGAGCATATTTAGAAAAAGGAAAATAAAATGGATTGGGATATCCTCTTTCAATTTTTGGAATGTTAATGTGATATTTTCTTAGAGCTAGCTGTGAATGGATATATTCATTTTTTTTTATAAATTATAACATTTCACAGACTGCCTTTACTTTCCCTCTTTTGCTCCCCAAAATATACTAGAATTTCTGCTTGTGGTGTAATACTGTGTTTTATTGTGAGAAATTAGAACTGCAGTCATTTTATTTCTACTATTGCAATGCCATTTCATCGACAGCTATTAGGTGCCATATTTCTTATTATTATTGATTTTTGTTCTTTGACATCTCTCTCATTCTTATTTGTGAACATTTCTGTTATATATTGTCCAAGAGAAAAATTGTCTAACAGCAGCACTAGGCAAATCAGATGCCTAGTGCCACTGTTAGACAATTTTTTTATTAAGAGGTATATTGAGCATAATTGTCATCATTCAAAACCGGCAGTGGTCATCAACTTGGGAAATCAGGAAAATTGGGAATAATTCACAAGAATAAAGCCACACCTGACTAGGATTAAATTAGAACGATTGCATTTTATCCAACATGACATAATGTTCATGATTGCCCTTATAATTAACCAAGTAGTGACATCTTAACTTGATCAATGATATAAATCACCCTTCAGAATTGCCTAGAGAAAAGGTATCATCTCGTGCAAGAACAACATAAGGAGTTCGTCAAAAGTAATATAAAAGTAAATGCTATTGAAGCTAGGGATATGTTTAGTAAAGGGTTGCAATACTCAAGAAGAAATAGGCAAAATATTAACCCTCCCAATAATGACAATGTTCCTTCAAATGGATGGATTAGAACTCCATTGCCTCTAAATACCGATCTTAGTCCCGTTACCACAAAATCTAGCAGGCTTTGGAGAGGGAAACCCAACAAGGCAAGAAGCTAGACTAAGTGCTAACAATGGGGTAGAGGCCCAATGTCACCTCAACTTAAACCCCCTCCTCTTTATGGACTTTTACCAATCCGACTTTCTAAAGTTAGGGTATAAGGTGATGGGCTAGAATCTCTTAAGAAAGACTCAAATTTCAGGTATTGAGGCTTCAAGAAGCAATATGCTTTCTATGCGAGATCTAGAAAGAAAATGCAGAAGGCCTAGGGTTTGATGATTTTTGCTTAGGTCTAGGATTTTCCGAGGTCAAGGCAAAATAGAGAATAGGCTTCTTATGATATACTTCAACAAGTACTAAGCTCATACAACCTTCAAGAAAGTCCTCAAGTTGAGGGAGAAGAAGCTAGGGTTTCCCTCTTAGAGCAACACCTAGGGAAAGAGATTTTATGGAAGAAATATAAGTGGATGCCCACCGAATTAATAGGCTAGGTAGCCTAGACCTATCTCTTGATGTTTAGGCTCTCAGATCACCAAAAAGCCACGTCCCTAAAATTTCGCTACAAGCTCTAGATTTTCACCCTAGCCTTAAAAGGACCAAATGTAAGGAGAGAAATTTATGGAGAAAATTTTGAGATGATCACTGAATACTTGGACTAGTGCATTGTCCTTTGATGCCAAATTTGTTGCTAAGGAGGCTGAAATTTGATGCCCTAGGTATCAAAATTCCATCATTTACCCACTCAATGATAAATGGAGAATGATGGAGGGTTATAAAAATTCCTCCGTTAGGAGCATTCATTACATGTTATACAATGAATAATATATGCAATTCTCAACTAGATAGCCTTTAAAATTTACTATCAACAAATTAGGGCACAATCAAGCATAATCTAGAAGCAACAATTCCATATATTAGACAAATTCAAAATGATACTCTTCAACAATAGGAACATACAAGATAACATGTAGTATATCATCCATTCACCAAAGAAACAACTCCAAAGACAATTGAAAATAGCTTCCAAACATCAAAATGCATTCCAAAAATCTCTAATACCCAAGAAGGAACAAGTATGAATCCTCTTATGAGGTTCGAATTCTCCAAGTGATGATGATGAGAGAGTGAAATAACCTCTCTCTTATTTATACATGTCTAATAAACTCTAATTTGGCCTAAAATCCCCTCCAAGTTGTAAAATGATGGGCAAAACTAAGTGAGGTTACAAGCCAACCTAATAGCAAATGTAAACCAAAAGAAATAACGCACAAAAGAGGTCAGAATGTTGATGTCATGCATGCGTAGGCCCTTCTAGGGCATGCGTTGGGCTCCTCCAGTGCCAAGTCGAATGTAGAGGGCTCTAAAAAGTTGGAATTAAGGGTTGTCCCCCAAATATCCATGCAAATCATCCTGTGCACCCTAGTTTTGTGTTTGGGGCAAAAAATGGGTCTCAGGAGCAGGAGCGAAAATGGGAGCGGGAGTGACATTTTTAGAATCTCCTGGTTTGGGAGCGAATCCTAGAGGAGTTCGACAACCAATGTCACTAACATCAAGGTACATAGAGGGATTGGTGCTCTTGATTAAATATGAGTTCCATACCCTAATACATTACAAAATTCAATGGAAACATTGCAATCCTCCAATCCTGAAATCCTGAAAAACTGATAAGTCTGCTGGATTTTGAATGAAATCTAAAATTCTACTTTCTCCATATGAAATCCAATGAGCCCGAAACCACTCTCAAACATCCTGAGTCATTTCATGGTAATGTTAAAAATTTAAGTAAAAGGATGAAAATGAAGATTAAGGAGAATGTCACTTTTACTTTAAGAATTTAACATTACCATGAAATTTGAATAGCATATCAATAGTAGAGAGCATTTGAGTGTGTTTAATAGGGTTTGGGAGGGGGAAATGGACCCCAAATAACATTTAGCTAATTCATAAAACACCTTGAAGTTCAAACCAATCAGCAAACCCCTTAAAATTTCATTAAAATAATGTTAAATCATTGTTTTAGTGGGTTACGGGCCACTGTTTGTGACTCGGCCGAGTCAGTATGGGAAACGGCCGAGTTGGCCGAGTCAGCCATGACTCGGCCGAGTCATGGCTGACTCGTCCAACCGAGCCATTTTTTGTACCGAGTCACTCCGGAGGGCAATGAAACGGACCAACTTGGCCGTTTCCGTTTCGAAACGGCTGTTTTTTAAAACTATGGTCATAATACTCGTCTAGTGGACATGGGCCCCAGTTAAGTTTCCCACCCCATTATGAAAACCACCCTGCCAATCACACATGATTCCCAGTGTTGCCTCTTCACCATTAGGTACAATTAATCATTAGTGAATCGAAGTGAAATAAGCTTATTAATCAAGGGCAAAATGAGACTTCATACGGGGCTTCTCTTCCATATTTGGGCTTCGATCACGTAATCGTGTTACTGGAACATAAAATACCTGATACGCAGAAATTTATATATGTAAATATTTTATTAAGAGATGAAAATTACAGATGATGATGTTTACAGTGGGTTGCCTGGCTTATATACCGCCATGGACACCCTTTAGGAAAGGGCATGATCTTATGATCGTGCCCTTTCGCCTAACTAAACCTAAATTAAATAATAAACCTAAAATTAACTATTTTTTTACATAACATTGCCTTCCTCTCGAAAGAATGCTTTGTCCTCAAAGCATACGTAACGACGGATGTTGTTGACAAAATGCTTCATTCTCCCAAGAAGCTTCTTCTTCGGGCAAGTCCTTCCACTTGATCAGATATTCCTTGATAGTACGATAACGAAGCTTTCTTTCTCTAGTAGACAAAATACCTTCTGGTTCTAAAATGACTCTTCCCTCATCATCTAGGGATGGAAGTGTTGTTTGCGCTGTTTGATTGTTACCTAGGGCCCTTTTAAGGCAAGATACGTGGAAGACGTTGTGAACACGACTTGTCTCTGGAAGGCTTAAACCATACGCAACTTGGCTAATCTTTTTGTTGATCTGATAAGGTCCATAAAACTTTGTTGCCAATTTGTTTTTTCCTTTCTGTTTTAAGGATAATTGTTTGTATGGTTGGAGCTTAACAAATACCCATTCTCCAACTTCAAACTCTCTTTCGGTTCTGTTACGGTCTGCTTGTTGCTTCATACGATTCCTTGCATTATTTAGATTTTCTTTTAATATTTGGACGATTTTCTGGGTTTCTTGTAGTTGATCTTTAACAGCAGGTAGATTTGTTTGGACAATAGCTAGATCTTTCCATTTCGGGGGTTCATACCCATATAGGGCTTGAAATGGCGTCATTTTCGCTGATGTATGATAGGTGGAGTTATACCACCATTCAGCAAGGTGTAACCATTGAGCCCATTTATTTTGTTTTTCTATAGCGTAGCAACGTAGGTAGGCCTCCAAACATTTATTGACAACTTCTGTTTGTCCATCTGTTTGCGGGTGATAAGCGGAACTCATATTTAGGTAAGTTCCTATATGGTTGAACAATTCCTTCCAGAAATTACCTTTGAACTTGGCATCTCTATCACTTACGATGACTTTTGGAAAACCGTGTAACTTATATATATTTTTGCAAAATATTTCAGCGATTTCTTTTGCTGAGTATGACTTCTTTATTGCCATAAAGTGAGCATATTTGGTGAGTCTGTCGACTACTACGAAAATCTTGTCCTTGCCTTCAGATACTGGTAATCCTTCAATAAAGTCCATCGAGATTTCCTCCCATTTCTGATTTGGAATGTTTAAGGGGTGAAGTAATCCTGGTGTCGTAATATTTTCGCTTTTATTCCTTTGACATGTATCACATTCTGCTACATACTTCTGAATATCACGATTCATTCCCTTCCAAAAGAAGGATTGATGTGCATTGTAGTACGTCTTAAAGAATCCTACGTGTCTAGCTGACGGTGAGTCATGTAATTCCTTGAGTATCTTAAACTTAAACTTGGAATTTGTACTTAGATATATTCTTCCCTTATACCATAGGATATCATTCTTCCACTCAAATTTTGAGTTATTGGGAAGGTTATTGATTATTGCTGTTACTTCTGGATCCTTGGCATACTCACTTCGAATTTCGTTAAGCCACTCAGGAACAACAACCGACATTGCAAGTAGTGTTGATTCTTCATCTTTCCTGGATAAGGCATCGGCTACTACATTGTCTTTACCTCTTTTATGTAGTATTTCCAAGTCAAAAGCGGCAATTTTTTCAATCCATTTTTGTTGTTCTTCGGAAAGCGTTTTTTGTTGAAGGAGATGTTGGAGACTGTTATGGTCTGTTCGAATAGAAAACTTACTTCCCAAAAGATATTGCCTCCACTTAGCTAGTGCATGCATGATAGCGAGCATTTCTTTGTTGTATGTGGATTTGAGGCGCTCTCTTTTATTGAGCTTCCTACTTTCAAAAGCTATGGGATGTCCTTGTTGCATTAGTACTGCACCTATAACGAATCCAAAAGCATCACACTCAATGATAAATGGTTTAGAAAAATCTGGTGTTGCTAATACGGGAGCATTAGACATAATTTCTTTTAATTTTTCAAAACACCTTCCTGCTTCCTCATCCCATAGAAACGAATTCTTCTTTAAAAGATTTGTTAGAGGTGCAGTTATATGTGCATAGTTTTTAATAAACCTTCGGTAATATCCTGTCAAACCTAAGAACCCTCTTAGCTTGGATATATTAACAGGTTTGGTCCATTCTTTTATGGCTTTGATTTTGTTAGGGTCCACCTTTACACCTTCATGAGATATAATGTGTCCAAGGTATTCTACTTCTTCCTTTCCGAAGGTACATTTGGATTTTTTTGCGTAAAATTGGTGTTCTTTAAGTAGTGTAAGAACCTTATCCAAATGTTGCAAGTGCTCCTTCCAAGTTTTACTGTAAATTAGAATATCATCAAAGAATACTAATACAAACTTTCTGAGATGTGGGCGAAATAATTCATTCATAGTTGCTTGAAATGTTGCTGGTGCATTGGTTAATCCAAATGGCATTACTTTAAATTCATAATGACCTTCGTGTGTTCGGAATGCGGTTTTTGGTATGTCTTCTAATCTTATTCTAATTTGATAGTAACCTGATCTTAGGTCCAATTTTGAGAAATACCTTGCGCCATGTAGCTCATCCAACATTTCGTCGATAAAGGGAATTGGAAACTTATTTTTAATTGTTATTTTGTTTAATCCCCTATAGTCAATACATAGCCTGAATGACCCATCTTTCTTCCTTACCAACACCACTGGAGCAGCGTAAGGACTTTTACTTTTCGAGATGATTCCACACCTTAAGAGGTCTTGGATTAATCTCTCGATTTCTGTTTTTTGGTGATGTGGATATCGGTATGGCTTGATGTTAACCGGGTCTGATCCTGCCTTGACTTCTATTGTATGCTCAATTTCCCTATTAGGCGGCATCTTTAGAGGTAGATCTTGAAATACTTCTTCATGTTTCCTAATTAGTTCTTGTATCTCTGGTGACTCTTCACTGGTCATATTTGCAGATAACATTTCTAACTGATGACATTGTACTACATAAGCAGGTGCTCCTCTTCGAATCATCTTCATCATCTGAGATGATGATACAATTTGATTTTCTGGTGCTTGGAACCCATGTAATTTGTACTTTTGACCTCCCCATTTGAATTTTATAAATTGTACTTGGTGGTTAGCGGCATAAGTACCTAAAGTTCGTAACCACTGGACACCTAAGACTACATCTACTCCTCCTAATGGTACTGTGAAAAACGAAGACTCTAAACTGAAGTCTTGAATTTGCAATTTAACCTTATGACATTTCCCCATTTTTCAATCCTCTTACCATCTGCTACCATTACCTTCATGCTTGGTAAGGGAAATGAAAAAATATTAAGTCTCTTGACCATGGTTGCATCCAAAAAATTGTGTGTGCTACCAGAGTCAATGAGAACCACCACGTTGTTCTTCTTAATGTGTCCCTTTAACTTTAGAGTCTGAGGTTGTGATATACCTGTCATGGCTGATAACGAAACTTGCGGAATACTTTCGTCATCTAATTCTGGTGAGAATTCTGGGGCATCTCCTATTTCTTCTATGTCAGAATCTTCACTGTTTGAGTCATTGGTTGCTTCACAATTATATATGTTTTTTGGTTCTTTTCCTTTAGCACACCTATGTTTGGGATCCCACTTTTCACCACAACGCTTGCATTTACCCTCCTTTATCCTTTGCGCTTCCACATTAGATTTTTCATCTTCACGACGATGTGGTGGAACATATCTTGTATTTTTTGCGTCTGCATACTAAGGTGTTCTTCGTCTTGAATATGTTTTTACGGCTTTTGACCAAAATATTTGTTCGAATTTCTTTTCGGCTGTTTTTGCTTTTCGTCTTGCTACTTCTATTGATGAAATGTCATGCATCTCAAGTTCTACTTGTAAATGGGTTTTAAGTCCCAAGATGTATGACTGAATTAAACGAGATTCTGATAACCCAGGCACTCGAGTTACTAAGGTCTCCCATTCTTGAGTGTATTCATCCACACTTCCTTTTTGTCGTAATTTGATGAGTTTTGAAAAGAACTCTTCTTCCTTTACACCTTGGAATCTTTTGAAGAATGCATCTTTAAATCTCCTCCAGCTAATGACATGTGTTGTCTTTTTCTGCCACATATACCAGTTATATGCTTCTCCCTCCATTTTCATGGATGCATGTCTGAGCTTTTTGTCATCGTCAGTGATGTCATATATCTCAAAGTATTCTTCTGCTTTATTTATCCATGCAACATTGTTTTTTTCGTTCCCATCGAATTTAGGAATCTCAACCTTTACCCTCTTCTGGTATGTGGCTAATGGTTGAGCAAAAAAAGGGTGTTGATTATTAAGGGTATCCCAAAGTTGCTTGTTTGTAAAGGCAGTGTTGCTTCTTGGTGGGGTGCCGCTGATTTTCTTGGGGATTCAACCTTTTCATGAGAATTTGTTGATTTTGTTGAATCTGATGAGAGATGTTCTTGATTTTCTTCACCATCTTTTAATAGCTCTTCGGGTGTACAATTCGACTTTTTACACAGACTTTTCAGCATTGTTAAGACTTCTCTGAAGTTTACTCCTGTTTGGACATGTTGACTTTCCATCTTTATCTCTATTCGATTTGTCGTATCTTCAAGATTTTTGATTTTGTCCGCTTGCTCCCCAAGCTTGCTCTCGACTTCATTTAATCTTTTACTGACCTCGTCATGGTTGTTATTTATCTTTTGCTCTGCATCCAACAACCTTTTTCGGAAATCCGCCATTGTCATTGTCGACATTGTGCGGGTTTGCGGAGGCGTGTATTTATTTGCCAGCTAAAATATTTTTCCTTCCCTTTTTTTTTAAATAATTAAATTAAATTAATTTAATAATTTAATTTAATTAATTAATTATTATATATATCTATATATATATATATATTTTTTGAAGTTGGTGTTATATATATATATATATAAAATATAATATAATTTGATAAATTTATGTAATATATATATATATATATATATATATAGATAACATAAATGAGTTAATGATATAACTATATAATATACGTATATATAAATAAATTATATATAATATATGTTATATAATATATAAATATTTAATATAATTTAGTTATATATATAACATATACGTTGAAATGAAACGGCACAACCGGTTTAATTGAAACGTTACGCTGGGATCAATGGCCACGCTGATTCGAATCGAGGGTTTAATGATTTGATGTGGACGGCGTGCAGGGAATGGCGTACAGCGAACGACCGACAGGTAGAACGATGAGTGGAGAGGGCGGACAACCGGGCGGCTGTGGACAGTAGCGGATTCGACGGGCAGTGGAAGGGATAACACAGCGAAGGAACAAGAGGGAACACGACGAGGGGCAATGGAACAGTGAAACAATTGGGCAAATGAGCGATGCGGTGGTCGTGGACGGTGAGGGACAACAGTCGAGGGCAGCAAAAGGGATTGCAGGTTGAAGGCAGCAGAACAGCGATGGTGTGCAAGTCGCGGGTCGTAGGGCTCTGATACCAGATGGAACAGAAAATGCCTGATACGCAGAAATTTATATATGTAAATATTTTATTAAGAGATGAAAATTATAGATGATGATGTTTACAGTGGGTTTCCTGGCTTATATACCGCCATGGACACCCTTTAGGAAAGGGCATGATCTTATGATCGTGCCCTTTCGCCTAACTAAACCTAAATTAAATAATAAACCTAAAATTAACTATTTTTTTACATAACAGTTACCTCCCTAGGTAGGAGTGGCTAATAAATAATCCCATTAGGTGTTCTTAGCCCGTAAGGGGAAAGACATGTCACTTGTACATCCTTCAATCAATAGGTGGCATGTGAATAATGATGAAATAGATGGGGATGAAGGGGTCTGAGGGTTAATTGCCATGGGTACGGGGAAAGAAATAATGAGGAAGTCCACATATTGGGCGTATAGATGTGAGGAGGGAAGCAATCATGGTTGCATGAGTTACCCCAACCTTCGTTTTTCCACCCCTCTTTATTCACCCTTTTCTTTCTCTTGATTTTTTTCTTTGTATTATTGCTTGAAGCTCTAGGACATGAGAGCATGCTGTGAATGATGTATAACACTTATTTTTTTCTTTGTACTACTACTTGAAGCTGTAGGACATGAGAGCATGTTGTGAATGATTTATAACAGTTATCACACCTTTAAGGGTGGGGTAGTTCATCACCAACCAGGGGTTGGGATGTGCATGGGTTCCTTATATGTTACAAAAGAATCAATATGCAAGAGTGTAATTGTATGTAGTTTGTGTAGTTAAATGAGAATAAGTAATTTTTTATTATTGAATAGAACTAAATGGTGATTACAATCCTTCATGGAGGTGTGCCTATATAGGCATTGACTGGCCAGGAAGGTGAATGGTCACAACTTTTAACCTTTTCCTTCATAATTAATTAATTTAATTAATTAATTATTATATATATCTATATATATATATATATATTTTTTTGAAGTTGGTGTTATATATATATATATATATATATAAAATATAATATAATTTGATAAATTTATGTATATATATATATATATATATATATATATAACATAAATGAGTTAATGATATAACTATATAATATACGTATATATAAATAAATTATATATAATATATGTTATATAATATATAAATATTTAATATAATTTAGTTATATATATAACATATACGTTGAAATGAAACGGCACAACCGGTTTAATTGAAACGTTACGCCGGGATCAATGGCCACGCTGATTCGAATCGAGGGTTTAATGATTTGATGCGGACGGCGTGCAGGGAATGGCGTACATCGAACGACTGACAGGTAGAACGATGAGTGGAGAGGGCGGATAACCGGGCGGCTGTGGACAGTAGCGGATTCGACGGGCAGTGGAAGGGATAACACAGCGAAGGAACAAGAGGGAACACGACGAGGGGCAATGGAACAGTGAAACAGTTGGGCAAATGAGCGATGCGGTGGTCGTGGACGGTGAGGGACAACAGTCGAGGGCAGCAAAACGGATTGCAGGTTGAAGGCAGCAGAACAGCGATGGTGTGCAAGTCGAGGGTCGTAGGGCTCTGATACCAGATGGAACAGAAAATGCCTGATACGCAGAAATTTATATATGTAAATATTTTATTAAGAGATGAAAATTACAGATGATGATGTTTACAGTGGGTTTCCTGGCTTATATACCGCCATGGACACCCTTTAGGAAAGGGCATGATCTTATGATCGTGCCCTTTCGCCTAACTAAACCTAAATTAAATAATAAACCTAAAATTAACTATTTTTTTACATAACAGTTACCTCCCTAGGTAGGAGTGGCTAATAAATAATCCCATTAGGTGTTCTTAGCCCGTAAGGGAAAGACATGTCACTTGTACATCCTTCAATCAATAGGTGGCATGTGAATAATGATGAAATAGATGGGGATGAAGGGGTCTGAGGGTTAATTGCCATGGGTACGGGGAAAGAAATAATGAGGAAGTCCACATATTGGGCGTATAGATGTGAGGAGGGAAGCAATCATGGTTGCATGAGTTACCCCAACCTTCGTTTTTCCACCCCTCTTTATTCGCCCTTTTCTTTCTCTTGATTTTTTTCTTTGTATTATTGCTTGAAGCTCTAGGACATGAGAGCATGCTGTGAATGATGTATAACACTTATTTTTTTCTTTGTACTACTACTTGAAGCTGTAGGACATGAGAGCATGTTGTGAATGATTTATAACAGTTATCACACCTTTAAGGGTGGGGTAGTTCATCACCAACCAGGGGTTGGGATGTGCATGGGTTCCTTATATGTTACAAAAGAATCAATATGCAAGAGTGTAATTGTATGTAGTTTGTGTAGTTAAATGAGAATAAGTAATTTTTTATTATTGAATAGAACTAAATGGTGATTACAATCCTTCATGGAGGTGTGCCTATATAGGCATTGACTGGCCAGGAAGGTGAATGGTCACAACTTTTAACCTTTTCCTTCATAATTAATGGGTCATTGATTAATTTAATTATTTAATTTATTATTAATAATTTAATATTACTATTTTGATATTATGTTTTTTTAATTAATGTTTTTATGAATTTTTTATTCATAACATTGCCACCCCCTTTAGAGATGCTTTGTCCTCAAAGCATAACGAGAAGGGTTTTCTCCCGAATAAACTACTATGGAATGGTATCTGTTTATTTTGATTTTGTTTGTGCTTTGTGAGTCGGTGAAGTTCTTGTATCAGTTTGCACTTGCCTTGAAGCTGGGAGCGTCAACTCCATATAATTTGTAGTGTTGTCCTTGCCAACTAAACTCCATAAGCTGCTCTTCAAGGTTTGTAGTATAGCTTCCTAATTTTATTAACCATTCTGCACCTAGCACGATATCCATTTCTATGAGTGGTAGGGAAAATAAATTGGTCTCTAGCTCTAGTTCTTGTATTTGGATTAAAACCTTATGACATTCTCCTATCTCTTCAAACTTATTCCCAGTAGCGACAGTCATGGTCAAGTCCTTGATTGGGCATATAAAAAGATCATGTTGTTTAACAAGATCAATGTTTATACAATTGTGAGTACTGCCAAAATCCACAAGTATATTAACGTTTATGCCTCTTATGGTCCCTTTAGGCTTCAGGGTTTTAGGGCGTAATCTCCCTGTCATGTTTGTCGGCAGTGTAGTAAGCTTAGTGTTTTGTCTTCTTGGAGACTGGGTTCTACGCTTTCGAAGGTGTGTTGGAAGGTATTTTGCAATCGTTTGTTGTTTTTGGTCTTTTGAAAAATTGCTTCCTTCATCATGATTTTGTTGGACACATGAAATTGCAGCTAATGATGCTTCTTGTGATGATTCTTTAGAATATGAATCCTCATTGTGCTTTATAGTGATTTCTTCATTAGGTTCTCGTACTTCAACTTGCCTTCCATCTACTATCTTATAATAACGTAGGGACGTATCTTCACATTTATGTCTTGGTGTCCAATTTTCTCCACACTTGCGACAATTATTTTTCTTCTTTATCCATTTTTCTTACTCATTACTTGAAATATCCGACTCTTTCTCAACTTCATAAGTATATAATTTCTTGTTAAGACATTTGTGTCCTGACATCCATTTGTCACCACAATACCTACATTTGTTTAACTCTTTTTTACCGAAGTATTGTTGTTGGTTTTCGCCTTTCTTGAATGATGACATATTGAAATTATGTTTTTGTTCAATAAGTCTTGCTACGTGTCTAGCTTTTTTGATAATTTGTGGTTTGTACAATTTCAATTCTGCACAAATATAATCTTTAAGTCTGCATCCATACATTTTAAGAGGTTCTTCCTTAGTAAATGCTCTTTGTCGTGTAGCTAATATTTCCCGTTTGTGAGTATATTCACTTACAAACCCCTTTTGCTTGAGAAGGAAAAATTTGTTGTAGACATCATGTTCTTCTTCATCGTAAAATCTTTAGCGCAAGGCATCCATGAAATTCTTCCAGTGAAATTAATGGGCATCACATTTGATATACCACCATCAGAACAAATCATATGCTTCTGCTTCCGAATTGTTGGAAGTCATCATGATTTTCTCACGTTCACCTAATGGTGGGTTTGATTCAAAAATAGCTTCCATTTTATTCACCCACACAATAGTGCCTCTGTGGTCTTTACCATCGTACTTGGTTGGCTCCTTTTTAATTAGTTGATAGTTTTTTTCTAGAATTTTAGTATATAGTATTGACTACCTGAGAAGTGTGTTTGTGGAATCTCATGATTTAGGGGCCCTTTGCTTTCTTGGGATTTGGGACTTTGTGTAGGTTCTTGAGCATCAATGGGATTTACAAAAAATGAATTCACCCTTCCTACTCGCTAATGTATTCATTCCTCTTGTTCTTCAACCCTAAGAGCTACTTCTTGTTTGTCTTCCTCCCTTAATCTTAAAAGGCTTGTCAGTGGTAATCAAAATTCTTTTTTTTTGTGGTTTTGCATTCCTTGCAACATTTTTTCAATGTTTTTTAACTTTTTTAGCTCAACTGCTAATTCCTCTTGAGTTTCAATTATCTCATTTTTGTTGGAAATACGGGGGGCGGGATGAACTAGTATTCCTTTTCAATTGTTATTTTTACTAGTTAAATAATTTATATTTAGAACACAAAATGAACAATAGGAATAAATGCTTTTATTAATATAATCTTTACAATAAATCAAGTGCAATATATATAAGGCTCCAACCTGTTTCCAAGCACCAATTTGGTCTTTCGTGAGGTTCCAACCTCTAGGGCACCAACCCTATCTTCTCAAGGCACCAACCTTATGTTTAGGAGCACCAACTCCAAGGACACCAGTCCTTCAAATTCTGAGGCACCAATCCCAAGGGCTTCGACCCTATCTTGTCAAGGCACCAACCTTGGATTTAGGAACACCAACTCCAAGGACACAAACCCTTCCAATTCTGAGGCACCAGCCCTAAGGGCTTCGACCCTATAGTTTTGCTTTGTCAAGAAATGTTTTGATTGTATTACACTGCTCTCAAAATCTTCTTCACTGTGTTTTGTCAAGCTACAGCTTCACTGCTACATCAATGACAACCTGTCTTCATATGAAGGAGTCTTCACAATTCCAAATAGAGTTTACAAAGTTACCTCATGATGATTTCAAATAGCCATCATGATCTACAATAGTCTTCAGACAACTTCAATGTGTCTACAATGAACTGCACTAAGCTCTGCACAAAAACAACTCTCTGTTTCAAGCCTCTGTTCTCACTGTCACGGTAAATGCTTCAGGAGTGACTGCTTCAGGAGTAATTGCTTCAGCAGTGACTTCTTTAGAGGAGTGACTGTCGCAGTTTCATATTGTGCATTCAATTAAAAACCAAACCTGTGCATACTCAGATAATCCTCTTAGATCCGTAGAGTGTCCTTTTGAACTGCTATCTCAATCACTGTCAAACACAGGTCCGAGATTTTCAATAAATAACCCAGTCAACAAAATGTTCAACCTTCGGCTTCCTTCTTCTTCCGCTGGACCTTTCGGCTTCCTTCTTCACTCGCTCGACCTTCGGCTTCCACTTTCATTTGCTCAACCTTTAGCTTCCTTTTTCTTCCGCTGGACCTTTCAGCTTCCTTCTTCGCTTGCTCGACCTTCAGCTTCCACTTTTGTTTGCTCGACCTTTGGCTTCCTTTTTCGCTCCCTCGATCTTCGACTTTCTTTCTGCTGTTCCTTCGGCTTCCTCTATCTCTTCAAGTTCACGAGTTGTGAACTTCTTTATGCCCCATTTTTATGGCCGAGATCGATACTCAGAATTGAAACGTTTTAACTTGTTTTTATACGAGTTTCACCAATGACCAAAGGACACGTCTATTGGAGGGAGGAAGACTTGTATATTAAAAATATATATCAGAGAGTCTTTTATCCATAGACTTGATTATTCATGAAAACCATATAAGAGAGGCTATACCCACAGGGAGGTCCCACATGCCACGTCACTACCTCAATCGCAATCGCAACTTTCGAAGGTCTTTTACAAGTCGTGCCCATAACATAGCCGATGGTCGATTGCCCCTATTGGATGCGATATTATATTAAGCTGTTTTGATAAACCCGTTGGGTCCACCACTTTATCACAATCGTAATTTCATAAGACTCCCACAATTGCAATTTTAGGAAAATCCACATTCATAGAGGTCCCCACACGTCATGGCTTTAATCTTGCAATCACAACTTCATGAGAATCCCGCAATCGCAACATTCAATATCATCGATATTCACATATCACCCCGTAGCGGATGCGATATTTAATAAATCGTTTTTAATAAGTCTGTCGGGTCCACACCTCTATCGCAATTAGCAGTTTGACATCCCTTTGAAACTTGCAATTACTGCGGATGCGATATTTTATTAACTCATGCGATAATGGTGCAGCGGGTTTGCGATGCTATCCCAGTCGGCGGTTCAGGGGTTTATCGCAATTGCAGTTTTTAATGTGACATCCCTTTATAACTTGCGATATGAAAGTTCCAATAGGCAGATGCGGTATTACATTAGGGTTGTTACCATATACTGATCGGGTCCGCATATTATATTGCAATCGAAGTTTTGCGGGACTTAGATTGGCGCACGGATTAAAACGGCCTTAACCCCCACAGTTGACTATGATGTAAGAGTTGAATATGAGATCGACAGATAGAATTGAGTGTGGGACTTCAACCACGATCAAGGAAATCCGTACTTTCCTACCCCCGCAGTTGCTAATCACCATCGATCTAACAGATCTATCGATCTGACGGTCCAGATCTATTCCTCCGCCATTCTTCTTTCGGAAGCACTTGGGTTCGATCTCCGCCGTTCATTTCTTGACTCCATTATATTGCAATCGGCGGTTTTGAGCAGTGACATATAATCGAAAACGCCGATATTATATACCGCTGATACGATTTCTCCGATAACTCTGTTTATGCTCCTCTGCTGTTTTCTTCCTATTGGTTCTTTTGGGCATATATTACATGCGATACTTCCAATATGGCTCCTCCAATGTTTTCTTCTTTACTCCTCTGATATTGCTGTTGCTCTTTGTTCTTCCGATTGCAGTTACCCTCGGTAATATGCGATAACTTGCTTCTCTTGCTCCGATAACTTGCTTCTTTGATGGCTTTCGATAAATTCTTCATCTTACTCTTTGGTTTCACGATGACTTCTCCTCTATACTCTTTCTCCTCTTCTGATGGCATCCGATATCTTTCCTCCTTGGTTCCACTGTTTTTATTATGTTTGTATTCAATCATTGTATCCTCCATGAGCAGTATTATGATCAATGGGAAACCACACATGTCACAAGAATTTTCCATTACAAGCATTGCCATATTGACATCAATGACAACCTAGATTAACAATCACCCCCTTTGTCATTGATGGCAATATTCTTCTTCTCTCCCCTTTGACATCAATGGTAAAGGAGTGCACAAGGACTCCCCTTGTCGAACTGCTCCCCTGTCAAACTGCTTCTACACTGTATTATGTTGTCTCCATAGTCAGAATTAAGAGGCCTTCATAGTCCGAATCAAGAGAAAATGACATTGGAATTGTCATTCTTGCTATATTTCTTCAAATCAGGATTCCTTTGTATCTCTGTGCTTCTCCTTAAGTCGCTGAGCTATATTCGACATCACAACATTCTCCCTTTTTTTTAATATCTAATCCGTGACTGTCTTTTAAATTCTTTCTACTGGTTGACAACTTTTTAAAATGCTTCAATTATGCGAGATTCTTCCAATTGCTCTTGCTTCAAACTCCATTCCCAAATGTGTTTGTTTGTTTGAAGGTTGCCTCTATTATTGTCCTTGATTTCCCTGTTCTCACATCATATCCTTGAGTCAAGACATTCAACTTCTGTAATACCAACAACATAGTTATTTTCGCTATTTCTCTGGCATTGGATTGCCTTCTTTGCTGCTCCAATTTATCCTTAGTGATCAAGTGGAAAACATCTTCAACAACAGTCCAAATAATGGTTACAAGATCATGTTCTTCAATGTAGTGCTCCTGAGAAATGATCTTTATCAAATAATGATTGTTAGTATAGCTCATCGAGGATTTCATAAGGACCCTTCTAGGATAGCTTCTGCAATAATGATCAAGAATAACAAGCTCCCTTAATTGTATGCATGGTCTCCTTTTGGCAGAATCCCATCATCAAATACTCAGAATATCAAGGATATCTTCATCAAGTCAACAACGTGTTGTTGGCTGGAGAGTTCAAGAGATTTTCGGATTGTATTTATTCCTTCTCCATACTTGTGTAACTTTCTTCTTTTGCATGGTTCTACCTTGTGTAGGAGCCCAAGTCAAGTTACACTCACATGCCATATGACCAATTTTATGACATTTGAATCATTCTATGTTGTTCATGAATAAGAATTCATGATTTCTTGTTGCGGAATTGCTTCTCGGAGATTGTCGGGGACCATAGTGTCTATCTTTGTGGTATGCCCTACAATCTTTTGCCATGTGTCCAAAGTTTGTACAAGAATAACAATAACCAAGAAATAAACTTTGGTACCTGGGAGATGGAGATTTCCTTGATGTACTTCTGAAGTCTTTTTGCCTTGAGATCCTTTGATGATAACCATTGCTTCTCACATCCTTGACATCATCTACATTTCTTCTTGGAACAGGACTTCCTTCATTGTTGCCTTGACTCTTATCTTTACCTTTGCTGAAACTGGGAGCATCAACATTTCTTTCTGACTTCCTCATATCCTTGTTGTTTGAAGCATTATCATTCTTGCTTGAGGATTTACCTGCATACTTGAGACCTGATTTAGCAAATGGAGATCTTTGGTGGCTGAGCATGTCATTCAAGGCTTGAGAGTTCTTAAAAAATTTGTCCATCCCTTCAGCCTTTTTCTTGAGGGAGACAATTTCTTCTTCCAATCTTTCGCATTTATTCTTCTTAGCAAGTTGTTTCTCAATCCCTTCCTTGATACAAGTTGCGTCATTTGCTTCTATTTTAAGAGAGATGATATTTGATTTCATTTTAAAGATTTCTTCATTTTCCTTAGCTAGACTGCTCTCCATTTCCTCCATGATCCTTGTATTTTTACATGTTTCAGCCTTGAGAAGGTTGAGGTCGGATTTTAGTTTGAATATTTCTTCATCCTTTTCTTTTAGTTGGCATATCATGGTGTTTCTCTCCTTTTCTGCTTCATCAACCTGTCCTTCTATGAATGCCAAAGTTTTCATTTGCTTCTCAGCTCCTTGTGCTTGTTTCCTTGCTTCTTCTAGTTGAGATCTAAGGGAGGAGACCTCTTCCTTGTATTGACCAATCTCTGCTTCAAGTTTGTTCAAGCTTTTGTGCCTTTGTTCAAGGTGGTTTGACAAGGCATCTTCCCGTTTCTTTGCTTTATCCAATTGATTTTTCATGGATATGACTTCTTCATGATGCTTTCTTTTGCTTTGATGAAATTCCTTCTTAAGCTTGGCAAGCTCTTCATCCCTTTCTTGTACTTGAAGCTTGACAAGGTCAACTTTCTTCCTTGTTTGGTCTTGGTCACCAGCTAGTGCTTTCTTATTAAATTCCTCGTTTTCCTTTTTCAAATTGATAATCTCTTCCATGGCAGCCATAAATTTAGTGAGGAGATCTTCTTCAAAATCTTTTTCATTCTCTTCATCTTCTAGGTGTTCTTTAGAGTTGATGGCATCACTCTTATCTTCAGCTTCCTTGATGGGCTTTGGATTTCCTTCTTGCTTTCCATCATCTTCTTGACTAGTGGTCATGGGCAATGCTCCTTTTGAGTGAAGGTCATGAAGTTTGTCACATATATCCTTTGCTGACAAACATTTTTCCAAATTGGCCTTTATAGAATCTGATAGCCCATTCAAGATTTCCTTCATCGCTTTTGCATTGTACGCCTTGGATTCTCCATCCATCATGCTATTAGCAATCACCGATTTCCAGACTTCAATGACTTGAGTCTTTAAGAAATTCCTCATTCTTGCCTCCCATATATCAAAGTTTCTATTGAACCATGGAGCCTTCACAAATTGATTGACTTTTATTTCAGTGGTAGAGGGAGACACATCTTTAGGAGGATTGGAGACTTTATTCCTTGGCTTCGCCATTTGTGTTCTAATGATCAACCTTCAAGCTATTAGGCTTTGAGTGAAGGTACTGGCTTTGATACCAATTGTTGGAAATACTGGGGGGGGGGTGAATCAGTATTCCTTTTCAATTGTTATTTTTACCAGTTAAATCATTTATATTTAGAACACAAAATGAACAATAGGAATAAATGCTTTTATTAATATAATCTTTACAATAAATCAGGTACAATATATATAAGGCTCCAACCTGTTGCCAAGCACCAACTTGGTCTTTTGTGAGGCTCCAACCTCTAGGGCACCAACCCTATCTTCTCAAGGCACCAACCTTGTGTTTAGGAGCACCAACTCCAAGGACACCAATCCTTCCAATTCTGAGGCACCAACCCCAAGGGCTCCGACCCTATCTTGTCAAGGCACCAACCTTGGATTTAGGAGCACCAACTCCAAGGACACCAATCCTTCCAATTCTGAGGCACCAACCCCAAGGGCTCCGACCCTATAGTTTTGCTTTGTCAAGAAATGTTTTGATTGTATTACACTGCTCTCAAAATCTTCTTCACTGTGTTCTGTCAATCTACAACTTCACTGCTACATCAATGACAACCTATCTTCATATGAAGGAGTCTTCACAATTCTTCATATTGCCCAAATAGAGTTTGCAAAGTTACCTCATGATGATTTCAAATAGCCATCATGATCTACATTAGTCTTCAGAAAACTTCAATGTGTCTACAATGAACTGCACTAAGCTTTGCACAAAAACAACTCTCTGTTTCAAGCCTCTGTTCTCACTGTCACGGTAAATGCTTCAGGAGTGACTGGTTCTGGAGTAACTATTTCAGCAGTGACTTCTTTAGAGGAGTGTCTATTGCAGTTTCATATTGTGCGTTCAATTAAAAACCAACCCTGTTCATACTCAGATAATCTTCTTAGATCCGCAGAGTGTCCTTTTGAACTGTTATCTCAATCACTGTCAAACACAGGTCCGAGCTTTTCAATAAATAACCCAGTCAACAGAATGTTCAACCTTCGGCTTCCTTCTTCTTCCGCTGGACCTTTCGGCTTCCTTCTTCACTCGCTCGACCTTCGGGTTCTTTTAGCGCTTGGAATTCACCTAGGCTGAGATAGACAAACTCTCAAGGCTACATCAAACCATTTCACCTCGTAGCTAGCCCTACGAGGTATGAGAAGGCTCTCTCGGGTCAGATTCGATAGATTTTTCAATATGATAAGCTGACCAATTAGGAATAAAGATTTTAGGCTAGTAAATTGATAAGGGAGGTTGATTTAAAGATTTTTGGGGTTTTTGGTGGCAATTGGGGGGAGTGCAATTCAGGGTGCGGGGATTGGGCTCAGTTTTTGCAGGGGAATCTTTGGGGCAAGGTAGGAGTGAGTGCTGATGCCTTAATCTGAGATGGATGATCAGGAATGATAGAGGAGGAGCTAAAGAGGGCAAACAACAACTTTGAATCCTCTTTAGACAGTGGAAAACATAAATATTGAACAAAATTAAAAGCTGAGCATGGCATGCATGAATTCAAACTTTATCACTTCATCTGTTCAATTAGCAGCAAAGAAAGAGATGGAACACATAAACACACTTACAGTAACATGTAGAGAACACACCATCAACACAACAATCCACAAGAATCCACAATGATGTCTGCAAAACCCTGGCCTTCCTTTTCCTTAAATTGCAGTAATAGATGTACAATATACAATAATGCTTTCTCCCACAAGAGTCCAACCATGAAAATGAGAAAGAGAGAGCATAATATAGACCATATAACTCCTTTCCCCACCTCTAGGGGTCGAGCTCAGCTTCCTAGGAGCAGTTTGAACTAATTCTAAACTAAGCACTAGATAATAGGCAGTCCAACAACTTGCCTCTATTACTTAGCTAACTCATCCATGCATTAATTATTCACTTTTTACATCAAGGAAGCTTCTAGAAGGGTAAAGAGAGATAAAATCTATCAATGTGCCATGAAAATTATACATTCATCCATCATCTACAAGTAAAAATCATCAACCAAGGTGAAAACAGTGTTTTCTGGCCTGAAAAGTCAAAACTGCCAAATTCAGCTCGAGTGGTCGCGCCCCTGCTCGAGTGGTCGCGCCCCTTTGCAGCAACTTTTGAGTGGGTTCCACTGGTCCAAATCAGGTGCAAGATGGCTCATTGGAAAGCTTGGTCTGTCTACTTTCCATCCCAAGTGGAATTTATGGATTTGGAGTTGATTTGACCCATCAAAAGTCAATTCTCCCAAGGTCACTTTCTGCAACTCAAAAAGTGGGCAGAAAGTCATTTTTTTGATGTATTTTGAGCTTTTTGAGGCTCAAATCTCAAAATCAGGCTTCTCCCAAGTATAGGTAATTTTAGTCTTTGCATACCCTTTCCAAAAATGTCAACTTTTTGCAATTCCGAGCAATCCTCACGAGTGGTCGCGCGGGGGGTGAGACCACTCCACAGGCAAAAACCTGTAAATTTCCAAAAAATTTCCAAAATGCTCCAAAACTCTCAAATTTTTTTGATTTTGCTGCTAGATGAAGGCTAATGAGTACCATGGTGAGTGAGGGATGCCTCAGCTAAGATACGGAGTGGGTTTGTCCTCTTCTTCTTCTTCGGGGCCTCTGACAGCTTCCTTTGGAGAATTTTCATTTTAGCTTTGCAAACATGCAATCTTGCCCAATAGTGTGTTTTCATGTTGCGGAGCAGCTCTTTGTCATGATTTGCCTTCTCCAACAATCTCTCCAAGCGAAGATTTGCTTGGATGAGCAATGACTCCCTATCAGCGGGCAATGGGTCCCCGGGCCTCCTGCGGTTCAAGCCTCTGTTACCGCGGATTCTCCATAGTTCATCTAGCTCTTTCTCCGTCTCTAGCTGTTTGTTCCGCTGCCCTAAATAAGTGATGGTCCACTGAGCCATCTCAAGCTTCCGCTGCAACACAAGGTTCTCCTCCTCTCTCTGCCTAATGAGCTCATAGAAATCTGAAGAGGAAGGAGAATGAGCATCAAGCTCAATGAAATCAGGATGTGCCTCGCCTACTGTCTCATCCTCAACCATGGGCTGCTTGCCCTCTCGTACTGCCTCTGCTGCTGAAGGATGCGAGGCCCCTTCCACCTGGTGTGGAGATAACACTCGCTGATCTGAAGAGGATGACGAGACCCCTTCCACCTGCTGTGGAGAAAGTACTCGTCGAGCTGCTGCAAATAAGGTCCTATGACCTCTCTGATAAGTGATCTGAGGAGAAGAAGCCATATGTCTCGGAATACTAGCCTCGGGCTGATGTGATGGCCCTCCCTCCTCGTGAACTGCCTCTGGCTGTGGCTGTGGCTGTGTGAAGAACTCACGGGAGATAAAATCTGCCCAAGAAATGCCCTGCTGGCTCAGCTGATGGGAAACAACCAGCTGGATGAGACCATGATGACATAGGCTCCGGAGCTGCTGTGCTGGGGTCTGCTTCTGGAAGATAGAGACCATCCTCTGAATGTCATGAAAGAGATAAGCCGGGATGTTCATCATCCTCACCCTGGTGAAGTGCATCAGCATGCGGATGTGACAAGCAAATACCCGTGAGAATCTCCCCTCGCATGTGAAATAGTGCATAATGAGTCTCATGATAGCTGCATACTCTGCTCGGAGGAATCTGATAGGAAAGTTCCCTGATAAATTATGCACATGTGTAGGCCTGACATATGGCTCAAAGTATACCAAATCCAGCCACTTGCGCTTTGGCCACACCTCACCCACATTGGGTATCCCGGTAGCCTGTGAGATGGCCTCTGGAGAAAGCACAAAATTCACCCCTGCAAGGGTGACCTGCCCGCCATGAAGGTGTAGGACAAATAGCCTCTATGATGCTGAATCTGTGACAACTTCTCGCAAAACTGATAGCAAGCCATGTGCTGAAAACAAGCCACTGCCAATGGGCAAGCCTGCAACTCTGCCAATGATGTGGGCTCTTCCCTCTTGTGATGACCACCCTTACCTCCTTTGCGAGGCCTCCGCTGTGTCTCAATCTCAGTGGATGAAGATCGGTCATCACCTTGCTCATTAGTCTCAGTGGTTGACATGGTGTTATTGAGCAAGGTGGAATAAATAAGTCAAGATGACTGCTGCCCTGCCTGCAAAATGCTGAGAAGTATGCTGTTTTCAAGGGGAAAAATCATGAGGGAAATGTTAGGGGAGGGAATTTACATAAGGAAAGGGAAAATATATGTAATCAACAGGGAATTTTGAAGGAAATATTCACACAATGTCAAACATGTCATTCCATCTCTCATCATTTGCAAATCAATACTTTATTAGGGAAAATGTGTTATGATCACCAAGGGAAAGGACAATATAAATTTTCATGATGGAGGGAATGAGGGCATGAGCATAGGGGAATAGGGTAGCATCAACCATGAACAATTTACAGGTTGCTCCTTTTTATTTTGTCTTTGAATGTCTTTTCATGAACATACTCTGTTTTTTCAACATTTTAAAATGGCCATTGATGCTAATGGGAAACAGGGATCTTGTTTATTTGATCACCAAGGGAGGGGAAGGGTTCTTATGACAGTTTGAAAAGGAAATGGGATAGCATGTATCAAGGGTATTTAGGGAAATGAGGGGATAAAGGAAATTAGGGTCTTGGGACTAGGGAACACATTAACAATCTCTGCCAACTATACTTTATAACAACAGTTCTTTTAACAATGCTGGCAGCTTCATGAATGCTTTTTGTCATAGGTGAAATAGGGTTTCATTTACATGCTTTGACAGAAGGGAAGGGATATCAATTGCATAGGGATTTTTAGGAAGGGATTAATGAGCAATTGAATTAGGGTTTTCATGAAGGGAAGGGTAGGAAAAACAGAGTTTAGGGATAGGGAGGTATACCATGTCATTGTGCAAACCCTAGCACAGTAAACTGCTCATTTTGACAACATTGCAGCTGGTACATTTATAAACTTTGTCATGGACACTTCTCACAGCTATCTAACCTCTGATTTTTATACAGCAACATGTCTTTTTTGCTCATGTCTTTTACTAGGCTATGCATAATTACATTACTCTTTTTTTTATGATATTCATGTGCATGCCTCTTGCCATCATATCTTTTTTTTTTTTAAATGTTTCTTTTCATTTTGCTGTGTTTTTTACATATATTTTGCTGTGTGTCATAGTGTAGGGTTTGGGTAGGAAACATGGTAGAATTTAGGGTTTGAATAGAGTTTTAGGGAGGGTTTAGGGTTTCATGGAATTGGGCTGGGGTTTTAGCATTAATTTTGCAAATGAGATTGATAAAAACAACATTCTAACATTTGTGAATTTATAATGGGAAAAGAAAATGGAGGGAAACAAAGGAATAATTAACCTTGAAAAGCAAAAAATACTCTAACATAAGCTTGCAAAACAACAAGTCACTTAACCTATCTTTTGATAATTTTTGCATGATAAAATGAGCACAAACCAATCATTGAATCCATGGCACCATCATAAAAATTGTTTGGGAGGCCTACCTTGAAGAAACCACAAGCGATTTGGAAGAAATTTGAAGTTTTGACGAGTTTCTGAGCTTGCTAGACAAGTGGTCGCGCCCCTCCCTCGAGTGGTCGCGCACCCTTCGAGTGGTCGCGCCCGACCAAAATAACAAAGGAATTTTGCGCTGGAGTGGTCGCGCACCTCCCAGGTGGTCGCGCACCCTCCAAAAGCTCGAAATTTGCTGCAAATTGCCCAAATCGCTCTCTTGCTTCTCTCCTTGTAATTTCTTGCTCCCAAATGCACAATGAGGGTCTTCAAAGAGGGAATTTACCTTTATATGCTTACATTTGAAAAAATTTAACTCAAAAACCCACTTTATAATGTTTCCACTTTGACATTCTTTTTTAACACTGTTTTGGAGTCTTTTGTCCTGAAATTAACTTTTTGATGCTTTTGACTCCGTTCTTTTTGCAGGTTGACCATCTGATGGACTGTGGCGAAGGAACCAGGGTTGTTGCCGGCACTTTTGCAAACTTTTGAAAATTTCTCTATTTTTACAAATTTCTCATGACCTTGGATTTAAAAACAGGGTTTTTTAAATCCAAGGCATAAAATGAACTGTAGATGATAAAAATAATAATGAAACATATGTACATACCTCCTTCTGGCTTGCTGGGCACTTACTGACCATGACTCATGAGCTTGCAGTGATTTTGACTCAAAACCCTAGACCTAAGACCATGGGACCTCAAGACAAAAAAAAAACAAAAACAAGTATGACTCAATTACATTGTGGTATGACCTGATCCAGCGAAGCCGAGAAGGGAACAAAGACCAGCTCCTCCATTCAGTGTTATGGCATGCCTAGTGGGATGCAAAATTGACACTGATGAGACACCTAACTATGCATATGCAAAGAGCTATTGATCACTGATGGAGGGCTCAAGACCGACACTAACAGGTTCCACTTTCATTTGCTCGACCTTTAGCTTCCTTTTTCTTCCGCTGGACCTTTCTTCATCCTTCTTCGCTTGCTCGACCTTCAGCTTCCACTTATGTTCGCTCGACCTTTGGCTTCCTTTTTCGCTCCCTTGACCTTCGGCTTTCTTTCTACTGTTCCTTCGGCTTCCTTTGTCTTTTCAAGTTCACAAGTTGTGAACTTCCTTATGCTCTATTTTTATGCCCGAGATCGATACTCAAAACTGAAGCGTTTTAACTTGTATTTATACGAGTTTCACCAATGACCAAAGGACACGCCTATTGTAGGGAGGCCGACTTGTATATAAAAAATATATATCGGATAGTCTTTTATCCATAGACTTGATTATTCACAGAAACCATATAAGAGAGGCTATACCCACAGGGAGGTCCCACATGCCACGTCACTACCTCAATCGCAATAGAAACTTTTGGAGGTCTTTTACAAGTTGTGCCCATAACATAGCCGATGGCCAATTGCCCCTACTGGATGCGATATTATATTAAACTGTTTTGATAAAGCCATTGGGTCCACCAATTTATCGCAATCGTAATTTCATAAGACTCCCACAATTGCAACTTTACGAAAATCTACATTAATAGAGGTCCCCACACATCATGGCTTTAATCCCGCAATCGCAACTTCATGAGCATCCCACAATCGCAACATTCAATATCACCGATATTCACATATCACCCCATAGCAGATGTGATATTTAATAAACCGTTTTTAATAAGTCCGTCGGGTCCACAACTCTATTGCAATCAGCGGTTTGACATCCCTTTGAAACTTGCGATTACTGTGGATGCGATATTTTATTAAGTCATGCTATAATGGTGCAGCGGGTCCGCAATACTATCCCAGTCGGCGGTTCGGGGGTTTATCACAATCGCAGTTTTTAATGTGACATCCCTTTATAACTTGCGATATGAAAGTTCCGATAGGCAGATGCGATAGTACATTAGGGCTGTTACCATACACTGATCGGGTCCACATATTATATCGCAATCGGAGTTTTGCGGGACTTAGACTGGCACATAGATTAAAACGGCCTTAACCCCCGCAGTTGACTGTAATCTAAGAGTTGAATATGAGATCGACGGCTAGGATTGAGTGCGGGACTTTAGCCTCGATCAAGGAAATTGTACTTTCCTACCCCTGTAGTTGCTAATCACCGTTGATCTAACAGATCTGTCGATCTGACGATCCAGATCTTTTCCTTCGCCATTCTTCTTCTGCAAGCACTTGGGTTTGATCTCCGCCGTTCATTTCTTGACTCCATTATATTGCATTGGGGGTTTTGAGCAGTGGCATATAATAGAAAACACCGATATTATATACTGCTGATACGATTTCTCTGATAACTCTGTTTATGCTCCTCTGTTGTTTTCTTCCTATCGGTTCTTCTTGGGCATATATTACATGCGATACTTCTAATATGGCTTCTCCAATGTTTTCTTCTTTAATCCTCTGATATCACTGTTGCTCTTTGTTCTTCCGGTAGCAGTTACGCTTCGGCATTTGCGATAACCTGCTTCTCTTGCTCCGATAACTTGCTTCTTTGATGGTTTTCGATAAACTCTTCGTCTTACACTTTGGCTTCACAATGGCTTCTCCTCTTTACTCTTTCTCCTCTTCTGATGGCATCCGATATCTTTCCTCCTTAGTTCCACTGTTCTATTATGTCTGTATTCAATACTTGGATCCTCCATGAGTAGTATTATGATCAATGGGCATCAATGTAACAAATAAAATATATATAAATAATGTTGTAAATGATAATAAGCATAAATAATTATTAGTTAATTAGTAATTAAGTTGAAGAGGCATGTCTAAATGAGACATGACTCTTCATGAAAAGGCACTTGCTTGGTATATAAGCAAGCCTCTTGTTCTCATTGTAATTCATTCTCATTCTTATTCATATTTAATATAATATTTGTATCCTCATGGATATCTTGATATTCCAAGTCTTTTGGAGTAATTAATTTGTAGAAGGAACTTTGTTCGCTTCATTTGGTATCAGAGCAGACGACCCTTTGGCCGCTGCTTCACTGCTGGACGAAGCTCGTTCTCCGGTCACCGACCCTTGGCCATCAAATTTCATCAACCTTGTTGCTGTCATAGTTGAAGCGTTTCGCTACACATTGGGAGATTCTCCATTTTTCAGGGCTTTGGCCATATTTGAAAAAAAAAGAAATATATAAAACAAGGTTTAAAAAAAATACTAATATTTTAAGAAATATATATATAAGTCAAACAAATTATAGTGAAAAAGGGGAGTTAATAAAATAAAAATAAGAAAAGAAAATTAGTGAAAAAAAACAACATTACCTGAAGTCGTTGTCGGGTTTCCTACTGCTCGTAGCCCATAGATCAACTCTAGAAAACCACCGTTTGCATCTTTTGAGCCATCAACATCCAAACAACGACGCCGCTAACCACTTCTGCCAATTGCACCACAGCCACCATACACAGCCGACAAAACGTCTTCTCTTCCGCCACGCATCCACCTGCTAAAGCTGCCAATCCCTGCTCCATCGCAATGCACACCGCTACATGACAACTCGATGACCGACTATTCTTCCAACCGATGTCACCATTCCTGTAAGTCGTCCTCAGTTCTATCATTGCCACTACGCTGCTATTGCAACCACCATCCATCTAGTGACACCTGAGGACAAGCCGTCCCTGCCAACTAACCTTGCAATTGTTGTTGCCGCTTAACATTGGTATAGCTATAAAGTCCTACCCAAACAACGCTAATTATTTTTGACGTAAACCTCTGTTCCAACCACTGCACACCCACCATTTTCGTACTCTTCCCCGCTGATCACCTAAGAACCTCCACTGCCTCTCTTGTTGTACGTCTCACCATTCAGATTTGCAATTACCACCTCTGACAGCCGCAATCCTCTGTCGTTAGTCTGCCCTTTTGCCTTACTGCCTCACAAGTCTTACTACCGTAACTCATCGTTCTTCCATAGCAAAGTTGATCATACCCAAAATTCCAGACACTGCCTTCAGGTCGGTAGTCTAATGTGAGAGAAGAGGGCGGGCTATTTTATGTTGTTTGGATTTTGTAGGAGAACAAGATAGGGTTCTCCATTTTTGTCAAAAAACATAACCACCCTCGTCAACACTATTGTACAAGCATCTGGATTCCACAACAACTAACATCTGTGTAACTGAAAATTGCATCTTCCGCTGATCACTGTGGCATAAACTTATTGCAGAACAAATCCTGAATCAATGAAAGGTTGTCTCTACCATACTGTGTGTCCCTAAGTTGGAGAAATTAGAAGTCGTATGTATGGTAAGGTTAAGAATATATATATATATATATATATTAAATAAAATTATAATATTTAATATATATAATAATAATTGAATTAAAAAAAGGAAAAAAAAAGAAGGAATACAATATCGTATTCAGAAAGTCAAAAGATACAGAGTCAAATACAATCTATAAAGATTTTATCTACATATTCATATCCAGGGAATTAAAGGAGTTTAATATATATATATATATATATATATATATATATATATCAAAAGTGACTACATAAAGTATTTTGGGTATATTGAAATATATAAAAAAAGGGAGATAAAAGAAGAGAAGAAAATTAAAAAAAAGAAAAAAAGGATTTTATATTATTAAAAAGAATTATATTTAAAAAAAATATTTAAAAAAAGGGAGAATATTTGAAATATATATATATATATATATATATATATATATATATATAAAGGAGGGAGATAAAAGAAGTGAAAAAAAAATATGGAATCTTTAAGTAATAAACAAAGACAATTCCAAAGAGATGTAGAACAAGTAATCACAATACTTGAGTGACAATATGCTGAGGAGAGAAAGAGAATGGAATGCTTCTTCCATTCTCTACATCCATCATCACTTCCACAGAATGATGTAATCTTGTGTACCGAGAAAGTGCAGCTAAAACATCAAGAGAATGGAAAAATAGCCAAAAGTCAACAAAATAAGAATGCGTTAGAACACGAACATAAAAATCTTGTGGATATGCATTACAAAGAAATAATGGAAAAGGACGAAGAAATTTTTCGTCTCAAGGACCACATCGAAAAATCACTGGTGCAAGTGAAGAAGACTAAGTTCACAAAAAAAGAACTCAAGAAGCACTTATCAGAACAAGAAGAGGAAACTTTGCGTTTGAAGAACCTTAATAAAAATTTATTAAAACAAATCAGAGATCTAAAAGATGAAAAACTTAAATTTCAAAACACTGAAAATAAAGTTGATAAATCAGAAACCAAAAAACTTTTACGTTTGAGAAACCATAATCAAAGTCTACTCACTCAAATTAAGAAACTTAAGGATGATAAGAAAGCATTAAAGGATAAGTTAGAACAATTCACTCAAGAGGAAGTGTCGAAATTTACAGTCGCAACAGTTCAAGTTAAAAATAAGGGAACAAATACCGATCCAATGAACATGACTACTCAAGAAGACAAGTTAGTTGGAGAAACGACACACTTAGATGTTGCAGTTCAGACAATGAACATCCCCAGTGAATGTTTCATAACCAACTCTACAGCAACTTCGCCAGAAGAAAATATAAAAATGGCCGCATGGCCAATAAGGGAAAGTCAAACCAAAAAAGTCCCCTATCAGCATCCGAATGATGGGATTAGACAACTCAACCAAGCTACGTATCGGGACCATTCAGACTAGAAACAACAAATTGATGTTTCAAAGAATAATGACGTAACATCAATCCAGTCTTATGCTGGCAAGTTACAAAATTCCAGTGATCAGAACACTACACAGAAAATTAATTTAGGATGGTCTGATCCCTTCTCAGTGCGACAATTTTGTTTGTCACTTAGAAGATCATATCAGCGTGTATCAACGAAGATGAGTGTTCCAAGAGAGAAAGTCATTCGAAGCCGAAAAAGAGATCAAGCCTTTTTCGTTGACAAGCTTTGAGGACAAAGCTTATTGAGGAAGAAGGCAATGTAATGAATGAAATATATATAAATAATGTAAAATAATGTAAATGATGATTGTTCCGAGAGAGAAAGTCATTCGAAACCGAAAAAGAGATCAAGCCTTTTTCATTGATAAGCTTTGAGGACAAAGCTTATTGAGGAAGAAGACAATGTAATGAATGAAATATATATAAATAATGTAAAATAATGTAAATGATAATAAGCATAAATAATTATTAGTTAATTAGTAATTAGGTTGAAGAGGCATGTCTAAATGAGACACGACTCTTCATGAAGAGACACTTGCTTGGTATATAAGCAAGCCTCTTGTTCTCATTTTAATTCATTCTCATTCTTATTCATATTTAATATAATATTTGTATCCTCATAGATATCTTGATATTCCAAATCTTTTAGAGTAATTAATTTGTAGAAGGAACTTTGTTCGCTTCAATCAATGGGAAACCACACGTCAAAAGAATTTTCCATCACAAACACTGCCATATTGACATCAATGACAACCTAGATTAACACTTTTGTCCTTCTCCTAACTCTATTTGCTTCTTTTCGACATTGTCAAGACGTCTACGTATTGTATCGAATTCTTCTTGATATTTATTAATGTCATCTTCATCATTATTATTCCCCATTTTCAATTTGTTTTTGTTCTTGGCAGAACCCACATTTTTAAAGTTGTGATTGGTCACGAGGATGACATCACAGTTCGACGCAAGGAATTAAATGAACGACGACGGAGGGACAAGTTTTAACAGAACTGGGAAGCAATGAACAGAGGTTTAACAACGATGTCGGGACAAGGGAAACGATTGGACATGGAAACACAATCGGTGGTAGACAGGGTCGGATGTTCTTGGACGATGAGAACAGGGAATCCGTTGCGCAGAGTGACAGAGATTGATCGAGTGGACGATGAAAATAGGGAACATGTTGCGATGTGATTGGAGGGACTGCGACACGTCAGCGGCGGAAGAAAAACACGTGAATTATCTACAATGACAGCTCAGGGTTTTGACTGTACGGGGAAGACTGGATGCACTAGTAGGGAACAAATGGTGGCGTACTGGAGCACAATGCGGTGACGATGATCAGTGGATGAGCAAGGCCGGTTTGAACAAATGCAACAGAGGCAGTGCCAGAGTGAGAGGACGCAGTTGTAATCGACATAGCTCTGATACCACTATTACAAATAACTAGTACAGGAGTGTAATTGTGTGTAGTCAGTGTAGTTGAATGAGTAATAAGTAATTTTTATTATTGCATAGAATTGAATGGTTATTACAATCCTTTGTAGTGGTGTGTCTATATAGGTATTGATTGGCCACGAAGGTGAATGGTCGCAACTTTTGACCTTTGCCTTCATAATTAATGGGTTATTAATTAATTTAATTATTTAATTTATTATTAATATTATATTTTTAATTAATGTTTTTTTTATGAATTTTTTATTCATAACATTATGAGATGTGATGGGGCACTCAATGGCCCTACGAACTAGGGTGATGGTTGTAATGATAAAGGGTAGAGCTTATGCTTGGCTTTTTCCCAAGTGCTTTTATTATTGTCCCAATTATCTTTTGTATTTTATGATTTTCTATTTCTCCTGTTTCTTGCATGTGGCCATGATATGCTTTTAATTTTCTTTTAGCTGCATCAATCTTTGGGGCAATGTTTCTAGGGCTAACCCAAATATGTTGACAAGGGGAAGAGGTGTGCTAGTGCCCTATGGACCAAATCGTCATGTGGACATGAAGAAGGGAAATAGTGAATAGGGCTCGTAATGTGCGGAGGGAAGTGATAAATATGGTATAAGAAAATTGAATCACACTACCAAAATCTTGAGGTTTCTAAAAAAGCATCCTTCCTAAAGCCATAGCCCAGTAGGGGAGATCCAATGGGGCTAGGATTGAAGATTAACCCCCCATTTAAGGTGAGGGAACAAAACCACGATCAAAGCCCTTCAGTTTTCCAAGTCACCAATAACCTATGTTACCGGATCCGTTGACTTGTTGATCTTGGGGGAAGGATCCCCGGATCAGATCCGGAACCGGATTCGGATTCGACTGGATCCGCCCAAAATCTGTTTGATAAATGTTTCATGCGCTGATGGAAAGAAATCTGTCCACTATAAAACGAATCCCGAGATTCATATGTGCATCTTGTCCTTTTTGGTTTTTTAAATACAAAAATTACAAGTTTTCCCTGCAGTTTCGTATTAGCTGAATTTCAATGCCTGTGCTCATTCACAGCTGGACTGCGAATCATGGATGCGTTTAATTCGAAATTCAAATTCAATAGTAATTTTTCAAAGTGTCGTCACATGGTGAGCAGTGTGTATAGGAAAGCCGAATTTCACCACCCCACGCTTTCTTTTCCGTCGGGTTCACTAAAGACCCGAATGTCACCACCAAACGGTGTAATTGTTGATACGTTGGCTTTCTGTCCGGTTCACTAATTTTTCCTTTCTTTTTTAATTTAAACGGTTATGTATATAGTTATTAAAGTGTGTCTATATAGTATATATTAATTAGATTATATAATCGTATGGCTTACTATATAATTTATGTATTCAAAAATATAAATAAAAAATTCTATACATTTAAATAGTTAAAATATTAATTTACTTTATCCTTGACTGTCGGCCGGGTTCACTAAGAATTTTTTTTTTTTTTTTTTTTGTAAGCTTAGGTGGGACCTTCTCATTTTCGAGTTTTTACATGTCCGTTATTCACCCCATTTCCAGGGAGGGTAGCACAAGAATCGAACCCAAGATCTCCGGTTCGGTGAGACTTCATTTCCACGGCCATTGCCACTTGAGCTACCCCATGCGGACGGGTTCACTAAGAAATTAATATAAATATATTAATTTATATATTCAAATATAAATACAAATTTATATACATTTAAATATTTAAATTATTATTTTACTTTATCCGTGAATTTCTTTGTCGGGTTCACTACAAAATATTTTAATTTAAAAGGTTATGTATATAGTTATTAATGTGTATAAATATAAATATGTTAATTTATTTTATGCTTTATTTTCTGTCAGGTTCACTAAAGAAATTATTAGATTAAATAATTTAAAAGATTATATATATTATTATCTATGTTTTATATGTCTATTATGTATATTATAAAAAAATTATATATATATATATATATCTATATATATATTTTATTAAAATGTATAGATAAACATAATATAAATTATCTATATTTAAATATTTTATTTAAGCGTATTTTTATACTTAAAAATTTTGATGGCTATTTTTTTTCCTCAAAACATAAGGAATCAAGCTAACAACCAAAGACTTAAAGCATTTGATAAGAGTAGAATTTTGCCCCTTATGTAACTCCAATGGATTAGTTTATGTAGCTAGGTTTTGTCTACACATAAAGATGTAGTTGCATGTCAAGGTCATTAAATTGTATCAAGAGAGATTAGGTTAGTAGCCATAAGTATTGTAACTATATATATATATATATATATATATATACCATAAGTATTGTAACTATATATCTATATCTATATATATATATATACATCACTTGTCGTTTCCTTGCCATATCCAGATCCTGGATTTTCAAAAATATGACGAATCTGAATCCGTATCTGTATCCGTATCCAAATCCTGGTAACTTAGCCAATAACCCATGCCAAAATGCCCAAATGAAAAACAAGAAAACGAACACAATTGCACAATGAAGAACACACCTTTTGGGTTGGATTTCCCACCTTCTAACTTGTGCTCTTGGCAAATGGGTGAGGAAATAGATGGCAAATGCAGGTGGTGGAGATAAAGCGGCACATCACATCAAGCCACAAGGTGGTTGTCAGGGGCTGTTGGTTATCAGCTGAAGAAGATGATTAGGATAAATGCTCTCCTAGGGGTACCCACTTTTCATCTGAGTCACCTAACATGGGGACACAAGACATGTAGGACACGCAAATTCGAGTGTCTGACACGAAGAACACACCTTTTGGGTTGGATTTCCCACCTTCTAACTTTTGCTCTTGGCAAATGGGTGAGGAAATAGATGGCAAATGCAGGTGGTGGAGATAAAGCGGCACATCACATCAAGCCACAAGGTGGTTGTCAGGGGCTGTTGGTTATCGGCTGAAGAAGATGATTAGGATAAATGCTCTCCTAGGGGTACCCACTTTTCATCTGAGTCACCTAACATGGGGACACAAGATATGTAGGACACGCAAATTCGAGTGTCTGACACGAGTACATAGACTCCTCAGAATAAGACATGTAGGACACATATATATATATATATATATATATATATATATTAAAAATTAATACTAAATAGATATTTCTTACTCAAATTCTCATTCATGATACAAATTTAGACATAGATCTAGATTCTACATTGTAAATTTAAAATTTGTAAGTTGTACAATGTAACGTTATGCATACAAAGATAATTGTGACAGATTCATCAATGATCAAATAGGAGAAAGACAAGAAACTGAAGTTTTCTCATTAAGTCATCAAAATATTGAAGAAAAGATAAATGTGTATGTATTCCAAGTCGGCTCCAAAAAGATTAAAATTTGAATTTTCAAAATATGGATTTTTGCCTCTAAATTGTAAAGTCGGGTCCTCCAATTTTCAAGTCGGCCCCAATTAAGGGACACACCATTTTGAGTTCTTGTGATGCTTATAAATAGGCCATTCATCCTCTTTCTAAATACAAAATTCCAGAGCACTTCTGAGATAAGATTTAGACCACTTCTAAAATGAATTCAGATCTCTTATGAGATGAAATTCAGATCACTCTTCTTCTGTTCTTGTTAGGTTACTATCTATGGCTGGACGAGTTCATGGACAAACCATTTCTCTGAGGCAGATCAATTTGTTTGTGCAACTGGTTGACTTGGCTTATGAATAGTACTGGTTAGTTTGTCTTTGTTTTGATTCCTTGTTGAATTGGATAAATTTCTCTAAGAAAAAGTTGTTGGGTTTTTCCCTTGGTTCGGGGTTTTCCTAGGGTAAATTTCGTGTTTCTTGTTGTGTTTGGCTGTCTCTTTTTGATCTTACTGGTATTCTTGTTTACTGTTGTGATTTTTTTGTATAATTGCTTAATAATGAAAGAAGATTAAGATAATCTAATGGATACAATCATTGGAAGTAATTATTGTTAAATGGAATCACTATAAAATCAGCATCTTTCATGCATAGTGTCATGTCCCTTCCTAAATTAATTTGGAACAAGATTAATTATTATATTATGGAGCCAATTTTGGAGATAGTGGACCCCATTCATTTTTATTAGGAGATTAGACTTAGGAAAAGTTATTTTTGTTATGGTTAAGTTACACATGGGGGCCACCCACACTAGGGAAATACGCACTCCCTAGTTCGATTTTCATGGAGGTGGTTAATTTTTTCATGGAGATGGTTAAGTGAGGACCCACGATGGAGGTAGAATTGGAGGGAAAAGTGCTCCAATAAATCTTTATAAGAAGGAAACTCTCCTCATTTCATTCATCTTTTTGGCATATCGATTTCTCTTTGGTTGCTTGAGCTGCTTAGCCGAGTCACTTGTTGTTCAACATGAGTTCTTCAAGCAAAGAGCAAACCCTTTCTTCGAGGGACTTCGAGTGCCACCCTAAGAAGATTTTTTCTTCATTCTTTAGGAGGAGGTTCTCATTGTGATTTCCAACAGTTGCATTCATCTCCAAGGGGTGTGTATTACTCGAGGACATAGTGCAGAGGAGGCTGAGTTTTCTTGTGGTGTCTTGCAATGGAGCTTGGTTGGGAGATTTTCTAGAGAGGAGGCATAGGAGGTTTGTTGTCATTTTGGGGAGTTTGGGAGCTAGAGGAGTGTGCTTCTTTGCAGGTTGACTTTCGCACTTCCTGGGCCAACGTAGAGGCAACACTTGGTGCTCACGTGGAGGGTAGAGTATTAGTCTTTGAGGCTGAACTTTATCGGGGAGGTTAAGGGAAACATTTGGAGAGGAGATTGCTTCATTTTCAGAGCTTGGAGGAGGTTTTCGCTGGAGTTCTTTGTAGGCCATACTCTTGTGCAGTTTGAAGGTCGAATTTTGGAGGTTGGATTCAAGGCAAATCCTTTCTAGGTATTTTTGGGTTTTAGCCAAGGAGCTTGGGACTAAAGTTTCAACATTTTTTGAGCACCAGAGACAAAGTTTCTTATGGTTCCTTTCCAGCTAGCAATGTAGTTTTTAGGGACCACGTAGAGCATTAGAGGAGCAATCATTTTCCAGCTTTGAGGTTGTTGTTTATCACCTGGGTTCTGTCAAGCTTGCCCTTGAGGCAAGCCCAGGCGCAAGCCTAGGCACATTTCTCCATACTATTGTACTTGCTCCATTTGATTAATAAAATGGCTCAGTTGGTTCTCAGTCCTCTTGTTTATTGAGCATTTGCTGATTGTTTTAATTTTCTGAGTTATAAATCGATTTTGTTTTGCATATCACTGTTTATTTAAGTTTATAATTTTAGAGTGGTATCAGAGCTTAGATTTTGGCTCAGCCATGGGAAAACTTTTCTATGAGTGAGGAGGACTGGCAAAATATTACTTACAGGAGGAAGAGGTACCAGAGCAGGGAAAGGGAGTTGGAGATTACTCCAGACACAGAGGATCGTGGGAAGACTGTGGTTGTAGAAGATATGCCCAAGAGTAGGGAGGAGATGGCTTTCGACAGTCTCTTGAAGGCTTTGAGTGATTTGGCAAAAGGGCAGAAGGAGACGTTGGACGAGATCAAGATGTAGAACTAGGAGCGGAGCACTCATTGAGAGTTTATATTTTGAGAGACTTCAGGGGCCTCTCAACAGTTCGATCACCTTTCACCTATTGCGTAACGACCATCCTAGAGTGAGCCAACTCGAGCTACTTTGGCGCAGGGTGAAACTGGTGGAGGAGAGGATCCTCGTTGATGGGGGAGCATTTCCGGGAGTGGCATTCCATGGGGACAGACATTAGAGAGGCTATAACTTTTAGAGACTTTTGCGAGATTAAACAAAAAGAAAAGGGGAAGGACAATGTCACGTAGAACTATGAGCTGCATCATTCTATTGGGAAAACATATTATCCTACCTATGACAACACTACCAAGTGCACAACACGTGCTTGGGTAGAGAAGATGGACACATACTTCCAACTCAACCAGATGACAGAGGTAAAGGCCATCAAGATGGCCACATTGCACCTAGAGGGGGAGGCACACGATTGGTGGTTTCATGGTTTGTCCACTCTAGGGCATGCCAGCATGACCACCTATGAGGACTTCACGCGGAGAGTATTAGAGTGCTTTGATCGGAGGGCTTCAGAGGCTCACTTCAGGGAGTTGACCAAGCTCAGGTAGACAGGGCATCCAGAGCATTATATCTCAGAGTTTTTGAGGGTCTCAGTCATGGTACCTGATTTTTCAAATGCTAGGAGAGTATACACATTGTGGAAGGGTTGACAGAGCCATTGCAGGGACTGGTGAAGTCACGGAAACCATCTACTCTTTTGGAGGCAGTATCTTGCACTCGAGATTTGCAAGGGGCCATCCCTAAGACCCGAGCTGCATTTCCTTCATGCACTCCCTTCCCTCAGAAGGGAAGTGACACTAAAGCGCCTGCAATACAGAGAGCAGCCCAAGGGTGGGGTCAGTTGGATGACAAGACCAAGAGAGACCTTAGGAGGAGGAAGCTGTGTTTTACATGCCAAGAGCCTTGGGCACTAGTCCATCAGTGCACAGTAGGCAAGGCCCATTACATCAAGTTCTTCTCAGACGGTGATCAAGAGGATGATGTGGAGTTGGAGTTTGGTGGATGAGACAACAAGGATCCAACAGGGAGGGGACCACCACCAATACCACCACAGGGAGAAGCATTTTTTGCACCAACCAGGGGAGCCCTAGCTTCTTTGTACGGGATTCCCAAATTTTTGACCATGAGGATCAGAGGTACGATGCAGGGGCAACGTGTCTCAGTTTTAGTAGATAGTGGGACCACCCACAATTTTATTGATGCTCAGATGGTCCATAGGAGTGGCATCACCATTGTAGAGTTTGAGGGGTTTCCAGTCCTAATACCAGGAGACAAGACTATGTAGTGCACTCGATATGTTCCCACTCTGATAGTGATTATGGGGAACTATTTAATGACATACCACCTTTTTGTGGTGGATGTATCGGACACCAATGTGATGCTGGGTGTCCAAGGGTTGTATTCCCTTGGCCGGGTTACCACTGACTGGAAGCAACTTGTGATGGAGTTTGCTAGACTGGATGGCAAGTCGATGGTTCTTCGGGGCATGCATTCATACCCTCCTCAAACAGTTTCGGCGCACAGGATGGAGGCCGATTTGAGGCATTGAGACATAGCATGGATAGTAGAGCTGAGGATTTCAGAGGCTAGGGGAAAGACCATGCCACCACATCTAAACATACAGGCAATACAATACTGGATAGACATCTGATAGTCTTTGGAGATATAATGCCAAGGCAACCACCTGACAGGGGGTTCGAGCACATTATAGAGCTGGAGCCTGGTGTGCGGTAGTCATTACTACACCCTATAGGCATCCCAAGGCCTATAAGGACGAGATCGAGAGGGCCATTAGGGAGTTATTGGCATTGGGTCACATCAGACCGAGTTCCAATCCATTTGCTTCTTTGGTTGTGTTGGTGTAGAATAAGGACGAGACTCTCTACATGTGTATTGACTACATGGCCCTCAACAAGAATACGTTGAAGAACATGTATCACATTTCGTGCATTGATGAGTTGACAGACGAGCTTAGAGGAACCAAGTACTTCTCTGAGATGGATTTGCAGTCGGGGTATCATCAGACTCGGGTGGGGGAGAAGGACATCCCGAAGATAACTTTCAGATGTCATAATGGGCATTTCGAGTTCTTGGTCATGGCTTTTGGGTTGACCAATGCACCAACTACTTTTCAGTCGTGCATGAACCATGTGTTCAGACATTAGTTGAGGATGTTTGTAATAGTATTCTTTGACGACGTCTTGATCTACAACAGGACATGGGAGGAGCACTTGCAACACTTAGATACAGTCTTGCGTATATTGGAGGAGCAACAGTTCTACGCCAAGATGTCAAAGTGCGAGTTGGCTGACAAAGATGCTTCACTTGGGACACATCATAGGTGCAGGTGGGGTCAAGGAGCACAAGGATCCAAGACAAGAAGAGGGTCAAGGGGTGCGATTGTTGTCCCATTGTTGATTTGGGACAAGAATCCAGAGGAGCCCAATTTGGAGGATGGAGTGGGTCGACTAGAGCAATTAGAGGATGCTCTTATCCAGGTATGTCCATTGTGGTATGAATTTTCCAATTTTCCCTTATAAAGCATTTCTCTAATTCATGTTTTTAATTTTTTTGTTAACTAGTGTTTTTTTTTTTGCATGAATTTTTTGAGCGATTCTAGGATGATGATGACCGTGTTGATAAGCCACCACCCCCACCCCCATCTGGTCCCTTGGTTCCTAGGTTCCATGGTTCAACACCAACAACAGGGGTTTCTTCTTCATCAGTTTCAGTGCCACGACTTCCACAGGCACCATCTTCTTCATTGCCACCACGTGGAGGCCCGCCACCACATTCTATTCGTGGTGGAAGGAGGAGAGATTAGTAGATATATTCACAATCTACTACTTTTTGTCATAGATTACTCATTAGACTTGTAGACTTGTGAATTTGAATTTTGAACCTTTTTGGCTTGGCGGTGACCAAGTGACATATTTTGTAAACATTATTATTTGAATTTTGGACATGACAAATGTTGACAGTTGCTCACTTGCTAGATAAATCATAATATGCTCTATGTTTTATGTTTTATAATATGCTTAAATGTTTTATGTTTTATAATATGCTTAAAAATTTGATGTATGTTTGTAATAGCTAGAATATAGATGATTGTTGTACATACTAGTAACTACAATGGAATCATGGATGCCATATCTATCTTGATTTATGCAAAAATATGCATGTTTTCATGTCTTCTACAATTAATTTGGTATTTGGGATGTTTGTTTTGAGTATAAATGCAAAAAAATATAAAAATATATATATATATAGCAGACGCTTCCGCGGACGCTTCGCTTCCTAGATTTTTGGAAAATGACGCTTCCGCGCTTCCGCTTCCAAAAAACGCTTCCGCTTCGCTCCCGCTTCGTGCAACATTGATCCTGGCTTTCTAGATGACAAAATTAGATGCTCCGTGCAATCTGTCCTGATCCCTCAACCCATTCATTGCCATTTCCGCTCAACAATGGGACTGGTTCTCTTCTCCCTCTCATGTCGTCAATCTAGCAGGACTTGGATCTGGATTCCTTGGGCGCAAGAAAGCCTCTAAGGAACAAGCTCCTCTCTAGACTCCCTCTGAGTCCTGATTTCCCTCTCAGAAATACTCTGGTCAACTGTCGAATTGCTCCTCTCCAATCTTGCTTTGCTGCTGCAACCCGGATCTAGATTTCTTGGCTAGGAATCTGTCAAGGTAGTGATTCCCTCTACCTTGGTTCAGTCTCCTTAGACACTGTTCTGCACCAATAGAAACAACGTCCCACCATCTCTTCAAATCGAAATCTGCTTAGCTCCCTTTGCATCGGCAACTGAAGAATCTAAGCCCTTCTAGCTCTGCGTAATCACTGTGTGAGCTAAATCAGCTCCTCCTAGCCAACTGCGTCAATCCTTCTTGGCTCAAAAAGATGATGTGGCACTGGGTGAGCTTGATCTGCCCCCCTCTGCTTTTGTGCTGGCCTGGACAGTTGACATAGCTACTGCGTGGGATCCTCCCAACAACTGCATCACCTTCACTTGGCTCAGAGTGTTGACACAGGCACTGTGTGAGCCTCTTCGTCACCTTGTCTGCACTGCGTCACTCCTCCTTTAGCGTCTCTGGCTCTGGAACAACGTTGTCACTCGAGACAGCTGCTCTTCTACTGCAAATTCTCCAGATTTCTTGGCTGATGTCTTTAGTTGCCTATGATCTGCAATCGCTCTGATACCATTTGAGAATTTTTGAATCTACACATCAGAAATCCTACTGCGATCACTGGTTTATCATCTCCTATTTGTTCTTTATATTCAACAAGTTATTTAATTACTTAAACATCGATGAAAACACTATTGCATCCTACACATATATACAGATCATGAATTGAAATAAATTGAGACAATCACACAAGGGACACCATTATTTTTGAACAATCGTCCCCAGAAAAACCCAATTCGGGAAAACCGGTGCAACATATAGAGGGTTTGTATTATTAAGCAGATTCTTGAATACAACTAGGGTGCCAGATATGGCTCACCCAACGGAGAAAAATCCTTGCAGAAGTACCTCTATCTAAAGACAGATATTCCGGAAAATTCAGCAACCGGATGATCAAACCCCACAGGTGACCTGATTGTTCCCAGTGCTGGGCAGCAATGTCTCCTCCAATCTTTGCGCTGGAACTGCGCCACCTCCTCTAGGAGCTGTGTCACCCTCATAATGAGCCTCCCTTGCTCAGAAACTCGATTTGCTGAACGACTCCCTCTCTACCCCACAAAATCTCCGTAGCGTTGCCTTTAAGGGCTTGCTTCAGCCCCTACGGCTTTTGCGTCACCTGTGTCAGCCTCTATGGTCTCAGCGTCACCCTCTCTGGGATTGTGCTGTCTCTCTCGGTGCTGCTTTGCCTCTCTGCTATGTGTTCTTTGGCCTCAGACTGAAGTTCCCTCGCCGAACTGCCCCTCACTGCAACTTAGATCACTTAGCTCAACTTTCTCAGCAAACCACACCCCAGAAAAATCGAACTCTCTGATCTCTTGGTGTGTCTCCAACTGACCCTCAAGCCTCTTATACTTTTCTTGTTGATGAGTCAACGACTGTGATCTAATCTCTAATTAATGGCTAAGATTAAAACAGGGTTGATCCTCGTCACTTAGAACCTTCTCACCCATATTTTTATTAACACACATTAATATTTTTATTTTCCTAAGTTTAGACTTAGGAACTCAAAAAAAATTATTAATTATTTTAATAACTCCTCATCTGGGTGGAATTTCTCCAAACGATTTCTGGGTTACGAAGATCTCATGTGTTCAAGCCCCTCCACAAAATTTCAGAGCTAGAGTACATCTGATGCTACCCAAAATCAACAGTTTTGTCAAGAATAAAGGATCAAGTCTACAACAAACAATCTACATCAGAAAAGATTATCAGCTTGGAGAAGGTCGAGAATTCGAGGAGCAGTCCTAATCTACACTACAACAAAAGGAAAACACAGTACTTTTCACAGTCTCGGTGCTAGCCTCAAAATTTTGGTGTCATTACAACCCATGTCATACCACTGCAATCTTAATGACTTAAGCAGTTTCGATGATTGGTATTGAACAATGCTCGAAGGCCACAGAGATCTCTGCTCATGCTAGTCAACTAGAGCAAGGTTCTACTCTAGCAAGGAGGATTGCAACATGGTTCTACTCCAGCAAGGAGCATTGCAACAAGGTTACAAAGATATACAGTCACAAGATATATTACATCAACATCACTTTAGAAGGAGAACACAATATCACATCTCGGGTGAACATCATGACAGTGCTCTCAAAATTCTTGATTTTGATTCCATGCCCTCACAGTCAAGGAATCAAATAATCTTAACATATCATAAAAGGCAGTAGTGCTTGGTGCTGAGCAATGCAAGGAAGTCTCAAGAAAGGTTCTGGAACTCTATTGTACCAGACAGCTCAAGCAAGAATCCCATTGAAGGAGATCATTCAAGAAAGCATCAAGGTGAAGATTTCATCTTCACGTGACAAGTAAGTGTCTTTTTATTCTATATTCAAGTTTGGTTAAATGACTTCATGATTGCAAGGACATTTATGAATTGGCTGGGTTATCAAGATTCCTTGCATGAAGAAGGAGAATTGACATAGTCCTCTAAGTAGTTGAAGTCATCAGAAGATCTCCTCTGAATTTATGAAAAGGGATATTTATGAAAGATTCCCTCACATAGTAAAAATTGGAGACATTAAAGTGATGTAGATGATAAACTCATTCTCTTAAGGTGCAATGAAGAAGGTCACATGAAATCTGATCTACATGAAAGTAAAGGGTATCAAAGGATGTAGGATATCTTCCATCTACAAGACCTAGACAGGAAGATAACCATAATCCACTAACAATCAAGGTAACAATGTCCATGAACAAGAAGGTTACCTCATTCAACAACTTGTGGTCTCTATGCCAGATAAAGAAGGACAAGTTGATGGCAAAAATAGTGAAGGTTAAAAGAACTCAACCATGTACAGAAAAGGAAGGCAAGGTTGGTCCTTAAGCAAGACAAAATAAGTATAGTTAAGATTCAATGCTATTGAAATATTTTGGAAGTTCATATCATTGAAAGATGGAGAAAGCTGAAGAAAAGGGCCAAGGAAAGAGGGAGTAACAAATCTCTCCTATGAGTAAGATAGTATCCCTCACGAAAAGGTTCTATCATAAGCTCCTAGATCTTGTGTTATAAGATATGACAATGATAATAAGATGCATCATGGCATCATGGAAGCATTAGAAACAAGAGCATGTAACATTTCCATAGGGATCATGAAGGACAAAAATCCATGGTAGACAACATGTAGGATATATAGCTCTTGGGAACCTCAGTGGACATTGAAGGAAAAAAAGGAGTCATCTAAGGCTCATCATACATCAAGTCAAAAAGGAAACATCTGCCAGTTGGGGATATACAAGATCCTCAAAAAAATTCTTTGATGGAATCCTCATCGTAGGGTTCACTAATCTAGAGAGGAAGCAAGTGTTTCAATAGGAACTCCAACTTATGGAATCCATGAGATGATGATGTGATGACATGAAGCAGATCAAGGAATTGAAATGACCTGAAGGTAAAACAAGGTATGTATGCTTATGTTTAATATTATAATGTTATGTCATATGGTTGCAGGTAACATGGATCATTACTTCTATCTTGAGAAGCACAAAGGTCACACTAGATGAAATTTACATAATATGTCCTCATATGAAGTATGAGGTGATTGACTACAATAAAGACACTTTGATTGAAAGCTATAGAATGTGTGAGGAAGGAAGAGATCATGAGATATGCAACCATGACGAAAGGCAATCAACATCTAAAAGACCAAGAAAATTTGACTAGGAAATCTCCCAGAAAGATATGAAGACTCTAATAAAAGTCTGAAAAGAATGAAGACCCTTGATAATGGATATCTTTGGGAGATGTGACAATATGTGTGCAGGATGTTGATACCTACAAGAAGATGTCATGATGAAAAGCCATCTCGTAAGGTATGATTTAATTTAATATAATTTCTTGAATAATATCTGGATGAGTTCATGCAGGGCTACTAGAACAAGACTTGTAAGTACAAGTGCAACCAACATTCATGCGATGGATGGAAACTCCTGAAAGAAGCATGGAGAGAAAAGAAGTAGCCATATGAAGAAGGCTCTAGATATGTACCAAGAAGGCTACTTTCCATGAAGAAAGGAATGACATGACGGAATAAGAAGGAAAGTGGTCGATGGTTGTTGCCCTATAAGGAAGAAGCTCAGCTAAATTCCATGACATAAAGGAGAGAAGTTGATCAAGCAGCTGAAGGGCCCCCAAAGTAAAAGTTGCTGATATATAGAAGAGTCCCTAGCTAAGAGGGAGCTCTGATAGGTCCCTCCTAATTACAATGGAGTGACAATTGTGTTTTTCCATGTCATGTCTCATGCACTAGACCAGGACTAACAACCGTAAGTCTAGATGAAGGCCATGAATGGAAATGTAGATACAACATTCTTGTCTTCACTTAGGAAGAAAGAATGGGAGGATTGGGTAATCATCTGACATCCGATACTCTTTGAGGATGTGTAGGGCATCCAAGATAAGAGTAGGCAAGAGGATCGATATTCTTTGAGGGTTGGGAACCCAAGATAAGAATAGTCCTAGAAGTCATACTCAGTGAACACCTGAGTGGGTATGTACCTTGAGAGATAATGATGAAGGTGTCTATAAATCATTGGTCTCGCTAGCATTGTAGCTCATGGTCTCGTGGAGAGATGGAGCTGTTAGTCAAGGCCTTGCACTATGACAATGTTGATTGATATGATGCTGTAGAGATGAGATTACCAATCCGATTCTTCTTATGAGAAATTCTTCAGATTGAGAATAACCAAGTACCATTGTGAATACCTCCCTAGTTAAGAGGGAGTGTTGAAGAAAAGTATAACTAGGTTCCATATTTGTTAGTATAACTTTGATCTTTGTACTTGTCAAGAAAAAGAAATATTATTTTTATAAATTATATGAATGAGTTTCTTGCTCATTCCATAGGTCTAGGAAAGTCAAAGAGTCAAAGTCATGTGCAAAAAGCTCTTCTTGAGCATATATGTAAAATGTATACTAGTCAAGAACAACCCTCCAAGACAAGCACAATCCTCCAAGACAAGCACGAAGAAGTCTGCTTGCAAAACAATGAAGAAAACAATTAAGTCGACCTCAAAATATATATTAAAGAATAGTCATGTCGGCTCAGTTAAAGTGACATGTCTAGTCATGAATACAAGTCGGCTTACCTACACACGGACTTCTATATATACCCCGCTGGGGTCACCATAGAAAACATATTCGTACACCCTTGAAATTTCGTATGGTGCAGGAATCTCTGAAATTTCAGATTCTCTCTGAATTTCGGATAGGCGCAGGAACTACAGGAGGTACAGGATCTCAGATGTCTTAGGGATGATTGCAGTAAGGAATCTTGGATGCCTATAATGTTTTGAAGGGTTGTTACAATATGTATTTCGGAAGTCAGTCCACCATCTTTTTAGCCTTCTTACAATCTCGCAATCATCACCATAGCAACATAACGGTCTCGGCATACTTGTGAATGGAAGGGTCCTAAAATAACACTCTTTGTCTCAGCCTATTCTCTAGGTATCGCTACAGTGTTGACATACCGGTGATCTCATTCCAGCATTCTAGACACAGTCAAGATCAAGGTGAAGTAGCAATGATGGTCTCGGTCATGATCCGTATCTCAAAGTAGCTCACATGCTAATATAAAATACCTCGTTGATATGGTGATCTAGGTGGAAGTACAAGCAATGGTGCAACTACAAGAACCTCTGTGGCACTATGATGATGATCTCAGTGAAGCAACAATAATGATGATGATGATCTCTACAGTAAGAAGAGGATTGATGTCTTGGTCTTGGAGTGGCCTAGTAGGTCAAGGGTCAAGGTCTTGGTATTCGTCAATTGGAATCTCTATAAGAAGAATTGTGTGCGGGTTTTCCTCTCCAAGAGGGAGAGGTTTTGGCCTTGGCAGAAAGCCAACATCTTGTGTTTTTGTTTCTTTGTTTTGGTAGCAGTTTGATGAAGCAAACACACACACTAATAATAAGAAGATCAAGCTAAGATAAATTGTGAAAGCACTTCACAAATTGTTATCATGCTAAGAAGAATCACTCTTACTCTAACTGCGGTAGACTCTTCAACAACATGGAGGTGGTTAAGTTTTGCATGGAGATGGTTAAGTGAGGGCCCATGATGGAGGTAGAATTGGAGGGAAATGTGCTTCACGAAATTTATATAAGGAAGGCAACTCTCCTCATTTCATTCATCTTTTTGGCATATCGATTTCTCTTTGGTTGCTCGGGCTGCTTAGCCGAGTCACTTGCTGTTTAGCACGAGTTCTTCAAGCGAAGAGCTCACCCTTTCTTCGGGGGACTTCGAGTGCCAACCTAGGAAGGTTTTTTCTTCATTATTTAGGACGAGGTTCTCATTGTGATTTCTAGCAGTTGCATTCATCTCCAGGGGGTGCGTATTACCAGAGGACACAATGAAGAGGAGGCCGAGTTTGCTTGTGGTGTCTTGTAGTGGAGTTTGTTTGGGAGATGTTTTGGAGAGGAGGCATAGGATGTTTGCTATCATTTTGGGTAGTTTGGGAGTTGGAGGAGTGGTCTTCTTTGCAGGGAGACTTTCACACTTCCTGGGCCAACGCAGAGGCAACACTTGCTGCTCACGTGGAGGGTAGAGTATCTGTCTTTGAGGTTGAGCTTCACCGGGGAGGTTAAGGGAAACATTTGGAGAGGCGATTGCTTCATTTTTCATAGCTTAGAGGAGGTTTTCGCTGGAGTTGTTTGCAGGCTATATTCTTGAGCAGTTTGGAGGGCATAGGGCATATTGGAGGTTGGATTCAGGCGAAACCCTTTCTGGTTTTTTGTGGGTTTTGACCAAAGAGCTTGGGGCTAAAGTTTCAACAATTTCTGAGCACCAAAGACGGGGTTTCTTCCAGTTCATTTATAGCTAGTAGTGTAGTTTCTACGGATTATGCAGAGCATTAGAGGAGCAATCATTTTCCAACTTTGAGATTAATGTTTATCACCTCGGTTTTGTGAAGATTGCCCTTGAGGCAAGCGCAGGTGCATTTCTGCATACTATTGTACTTGCTCCATTTCATTAATAAAATGACTCAACTGGTTTTCACTTCCGGAATTTATTGAGCATTTCCTGATTGTTTTAATTTTCTGAGTTATAAATCGATTTTCTTTTGGATATCACTGTTTATTTAAGTTGGAACATTACACATAGCTTAGGAGACAAAGCCTACTTTATGCTTTTCCAATATCCCTTGAAGATGTAGTAGTTTCTTGCTCATCAGGATTGAGACATTCAAGAGTTCCTTTTAGATGTAGTATGAAATGTTGAGGAATTGGGTGACATCTATTAAGGGGGTAGAGCTCATAATAGGATTCTGCCCATGTGCTTACCATGTTTGAGTGATCTTTTGCATTTTTTATTTTTATTTGTGGCTTCATAAGATTTTATCATTCTTTTAGCAGCATCAACCTCACAAGGAAAATTTTCATCCCCTGACTCAAAGATGAGGATATAAGGTGCCAGTCTCAATGAGAAATGACAATCAACCAAAGGAATGGATGTGGATAATAAGGGAAACATGGAATGTGGTAAGTATGTATTACCTTGGGCATGATATTTCAATCATTGCTTCCTATTAGTGCCCCTCCTAAAGAACGGACCTCAAGGGAGGTCACATTAGACTATGAGTGAAGGACAACCTCCCAAGTGAAGCATGGGAGTAAGGCTTCAATCAAGAGTGGTCAATCTTCGAGCTTGGCCTGTGATCCATATTAGTATGTCCCAAAACATTAAATGAAAGCACATCATTACAAGAATGGTTAGTGTGCCTTTTGACAAATGACCCACCTTCCTTCAAGAAGCATGTTAGATGGGAGAGAGCATTGGCTGGAGCATAAGTGGATGGATTTAATGTAGTGCTATATGTTGGCCATCATAGGGCTGCTAGCTGGATGGCTGTCAAATGAGGAGAATTTTTTTTCCTACGAGTTACCCACTTTTTGTCGGTAACATGTCTCTGAGGTGGTTATCCTAAAGGGGGCAATGGGCTCCATTTGCCCTAGATTAATAAGGCGGTAATCTTTATCATTTGTTTCATTCTACTTAAAAGTTAAAACCCTAAACTTGTTTTTGTTTTTATTTCATGATAAATGGGGGTGTTTAAGGGTTTATCTCGGAGGTTTTATGGTTTATTCTCTCTTTTATCTATCAAGATTTACTACAAATTATTCCAATAATTCCAACATGTGGATATGGATCACCATTAGACCACACAAGGGCTCTCCTCCCAAGAGAAATGATGGTTAGTTCTAGGTCCCACATAGCTGAGCATTGTGGAGGTGGAGGATATGACCCTTTTTTCCATTTCCCATCATAAGGATATGTTTTGTTCCAATTAGATTGTTCTATTTTCTATATTTAACTTACATATTGTTTTACAAGTAGATGCTTCAGAGCTCCCCTAGTGTGTCGTAGATGCTGATCTACCCCACACCGTCATGACCATTCTTGGTCATTGGAAAAGATTAACAAGAAATGCTTCCATCAATTTATGGAAAGTGATACGCCTTGGTGGGTATTGCTTCATATAAGTAACAATAATACAAAGTGTGAATTGTAGAAAAAATTTGTGGTTGCAGGTTTTCCACTGAAGAGATATTGCTTTATTTTCATATATTTGTGTATGTGTGTGTTCCCTTTGATCTGAGCTAATATATCATTTCAAGTTTTTGAATTCCAAAATTTCCATCTACATTCTTGCTAAAAAAATGAACTCGTTTGGATTAACAGGAAACACACGTGATTGAAATCGTTGTCACTGATGTGGAAAAAGGTATGTTGATGGCCCTCAATATAAAACTTCTTGTTTCTACATACACTGTGTTATTTTTGCACTATTCTCTGATCTTGTGTTAGGCCTCATTGTGATTATAAATAAATCCTCTTGCTAAGCAGGCATACATATTGGCTCCTATTCAACCTTGTTAACAACAGCAATATTCTTGGACCATAAGAGATCAAATGTTTCTGCTCCAAAGGAAGAACTCGATTTGGCTTGGAGACAACTTTGCTCAACAGAAACCATAAATGATGTATTCTCATATTTTCATTTGTTACTTAAGTACAAATATCTATAGATGATGCCAAATCTAGAATATAGAGTTCAATTTCATTTCTGTTATTGAAATTTGTTGACCTTGAGGTCATTTTTCTAATCCTCAAACATTTTCATCTTGCTGTTGATCGTTTTCCTTTCCTCTGCAGGAAAGCAAAAGCAGCATACATCAAGGGAAAATAAGATGTGGTATGTTTATTTCATCCATTTTTACTGATGAAATGTATGCCAATAACCATTTGTTTGGTACAAAAGGTGGAGTTATTCAAATTAGTCCTACCAGAGAAGGCCCTTGGACGACTGTAAATTTGACCTCTGCTGCTTCAGCAGTGTGCTGGAGAATGGAAAATGACTCAATAGCCAGAGAAGTATCTGTCAAAGGAAGTAACAAATATGTAATTATCAGATCTCTTGTTTCTGTCCTAAATCAAACGGATTTCTCAATTGAGCTGTGTCTTTTCTCCGAGTCTTCAAACTCACAGGTTGAGAACAGTAATGACCATTGGCAGTGTGATGAGCAACAAATTTCAGATAATATTGCACAGGATGAAGTTTTTGAAAATGAGAAGTATCATCCTTTACTTGGTTGGGGAAGCAGCTTCCCTGGTCATCTTTCACCTTCTGATCCAGGGCGCTGGAGTATGCGGGATGACTCCTCTTCCCAGGTAGAATTCTCTTACTTTCGGAAGCCTTTCATTACTTTTTAAATTTGCATTGTATTAAGAATATCACGATGGAGGTAGATGTGGCTCATGAAAATAAAGCAATCCTCATTTTCTTCTCTTTTTTGGAGAAGGGGAAGTTCGGCTAAGGAAGGATTTCCTGACTATTGAAGATAAAAACATAGTTGTTCAATTTGCACCTGTTATAATTATCAATATATTAATTATTTTGGCATATCTTCAGAGTGTCAACCTAATTAGTAATTTACATTTGGAAGAGATCAACAGAATGCTGTGTTTGTTGAAAGAAAAAGATGGAGTTGTTATGGCATAAATATGAAATGCACAAATCTTCATGGACATCATAAGATTTTTGTTTCATTTACTCGAAATATTAGCAGATGGGATTCTTTTTCCTTTTTCATATTCTGCTTTCTCTTAGGCCGATATGTGTCCGAGTCTTGGACTTGCAAGCTTGTGTTTGAATTCTTTAGAAAGAAATAGAACGTCTTTTCCAGTAAAACAATTCTGTATAGCAGAGGTCCTTTGTCATCAATTAACTGAAGAACTTGGTATTTCCCATTGAAGGGCCAACTGTGTAACTCTCTATTGAAAATGGCTCAGAAATAGTGATGTAACTTAAACAGGCAAAGACACCTCAAAGTTTAATTTAATTTTTTTTGTGTGAGAAAACTAGGATGATAATTTGTTGTTGGTGCATGCTTACGTTTGTCTTAGTTGATACAGGACTTCCCAGAAATTCAATTGCCACCTAACTGGGAGTGGGCCAGTGATTGGCATATTGATAACAAAAGCTCATCTTCTCCTGAAGGTTGGACATATGCAGTTGATTTTCGGCATCTAAAATGGCCACCTCCATTTGATCCTGAAGGTCCCATGCTCTTTGTCAGGAGAAGGCGATGGGTACGGATGAGACAACATATATCCAAAGATGGAAGACACTCATTTTCTGTAGGGATATTAAGGGCAGGAGATGTAACTCCTTTACCTGCAGCATGTTTGGGTCGCTTTGGTCCAAAATATATTTTGAAATTTAAACCATGCAGTTTAAATGGTGTGGATGAATATCTTTGGAGCAATGTATTGAATTACAGAGGAAGACATGACAATACGCCAAAGCATGAGAATATGCCCCATATATCTGTTTCTTTGCTCATGGAAACAGAGGAACTTGTGTACTCCCCTGCAAAAAACGCTAATAAAACAACTCACAGGAATGGTTTATGGTTTTGCTTGAGTGTAAAGGCTACTGAAATTGGAAAAGATGTTCATTTGGACCCGATAAGGGACTGGAAACTCGTGCTTACTGCTCCATTAACTCTAATTAACTTTCTTCCAGTAACTTCTGAGTTTTCTGTTCTCGAAAAGCTTTCTGGAGGTGAGTTGTCTGTTCGCTATAGGGGGGTGGTCAAATCTGGAGAAACGATTCAGGTTTATTCTGCTGATCTTCGGAACCCTGTTTATCTTTCTTTGATTCCACAAGGTGGCTGGCAGCCAATACATGTATGTTGCTATTAACAGATTTTGTATTTTTTTATATTTTAATTCCTCAATTTACAATTTTTTAGATATTTTTTTCCCTGAGATAAAGCAATGTATTTACGAAGTCATGACTGTTTTTGAAGGAGGCTGCTCTAATTTCACATCCTACGAAGGATCTTGCTCAATACCTAACATTGAAGAATTCGTACTCTGGCAGGTCAGCTTCTTGTCATATACAGATATTAATATTGTTCTTTCATAATAAAGCTAGTCAAGTAATTGCAAGCAAATGACAGTCAAGCATGTTATCTTTATTTCTCTAAGCACGATGGAGCTAAGATGATTATGGTAGGATAAAAGTAGCATGTTCATACTAACAAGTAATTATCTGATTTCATTTTGATATATCTGATGTGAACTGTTGCAGAATGGTTCAAGTTATTCTTGAACACAATAAAGATGGTAAGGACACAGTTGCAAAGATTCTTAGAATCTACACACCATACTGGCTAGAATGTGTCAGATGCCCTCCATTGCAACTTCGGCTTGTTCGTATGGACCCCACAAGGAAATTAATATCTAGTACAACTGCCAATAATGAAAAGATTCTGGAACAAATCAATCAAGAGGAGATGCAGGCTGGTTGCACTGTCATTTCAACATTTGATCCTAAATCTATGGGTCTTTCAATTGCATTGAGTGATTCTCCCAGCCTTTGTTTTAGCCCGGCAACGGCACTTTCTCCTCTTACTGATTTGGTAAGGTCGTGATTGAAATGTGTATTAACTGTATGCTTGCTATTAAGATTTCCTAAATAATTGTCTAATGAAGATATGTTGTGTTTCCTTCAGGATGGATCATTAGATCTTAAAGCACATGATGGAAATGGCCATAGTATAAGGTTATTTGTTTCAACAAAGCCATGCCCTTATCAATCTGCTCCAACAAAGGTATCTTTTCAGATTACACAGACTTATTTTACACATACTGGAAAACCTGGAGCCATTAAATTTCGATAGCTTAATCCGTGTTCATGGCAGGTTATTTGTGTTCATCCTTACATCACATTCACAAATAGAACTGGCCAATGTCTGTATATCAAGATGAACAGCAATGACCAACCCAAACCTCTTCATGCATCAGACTGGAGGGTAGCTTATTGCATGGTTGATACAGAGGAACCAGAAAAGCTACAGGTAGTATGCCAATGATTAGTTGTAATCATGCATGCATTCTGTTCCTTACGCCCTATTTTTTTCAATAATGCTGCTGAGGAAGGGGTATTGTAATTATAGACAATTGTGTTTTCATTTTATGGTTCAGTTAAGTGATATGGAAAATCAATCAAGTGCAATGGAATATGATTACCCTATTGTCAATCTCCATAATCATGGAAAATGATACTTTCACTTTTTATGTAACACTAAACTCTCTCTCGCCTGAACTTTACTCTATTTCTTAGTGTCATATTGAAAATAATCTCTTTTATTGTTGTCTGTTGTAGATAGTTAGTGTGACAGTGTCTTGATGGACTTTTGTCTCTCTAAGCTATAATTTATTGATTTGAGAAACTATTCAACCCCAAACTTTCAGGTTCGTTTGGAGAATACAAAATGGTCTTATGCTTTCGCTATCAAAGAGGATACCATTAGTGTGGTAGTGCGGAAAGAAGATGGTACAAGACAAAATGTAAGAGCTGAAATTCGAGGTTATGAGGAGGGATCAAGATTCTTGACTGTGTTTCGTCTAGGATCAAGTAATGGTCCTTTTAGGTAATTCTATTTGCTGTTCATGAATATACTGTGGTACTTTTGTTTCCTCCATGCATTGAATTGTTTAGTATCATTCCTAAAGTCTTTGTATAATTGTTATTTTACAGGATAGAGAACCGTACAAATATGAAACTGATTAAGCATCGCCAGTCTGGACTCAATGATGATGCATGGCAGCTCTTAAAGCCTTTATCAACTATGAATTTTGCTTGGGAGGACCCTTATGGTCAGCACCTACTCGATGTTCTTGTGGAGCATGCAGATACATCTAGCATTTTGACGGTGGACATTGATAAAGTTGGTGATTTTTATCCCCGAGATGGATCTGTTACCACTGGTATCTGGATTCGTGTTATTGAAGTTCATGATATCAAGGTTGTGAGATTCTTTGATGACAAAAGAAATCCTCAAGAAATATATACGTCTGAAGAAACTGCACAAGCCGGAAATGACGTTGAGCCAGTTCTCCAGAAACAAAACAGGACACAATCCAGTACAACACCTCTAGAACTCATATTGGAATTAGGAAATGTGGGTGTGTCAATTGTGGATCAAAGACCAAAAGAAATTTTATATCTTTATCTGCAGCGAGTATTCATTTCTTATTCAATTGGTTATACAAGTAGGTAAGTATTTGGTTTAGCAAGAACCTCTCTCCTCATGGAATGAGAAAGATCTGATGTTAAAATGGAGTAGTGCATTATGTTTAGTGTGCTTTTATGGATGTAGACTCTAAATTATCTTTTGTTTTATGCTTGTTTACAATAGTCTGTCAATAGGCAATAATTTTTATTTTTTGTTTTAAATCCCATCATATATTTACAGAAAAATATTTACATCAGTAAAGCAAAACGGTGGGAGTATACAATGAAACTTATATTTCTTCCTCAAAATTACTAACGAAGAAAAAAAAATCAGAACACGCTACTACATCTAGGGATTTGTCATCCTTTATCAGCAGCACACATTTGGCCAATAACTGAATACATTCCTCATCCATCTAAATGGAAGAGAGCGCAGATAAAGAACTAGCCTCATGATCAAAATCAGAACTACATTGGATCTTCTAATGGGTAAATAGAGTAGAGATCCTCAGGCTTTTGCCAAATCCCAATAAAAGATATACAAACTAAATAACTGCAATCACCTAAAAGGGTCACCCTCCAAAAAATCCTCCACGGACAAGAATTCAGAACTAATCCTAAACAAAATGTCAACCTTTCCACATGAACTAACAATCTCAAAAAATGTGCTTCCTTTTTAGCAGGCCATTATTATTTTGCATCATTCCGCAGTTCTCTTATATACGTGGCACGACAGCACTACCCCTGGTTTCTTTCTCTCTATATGCTACTTTTAGCAATTTTTTAGAAGATGTGCTTGCACTCCCATGTTGTAGTCATACTGACTGTACTCTTCTTCAGTCCCATGTTGATTTCTCGTAGCATCAGATGTGCTCTAAGTCTCAAATTTTGCAGGGAGGCTTGGGCACATGTATTCCAAAGAACTTATAAAGTGTTTTGGGAAATTCCACCCAGAAACAATTTCATTAAAATAATTAATTATTTTTAATGGGACCCTAAGTCTAAACTTAGGAAAATAAAATAATTAATGGTTATTAATCTAACTGTAGGTGTAACTTCTAGAAGAAGACGAGGATCATGCCAAAATGATCTTAGCCATTGATTAGCTTCTAATATGGGCCGTTGAATGTCAATGGCAAGATTATTTAAGAAGGCTTGAGGGTCATTTGGAAAACTCACAGAGAGTTGATCAGTCAGATCGAATAGCTAAAGCTAGAGGCAACACAGTGATTTGTAGTGATCACACAGTGAGGGGCAGAGGGAGTTTTGGCTAGAGGATCTTCTCCAGAGCTAAGAATACTCAACAGAGAGGCAGAGAGACACATAGAGGAGGTAGCACAGAGGGCAGAGAGGGTAATGCAGAGCCAGGAAGGGCTCAAGCAGGCCCCATGTAGAGCCACACAAAGTCCTCCAGCGCAAAAGTCTGAGTTTGTTGAGGAGGTTGACGTTTCTGAGCCAGGAGGGCTAGAAAAGGCTTCTGAAGGCAAATCTATTCTCATTTGAGCTAATGCAGGGCTTTAGAGGTTGACGCGGGGCCCACGCAGGGGCAACGCAGAACTAGCCGGGGAACTCGTGGTTCAGCTGCCGGATCAGCTGGGACTTGTAGTGTAAAGTGAGGTAATCTCACCAGTTTCTTCTGCTAGGTGATTTTCTTTGTAATTGGATTGCCGGGAGGGCATTTAATAGTTGTATTCTGAAATACTTTAGCTTAATAATAAAAACCCTTAGATCTACTGCACCGGTTTTCTTGTTTTGGGTTTTTCCGAGGACGTTTGTCCAAAAACAACTGTGTCATTTGTGTGTATCTTTCTCTATTGTTCAGTTTCTTGTTTCAACATATTATTTAATTGGTGTAGGCTGCAGTGTATGTATTTCAATGTATGCCGTAGGAAACTGCAATTAACTTGTTCATGTAAATCTAACAAGGAGGAGAAATATCATCAGTGCTGCAGTAGGAATTCTTGGGTTTAAGGAATTTTCACATGGTATCAGAGGAGTGTAGGTGAAGCAGGAAGAATAGTGCCAGAGAACCCAATGCTGAGGAGGAGATCGAAATAGTTGCAGGAGGCAACAGTTCGAATCCCCAGAGGGATTGAGCTGTCCAAGCCGGAGGGCTGAATTTCGAGGCAGTCTGTCTTTGAGTGAGTTGATAGAGAGAAGGGCTTCCAGATCGAAATTTGTCCGTGGAAGAAGGAGCAATGCTGAGCCTAAGCGTGAAAGAGCTGGTGGGACGTAATTTTTTTGCAAGTCGTTTTGCTGGGTAGAAAGACGTCAGAAGAAAAGAGAAGCACAGTGAGGGAATTTTTCCTCAGTAGACTTCCCACCAAGAAGTTTGTTTTCTTATTGGCTGAGCAACAACAATAAGAACAAAGAGGAGTAGTTTGACATTTTCATGGCAGAGATGGCAACCAGTGGGCTGAGAGATCAAGACAGGTTGGATGCAGCATCCAACTATGTCATCTGGAAGGAAAGAATGTCATTCCTTCTAGATGAGAATTCTCTCAAGATCTGTGTCGACAACGTGGTGGCTGTGCTCGCAGATCAACATCCGTTGAAGAAGTACAAGGCAGAAATGGCGAAGGCAAAGAGAATGATCCTCGACGGACTAAAGGATCATGTAGTCTGTTACATCGCTAGTAGAGGGACTGCTAAGGAGATGTGGGATGCGTTGTCTACGCTATATCAGGGATCTTTCGAACAACTAAAGATGTACTTAGAGCAGAAATTGAGATCTACACAGATATAGAAGGGGGAACGCATAGATCCATTCCTCACGAAGCTTCAAGAGACTTGGGATGAGTTAGTAGCTGTGGGGTCTACACCTCAAGGTTCTGAGATGGTTAGAATGGCCCTAAACTCGGTCTTAGAAGAGTGGCAAGTCTTTGTCCAAAGCATCCTGGGCAGGGTAGCTTTGTCAGTATGTGGGCAACTCAAGTAAGAAGAGCTAAGGAGAGATCTAGTCAAGTGCAAGCCTTATGGAAGCAGCTGCAGTGGGTCGAAGCCGGAGGAGGATGAGAATGCAGCCCTTGCATCGACGGCATAGCAGGAGCAGCGAAGGTGGAAGAAGGATGTCTCGTGTTAGTTTTTGGTAGCATCGAAAGTGCTCTAGCCTTGAAAATTGGTGGAGAGGCTAAGGCACATGAGTTCTAAAGAACCCAAAAATAGTTTGGTGAAATTCCACCTGGATTGTATTTTATTAAAATTATTAATATTTTTAATGGAGTTCCTCAGTCTAAACTTAGGGAAATTAAAATATTAATGGGTATTAATCAAAATATGGGTGAGAATGATCTGGAAGGTGGATCAAGTCACGTTTTAATCTTAGTTGTTGATTAGAGACTTAATCTCTGTCTTTTAAGACTCAACAGGAAAAGTATAAAATGGAGGCTTGGGGTTCATTTGGAAACACACAGAGAGATTGAAGAAATCGATTTTTTGAGGTGAGAAATTCTCAAGAGGAGGATCGATTGGGGAGATCTTGCAGTTGAGGGGTAGAGAGAATCCAGGAGGAGGACTTTCCGGAAAATACAAAATAGAGAGGCATAAAGAGCTTGGAGAGAGGCAATGCAGTAGCTAGGAGAGCTGATGCTAGGCCAGTCTGGGCCCACGCAATCCTGACGCAGAGCTAGAAGGGCCAGTGCAAAGCAGAATTGCTACCTGTCATGTAGAATCCAGAACTGTCGGAACTACCGGGAATTGCCAGGAACTACTGGAACAACAGGGAGAGCTGACACAGAGGATAGAGAAGGTGACGCAGAGCCAACATAGAAATAGCCGGGGTTAGCCAGTGTTGTGCCGGATCAGTTAGAATTTTGCCGGGTGAAGTGAGGTAAAACTCAATTAGATTTTCCGCTAGTATTTTCTCTGTAAAGGATTGCTAGATGAGCATCCTAGATTGTATTCAGATATTTACTGCCAATAATAAGAATCCTCAAATTTGTTGCATCGGTTTTCCCACATTGGGCTTTTTTCGGGGATGATTGTCCAAAAACAAGTGTGTCAATGTGATTGTTCATATTCTGATGTTTCTCTTGCTGTTTAATTTTCAGTTCTAGTTTGTGAAGTCTGCAACTGAATTTATTTTGGTATTTACTAAAGTATTGGTAAATAACATATCATAAATAAGAGAAATAAATCAATTATTGTAGCAAATTTTCACATGGTATCAAAGCAAGGTTCACGCAATATGGAAGAAAAGAAAAAGGGCATGGAGAACAATAGGGATAAGAATATTTCCGAATTAGCTTCCAGGCTGGAAGAGGAGTTTGCTTGCCTATCAAGTTTGTTGATTTGGGGTAGCATCGGATGTGCTCTAGCCATAAAAATTGGTGGGAGACTAAACCACATGAGATCTCCAAGACCCAGAAATCATTTTGGAAAGTTCCATCCAGGTGAGGAGTTATTAAAATAATTAATATTTTTAATGAGTTCCTAAGTCTCAACTTAGGAAAATAAAAATATTAATGGGTATTAATAAAGATAAGGATGAGAAGATTCTAAGAGATAAGAATCAATTCTATTTTAATCTTAGTCGTTGATTAGGGACTTAATCTCGACCGTTGATTCATCAACGGGAAAAGTATAAGAGAAGACTTGAGGGTCAGTTGGAGATATACTGAGGGAGACCAGTCAGTTCAATTTCTGGAGCGGGGCTTGCTGAGAAATTTGAACTAGAGGACTGGATTGCGATGAGAGGCAACAAGTAAATAATAGAGAGGCAGGGATAGTGCCGGAGGACCAGTGCAGAGATCAGAGAGGTAGACGTAGAGCAAATCAGAGAGACGCAGAGGCAGCTGGACTACACAGTGACTGGAGGGCTTGCGTGGGTGACACATAGAGGCCAAGTGCTGACGCAGTGAGGCAGAGTGTTGACATAGAGGGTCTGAAAGCTGCGTAGTGGCTAGCTGGACTGACGCTGAGCCTTGAGGAAGCGTTGGAGGATTTTGTGGTATTACTACCATGTAGTTATCTCTGTTGGGTAAAGCTAGTTTGGCACCCTAGTTGTACTCAAGAAAAGCTAATTAATAAAATCCACCTTTGTTGCACCGGTTTCCCGCATTGGGTTTTTCCGGGGACAATTGTCCAAAAATAACTGTGCTGATGTGTTTGTTTCTTGTGCATGTGTTTGTTTCTATATAATGGTGTGATATCTGTAGTAGAATTTATTTTAATATTTACTGAAGGGATTTCGTAAATAACTTATTGGAAAATAAGTAGTTAAAATAAATTAGTTGCTACAGTAATAGAATTTATGTTTAGAAATTTTCACATGGTATCAGAGGAAAGAATTAGAGACAGGAAGGGAAAATCAATTATGGGTCAAGATTGTAATGCAGAGGCATCCACGTCCGGAGACTTGTGCTGATTTTCAGAAAATTGCACAAGAGATAGAAATTTCGATTTCTCTATGCTAGCTTCCAGATTGGAAGAAGAAGTTGCTTTCGTAGCAAGCTCTGCATCATCAGGGGTATGATATATAGACAGTGGAGGCTCCTGGCATATGACAGGAATCCGGGAATGTTTCTTAGATTATCAAGAGGAAAGAATGAATTTACAGATCACCATGTGGAATAAAGCAAAGTGTACTCCAGTAGGGAAGGGCACTAGAGTTTTTCAAACAGAAGCAGGAGAGCGCTTCCGAGCTACCAATGTGCAACATGTGCTAGGACTGAGGATGAACTTACTTTCCGTATCACAACTTCAAAGCAAGGGCTATGACGTTTTCTTCATTAAGGAGAAAGTATATGTCAAACACCCAAGCTGGAAAAAGAAAGCATAGATCGGAATCAGAAGTAACAGGTTGCAGCTAGAATCACCAATGGCACTGATAGGAAGTAATGGAGAGAAGGATTTGAATGAACTATGGCACATAAGCATGGGACATTTGCACCATGGGGCTCTGAGAATTCTCAGGAAAATTGTGACATGAGTTCCAAATCTTAGTACAGAACGAGATGATGTATGCAGAGGATGTGCTCTTGGCAAGTATTCCAAAGCAACGTTTCCTAGAAGTAAAATTAGGGCCAAGAGTGTACGAGGATTAATAAAATCAGATATCTGCGGATCGATGTCCACGAAAGCTCTTAGTGGTGTCGAATACTTCATCACCTTCATCAATGACCATTCCAGGAAGACTTGGATTTGTTTTCTGGAAACCAAGGACGAGGTTTTCTGTCGATTCAAAGAGTTCAAGGCTTTAGTGGAGAATCTGACTGGAAAGAAAATAAAAGTCTTGCGCTCAGACAATGGTGGAGAATATGTCGACAAGGACTTCACCGATTTTTGTGCTAGGGAGGGCATCAGAAGAGAGTGGACAACTCCTTACAATGCAGAGTAGAATGGAGTAGGAGAAAGAAAGAACAGGACTATCGTGGAAGCAACTAGGGCTATGATGTATGATCAGGATATGCCAAAATTCCTGTGGGCAGAAGCATGTAGCACATCAGTCTATGTCCAGAATAGAACTCCTCATAGGGCATTGGGTAAGATTACTCCAGAGAAAGTCTTCATCGGGAAGACACCGGAAGTTAGTAATTTCAGGATATTTGGGAGTTTAGCATATTGTCGTATACCCGAGGAGAAGAGGAAGAAGTTAGATCAAACTGTAGAGAAAGGATATCTAGTGGGATATAGCGAGAACGCTAAGGCATATAGAATCTATCTTTTAGGGAGAAGGAAGGTAGTAGTTCGCGAGATGTGAAGTTCATGTAAGATAGGGCCTTTAGAAAATCTCGAGAAATGCCTCCCAAGGAGCAGTCAAAAGATGAACTGTTAGTCAAACCACTTCAACCAACGGAAGCCAGTACCAAGAATTCTCCTTCAGAACAGGAGGAATCACAGGAAGAGGAAGAGCTAATAGATGCACCTACTACCAGGGGAAGAACGAGCTGGGAACTTCGACAGATTCTGCGGGATGCAGAAGATTTCATCAGTGCTCCTTAGAACAATAAAAGGGAGAGAAGACAGACGGATAGATATCAGGATTCAGACCTTAGTAGCTCAGGATGGGGAACCTTATAGGTTTCAGGAGGCAGCTCAACATCAAGTTTGGATGGATGCGATGGTAGAGGAATACAACTCTATAATGGTGAATGATGTCTAGGAAGTAGTGCCTAGGCCTCAGGACAGATGAATGGTAGGTTCGAGTTGGATCTACAAGATCAAATACGCTGCAGACGACAGTGTGGAAAAATACAAAGCCAGGTTTGTGGCCAAGGGCTATGCTTAGAAGGAAGGAATAGACCATTAAGAGACCTTCACCCTAGTAGCTAGGTATACATGTATTAGAACCGTTATATCTCTTGCAACACAGACGAGGTGGGAGATTCATCAGATGGATGTCAAAACGACATTCTTGAACGGAGTAATAGAAGAGGAGTCCCAGTATAGGGAAATCACTAGAATGATGAGGTTAATAGCGATGCACAATGTGATTTGCATTGCCCATTCAAAGGAGAGGCTCAAATAATAGTGATCCAGGTGGATATTGGTGGCCACCTGCCAAGTCCACCTGGACCCCCACCATTGTCTTTCTCAGCATTTTCAGTTTCCTTAATTGTAGCACAACTTACTATTTTTAGCAGTTTTTCGGGTCCTGAACTTCCGGAGCCGTTTTGAGGCCCTAAACGACGTTTTTTGGGGAATCCGGGGGCAACACGAGTCCATGGAATGGACTGGTGTTGCCCGTTCCAACAATGATAGTGCTCGGATAGATCTTTCTAATGAGCTATTGTACGCGTCAAATGGAGATCATATGCCAAAGTTACGACCCTGGGAAGTTGATGTACCAACTTACCCCCAAACGGGGCCCACAGTTTGGCGTTTCATCTCCTAGGGTTAGGTTTTGGAATGTTAAGGGTTTTTCCATTGTTTCTCAACAATAAATAGGCCTTCGAGCCTCATTGTAACACAGTTCAGAGGCATGTAGCCATCACATCTCTTCTCAGAGATAAGCTACCATCGCCCTAGCTAGTTTATTGCCATTTCTGTTTGTAAGCATATTTCAGTATTTTCCGTTAATGAAATGAAGTATTATTTCCGCTGCATCTTTGTGTATATGGTTATCTCTGTAATTTGTTGCGTTCCTGTTTAAATCTGGATCAAATAGGTTGCTTGTTTTAGAAGCAGAGGAAGGGCTCTCCAAGAAAGTCTTGAGGGAAGGATAACCTCAGGTTTAAGAATATTAAAAAATGATGAATACCTAAGATCAAAACTTCCAAAATTTGTCACTTGTGATTGATGTGTTTATACCAGTGTTGTTAAAATCGCGATAAAATCGCGATTTTATCGTAAAAGCGCGATTTTTTCATTTAGCCGATTCAAATCGCGATTTTTATACATAAAAATCGGCACTTTTTTTTATAGCGATTTTTATCGAAAAAATCGCGATTTTTTATGTTAAAATCGCCAGAGGCGCGGGCAGCGGGCGTTTTATATAGAAAATCGATTTTTCTTTTATTTCATTCAGCAGTCCGCGCGGAGGAGGAGGAGAAGAAGTGAGGGAGAGGGTTGCCGTCGGATTTGGGAGCGAATCCAAGCGATTTTAGGAGGAATCCAAGCCAAGATCACCAATTTGTCCATAAACCAGGTATGTAGATTAATTTTTTTTTGTTTTGGTTCTATAAAAACCTTGTTTTTCATTGTTTTTAAAGAATTTTTGGAAATTTTTCATTGATTTGGGATGGGTTGTTTGTTATGACTATGAGAACCAATTTTTTATTTTTATTTTCTCATTTTCTTTAAACATTGTTTATTTTTTTTGATTTTTCATTGTTTTTTGGCATTTGGTTGGGTAACTTGGGTTTAGAAATTGGGATTTTGGAAATAATTAGCTTGTAATTTTGCAAATGCTAAATTGTAATTTGTATTTACTATTATCATTTATGTAATCCTAAATTCCTATTTCCTAATCCTTATTTTTCCATAGGTTTGCAAATTCAAAATTCAAAAACAAACATGCCAAGGAAATTGGATCCTTTCTGGGAATATGGTGACCCTAAAACTCCGAATGATAGACAAAACTTGTATTGCAAGTTGTGTGGAAAGGAAATATTCGGGGGGATATACAGGTTGAAGTTCCACCTTGCACAAATCCCTGGACGTGATGTGGGGCCCTGTCTAAAGACAAATGCTGAAATTATCCAAAAAGCCATGAGAGCATTGGGAGAATTAGAGCACACTAGAGACGCCAAAGAAGAACTCAAAAGGCAACTAAAAAGGTCAGCTGACGGAAGTGGGCCAAGTGGCACAGGTTCTACTGCAGCGTCAGTCAATCCGGTAGCTGCATCATCATATTTTGTTCCTCGAACCACACCTGGTTCACAACCAACTATTGGTTCAATGCTAAAAAGAACTGAAAAAGAAAAAGCTGACAAGTTGATGACAAAATTTCTCCTCTGGAGTGATATTCCTTTCAGCATTATAAGGAATAATCCATTTTTCCAACCTACTGTTGATGCTATTGCCAGTGTTGGCCCGGGGTACAAACTCCCTTCTCTTCATGATTTCAGAGGCCGGCTTCTTCAAGATGAAAAGCGTGACTGCACCCAAAGATTGGAGGATTTTAGGGCATCATGGGCACAAACAGGATGCACTGTTATGTCAGATGGTTGGACTGACCAAAAGGGGAGAACCCTTATAAACTTCTTGGTTAGTTGTCCCTTGGGGACTATGTTTATCAAATCTGTTGATGCAACTCATCAAATCAAAGATGCAAAAACTTTATGTGATTTGCTGGATGTGTTTATTTTGGAGGTGGGTGCAGAAAATGTTGTCCAAGTCATAACGGACAATGCTGCAAATTATGTTGCTGCTGGTAGAATGCTTATGGACAGGCATCCTGCTTTATTTTGGACACCTTGTGCTGCCCATTGTATTGATTTGATGTTAGAGGACATTGGGAAAATTCCCTTTGTCAAAGAGGTTGTTGACTCATCAAAAAGCATCACAAAATTTATTTACAATCACACATCTGTGCTTAGCTTGATGAGAAAATGCACCAACAACAAAGATTTGGTGCGCCCCGCCATTACACGGTTTGCGACGAGTTTCATATCTCTTCAATCCCTCTTGAATTCTATGTGGGATTTGAAGAGAATGTTTCTTTCAGAGGAGTGGCGTGCTTCGTCAATGAGCCGCAAACCAGAAGGAGAGGCCGTCTGCAGACTAGTTTCATACCAGGAAGACTTCTGGGCGGGAGTGCAGGAGGTGTGCGCTGTTACAGAACCTTTGGTAAAGGTTCTTCGGTTGGTTGATGCTGAGAAGCCCGCAATGGGCTATTTGTATGAAGCCATGGACAGGGCCAAAGAAGCCATTCGGTCCTACTATGATGACAAGGGAGATGATGGGTTCCAGAGACAACTCCTTCTATGGAACGTCATTGATGAGCGATGGAACAACACACTCCATCGTCCCATTCATGCTGCTGGCCTTTTCCTGAACCCTGCATTTTCTTATGCATGTGGGTTTAATTTTGATGTTGAGGTCGTGGAAGGATTATTAACCTGTGTCCAGAAGATGGTGAGAACTCCAGAAGAAAAATTGGAGGTCTCTAGACAAATTGAGCAATATAAGTTGTCAGCTGGCACATTTGGCTTTGAGATGGCTGTCATTGATAGGACGGTTAAAATGCCAGGTATTTTTTAGTTTGTAGTATGTACTTTGTAACTTTGTTTCAAATTTCATTGTTTCTTCAAATTCCATTTTTTTCTTATGTTTATTTAAAATTTTATTTGTAATTTTGTTGTAGACGCATGGTGGAAGATGTATGGTGGCAGAGTACCCCTTTTGCAAAATCTTGCCGTACGCATCCTCAGCCAAACATGCAGCTCCTCGGGATGTGAGCGCAATTGGAGTGTATTTGAAAAAATACACAACAAGAAGCGCAATAGGTTAACACTTAAACATTTAAAATATTGCAAATTTCCAAATAAATTTTTGAATTCATTAAAGTTTTAAACAATATTTTTTTTATAATATTAATTATTAATTATTAATTTATTATTTCATGAACTTTGTACAGGTTGGAGTCCCATAGACTTAATGACATGGTCTATGTCTACTACAATCTTCGATTGTGGGTGAAACAACTAGAGAAGACACCTGATACGGAAGCCATCTCATTGGATGGGATTGACACCACTGCTGAATGGAGGGTTGAGACCGAGAGGCCTCTCATGGATCCCACTGAGGATTGGTTAGTGCAGGATGAGGAGGAGGGGGAGGAGGAGGAGGAGGAGGAGGAGGAGGGAGGAGGAGGAGGAGGAGGAGCAGGAGGAGGAGGTGACACCGCCTACCCGGGCTACCCGGGCTACCACTACCAGAGGACGTGGTCTCCGTCCACCTCGGCCTCCTGTAGCTGCTACTACTAGTTCTTCAGCTTCTAGAGCACGTCAGACTCCACTGCCATTTCCACCACCACAGGCACCAGCTTCTACATCTAGAGGGAAAGAGAAAGTTGTGCCATTTTCTCGCAAGAGGGGCTGAGGAAATCAATAGGATTAGACTTTCATTTTATTGTATATGACATTATGACATGATGAGATACATTATCATATTTTTTGTTGATATTTTGAGGCTGAGTTGGACTTGGGACTCAGGACTTACTATTCAGGACATGATTCAATGTTATGTGTGATTTTAGCGCTAGAAATGATATTAAACATCTTATATATTAGTTTTTTTATCATATTTATGTGTCAATGTATTTATTTTATGTTGTAGATGGTTTAGATATTAAAAAAATTGAAAAAAAATGAATATTTTTGTGCCAAACGATTTTTTCCCGCTTTTTTCCGATTTTTTCCCGATTTTAACGATTTTTTCCGCTTTTTTCCCGGCGCCGATTAAATCCCGATCACGATGTGTGCAACACTGGTTTATACTAGGGTTCAAAGTGAGGCAAGGATAGCTCATTCAATGGAAAGATTCAATTAAAGTTTGAGCTTTGGGAGAAGCTAGGGTGACTTTCCACAAAATCCCCTTGAAGAAATAATATAAGAGGCTAAGGGTTGACAAATGTATTGTTGTAAAGGCTCATCTAGTGATCACCCATAGTTAAGAGAAAAGGTTTTGAATAATGAAATACAAAGTGAAAAGCTTCAAGAAATCCCTAAGTCAAAGGAGCTTCAAGGGTTCCCTTTTGTTGTGATAGCTAGGGCATCAATTTATTTGAAATACCACTATTGGAATTCATTCAAAACTGAAGGATGCCTAGAGGACACATAAATGAGGAAACGTGTTCGGACAGAATCCTAAAATTCCTCCTCCCTAAAATTTCGCACCAAGCCCTAGAAAATCTCCTTATCCTTAGGGGATGAAGAAAAGAGGAATAAAAGAGGTGAAAGAATGATATTTTGTTAAGTTAATGTGATCGCCAAGGATGTAGGACTAGTGCCTAGTCTATTGGGAGAATGGAGTCAAGAATGAGATTGATTTAGGGTTTTGTTCTATCAAGGAGCCTAATTGCAGCTTCACATTGTGAAAATTGCTAAATAGAAATCCAACTAATTTGACTGATATCATTTTTTCTACTTATTAATTCAGAATTAAGTTATTCCCAGTGTTTCTACAACAAATATCAAAATAAATTCTACTGTAGCCTTCACAATTTAAATACCGTGGAAAATAAATGCAAGGAAAAATACTAGCACAAGTACAATCATAACGACACAATTATTTTTGGACAATTGTCCCTGGAAAAACCCAATGTGGGAAAACCGGTGCAGCAGATGAGGGTTTCTTTATTGATCTTCAACAAAATCTCATATACAAGATACAATCAGCAGAATAGAAGAGAAATTTATGTGAGAAATTTTACAAACAATTTCGCACGCTTCATAGTGAAATTCTGACTCTAGAGAGGACTTGCTGCCCTCACTGCATCTCTCTGTGTCACCTTCTGCGCAGTGACTGTGTAGTCCTAGAGTCAATGCGTCTGTGTTACCCCTCCTCTACTCTGCTTCTTCTCTCTGCTTCCTGTACTCCCGAATCTTGCTGATGTCCTCTCTCTCCAACCCGTGACTCTCCCTCTGATTCGATTTTCTCTTGCCAAACTTCAGCTAGTGAGAAAATCGATCTACTTGGGCAATTGAGTATCTGCCTGGTTCCACTTCCAAATGCCCATCGAAGTCCTTCTTATAATTCTCTTGTTGATCAAGCTACGACCCAAATTAGATTCTAATCAATGGCTCAGATTATTTTGACTTGATCCTTGTCTTCTTCTAGATGTTTCACCCTAAGTTTAATTAATACCGTTTAATTATTTTAATTTCCTAAGTTTAGACTTAGGCATCCATTAAAAATAATAAATTATTTTAGTAAAACTGTCTCCATGTGGAATTTCCCAAACAATTTCTGGGAATTCTGGATTACATGTGTCCTAGCCTCCCTGCAAATTTTGAGGCTTAGAGCACATCTGATGCTACCAGAAATCAACACTCCTTAGTGAGGAATGTGCTCTAGTAATGCAACCTACTGAAGCATCACCCTTCTTGGTAACATCTCCCTCTGTGCTGCTGATGTCTGACATCGCTGCTCGCCAACTACTGCGCAAATGCTGCATCCAGGCTACTGGTGGCCCTGCCACTGTCAACTATGCATCTGCACTGCAACCTCCTCATGTTTCAACTTTTTATTCAAAAGCATTAGTAACATATACTTATGTATTTACTATTTAGTAATTTACATGCACATATAGCTACGTGTGTGTGCATCTCACACAATAATCTACAATTAGTGAAACAATTCACTCCTGTCTAGTCATTAAAAGGATGATCAGCTCATCCTAGAGCCATTATTTGTCTTGGACTTAAATTGTCCATCTGCTCAGCCACTTCTCAAGTGTTAGGTTGCACTATTCTTCCTACAGCTGGTCTCCCAACTTGTCGACAAATTGTGCCTTTTGCTTCTATACCTATTTGACAGATATTTGGGAGAAAGTTGTGTGTAATCTCTGCCTCATTCTTTCCTTCTGGGTGTAATCCTGGTTTACAGGGGTGGAGAATGTTGCAGTGGCACTTAACCTCAGGATAAGTTCACTGTAACTTCGTCCATTACATCTTCTGAAAACACATACACCGCATGCATTGAATGCATTCCTATGACATGCCTCATGAGTGCTTTATCCATTCTCATTATATGCATTTAAGAGAAGTTTTATCTACAGGAGATACATCTCCTTTTATGGGAGCTTCAGCTATTAACCAGTATTTCACAGGATACTACTGCACCCACACATCCTTACATGTCTTGGGTGGTCATCATAGTGCAGTATTTGGCATCCTGACACAATCTATCTTGCAGCCAGAGTAAAATTTCCTTTATGTTATGCTCATAGCCTTTGCATTGTCATGCTGTATGTCAAGAAGGCTCTTCTTTGAGATCCTATAAAAATGAATGGCCTATTTGCAGTCCTATAGGCTTCTAATTAAGTCTTGGAATTCATTCATTCTTTTGTAGTTACAGACATCAGAATGTATCTCAAATAGTTTGTGAAGTCCGTGCTAGGTTCATTAGCTTCTTTAAATATCTGTAAGCTGACTTTTCCTGCAAGTTTTGTCTTTCCTATGTTCTTATGCATGATGATTCTATTTTCTCAAATGTTGTTCAGTTGGTCTTTGTTCGAAGGCAGCACATCAAAATAAATGAAAACAGCCTAGGCAAGCTGAAAATCAAAAGAAATTTGCAAGAGGTTTATGATTAATGTCTCTTTATTTAATTAAAATAAATTTGATGGGAACTGTAAAAGTGCTTAACACATTATTTTCTTAGTGTTCATGTAATTCTTGAAATGACAAAGCAAACATCAACTTTCTATATTGATGTTTCATACAGAGAACAAGCTTTAACCCTCCAATCCTGACATACAAAATAAATCAGAAAGTGGTTTGATCCATTGCAGGTTGAAGCTCCTTTTGGAAAACTTACAGTTAGACAACCAACTTCCGTTAACAAGCATGCCTGTACTACTATCACCAGAGGTTCCTGGTGATATGCAGCATCCTGTGTTTAAATTAACCTTCACAATGTCAAATGACAATGCTGATGGAACTCAAGTGTATCCCTACATCGGCATCCAGGTAAGTTACATGAAACGTTGATCATCTTGTTGTAGATAAAGTAGGTTCTGTTGAAATGACCTGATTACAACTTCCTTGTTGATTCACAGGTAACTCAAAATTGTTGGCGCGTCAATGTCCATGAACCAATTATTTGGGCTCTCATGGACTATTACAAGAATATTCAGTTGGATAAGTTTTCTGGAAGTTCTAATGTCACTGAAGCTGACCCAGAGATCAGAATAGAGTATGTATTTAAAATCCTTTTCTTTCCAATGAAATCAGTGAAGGTTGCATGGAGAAATCAATTAATTGGTTATTATTTCACGGTTATATTTTGTGTCCTCTGGTAACATCGAACTAATTGCCCCAAACAAACAAAATGATCAAAGTAGCTTCTGAACAGCAGCCCACCTTCATCCAACTGTAAATGCCAGGCGGCGAGAGGCACATGGCATCTCATTGTCAAATAGTGGCTGGTAGGGGCTGTTGGCTGGCTGGCTGTCCAGTTGGCTGTCAAATGGAGGAGAAAAGTTTTCTTGTATGGGGTTACCCTATTATCACTATAATTTATATAAAAATAATATAAAATAAAAATAAAAATAATAATCATAATAATGATTAATTAATTAGTGATTATTGTTACCCACCAACTGTGGGTGATGGCCATAGGAGAAATTTTTTCTCCTAGATGGTCCTCAGGCAGCAACCAGCAGCCCCTTGCAGCCACCAGATGGCTCGATGTGCCACCATCTCTGCCACCTGAGCCAGCCATTATGATTTCTCGCCCATCTCTGTTATGATCGTATGTTTGAAGGCGGGTCTTCCAACTCCGAAAGTATGGATTTTCATTATGTAGTTGGGTATCTTTGCTTACTTATCATGGACACTTTTGGACATGGATTAGTGGGGGGATTTGTGTAATGTTCCAAATTGAAATTTACAGCTAATAACAGACACATCAACTAGGCAATAGCAAATAAAATCACACTTTAGCATGCACCATCAAAAACACCAAGAAACTGGGTGAATAAGCTTAGCCATTTTATTCATTCTGGTGTAAATGGTAGTACAATAATAAGGAACAAGTGCACCAAGATAATATGCCTCTAAATTCCTGGAACCCGCGCTGTTATGAAGTTCACTCCCCACAAGAATGGGTGGTCCCTTATTGCGCCCAATATGCTCCTCAATAGCTTGAATCTCCCTGTGAAACCCCTCCAGAACAACTCCAAGAATGTAGCAAAGCTCCCATAGGGTGGCACTCGAAGTCCTCCGAAGTAGGAGTTGAGGTTTCCCCTTGGAAATCTCGTGTGCTAAACAACACTCTGTTGACCCAGCTAACAACGTGAAGAAACAACGGTTCAGATATCAAATGAGCAAAAGGTCCCCAAAATGAGGCCCCCCACCTCAATTTATTTTGCTGCCCCTTCTATTCCTTCATGTGGCCCCCACAATTAGAGTTCCCTCCTCTTTCTCCCAACAAGTTCGAACTCTCCTAAGGGGGTACAAATTCCCTTTGGAGTGGGCCTCATATTCCACTTACACTTTGATTTATTACGTTTTCTAATGTTTGGAAGCCTTCTTTTCCTAAAAGTCCAAGTGGGGTCCTCCTAATTCACCTTTCCGAAGTTCTAATGCCAAAGTATCTCCCAATGGTCAAAATTGCAAAAATAGAATTTTTTCTTAACCATATTAATTAATTGGCGACATTACAATCCTCCCTACCAAAAATTGCTTGTCCTCAAGCAATGTATGAACAACCACCCCCTCTATCAGCCGACCTAGATAGTCACTGCAAACAATACTAGGATCCTAAATGTAGCACCGAGTCATCTCCGATCTCTGCCTTGTCTTCCCAGGATCCCAAGCCATCCTGCTCAGCGTGAAGCATCAGCGTGAAGCCACTAAGTAGAGCATCATGGTAGTATAAGATCTTAATCATCTCCTCATGAAACTTCTCTATCGAATAGTCCCTCTCGTGCACCTTAGGGGTGGACTCTTGAAGATGCAATCCAATCATGGTGGGATTGAACCCTCGCTTGCCCGAGCCTCCATTGATCTCCTCCTGCCGATCACCCTGCCACACCAGTGAAGTTCCCCTCACCATCAATGAATCACTAAAACTGAATGGAATATTTTATTAGAATAATGCTATTTAGTGTTTAACGCTCATTTTTATTAGCTGTTTCTAGTTTTATCTTTTTAGCAGTTTCTTAAAAGAAACTGGTTGTTTCTATTTCCTAATAGAAACTTGAATACTTATTGAGCTTCATTTTTTCATGTAAATATATTCAATACATTCATTGATTATGGTATCAGAGCTTAGGTATTTTTCAAAATAATTTTTCACTGTTTGAAAAATTTGTACTTCATTTTGAAAACGCTCTCTAGAGTCTGGAATTTTTTTTACTGGGTAGACTCACCAAGTATTAGTTGAGCCACTATTGTTTTGATCCGACGCTATTAATCAACCTATGGGGTTGAGATTTTAAATCTCTGGACGTGAATATTGTCATGGTCGTAGATTTCTGTGTGTAATAAAATCACCGTGTGGATATCCTACTTCTACCGAAGATTTGTTTTAAGAAACCCGGGCTCTCTGCTGTGGATCATTCATTCGATTGCTGGTCTGTGACTTGATTCCCGTTGCGTTTATTACAGCCCGCCAGCCGAATTTCAAGATCTGTGAACCAAGACCACGGTTCTGGGTATTTTCTGCATACAAACGGAGATCTATATTGAAGATAATTCTGAGGCACGTCGAGGGTTCGAGGATGCATTTGTAGATCGGGCTCGTGAAGCCGAGACGACATTGTGGATGGCTGCGAATATGCAAAGTCTGCGAGAGAATACATTTTGAAGCGCAGATTACCTTACCATACAATACATTCTGGACTTTATTCAGCATCGCTTCCCAGACTCCTATGCGGCTGTTCAGAAACTTGCTCGCTGTTCAGAGAGTGCATGATCTTGTCCTGTATGTTAACAAAGGCTACGGGATCTGAACGTTGTGCCGTTTCTTTTCTGAGATGCCCGTTCCGTGATTGATTCTAATAAATGCATCAAAAGGTGAATTTTTGCCCTCTATAAATCATAGGGAAGTCGTTGTGTTATTTCGATACAATTTTTTTTTTTTTTTGTTCTAATTTTGTTATGGGTCAAAATTGAAATCAACGTGATTTATTCCGCTGTGACTGTGATTTATTGTGGAGATTTCTAATCTGATGCTGTACTAGAACCGACCAAGGTATTTTACCTATTTGATTTGTCGAAACTTTTTTCCAATTACAGATTTGATGTGGGTTTTATGATATCTCAACTGGGTAATCGTCTGAATTTTCTAGGTGCATCGTTTTTCCAGACTCAATTTTCGAGTCAGCAGATTTAAATTTTGTTTCTAGCACCGATCAATTTTTTGTCCAGATCAGCCAGCATCTGTATTAAAATCTGTGCCAGACTCCTTTGTTATTTTCCGTGTCTTGGGAAACGTGCAGATGGCCTCACTAACCAATCTGATGTTGGAAGGCAATCAACGTTTTAATGGCAACAATTATAACATATCGAAACAGAGAATGTTGACCATTTTTGAATATAAGCATCTTGACCAACTCGTTCTGAACAAAGAGCTCCGTCCTAATACAGCTGGTACCAATCAAGATAAGTTTGATGATCGAAATTGAGAGGCTGTTATGCTTCTCAAACTCTCTGTAATTGATGATCAGTTACCACAGATTCCTTCTGGCACGACAGCTGCCGAAATCTGGCAACATTTGAAGGAATTGCACGAGACATCCGACAAGAGCAAAGCTTTCTTCTCAAGAATCAGTTGTTCTCCATCATGATGGACGAACATATGTCTTTACAGGAACATGTTAACAAGATTAAAGACATTCGAGATCAGCTCGACGCCATTGGTCGGACCATGGAGGAAGAAGATATGGTAGTCATCACTCTGAAAAGTCTACCAACATCTTATGAGCACTTCATAGAAACACTCAACATTACCTCCACTAATGTTGATCTGAAGTTTCCAGAGTTATGCACCAAACTCATGTAGCAGGATCATTGGAAACAACAGTTTGGTAGTGGTGCTTCATCAGCCTCCTCAAAAAATGCTTTTGCTGCCAAATATCAGTCCTCTCAATCCTTTCAGCATAAAGGTTCTTCTTAGCCTTTTAATCCTGCTAGGAAGAAAAATGTGCAGTGTAATTATTGTCACAAGTTCGGCCACATGAAGAAATATTTCCGATAGAGGATTGCTTATGAACAGAAGAATCAGGGAGGGCCCCATCAGACAGCGAATGTTGCAGAACATTCCAAGCAGACAGAATCTGCCTTTTATGCCTTTATGGCTAAAAGGTCTTCAGATCATGTCCCATCTTTTGCCTGGTACATTGACTTTGGTGCATCACGCCATTTCTCTCACAGGCGTGACTGGTTTATTGACTTCTCATCTTTCAGTGATTCAGTGGTATTCGGCGGAGGTGAAGAGTACACAGTGGTTGGCAAAGGTACAGTTCAGATCCAGTCTGGTGGGCGCACACTCATCTTCCTGAATGTGTACTATGTTCCTGGTATGGAAATTAATCTACTGTCTGTTAACCAAATTATGAGGAACTCTCCTCAGCTTGATGTAGTGTTCAGTGCGCACAAGTGCTCCATTATCGACAGGGACACTAGTCTTACGGTTGTTGTTGACTTAGAGGATCATGGTCTATACAGGCTTCTTTGACACCGGAGATTCTCCAGAAGTAGCTCTAGCAACTCGTGTTTCTCCTATCAGCACTTTATGGCATCAGCGATATGGGCATCTAAACATGCAGTATCTCTCTCAGCTCTCTCGGGAGGGACTTGTGTCAGGGTTACCTGATATTCAGACTCAGCAGTTGGGAGTATGCGGCGCCTGTCAAGCTGGCGAGCAACATCGGTCTTCATTCAAGGATAGAGAATCTTGGCGCGCATCTAAGGTACTCTAGTTAATTCATGCTGATATTTGTGGTCCTATGAATAAATCTTCTATTACTGGTTGCAAATATTTTTTGCTTATTGTAGATGATTTCAGTAGAAAGATGTGGGTGTATTTTCTAACAAATAAATCTGATGTATTTAGTATCTTTCAGAAGTTTAAATCCTTAGTTGAAAGAGTCTGGTTGTAATATCATAACTCTTAGGACAGATAACGGGGGGGGGGGAATTTTGTTCTTCTGATTTCTCCAACTTCTGTGATACTCATGGCATCAAACGTCAATTCACTACACCCTACACTCCTCAGCAAAACAGTGTTGTCGGACGCCGCAACCATACGATCGTTGAAATGGCTCGTTCCATGTTACAACACAAGAATGTTCCGAACAAATTCTGGGCTGAAGCAGTATTTACTGCTGTCTATCTTCTTAACCGATCACCTACTCAGGCTGTTAAGGGGAAGATTCCCGAAGAGGTTTGGTCTGGTTGTAAGCCTAAGATCAGTCACCTAAAAGTATTTGGCTTAGTTGCATATGTTTGGATTCCAGCTGCTTAGCGCTTTAAGTTGGATTCCAAAAGCCAGAAACTCATGATGATAGGGTACAATGATCATCACAAGGCCTATAGGTTGACAGATATAGCCTTTGGTCGTCTTAGCTTCAGTCATGATGTAGTATTTGATGAAGACAGAGGATTCTTTCAGTCTCCTCCTTCTGAGTAGTGTTCTGAGGATCAGCCTCACAGTGTTCTTCTTTCGGTAGGTCCACCTGATGGGAGGGATGATGCAGAATCAGTATTTGATGATGCACTACCTAAGCTTCCTCCAGAAAATAACCCTCCTCTTGCTTCTCCTATTGTTCCTGAGCCTTCTTCATCTCCTCCTGATATTGGTTCCTCTACTCTCCGGCCTAAATGGTGGGCTAAAACCATTGGTGATCTCCGGGATAATGAGCTCCTTGAAGGTAGAACTTCTAGACATAAGAGCAAACAACAGTCTACAGTAAATTTTGCTCTTATGGCTAACCTGCATAGTATTTTTGAGCCTCAAACCTATTTAGAGGCTAAGGGTACACTTGAGTGGGAACAGGCTATGGAAGCTGAATTCCAGAGTCTTCAGAAGAATCACACTTGGACCCTTTCTGATCTTCTTGCAAGGAAAAAGCCCATTAGCTGCAAATGGGTGTATAAAGTGAAATACAAAGTAGACGGAACCCTAGACAAGTATAAAGCTCACCTTGTAGCTCGAGGGTTCTCATAGAAGGAAGGCATTGACTACGAGGAGACCTTTGCTCCTACAACCAAGATGAGTACCATATGACTTGTCCTTGCCTTAGCAGCTCAGTTCAATTGGAAAGTCCATCAGATGGATGTAGAGAGTGCTTTTTTGAATGGTGACTTACAGGAAGAAGTCTACATGAAGCAGCCTCTAGGATTCAAGGTTGCTGGTCAAGAGCAGAAAGTTTGTAGATTAGTCAAAGCACTCTATGGTTTGAAACAAGCTCTTTGGGCTTGGTACATGAAAATTGATCAGTACCTCACAAATCATGGTTTTCAACAGAGTCCATTTGATGCAAACCTGTATATCAAGCATACTGGTGATGATATTCTGTTTGTGGTTGTCTATGTGGATGACCTTATCATTACTGGCAGCTCAACACATTTGATTCATGGGATCAAATAGGATTTGTGCAGCGCTTTTGATATGACAGATTTACGACTTCTTCATTACTGTTTGGGGGTTGAAGTCTGGCAGACTGAGAACAACATCTTTCTCTCTCAGTCCAAGTATGCCAAAAATCTTGTGGACAGAATCAGAATGCAGGATTGCAAACCTGCCATGACTCGTATGGAACTAGGGCTCAAACTTTCAGCTCAGTCATCCTCACCCCTTGTGGTCGAAACTTTATTCAGGCGATTAGTGGGCAACCTCATCTAAGTTACTGCCACTAGACCTGACATCAGTTTTGCAGTAAGCTACATTTCCCGCTTCATGTTAGCTCCTAAGGCTGATCATTGGATAGCAGCGAAGCGTGTGCTGCGTTATGTGCGTGGCACTCCTGATTATGGACTTCTGTACACTCGAAGTTCCGATCCTATACTCAGTGGTTACATAGATTCTGACTGGGCCGGTTCGGTTGATGACCGTAAATCTACAGCTGGGTATGTGTTTAGTCTAGGATCCGGTGCTGTCACCTGGACTAGTAAGAAGCAACAGGCAGTGGCTCTCTCCTCAACAGAAGCAGAGTATCAGGGAGCAGTTAAGGCATCTTGTGAGGCAGTTTGGCTTCGACGTATGCTTGCGGATATGCATGTTTTCCAGACAGGTCCTACTCCCTTGTTCTGTGATAATCAGGGAGTGCTCAAACTTGCCAAGAATCCAGTCTTTCATGAACGAACAAAGCATGTAGAAACCCATTGTCACTACATTCGCCAGCTTGTTGAAGATGGATCTGTTTAGTTGCGATATGTTCCCACTATCGAGCAGCCCGCTGACATCTTCACTAAGCCCCTGGGTCCTGATAAGTTTGTAAAATTCAGAGGATCTGTCGGTGTTGTAAATAGATTGAGCATTAATGGAGTGTATTAGAATAATGCTATTTAGTGTTTAATGCTCATTCTTATTAGCTATTTCTAGTTTTATCTTTTTAGTAGTTTCTTAGAAGAAATTGGTTGTTTTTGTTTCCTAATAGAAACTTGATGTTTCTATTTCTGTAAATATCTTTGTATTACTTATTGAGCTTCATTTGCTCATGTAAATCAATTCAATACATTCATTGATTAGATTTGGATGACGTTCCCATGTAGAAACCAACTCACCTCTACGGGTAGTTGAACTGCTCAACCATGTTATGGCAGAATCCCCTACTCGTCGTAAAAGGAACCTATCTTGCTGATATCATGACACCTCGGTGATGCCCGACTGCTCAACATGCTCGTACCGCACCCTCTTCTTTGGTAACACTCGGCCACTATATCCATCCCGATCAATGCTATGACCAACCTTCCAAGGAAACTCTGCAATGCTTGAGTCCACCACTCCACAACTAGCATCGATCCTGAGCGGGAACTTGCCTTGCCATATGATGAAGGTCTCAACGACTCTCCATGTGTCATCTTGGAAAAAAGTTGGATCACCCTCCATCGTAACCCTGCCCATTGATAAGTGGAGGGATCCTCTTGCCAACCGGATCCCTGGATCCCCTAACCATACTAGGAGCTCACAACTCCCACTCCCCATGGGTTGCTGCTGCATAACATTGCTACCTGCTAGAACCCGCCTGGCCCTTATCTCTTCCCATAGGTGGACCCTAAGTGCTAAGAATTTGTCCCAAGCATGCCAATCTTCTCTGCTCCTGCCATCCCATACAGTGAAATTCGCTATCCCAACTCCTGATGATACATCTGGACACAGCTCAAAGTGTGGGCACCCTCCTATAGACGAAGTCTACCATCCACCATCCCTCAGGCACCTGTAGTGCCTCATACTGTCTCGCCAAAAGTGCATCATGTAGATCCTTGGAAATCACCTCCCTAAGCATGAACCCAATGGTGGAACATATGCTGCCTTGGCAATCAACCACTTGATCCCTAAGCTTGTATCAACCAGCTCGTGCATCCATCAAATGTCTCAACTAGAGAGTTTCCTCTCTGCCCATGACCCGTGGGGTCTCACCCAATTGCCTAGGGTGCGCCTCCCATGTGCTGCTGCCTAAATGGAGAGCATCATGGGCAACAACAAAACGCCCTGTGAATGTAAGCAACATTGGAGGATGATGGTTGGGTAGGTTCACAAGGGAAATGTCTCATGGTTCGGGTTCGAGTTTGGGTTTGACAATGATTAGGTTCGGTTTGAGTTCAAATCTTTTGATGAGGTTCGCCAATAGGTTCATCCATATATATATATATATATATTTTAAAATCAATTATAGGATAAAATAGTAAGAAATCAACATCAGTAAACATCAAATATGCCCACTGACATGGACACTGCAAAGATAAACTATAAGCTTGAGTTGTGACATGAAGTTATGAGTTTTGATCTATGGACTTGGTTAATGGCTATGAGATTCGATGAGGTTTGTCAAGCCTCAATTTTTTTTTAAGGTTTGCCAAAATTCAAACCTCAAGATTAAAGTTCGACAAACCTTGTGACATAGCCCAAGGGTATGATCGACAGTTCGCAAGGTTGCAAGAGAGTAACCCTATGGACGACCCTCTTTCCGCCTCGGAATTGCTAACAACCCTCTCGAAGCCCTGTCTCTGCTAAACATGGTTTTCCTAGATGCTCAACCATGTCCTCATCAATCTTTAGGTGACCTGCATCCAATGGTACACCTACTGCTCCTATCCATAAGTCTCCTTGGAGGCAACGCTCCAAGAGCCCACTGCACCGCATCATTTGCCACTGCATACCACCCAGTTTCATTGCACTTCTCGACATGCCACTGTATGCCGCAACCTATCCTTGTACACCACTGGATACCCTTGTCTACGGCTATACCATCTTGTATCGTCCTGTGCCACTGTACCTATCACTCCTTGCGTGTACTCAATGCGATGTGAGGCACTCCTACTCCACCACGCAGTCCAACATACTACGACACACCCCCATGCATCTCCATGCCCATCTGCAGACCATAGCTCAACACTAGATGCTTTTACACATCCCTGGATGTGATGGCCTAAATTTGTGTTCATATGTGTCGGCCCGCACCTAACTGGTATCATCATCTCCACCATTTCATCACCATACTCTCCTATGAGTGGATCTCCCCTCCACATCCTCCTTGAGGGACCCAAGAAGTGAGTCTCCCTAGGTATAGTAGCGATGCCACAATTGCTTTGCTCCTTTGTGTCCCTTGTGCCCCACACAAATGTGAAGAATCCCCAGCTCCATACAAGGCATTATTTGGTGGCCTACCAATGCCACCTCCTCTAACAAACTCTTGCCAGAGTATGTTGATCATCCTGTGATCCCATGTACAACTGTGATACCAAGACAACCCAAGGAGTCTACCCATAAATTGGTTGGCCATGGGTGCTGACTGAAACTCCCCTAGCAAATGTGTGCGCTCAACCGCTAGGTCAACTGTACTGCCAAGGTCATAGTCAACTGGCATATTTGGGAAATGATAGGTAGTGCCATCTGGATCCCAATGCCAGTCTGTGCTTCTGGTATCCCCAGTGCTTGGAAACTCCCACTTAGCTTCACTTGTGTCCACTACCATCTCCATAACCCACTCCACCGGGTACCAACTCAAAATCTCTAGCCATCCAACCCCAAGATAGGGATTCAAATGTATGAACTCCCGTACACAAAACAAGCCCCCCATCCTGCAAATGATGTACCTTGCGCAACTCATGTCACCCCAATGTCAAGGTGACTCTGCCTCTCCCTCTCCAATGTGCAAAGGCAACCTACTAGTGCTACCAGCCCCTCTGAAGAGGGTTGCTCCGATGCTCTAATGTGCACTCTAACTGGACCATTAGGGAATCCAATCGTTCCCCAACGCAAGACAGTTTGGTCGTTGACTTGGCGCAAATTGCTCGCACACTCTCCAGCCCTTCGTTGTGCTGCAGAATGGCCTCTCGTATTGTCGTGGCCTACTCTCTCAATGCTAGAAGGTTGACATGAAACTGATGAGACTGTCGTCGGAATCTATCACTTGCAGACTCGGTCACAACTCTGGATATCTCAACAACTGTCGGCATCTCATCCATGGGTGGCACCTCCTCAACAAATGGCTCTATGGGTGTAGGCTCTGTCCTCTCCACTAAGGTGTCAACTGTGTGAAAATTTCTAAATATAAATCCAACTACTGTGATCAATATTATTTCTTCTACTTATTATCTCAGAAATAAGTTATTCACAGTGCTCTTACGGCAAATATCAAAATATATTCTACTGCAGCCTTCACAATTAAAATATTGCAGAAAGTAAATGCAAAGAAAAATACTGCCACAAATACAATCACAATAACACAATTATTTTTGGACAATCGTCCCCGGAAAAACCCAATGCGGGAAAATCGGTGCATCAGATGAGGGTTTCTTTATTATTCCTTAGCAAAATCTCATGTACAAGTTACAACTAGCAAAACGGAAGTGAGAAAATTTACAGACGCTTCCTCACAAATCTCTGATCCAGGAGAAGTACTCCTCTTCCCTCTGAGTCCTTCTATGTCCCTTAATGTCAGATTTCACACGTAGTCCCAGCGTCAACTTGCCTCTGCACTGCCTCTTTCTTCGTCATCCTGCTTCCACGGTGTCTCTCCTTGCTCTATGTCTTACGTTGCACTCTCAAAAGATGATGATGCCCTCTCTTTCTTTCTCACCTGCAACTCTCCCTCTGATTTGATTTTCTCTTATCGAACTATGACCAGTGAGAAAATTGATCTTACTCGGTTAACTAAGTTGTTGATTTGGGGTAGCATTGGATGTGCTCTAGCCACGAAATTTGGTGGTGAGGTTGGGGCACTTGAGATCTCCAATACCCAGAAAGGGTTTGGGCAGATTCTAAATAGTTCAGGAGATATTAAAATAATTAATATTTTTAATGGAGTCCCTAAGTCTAAACCTAGGGAAAATAAAATATTAATGTGTATGAATATGAAACTATGTTAGAATGGTCCAAAAGACATGGATCAAGCCAGATCTAATCTCAGCCGTTGATTAGGGACTTAATCTCGGCCGTTGATATTGCAACGAGAAAAGTATAAGAGGGGGCTTCAGGGTCACTTGGAGAATACATTAGAATGATCAGTCATTCTATTCTCTAGAGTGAGGTTTGCTAAGAGAGTTAGAATCAGTGATCAGAGTTGCAGCTGAGGGGCATTGAGTACTGAGAGGTAGAGATAGTGCCGGTAGAGCAGCGCATTAGCCGAGGAGAGTGACGCAGTAGCAGCCAGAGCTCACACAGGGCCACACAGAGGCAATTGGGAGTTGCACAGAGCCTCAGAGGGGCCAGCGTTGCTGACGAAGAGGGCCAGAAGGTTGACGGAAACCCATTATGGGTGACGCAGGGCCAACACTGGGCAAAGAGGGGCTGACGCAGTCCAGAAAGGCAGACGCTGGGGTTTCTGGGGCAGATTGGAGCTGAGTAGCTACCAAAAGGATTATCCGGGGTTTCAACTGGGAAATTTGTCTGAAACTGAGAGGTATTACTGCCAAGGAAATTCTCTGTTAGGTAGGCCGGTTTTGGCACCCAGATTGTACTCTGATATTGCTTAATAAGAAAACCATCAGATAGTTGCACCAGTTTTCCCACATCGGGTTTTTCCGGGGACATTGGTCCAAAAATAACGATGTCATTTGGTGTGATTGTTTCTTTTTCCTTCAGTTGTTGATCTGTAATATGTTGAGCATGCACTAGTGTTTATTTTCAGTATTTACATTGTAAATAACTTGTTAAGTAACAGAACAAGTAGGTAGGAATAAATCAAATAAAGTGCATGGATGTTTTCTAACTGGTAGTCTTAGAAAATTCAACATGGTACCAGAGCGTGATTGCAGACCACAGGAGGATTGAGGACATCAGCCAAGCGGAGCAATAGCAGCAGAAAACAACTGTCTCGAAGTGACAAAAGTTGTTTCTAGCAAGATTTGAGGCTCATGTATCATTTTCCAGAGCCACAGGAGACTTGTAACAAACAGTTCATGGAGAAGTCTGCAAAAGAAAATCAAGACCTGGCAGAATGCATCAAAGACTGGTCAAGGAGAGACGAACCGCTCAAAAGAGATAAACATGGTATGTATAGCACTGGTTCTCTCACCTCCCCTTATTGCTTTGATGCTGCTATGCTCTGTAGACTTTTTGGGAAACTAGACATTAACAAATTTTTATATGAATGGATACCATTATTGGATGTCGCCACCAATGCTACTATAGTGGACTGGGCTAAAATATTGTCTGATAACTTAGCTACAGCCATTGTAAATTACCGGTCTAAAAGAACTATTTCCTAGAGAATCTATCCCCCTTTCTACTTATCTGCATCTGTGATGGATGCGATTTGTTATATTTCCAAGTTTCCTTTGATGGGTTGGAAATGGACAACTCAAGACCCCTTACCCATTCATGTTTATCATAAAGAATTGTGGGATTCTAAGTTTACTCCGTATTTCTACAAGATTTGTCATGGAATTGTGTTGCCCCTGTACAAAATGTTGTATGATAAAGATGCTCCAAGATGTTCTCCTAAAGCAAAGGTAGACATACTCCTTGTTGCAAGATGGTTCAGAGAAGAACTGTTTACATATGTCAGGGTATTCGGAAGTGCCGCTTCCCCTCACGTCTTACCTTTGTATGTTCCTGATAAACTCTTGGCACGAGGAATTGCTTATCAAACTTGGGGAGAAGGAGGTTTGACTAAAGATTTGAAGGACAAAAAGAAGGCTATTTGGCCACAATTTGCTGTGGCCTTTGGGGCCTTTTCACTATTTGATATAGGCCATGCATTCAAAGAAGTAAACAACATAACATGTCTACAATTATTCAAGTTTCCAGGAAGACTGTTCGACCCTCATGATATTGCTAAGAATTTCACTACCGCAGTCAAAATAAAGGTGTTTTCTAAGGAAGAAGATCTTTTTGATGACATGTTCCAACAGAAAAGTACGCTTGAAAAAGTTCTGCATTCGGCCCAAATTCGATTCCCTCCAGCAGAATTTCAGCAGTTCAAGATATACAAGGAAAGGAGGTTAGCTAGTATCCCTGTGGAAGAACTACGCTTAGAACCCGTAAGGGAATCAACTCCAAGTATTAGTCTTAGTGGAAGTTCAGGCACAGATAGATCTAAATCTAAGTCCGGGAAAGAAACATCTGAACATTCCAAGAGATCAGAAAGTGACCATGGTAAAAGCAATGGGTCAGTAAAGGATACTGCCCAATCGAAAGAGCTCCCACAGCAACAGGTTTTGACCTCTTCACAGCTAGATCCTCCCCCTCTTATCATCCAGCCACCATCAGTCGAAACCGAGCTAGATAAAGAATGGGAGACATTCAATGATATGATCAATGTTGAGGGACCAAGTACAAAGACACCTACAAGTGATGTACAGGCAACAAAAGATATAGTCACAGGGACAATTAGCAATCTCTCAGAAATGGAACATATTCCTATCACCCCATCCTTTGAACTTATGCTCAAAATAGAGGAAATTCCTCCTCTTGATGTATTTTATAGTCCACAACACAAGGCAGTAGGGAGACAACAAAGGAAGAAAAGGAAATTGGAAAACGTGCTCTCTCATGATGTAGAGCAATTAGACGTCCTATGGCAAGATCCTACTACCGATCCCACTGAAAATCTCACCAAATTATCTCAAGATTGCAGGAGCATATGCTTCGGCGACTATTGATAAAGCATCTGAGGTACAACAACTGCTAAAAGAAAAGGAAGACCAGATACAAGTTTTGCAACAGCAGTTGCAACAAGCCAACGCCAACAACGAAGTACAGAAACAACTTGAAAGACTACAATAGGACTTCTAACAAATGCAAATAGGCTACCAGAACAGTTTGGCTGAGAGAGAAAAATAGTTACAGGATATGCAGGAGATGCACAAGGATGATCTTAAACTTACAGAATTCATCACAGAATCCATTTCCTTGAATGAACAACTACTACAGCAACAGGAAGCATTGTGCCAAAGAATATCACAGTGGAACTCTTATTGTGAAATAAGCGATAAAATCACTAATCAAATTGTGGATTTACGAAATGATTATGATTTAATTGATAAAAGAGTTATTGAATACTTAGCTTGGCAAGAAACAGAGGAGGGGAAGAGAGCAGGTGCACCAATAATCAACGACAATCACAAAGAAATGCTCTTTAACAAATGGGATGCACAACTCAGGAAAGCAGAGCAAGCAACAAAAGAAACAGCCACGGTAGCAAACAACGTTATTGATTGTATAAATGAAAATTTGCATAGAGCAAATCTGATCTCAGAAACCACTCTAGGGTATCTACCGAAAGTACAGCAATTGCAGACAGGCTGGAGACAGCAAGCTCAAGAAAAGGCAGAATCAATCCAAAGGCTAACCAAGTTGAATTGGGATTCTTACTGGGCATACTTGGTAAAACCACACAGCCAGTGCATGACTCTCAAATGCATCATCAATTCTGTCGAGAAGATGGAGCTCTCGTTGATTCTGTTTTTGCAGGATAGTTAAAGTTTGAAGTCGGTCAGCCGACTCTTCTCAAGCAAACGCTGGCGATTTCAAGGATCAGATACAAAAATAGTTAGTTGTTAATTTTAGATTCAGTTTTAGTTTTAATTTAGTTTTATTTTTGCCTAAAATGAGAATGGTCATTTAAACCGCATCCTACATTTTTGTAATAAGTTATTTTTAGATTTAGTTAAGTAGTATTTAAACCCTTCTCATGCATTTAGAGAAGGGTCCTGAAATTTGTCAAAAACTTATCCCCAAAACATGCACTTTTGTACCCTCTAAGGAGGTTTTGATGAATGAATGGAACATGATTTATTGATATTTGCATTTAATATTTGCTATTGATGTTGCACTTCTATACTCTTAGTGGATGTTGGATTAAGAAGAGATAAATCATTATCGCTTGAAGCTCATGAGTAGAACTAGTTATAAATGGTACTTCTGTCTTTTAACTATTTCTGCCTTTGTGTTAAAAGTGATATTCATGTTCAGTTGTTTATATATTGATGCATAAATGCTTGAGTTATCATTTGACATTTTTGTACGGTGATAGCTATTTATTTACACTTAATGTATGAGTAGCTTATTATGCGATATGCCTTTCACAATTGTTTCTTCTAACTTTTTATACGAAGTGGTTCATCTGTATTGAATTCTTTTCTCATAGCAGTTGAATGATCTTTATTACCAATTGTTATCTGAAATCATTTTAGATCGCATAACAGAAGGATTACACCCTGGGTTAGTGTAGACTTAGATATTTCTACTTATTAGAATACAATCTGCATGTTATTAGATTAGAGTTAGAATTAGAGCATCTCACTTAGGAACTTTTAGAAATGAAATATCAATTCTTCACACACACACATAAATTGGGAAACTGGTCCCATATACCCAGTCGGACCCATTATACCAAACGGAAATGGAGCTGCTAACCAAGGTCCGGACCGGGTGGGTATCCCTCTTGTTGTAGACCCGATTTTCAGGGCTTCAACAAGCCCACACAGGGATTTCTTTAGTCTACAAACATGAGTTCTCTTTTCATGAGTTTCAAAAGCTTTAGGCTGTTTTATATACACCTCCTCTTCTATCCCCTCGTTCAAGAATGTTGTCTTGACATCCATCTAATGAATCTCCCATCCCATTTGAACTGCTAGGGATATGACGGATTTGATAGTGGTGTATCGAGCAACTGGGGCGAAGGTCTCTTCATAGCCTATTCCTTCTTTTTGAGCATACCCCTTTGCCACGAACCTAGCCTTGTACTTCTCTATACTACCATCTGCAACATACTTGATCTTGTAGATCCATCGTGATCCTAAACTGATCTATCCTCTGGTCTAGGTACTACTTCCCAGACATCATTTGTCATGATAGAGTTGCACTCTTCTACCATGGCATCTGTTAGCGCTTGAAATTTCACCTCAGGCTGAGAAAGGTAAACTTCAAGGCAACATCAAACCACTTAGCCTCGTAGCTAGCCCTACGGGGCAGGAGAGGGCTCTCTCCGGTCTATCTCGGCAAAGATCTTCAACAGGCAGAGATAACCAATAAAGAACACTGATTTTAGGCTAGTACACTGATAAAAAGGTTTGATTTGGGATTTTTTAGGGTTTTGGTGGAAAGTTGGGGAAAGGCAATTCTGGGTGCGGGGATCAGACACAGTTTTTGTAGGGGGTTCTTTGGGGCAAGGTACGAGACTGTACTGATGCCTTTGAAAGATTTGGATGGATGAGAATGACCGGTGAGGAGCTAAAGAGAGCAAGAAACCTTCAAGAGTTCTCTTTAGACAGATGAAAACATAAATATTAAGCAAACTTAAAAGCAGAGCATGGCAATCATGAATTCTACTTTAACACTTCATTTGCTTAATTTGCAGAAGGAAAAGTAAGAAGATGAATCACATAACAAACTTACAAGTACAAAGAGAAACACACCATCAATACATGTAACCACAGGAATCCCAAAAAGGACTGCAAAACCTTGGTCTTTCTTCCTTTGCCAAAATTGCAGAGATACAATGAGTAATACAATAGAGCTTCTCCCTCAAGAGTCCAACCATGAAAATGACGAAGAAAGTACATAATGTAGGCAATCTAACATCTTTCCTTGCCTCTAGGGGTCGAGCTCACTATCCTAGGAGCTGTTTCAACCAATTCTAAACTGAGCACTAAAAACTAGGCAGTCAAAACAACTTGCCTCTATAAACTAGGAAACCAATTCATTCATTAAATTTTTTCCTATCTCATGAATGAATCTTCTAGAAGAGATAAATGAGTGTCAAAATATCATAAAATTACATCATTTACAACAAAGAGGATCAAAATCTACTCCAAAAAGTCAAATCCAGTCAAAACTGCGTTTTGCTGAGCTGTAGGTGAATTTCTGTGAAAACTGCCCAACAGGTCGCGCCCTAATCCTGAACAGGTCATGCTACTTTGGAGCTGCTTTTGAGGTACTTCCAGGTGTCCAAATGAGGCAAAAGTGGGCTTGTTGGAAAGGTCTGGATGTCTACTTTCCAACCCAAGTGGAATTTCTGAATTTGGTGGTCATTTGCCCCTCCAAAATTGCAATCTCCCAAGACTGCTTCCTGTGTGTCAAAAAGGTGGCAGAAAGTCATTTTTTGCTTGTTTTTTGACTTTCTGAAGGCCCAAAACTTGGTGAAATTTCTTGGCAATTGCTGAGCAAGTGTATCTTTGCATGACAAATCCAAAAATGTTGAGTTTTCCCAAAAAGGAGTTGCCCAACGAAAAGGTCGCGTGCGGCGCGCGACCCGTTGGTGGAGAAAACCTGTTTTTTGCCAAAAAAAATCACAAATGACCAAAAATGCTCAAAATTTTTAGAATTTTATGCTGGAAGTGAGTTATTTAGCACCATGCTCCTTCAAGGAGGCCTCAACCAAGATGTGGAGGGGATCGGGCCTTTTCCTTCGTTTTAGTGCTTTGGTCAACCGCCCTTGGATCACCTTCATTTTCGCCTTGCATACATGCATTTCGGGCCCAATAGTGGTTTTTCATGTTCCGGAGCAAGTCCTTATCTTTGTTGGCCTTGGCCAGCAGCCTCTCCAAATGAGCATTGACCCGGAGAAGCATAGCCTCTCGCTCAACGGGTACCAAATCACCGGGTCTCTTGCGCGCCAAGTTGCGGTCTTCACGGATCCTCCGCAACTCATCAAGAGTGTGCTCCTCTTCAAGTTGCTTGTTGTGCTGCTCTAAGTAGGTGATTGTCCAATTTGCCATTTCAAATCTTTGCTGCAACGAGTCATTTTCAGCCCTTAGGTGCTGAATGATCTCCTCTGACTCTAGGCTAGGAGAAATGATGTCAAGATCAACAACCTCTATGCCTGGAACACCTGATGGCCCCTCATCAATCTTGGGCTGCTTGCCTCTCTCTGGTACCTGTGCTGCTGAAGAAGGCGAGGCCCCTTCCACCTAGTGTGGAGATAACACTCGCTGAGCTGATGAAGACGGCGAGACCCCTTCCACCTGATGTGGAGAAAATACTCGCCGAGCTACTACAAATAAGGCCCTGTGGCCTCTCTGATATGTGACCAATGGAGGAGAGCTGACATGTCTGGTCTCAGGGATATCATGCTGCTGTGATGGTCCTCCCTCCTCATGAACAACCTCAGGGGGTGGTGATGCTGGTGCAGTGAAAAAATCTCGAGAGATAAAATCCTCCCATGTGATACCTTGCTGAGCCAACTGATGTATGACCACAAGCTGGATCAAACCATAATGATAGAGGCTCCTGTATTGTTGTGTTGGGCTCCTTCTCTGCATCAAGGTCTCCATCTTCTCAATATTCTGGCACAGGAAAAAAGGGATGTTCATCATCCGTACCCGTGTGAAGTGCATCAACAAGCGAATATGGTACGAATACACACATGAAAATCTGCCCTCACAGGTGAAATAGCGCATGATAAGCCTCATCAAGGGAGCATACTCATCCCTCAAAAATCTGAAAGGAAATACACCAGTCATGTGCCTCGTATAGGCAGGTTTAATGTAGGGCTCATACTGAAATCTGTCCAATAGTTTGCGCTTGTTCCACACTTCTCCAACATTAGGTATCCCTGTTGCTTGAGCAATCATCTCAGGTGTCAATGTAAAATCCACCCCTGCAAGGTTCACATGCCCATCATGCAAATGCAAAACAAACAAGCGGGCCAATTCCCTGTGATGCTGAATTTGAGAGATCCTCTCGCAAAATTCATAACATGACTGATAGCGGAAACATGTGACTGCAATTGGACAAGCCTGCAAATCGGTCAAAGAGGTGGGCTCCTCTCTCCTATGGTGACCACTCTTACCACCCCTGTGAGGCCTCCTTTGTACCTCAACCTCTGGAGTTGACTCACGGTCATCACTTTGCTCATAGTCGGTTTCGGTTTCTGACATGGTTTCGAGAGCAAAGTGGCTGGAATGTACTGCTGCTTCTGCTCAAAAATCTGCTATTTTAATTGTTGAAATGTTGTTTCAAGGGGACAAATAGCACAAGGGAAATGTTAGGGAAGGGAGACTTTTAAGGGAAATTGGGAAAAATATATGAAATAGGGAGTTTAAGGGAAGGAATCATGATATATACCCCATCACACAATTATAGTTTGCAAAGGTTTTATGAGAGGTAGGGTTTAGGGTTAGATTCTTGATTTTTAGGAATAGGGGTAGGGTTTTAGGGCTTTTGGTATTTTTGGTAGAGAAATTGAGTAAAAATGATGAGGGAGGTGGAAATGGGATGTAGGGAAAAAGTGGGGGTGAAAAGGATGACCTTGAAAACAACAAGACAAACCCTAGCCTTACTAACACTTTGACATTCTTAAGCAAATATACATTGGACTCATTATTTCAAAATGATGACTTTAAAATACATTCTCATGCTTTTCAATTTTTGGCAAACAATGTATTTTAATGATGGGAGGCCTACCTGCAACCTTGAAGCAATCCGGGGTTGTTTTGCAGTTTACAGGCGAATTTTGGTGGAAGAATTCCCAACAGGTCGCGCGCAAGGCTGAACGGCTCGCGTGCGCCCAACAGGTCGCGCCTGTGCTTTTCTTGAACTGCAATGGGTGCCTTGACACGTCGCGCTCACCCAACAGGTCGCGCGCAGGCTTGAACGGGTCGAGCGCGGGCACTCTATGCAATTTCGCCCAATTTCTCTTCAATCACTCTTCACTATTGCTTTGAGGCACAATGATGACTAAATGGAGGGAGAGAGGAGCTTTATAGGCTCGATTTAAATTAATTTCCTTTCAAACCTTCTTTCTAATGTTTATATCATGACACTTTTTCAAAATTTGAATGCTACTGACTTTATGGTTTCCTTTTGTCCTGAAATTGATTGAACTGATGCTTTTCTTGAAAATTTTTGCAGGGATAGCTTCTGAGGAGTCTTGGCAAAGGGGACCAGGGCTGCATGCTGACTTTCAAAGAATTTTGAATTTTTACAACTTTTTACAGAAATTTGAGAAAATGACCTTGGGCTTTAAAAACAGGGTTTTTAAATCCAAGGTAAACATTAGCTGTACAAGATGGAATCTTTTGAAGAAATACTTTGATAGTCATCCCTCTGGCCTGCTGGGCATTTATTGACTTTTAAAGACATGACCTTAAAGACAAATTGGACCTAAACCCTAGACCTAGGACTTTTGACCTCAAGATAAGACAAGTAACCTTGAAAGAGTTTATTGACTGAAACAACTTGATCCAGCAGTGCCAAGAGGGGATTAAAGACACCAGCTCCTCCATCAGGGTAATGGCATGCCTAATGGAATGCAATGAGATGACACTGATGAGACACCTACTTATGCAAATGCAAAGAGCTTTGATCGCTGATGGAGGGCTACTAGACCGACTCTAACAGCATCCACCCATAATTGGTGTTGAATGACTTCCTGAAAGCTAGAGGGTTCTTCAACCTAAGCTACCAATGCCTGGTATCTGTTAGGTTGTCTACGTTGCCTTTTCTCGGATCTAGGAGCTCCAACAAACTCCTTTGTCTCCATTAGTGTTTGTCGTACTTCTCTACTAGTTCTACCATTGGTGGTGGGAGGCTCAATCAACTCCTCCTGATCCCGTTTTTCCATTTGCAGAGAACTATCTGGATTTCCTCCTTCTAAGGAAATAATGGTGCTGGTCATTGTACTCGATCCATATGTCTTTCCTCTTGCTTGTCCTCCTTGTTGCCCTTGCTGCTCTTGGACTAGTGGAACATCTCTTGACTGATCTTCTATAGGCATCTCACGAGATTTTTTGAAAACTCTATCCTCCATGAACTTTGCATTCCGTCTCACTACAATCTTCCTGCTACTAGGAATGTAGGTTTTGTATGCCTTTGAGGTCTCGTTGTATCCTACGAGATACCCCTTTTCTGTAGTTTGATATAGTTTATTGCACTTCTCGTCTGGAATGTGACAATATGCCACACTCCCGAATATCTTGAGATGACTGACTTCTGACTTCTTCCCTGTGAAGACCCCTTCGGGCATTTTCTTCTCCAATGCTCTATGAGGAATTCTATTTTGGATATACACCACTATGTTGCAAGCTTCTGCCCATAAATACTTAGGTAGATCCTGATCATACAACGTAGGTTTGGCTGCCCCACCAATAGTTCTATTTTTTCGTTTTGCTACTCCGTTCTACTCCGGATTATATGGAGTTGTCCACCCTCTTTTGATGCCCTCCTTTGCGTAGAAATCTGTGAAGTCTTTGTCTGTATATTCTCCACCATTATCTGAATGCAATACCTTTATCCTTTTCCCTGTCATATGTTCAACGAGAGCCTTAAACTCTCTAAATCGATCAAAGACCATGTTGACCACTAGATGTCAACTACCCATAGCAGTACACCCCCTTTCTTCGCAAAAGGGATAGCGCTTGATCGACGTGTCCGTGCCATTCGATTTCCATCATCAGCCTGATCGTGTTATGTTGTAAACCCAGTCTGCATGTGTAAATTGTAAATAATCTTAGCAGATATGAGTCATGTATGTAAATTGCCTAGGTGGACCTAATTTTCTAGTGATAATCTACGTTCCGGAAGGTTTTTTGTCTCACCGATCCATGATCGGCAGAGTTTTCCTTCAGCCTAACCCTAAAGCCAGAATGAATTTTGTCATTAGAATTTTAGGGGAATCCTAGTGTGTTGATCTACTAGATTATAGTTGTGTCGCAGAACTGGGTGGTCTATGAGGGTCTATGGGTTTCTCCCTTGAGATGTAAAATTGTAAAAGTCATGATATAAAGTGTCTTGAGGGTTAGAAAATGTTTTTAATCCCCTCATGAGTCCTAAGTCCTAGGTCCTAGGTGATTTTTCCAAAGGCTAAGTTCGAGGATCCATTTAAAAATAAAAATTAAAAAAATAATAAATAAATAAATAAATATATATATATATATATATATATATAATAAAATTTAAATTAAAAATTAAAAAATAAATAAAAATAATAATCACATTTAAAAATTTAAAATAAAATAAAATAAAATAAAAATAAATAAAAATTTAAAAAAATAATAAAATAATAATAAGTCAAATTTTTGAGTAAATAAATGTAGAATTTTAATTTTTTAATATATTAAAATGCATTTAAAAATTCGACGGATGAGATTAAAAGAAATCTTGATCCTCATCGACAGTGGAGATTAGTTTGACATGGATAACTAGAACTAGCCGTTGGGAATTTTTCCTTTAAATAGGGTGTTAGGGATTATTTGAGATAAGATTGGATTTGAGAGTCTGGTGCTAAAGAAAGCTCTCTTGTAGTCATTTTTTGTGCAATAAAGAAAGACTTTGGGGTTAAAAATCTTACTGGTGTTATTCTTCTAGAAATGTTGTAAGATTGTTTTATTTTTCTGCATAATTTTATTTTCAGTTGATGATTTTAGCTTGATGAAGATTGATTCAGGCAGGGGTATCTTGTCTGATCTCTGGGGTTTGAATGATAGTTTAGATTCTGAAATATAATGGCAGGTATCTCCATTTGATCTGGATTTCACTATTGTTTTCTCCTTTTATGTTAATCGTTGATTTTAAGTTGTGTAGGAAAGCTTAGTTTTGAGTTTACCGGGCGTTAGGTGAAGTTCTCGGCTAAACCAGCCAACTCCCGGATTGCGTTTTCTAAAAGAGCCCAGCCAATTTTAATCTTGGGCTTATCATCTGAAATTTTTTATGAATGCATGCAGGGTTTTTTTGAAGCATCTCACATTAAATTAAAGTTCTGAAAATATTTATGTGGCATAACGAGAAATCTGGCTATTTTAAAGCTTGCAGTTTGTGAATATTGTAATATTTAGTTAGGGTTTTCAATGTCGTTTCTTGCACATATTATTTTTGGGTTTTCTGTTCTTTATCATTGTAGGTTGCAGGTCTGAGAAGAATTTTTTTTTTGTGTGAAACCAGATCGGGCCCCGGAAAATAGCCTTTGCAGGTGCATCGTTTTTGCAATCCAGGGTTTTAAATTTTTATCTGGAAAAAAGTTTGCAGGGATTTCATAAATAAATCTGAGACAATATAATCTGGAATTTTCGGGGGTTTCATTGAGTTGCGATTTTCTTTTGCTACCCAGAATTATTTTCAAGCTTTGTGTTTTGTCCCTTACGCAACTGTCTCAAACCTTTTACGCAACTCTTCCCTCTCTACGTTTTATTTTCTTCTGCGTTTCACTCCTATCCTCACTGCGTCCATCATCGCTGCTCATCTGTGCGAATTTCCTCCGTCCAAACTATCCACGCAACCTCTATTTGAGTGCCAACTCCCTGCGTGCAGCTACCTTTCCTCACCCCTCTACCGCTCATCTCTCCGTCCCACGCTGCCTGCACAACTCTTCAGTGGTTGCTAGCATACCCACAGCTCCAACGTCCTCTGTTATCTCTCCAAGCTCCTCAAGCCTTCATCCGCAATTCTTCATCCGTCGGCCATCACCCTGCACACACCCACGCGCAAAAAACGCAGTGAAATGATACAGCGTAAGTGAGATTATTCGGTTTTTGTATGACGAGTTGGGGTTTCCCTGTTTTTTTACACGCGTAGGCAGTAAAGCATAAGTGAAAATTCGATTTTAGGTTTTGAATTGTATTTAGTTATTCATATATTGTTAAGTGTTAATTTAATTTTTAGATTTCATAAATTTAACCTTTTGCATATATTAGATCACGTTCTAGTTTTTTTTAATTTATTTAGTTTATAGTTTTCTAGTTATAGTTTAATTTTAGTTTTGTTTTATTTAAATTTTGAATTTAGAACTATTAAAAAAAAAAGAGAGGTTAAAAAGTCTCTTTTTTTTTTTTTTTTTTTTTTTTTTTTTTATAGACTTTGATTAGATTTGATTTGTTTTTGTTGTGATATTCGGTTCCATTTCATTTTTATGATTTTATCATTAAAACATTAAAATTTAGCTTTAGAGTTAGACCTTTTTTTGATTGTGTAGTTTTAGTCTTAGAATTAGGATTAGTTTAGTTTTATTTCAAATATTTAAAAAATCAATTAAAAAAAATAAAAATTCCCAAAAATCTAAAAAAGTTGATCCTTAGGCTTTTTTTAGAGTTTTGTTTAGATATTAGTTTTGTTTTATCTTAATCTTAGAATTTTATTTAAAAATCAAAAAATTATAAATAAATAAATAAATCATAAAAAGTTTTAGATTTTGGGTTCATATTTTGTTTAAATTTGTTAGATTTATTTGATTTTGTTTAGTTTAATTTTGTTTTGTTTTAATTAAGAAAAAGAAAAAAAAAGGTTAACTAAAATTGAAAATTGTTTTGGTGTCTTATGTTCCACTTCTCTATAGTTAAATGTGCTTAAATGTTTATCTAAAGTTAGCTATATGAAAGTGATAACTGGTTAGCATTTAAAATTACGTGGTTATTTAAAGCATTTAATCTTTCCTATTTTAATTGTTGGAATATCGTTAAGCCATTGAGCATTTATCGATTATCTCACTTTTGGTAAAAGTTAATCTTTGTTTGAGTTATTTGATGGTAAATGATTGTTAATGAGCTCATATTTATCTAAGCATTTGATAAATAATCATTCAGTCATTAACTCCAAAAGGCACTAGTACATTAATTTCTAAATCAATCAAGCGCTAAATCGCCTTATTCTGTCTCCCAACCCAACTGGTCCACAGTTGGTCTTCATTCATCCCATAGGGTCTACCCCCGTTAGTCGCGGGAGATGGCTTAAACAGAGAGATCGGCGATCAGGGTGACAGCCCCCGGTCTGAGTGTTGTCGTGACAATCTGTGCGACAACAGACCACATCCTTGGTCTTTAAGAAATCGATCCAGGTTTTTCTAGAGTGATCATCAATAAAAGTGACAAAGTATTCGCCACCACTAAGAGATCTTGTGGACGTTGGACCACAAATATCTGAGTCTATCAATCCCAATACACATTCTTCTGTATTGTTACTTTTGGAAAAAACTGGTACTTCCCTAGCACGCATCCTCGGCATAAGTCGTCATGCTCACTACTAAGAGATGGTACCCCTGTAACAGTCTCTTTGAGCATCCTCAGTGCTTAATGGTGTAAGTGTCCCATTTGCTTGTGCCATAATTCATTTCGTTCCTTCTCACCATTATAGTTATTTCCTATCAGTGCCATTGTTTCCTATCAGTGCCATTGGTGACTCAAGCTGCAACCTATACAATTTGTTGCTTTGAATGCCAATTTGTCTTTTCTTCTTCGAGCTTGGATGCTTAACGTATACTTTCTTTCCTATGAAGTATAAATGGTATCCGTTGTCCTGTAACTAGGACACTGAAATCAAATTCATTCATAATCCTGGCACATGCAGAACATTGGTGGCTTGGATGTTGGTCTCTGCTTCCGTCTGAAATGCTATGGTGCCTTTCCCTATTGGACTACATTTTGTTCTGTTTCCCATAGTAATCTGGAAGTCCATTTGTTCTTCTTGATAGCTCGAGAAATGTTCTCGTACTCTAGTCATATGAGCTAAAGCCCCATTATCAATGTACCAAACATCTGCTAACGGTGAATTTGCTAGGCATGCAAATTCTTCTTCTAATCTGGTAGACAGCTCTGGGACACTTTAGGTATCCATCTTCTGCCGATTTTTGATGCTATCATGCCGCAGTGACTGCTGCAAGAAAAGTTGCATCCCACCTGAGAAAACCCCTCTTTGCTGAATCTTCGGCTGCGCCGTTCCTTCTACCGCTGATAGATTTCGATCAGGAAAACTTACCTCTAGTGACTCACTCAGAGAGAGTTTTGCCACAAAAATCTAATCCTCCTGGCTTGAACTGCGTAAACTCCTTGGAGATTCAAATTACTGCCCGTACATGAATTTTGAATTCCTTTCTTCCTTCAAGTTGGGTCTTCCGGCTCTTTCTTTCTGCTTTACCTCAGATCTGATACCATGTGAAAATTTCTAAATGAAATCCAACTGCAGTGATTAATATTATTTCTTCTACTTTTTATCTCAAAAATAAGTTATTCACAGTGTTCTTATGGAAAATATCGAAATATATTCTACTGCAGCCTTCATAATTAAAATATTGTAGAAAGTAAATGCAAAGAAAAATACTGGCACAAATACAATCAAAATGACAACTTTTTTTGGACAATCGTCCCCGAAAAAACCCAATGTGGGAAAATCGGTGCAGCAGATGAGAGTTTCTTTATTATTCTTAAGCAAAATTTAATGTACAAGTTACAACGAGCAAAACAGAAGTGAGAAAATTTACAGGCACTTCCTGATAAATCTCTGATCCAAGAGAAGTACTCCTCTTCCCTCTAAGTCCTTGTACGTCCCTCTTCGTCAAATTTTCCCACACTGGCCCAACATCAGATTGCCCACACAGTCCCAATGTCAACCTGCCTCTGCAGAAAGCTCTATATGGGCTCAAGCAGGCTTCCAGGGCATGGTATAGTCGGACTGACAACTACTTGCAACAGATGGGATTCATCAAGGGTGGCGTAGATCACAACCTTTACGATTTGTTGGTAGAGGATGAGCCACTCATCCTAGTGTTGTATGTGGATCATCTCTCCCTAACAGGGTAATCAGGGTCCATAGAGGATTGCAGGAGGAACTTGGCAACAAAGTTTGATATGAAGGATTTGGGGTTGATGCACTATTTCCTAGGATTGGAAGTGTGGGAGAAGGATAGGGAGATCTTCCTTGGCCAAGGGAGATATGCTAAAAATATTCTGAGGAGATTTAGAATGCAAAATTGTAGACCCATGTCTACGCCCATGATCACCAACTAGAAGAAAATAGGCGCATCAGATCACAAGGACGTTGACCCCATATTGTATATACAACTCAACGGTTCTCTCATCTATCTGGTCAACGCTAGGCTAGATATCTATTTCGCATTCAATACCCTCAGTCAGTTTATGTTGGAACCGAAGAGGGTACATTGGAAAACAAATAGGCACATTTTGCAGTATTTGAACAACATAATAGAGTATGGGTTAAAATATACCCAAGGGGATAACGTTAGACCAGTGTTGATAATATCAGTGTCGGCAAATATCGGCAAGGGTCCAGAAAACATCTTATCATCAATATCAACGAAAATATCGGCAAAATATTGACAAATATTAGCAAGCATAAAAAATGCATAATATATTCTTTCTTTTTTTTTGTTCTTTTTTCTTTTAGATTTTTAAACATATAAAGCAATAACAACATGAAATAAACATATTGGCACAGAAATATGAAGAAAGCGCTGATATATATGTATCAAATAGAAATGTTACATCAAAGGCCAGACCAAATCTTGTTGATCCCTGATAATTGTCCAATCAAGGACTTAAATGTGGAGAACCAATACAAAATAACATCACATAAATAAAAGTATCCCATCATCATGCGTTATATGTAGCAAAAGAAATAAAACTAGTAGCTATCTATCTGAAATGCTGGGCTATTTGCCAGGCCTGCCCCTAGTAGTAGAAGGCCCTGACCCTGCCCCTGCAGCTAATGTCAAATAATGAGTACTAGGTATGGAGTTGTGCTCTCCTATATCTATAGCAGATGGTGTTGAGGTTGATGTTCCCATAGTCTCCTCCTCCTCCTCTTTTGCCTCCTGCTCCTCCTCCGAGTAGTCCTCCTCTCGTTGCCCCTGTTCTAATGGATCATCTGGCTCTAACCAAGAAGGTGACTTCTCCAAGATGGGCACCTCATACTCCACCCTCCACTGAGACAATACATCAATATTGTCCAAGGAAATGGCATCTAGATCCATTGGTGCTTTTATTTGCTTCACTCGAAGTCGAATATTATAATGCACATACACTAAATCATTGAAGCGTGCGAACTCCAAATAATGAGTCTTGAGTCTTGACTCTTGACACTTGAGGGTCATAAATAAAAATTTTAAAATACAATAAATTTAATTGCTCAACTGAAGGCTAAGGCTCAAAGTTATATTTGTTGCGCTTTTTTGAGTGTATTTTCTGAAATACATTGCAATTGCGCTCACACCTTGAAGAGCTACATGTTTGACTCCAGATTCTTATGGTCAATTTCTGCAAATTTGGTGCCCTTGCACCATAGCTTCGCCACCAAATATCTACAACAAAATAAAAAAATAAAAAAGTAAAAAACTTAAAACATAATTAAGCTTTCAAATAAAAATTACATAATTGAATTTTAAAAATCTAGAATTATAAATAAGGAAAATTCTAAATTGAAAATTCTAATGAGTGATGACCTGTCACTTACGTGGCATGAAGAGGGTCCTTTCCCTAATAGCATCATTAGAGCCAAATAGGCCAACACAATCACGATAAAACTATATCTCGCGATTGATTTTGCTACGAAGCTTAGGATCAGGTACCGTCCTTTGAATACAGGAATGGAACCCTTCCATCACATTGCCATCAAAATCAAAGGTGCATTTGTACGAAAATGCGGGGTTGAGGAAGCGTGCTACTGCATGAATGGGTCGATGAAGCATTCCTGTCCACCGACTATCAATCACATCCCATAACATCATATGCCTATCAAGACCAATAGAACCCTTGTTTGCATAATAAGAATGAATGGCCTCCTTGGCCCTATCCATGGCCTCATACAAATAAACCATTGCAGGTTTGTCCCCATCTACCAATCTCAGAACCTTTACTATGGGTTCACTAACTAAGCACGCTTCTCTACTCCCTGCCAAAACTTGTCAAAGTAATCTATTTTTTCAATGGCTCTCCCATCATGTCTCCTGTTGTATTTATAATCACGCCACTCATCAGAAACAAACATTTGCTTGAACTTGAACTGGCATCAAAGTAAAGACTGAAGAGTAATAAAGTTGGTGGCAAAACGTGTGATTGTAGGACGCCACAACTTGTTGTTTCTAGTGTACCTCCTCATGATGCTAAGAACAAAAGCATGGTTATAAATAAAATTGGGGACACTCCTAGCCATATCAATCACCTCCTTAATGAAGGAGAGTTTCCCCATATCCTCAAGCAACAAATCGATACAATGTGTTGCACACGGAGTCCAAAACAATGTGTGGTACCTCTCCATAAGCATCTCGCCGGCAGACACATAATTAACTGCATTGTTTGTTATGACTTGCACCAAATTTTGCACACCAATCTCCCGGATGAATCCATCTAACAACTCACATATCATTGTTGCATCTTTGATGTGTGCTAATGCATCCATTGATTTAATAAACATGGTACCTTTAGGACAATGTAGCAATAAATTTAGAAGGGTCCTACCCTTCCTATCTGTCCAACCATCAGACATCACTGTGCATCCAAAAACTTCCCATGTTTGTTTCAACTCTGCCAATTTAGAGTTGATGTCCTACTTTTTTGCTTGAAGAATTGCCCCCCTCAACTCCTCATATGTAGCACTTTTGTACCCTGGGCCCACAACAACAATAGCATCATACATTGTATACCAAAATGGACTCGTTTTGGTGATGATGAGAGGTAAGTCGCTTTAGAAAAGACACCTCCCCATAACTCTATCTGCTTCTTGCTTCTCGTTTTCTTTAACAATTGATTTTATGGAAGATTATGCTCCATGTTTAGTTCATGGAACAAAAAATGATGACCTCGCACTTGCAGTAGCAGGTGATGCTGTGGAGCCCCTCCCACTACCCTCAACCTCGAAATCAGAAAAAGATATCCCAAAAGATTTACCTGCACATTCAGTGTTGTTTCTTTGTGTCTCTTCTTTCTTTCTGTCTTTTTCATCAATTGCTTCAAGAGCTTTTTGTATAAGCTCCGGACTAGAAACTGTACAAAGCCCAACATCATGTCCAAGGAGTCTAGCCAGATGGTATTTCAATTGCGTAACCCCTCCTGTCATCCTGGTCCCACACAATTTGCATGATAGATATGCTCAATTTGTCCCATCATCAGGCTCCCCATACTCCCAAAATGGGTCCAAGGCTTTTGGCGTATTTGTAGTGAGCTAATTCAAACGTAGGGCACCAAAAAAATAAATTAGAATTAATGATTAAAGTTACTCCATCCATACAAAAAAATAATAAGTAATAATCACCTCATTTTACAAAATAATTTTTTTGTTACATTATTTGCGATGTGAATTCAATGAAAAATGACAATAAGAGGGTGCATTTGAAAGTTAAAAGAGAAATGGAGTTTGTTGTCCAAATATGGAGAAGACCCTTGCATTGGTCATGTGCATGAAAATCATAGCAAATGGAAAAAACAAGAAGAAGAAAAATGTTGGTAGGCAAAGAGGCAAGCAAGAATAAACCAAGAACCTGGATCAGCGAGCGTGGCTCTGTGCAACGTTGGAGCGCCCAGAGGATCGAACTGCTTTGATACCAAATGAAGCGAACAAAGTTCCTTCTACAGATTAATTACTCCAAAAGACTTGGAATATCAAGATATCCATGATGATACAAATATTATATATTAAATATATGAATAAGAATGATGATACAATGAGAGTGAGAGGCTTGCTTATATACCAAGCAGATGTCTCTTCATGGAGAGTCATGTCTCATTTAGACATGACTCTTCAACCTAATTACTAACTACTTAATAATTATTTATGATTATTGTCATTTACATTATTTCCTATATATTTATTCATAACAGTAACAACCTCTCTAAACGTTGACATTGTGCCCAATTAGGGCTGCAAATGCCATGCTAAGGTGTTTTGAGGTGCCAAAATATGTGTAGATGCCTCGATGATCCAAAATTTGAGGGATAGTCCTCAAATCCACTTCAAATTCTCCTTTGGGGTCCCAAGTGTAGTTAGGGGACCATCAAGTGGTCTCCATGGATCTCCATGGGTCTCCTCTCCAAATTAGGGCTTCCTTTGTTGCAACAAGCCCTCCCTAGTCTCTGAATGGATGACCATTCTCAACTGGGCTCTGAATCAGCTCCTACCCATCAAGTTGTGTCAAGGCCAACATGGGGGCATACTGGGTCCAATGGTAGTCAGGATGGTGACCAATTATTTTTCGAGTTCTCGTCTTCTCATCTTATTCTTTTCATTCGAGTGATCATGAGAGCACATTACTCACTGAGAGTTAGAGGTCACTATCATCTTATCCATGTGATTCCATCTATGGATTTGGTGAGGAAAGGTACTCTCAAAATAATTTGATGTTTCCTAGTGTGCTTTGGAGTTGAAACCTTAAAGCATTTAAAAGAAATTAAATCGATCTAGCTCAGATTTTAAAGATTAGAACCTTGATTGATTTCCTTTGCCTATTCTATTACAAATTGAAGATTTAAATAAATTTTAAGACCTTGGCTTAGGTGGAGCAAGTTCTTTAAGAAATTAAACGTGAAAAATTCAAATTTGCTCAGAAACTTAAATTAAAGGGAAAAAATAAAACTTGATTGAAGAAAAAATGGTGAGGCTGGCCTATCGTTGGGCCATGGAGTCCTTTTCCTTCCTTGTCAGTGCTTCCTTGTTGAAGTGCAAAAGTTTTCTCACACTTAGAGTTGAAAGAAAAGCATCAAACTGAGATAAAAAAACTAACAGCTCTTCAAAAGGGTTAAATCTGTTTAAGTAAATAACTTAAGTCAAACAAGGGCTTCTCTAGACAATTATGAAGTAATAAGACAAAACTTGAGGCAATGGTTCTCCTAAATACAATCATAAATCTATTTAGACAACACTTACAAATGCCAAAACATAGAAAAAAGCTAGCCTTTGGGCATCTCTACCTTAGCCACAACCTTTACTGCTCCAAGATGCCAAGGCCATTTGATCTTCTTAGAAAATTTAAAGCATTTGCACAATGAAAAGAAAATGTAGTAGAGGCAAAAGCTTCTTCTTTATTCTCCAAGGAGTAAGAATGTGTTAGAGCAACACCTTTTATAGAAGAGGTGTTCTAAAACCATCATACAAATACAATGTGGAAATAATGATATTATTGGGGATTATCTATAGTTCTTCTTAGGTCAATGAAGAAAATGGAAGATGCATTTTATATGAGTGCAACATAATAGTCAGCTTTGGTTAACTGGTGTGTTTGTCTTGCAACAGTTTGATTGACATATCAGAAATGAGGCTGAAGTTTTCACTGGAGGCAGCACCTGACCAAAGACCCCATGGCATATTTGGCATTTGGACTCCAATAATCAACACTATAGGGAATGTATTGAAAATGCAGGTTAGCATGAAGTTTTGGTTAACCCTAAACATAAAGTAATTTTGATGACAAGTTATGACTCAGTAGTGGAAATCATAGCTTATTAATATCTCCATAATTCACTATATGCGAAGAATCTTGTCATTTTAAAAATACATTTCATATCTACTTACTAAAGAGTGGTTCTCATTGTAGTTGTTTGCTTTGTCAGATTCATTTCAGAAAAGTTGTTTGCAGAAACAAGTTTATGAGAAAAAGTTCTGTCATGTCAGCTATTACCAACCGAATTCGGAGAGATTTGATACATAATCCTTTCCACTTGCTTTTTGGAGTAGACGTGCTTGGTATGACAAGCTCAACTTTAGCAACTCTGAGTAAAGGATTTGCTGAACTTTCCACTGATGGACAATTTCTTCAGCTACGCACAAAGCAGGTGAATTTTAAAATCTAATTTCCAGTTGATCTAAATGCCAATAGAATTTAGGATTGTGAATTTGATGTATGCATATCTATTATCCTTAACACACCACTTTGTGGATTCTCCTTAGGGGTCAACTAGAAGAATTACTGGAGTTGGTGATGGTATTTTACAAGGCACTGAAGCTTTAGCACAAGGTGTGGCATTTGGTGTCTCTGGAGTGCTGACCAAGCCCTGGGCAAGTGCCAGAGAACATGGCATTATTGGTTTTATACAGGGTCTTGGGACAGCTTGTTTGGGTTTTGTTGTTCAGCCTGTGAGTGGAGTTTTAGACTTTGTTTCCTTGACTGTGCATGGTATTGGTGCAAGTTGTACAAGATTTTTTGAGATATTTGAAAACAAATCAACTTCAAATAGGATCAGGCTCCCGCGTGCAATCCGGGGAAATGGTCTGCTCGAGGTTTATGATGAAAGGGCAGCACGTGGACAGGTCTTTTCTTTTACATCTAAACCTTATTGTTAGTGCTTTTATTTTGAAACTCATAGTTCCCTTACAGAGCATTTTCCTTTCATTTATATATTGTAAGGTTAAATTTAAAATTAAAACAACTTTTGTAAAGAGACAATATTTTGGATATTGAATAGTTTCTTATTATGTGGAAATTTGAAGATAGCGGTACAATATGACTGTTGCCTCAAAATCTAGCAGGCTTTGTGAGAGGCTTAACAAAGCAAAAAAAACTAGACTAAGATTGTAACGAATAAAATATATATAAATAAATGTAAAATAATGTAAATGATAATAGGCATAAATAATTATTAGTTAATTAGTAATTAGGTTGAAGAGGCATGTCTAAATGAGACATGACTCTTCGTGAAGAGACACTTGCCTGATATAAAAGCAAGCTTCTTGTTCTCATTGTAATTCATTCTCATTATCATTCTTATTCTTATTCATACATTTAATATATAATATTTGTATGCTCATGGATATCTTTATATTTCAAGTCTCCTGGAGTAATTAATTTGAAGAAGGAACTTTGTTCGCTTCATTTGGTATCAGAGGAGTTCGGTCCTCTAGGTTGCTTAACCGGTGCACAGAGCTCGTTCTCCGATCCAGGTCCTTGGCTATCAAAATTCGTCAACCTTGTTGCCGTTCAATTGAAGCATTTTGCTCAGAATTTGGGAGTTTCTCCTTTTCTCCGTTTTTTTAGGCCTTTGGCCATTAAAATTAAAATTAAAAGAAAATTTGTTAGTTGGAGGGTCTCCAATTTGCTAGTTGACCTTTGGCCAAAAAAAAAAAATTAACCAAAAAAAATGTAAGTAAATAAATTAAAAAAAAAGGTTTAAAATCACTGGTTTTAGAAACAACCCATGGTAATTGCCCATGGTATTTTAAAAGTAAAAGGTTAAACAAAAGGGATACAAAATCTCATACCACATGATGTTTAATAATTTTTATGTGGAGAAGCCCATGGTTTCAGAAACAATCCATGTTAATTGCCCATGGTATTTTAAAAGTAAAAGAGATAAAACAAAAGGGACACAAAATCTCTTTATGTGAAAGGTAAGTTCTACTTTTTACTTAAAAAGTTTGGTGAACATCGTGACCTTGTCATATGAAAAGACGTGACCTTTATATTTATTAAGTGTGGTGACATCATAATAGTTTTGTATATTAAGTGTGGTGGCATCATAAAAAAAAAAAAAAAAAAGGTGAAAAAAATGGGATTTCTAAGTAATGAACAAAAACAATTCCAAAGAGAGGTAAAACAAGAAATCGCAATACTTAAGCGACAATACGCTGAATTTGTGGATATGCATCACAAAGAAATAATGGAAAAGGACGAAGAAAATTCTTGTCTCCAGGACCACATCGAAAAATTACTTGCACAAGTGAAGAAGACTAAGGTCACAAAGAAGGAACTCAAGAAGCACTTATCAGAACAAGAAGAGGAAACTTTGCGTTTAAAGAACTTCAATAAAAATTTATTAGAAGAAATCAGAGATCTAAAAGATGAAAAACTTAAAATCGAAAACACTGAAACTAATATTGATGAATTAGAAACCAAAGAACTTTTACGTCTCAGAAACCATAATTGAAGTCTACTCACTCAAATTAAGAAACTTAAGGAGGATAAGAAAGCATTAAAAGACAAGTTGGAACAATTCGCTCAAGAAGTATCGAAATATCCAGTCACAACAGTTCAAGTTGAAAATAAGGGAATGAATACCAATCTAGTGAATATGACAACTCAAGAAGAAACGACACTCTTAGTTGTTGTAGCTCGGACAATGAACTTCCCAAGTGAATGTTCCATAACCAACTCAACAACATCTTCACTAGAAGAAAATATAAAAATTGCCACATGCCCAATAAGGGAAAGCCAAACCATAAAAGTACCCTATCAGCATAGACAGCTCAACCATGCTACGTATCAGGACCATTCAGACCAGAAAAAACAAACTGATGTCCCAGAGAATAATGACGTAACATCAATCCCGTTTGATGTTAACAAGTAGTTACAAAATTCCAGTGATCACAATACTACACATAAGATTACTCTGGGATGGTTTGATCCCTTCTTAGTGCGACAATTTTTTTTGTAACTTAGAAGATCATATCAGCTGGTATCGACGAAGATGACTATTCCGAGACAGAAAGACTTTCGAAGCCGAAAAATAGATCAAGCCTTTTTCATCTACAACCTTTGAGGACAAATCTTTTTGAGGAAGGAGGCAATGTAACGAATAAAATATATATAAATAAATGTAAAATAATGTAAATGATAATAGGCATAAATAATTATTAGTTAATTAGTAATTAGGGTGAAGAGGCATGTCTAAATGAGACATGACTCTTCGTGAAGAGACACTTGTCTGATATAAAAGCAAGCCTCTCGTTCTCTTTGTAATTCATTCTCATTATCATTCTTATTCTTATTCATACATTTAATATATAATATTTGTATGATCATGGATATCTTTATATTCCAAGTCTTCTGGAGTAATTAATCTGAAGAAGGAACTTCGTTCGCTTCAAAGATACAATCATACAACAATGAGGTGGTTTCCACTATCACTTTAGCTCTCCACCTCCTGCTCTTTAGTAGAATTTCACCACACGATAGACTTCCCAATATATATTACCTAAATGGTTTTCTAAGTCAATAGGTTCAAGGTGATTTTTTTTAAAGAAATCAGCATCCCTCTTAGCCTGAGGGCTGGAGTGAGGTTGATGGTACCAAGCTAGCCTAGAGCTATACTCACTTAAGAGTTCACAAGGCTTAAAGCCAATACAACAATATTCATAGGCATGAAGCCATTACAACAATAATTATCAAGGAATTATAGCTTATCATGTCACCAGCAGGGATTTGAACTTGGGAGGGGAAATAATAGTTATTCCACCCAACCACCAAAGATAAACCCAATTGGCATTAGGTTCGAGGTGATGTACGCGAGTGGCTTAAGCAAGGTGCTTAGTTGGATTAGGGCACAAATCTTTATGTCAAGGAGAAATGTATCATAAACTAAGCCTTGGATGGAGTACTTGAAGCCTAGGGTTTCAAGATATGATTCAATAAAAATGCATCCAAGCATACAGCCACAATGAAAAGGTTTACTTAAAGGTATGATCAACAATAGTGTTATGAATAAATATATAGGAAATAACGTAAATGATAATAATTAATAATGATTAGTTAATTAGTAATTAGGTTGAAGAGTCATGTCTAAATGAGACATGACTCTCCATGAAGAGACACTTGCTTGGTATATAAGCAATCCTCTCACTCTCATTGTATCATCATTATTCTTATTCATACATTTAATATTTGTATCCTCATGGATATCTTTATATTCAAAGTCTTTTGGAGTAATTAATCTATAGAAGGAACTTTGTTCGCTTCATTTGGTATCAGAGCAGTCGATCCTTTGGCCGTTTCACCGCTTCACAAAGCTCATTCTCTGATCCAGGTCTTTGGCCATCAAATTCATCAACATTGTTGTCGTTCTAGTGTTTCGCTACCAGTTTGGAGTTTCTCCAGCTTGCTATTAGGCTTTTGGCCATTTAAAAAAAAAAATTATAAATAAAATACAAGAAATAAAAAGAAAAAGAAATACAAAAAATAGTATTAAAAAAAATATTAAACATATAACATATATATATATATATTATATATATATATATATATATATATATATATATATATATATATATATATATATATATATATATATATATATATATATATATATATATATATATATATATAAAATGACTTGCCTGCCATCGAGACGCCCCCGGCTGGCAAAGTCGTAGCACCAACCACCCACAACTTCACCATCCACACTGCTATCCGACGGACTGTTCGCCTCTGCCACCGACCAACAACCACTACTATCCATACAAAACTCCTATACACTGTACACTGCAGCCGTTTTCCAGTCGTTTCCATCACCCTTCTAGTGTTCAACGCCGCTGCAATTTCCTTCATCATTGTATACCACACGGCTGCAATCTATTATTCAACGACTGTCGTATTGTATGGTTCCACCGTCTGCAACCATTACCACTACCAGCCAAGACCGCCATATTATATTGAACCAGTTATTCGACCTGCATTAATATGTCATGACCTTACGAAAATATTTCGGTCACGTTTCTTGGGTAAATTGTGAGCCATAAAGGTTAGAGGTTATATATATAAGATTAAAAATATATATTTATGTATTTAAAATTGTATATATATATATATATTAACTATACAATTAATTTAAGTATTTAAAAAAAATTATTATCATTACTACTTAATTTATTTAAAAGCAAAAAAATAAAAAAAGGAACCAACCGTCATGAAGGATTTCCAAAATCTTTTATTATATGTGTTAGTACACTATTTAAAATCAAAGGATCACTTGCAGGAAGAGATATTATAATCTCTATTAGTCCTATTGAAGATAGTAATTATGTTAGTACTAAATGTGCTAACCAACTAGTAATTCCTGAATCAACAATAATAAAAAAAAAATTGCTGACACAAGTAACAAACAATACGACATAAACAATCTACAACTAAGTATTAGGATTATACTTTTACCTTGCACTTCATCGTGAAAACCTTATTTTTGACAATAGTGACTGTTGACCACTACGTGTCAACTACCCATAGCAGTACACCCCCTTTTTCACAAAAGGGACAACATTGGATCGACGTGTCCATGTCATTCGGCTATCATCATCAACCCGATCATGTTATGTTGTAAACCCAGTCTGCATGTGTAAATTGTAAATAATCTTAGCAGATCTGAGTCATGTATGTAAACTGCCTAGACAAACCTAATTTTCTAGTGATGATCTACGTTCTGGAATTTTTTTGTCTCACCGATCCATGATCGGCAGAGTTTTCCTTCAGCCTAACCCCAAAGCCGGAATGGATTTTGTCATTAGAATCTTAGAGGACTCCTAGTGTACTTGGTCGAGTCTATGTAAAAGTAATTTGGAAATAACTCTAACTATTTGGTTAGGTCATTACAAATTGCTTGATCTCCTAAATTATATTTGTGTCGCAGAACTAGGTGGTCTATGAGGGTCTATGTCAAATGGGTTTTCCCCCTTGAGATGTAAAATTGTAAAGTTCATGATGTAAAGTGTCTTGAGGGTTACGAAATGTTTTAATCGCCCTCATAAGTCCTCAGTCCTAGGACCTAGATATTTTTCCAAAGGCTAAGTTCGAGGATCCAAAAATAAAAAAATAAAAAACAATAGAAAATAAAATATATAAATAATGAAAAAAAAGAAATTAAAAAATAACTAAAAAAAATAATAAAAAATAAAATTTTATAAGTAAATTAAAAATAAATAAAAAATTTAATAAGTAAAATAAAATAAAAAATAATAATAAGCCAATTTTGACAAAATAAATGCAAAGTTTCAATTTTTAAATATATTAAAATGCATTTAAAATTTCGACGGATGAGATTAAAAGGGATTTTGATCCTCATGAAAGAAAGAAAGAAAGAAATTATTTTAATGTCCACGAGGCTAAAGATAGCCTATGGGACAGATTGCTTTTTCATCTGCTTGATGTATTCGGCCCTTTTTTTGTGAAGCTTCACAATAAATGCTCCCGTCTTCTCGACAAACCCCTCGTTAAATAGATTATCCCAAGAGCTAGCTGCCAGCGTATCTTCATAACTTTCCCTGTTGTCTTTGAAGGCCTCACATTCTAAAATGAAATGTTTTTCTGTTTCCACTTTTTCGGAAGCACAAAATATGCCTACCCTTTCCTCCCACACTTCCTTTGGCCTTTTCCAGCGCCCTGTTTCACAACGGAGTTGATGAGAATTAGTCCTTAACTGAGCAATAAGAATTTTGGCTCGAAATCAGTTTGACATGGATCACTTGAACTAGCCGTTGGGAATTTTTCTTTTAAATAGGGTGTCAGGGGTCATTTGAGATCAGATTCGATCTGAGAGTCTAGTGCTAAAGAAAGCTCTCTTGTAGTCATTTTTTGTGCAATAAAGAAAGACTTTGGGTTGAAAATCTTGCTGGTGTTACTCTTCTGGAAATGTTGTAAGATGATTAATTTTTCTGCATAATTTTATTTTCAGCCATTGATAATAGCTTGATGAAGATTGATTTAGGCACAGGTATCTTGTCTGATCTCTGGGGTTTGAATGATAGTATAGATTCTGAAATATAATTGCAGGTATCTCCATTTGATCTGGATTTCACTATTGTTTTCTCCCTCTATGTTAATGGTTGATTTTATGCTGTGTAGAAAATCTTTGTTTTTTTTGAGTTTACGGAGCGTTAGGGGAAGTTCTCGGTTGAACCAACCAACTCCCGGATTGCGTTTTCTGAAGGAGCCCAGCCAGTTTTGATCTAGGGATTATCATTTGAAATTTTTTTATGAATGCAAGAAGGGTTTTCTGAAGTATCTCACATTAAATTTAAAATTTTGAAAACATTACTGTGGATTATTGACAAATCTGGTTGCTTATCTGTAAATATTTTAAGTTTTTAAACTGGTTTTAGGGTTTTGAGGTTTGTTTCTTTCACATTTTACTTCTGGGTGTTCGGTTTTTGCAGGTTGCAGGTACATATTTTTTTGGAATTTTTTTCAAGGGTTTTCCATCAGGCAATCTGAAGCGGATTGATTTAGATTTTTTTTACAATTTCTGAGGAAATTTCAAGGGTTTTCTGCCGTTGCCTGGAGGGTTTTTTTTTAGCATAAGGATTTCAAAATCTTGTTTCATGTGTGCACTATTCAAACCTTCCACCCTCATCACATCACATCACCCTCTCCACGCTGCCAATCCCTTCTATACATGCAAATCCATTTTCAAATCCTGCAAAAAAAAAAAAAAAACGTTGTCATTCAAGGATTCATCACGCAGCAGCTCACTTCACCAGCGTTTTGCTATTTTTTTTACGCAGCCATCCCTACCACGCAGACCCTGCAACGCTGCCCCTTCCTTGCGCAGTTTCCATTGTGCCTTTATTACCTCACGGCTCCCATCCATTCAGCTATGTCTCGCCTTTGCTTGCAGTTATCCAAGCCCCTCACGTTGCCTACAATATTTCCACGCTTCAGGCCGTCAAATTCTCAAGCCTCACCACCTCAGACCTGCGTATTCATTTCGATTACCCTTGCTATCCATAACCCTGCTCTCCGCGTGCAGTCATTTCGCCTTCCTTCATAGCTGCCTCATACCATCGCTGCCTCATTTTTCTTCATCTCGCCTGCATCTTCTCCTCCCTTCACCTTATCCGCGGCAAGCATCTGCGTTTTTCTTTCAACCTCTCCACGCAAGTCAGTCCTAGAAAAACTGCGCATCTCCCTCCTCAGCCGATGCGTTCACTATCGCCTGCACACAGTAATAAAACATATTTTATTTACCACGCTGCCAATGTCATATCCATAGCCCCTTATTCGAGCTCAAAGTTTTGTCCGTCGCCTGGACCTGCACACGCAATACACATAGTTTTTTTTATTTTGGTTTCAAGCTTAGGGTAAGTATAGTTGGCTGGCATTTGATTTTTAGATTAGTGTATATATTTTAGGAGATGTGCGTTAAATTTTCTTTTTTTTTGTGTGATACGATTATGTGTTCTGTGTGTTTAGTTTTTTTTTTTTTTTTATGATTAGATTTTAAATTTCAGTTTAATTTTATATATTTATATTTATTCTAAGTTTCATTTAGTTTAAAATTTGACTCTTCCTTTTAGTCTTGTTTCATTTTAAAAATATAAAAAATGCATCAAAAAGTTCCTTTTTGGATTTTGGTCATAGTTTAGCTTAGGGTTTGATTTTAGAATTAGATATTTTTTAAAGATTAGTTTTGTTTCATAAAAATAAAATAAAAATAAAAAAAGTTCCTTTATAGTTTTAGATTAGATTTTTATTTAGGATTTTAGTTTTGCTTAATTCGTAGACTTGAAATTTTATTTAAAAAAATATATAAAAATTAAAAATTTTGAAAAAGGCTAATTAAAAATTGGAAATTATTTTTTAAAGTCTTTTTCTATTGTGGTGAAGTTAAATGTGCTTAAAATGTCTATATCTGGAGATTAACTATTTGAAATCTGCTCAGCATTTAAATTTTGTGGTTGTTTAAAGCATTGATTTTTCTTGAAGTTTAATTGTTGGATCATTATTAAGGTGTTGTACGTTTGTTGAACATCTTGTATCGCTTGGGATATTTCAGTGATAAATGATTGTTTTACATGGTTTATACTTCTGCAACATTTAATAAATAATCATCATTAACTCCATAAGGCATTGTTACATTAATTTCTAAATCAATCAAGTGCTAAATCGCCTTGTTCTGTCTCCCAACCCAACTGGTCCACAGTTGGTCTTCATTCATCCCATAGGGTCTACCCCTCTTTAGCTGTGGGAGACAGATTAAACGGAGAGATCAGGGATCAAAGTGACAGCCCCCGGTTTGAGCGTTGTCATGACAATCTGTGCGACAACATTTTTTGGCACCGTTGCCAGGAAAAGAGTTTTTCTGTACCTGGCATTCAACGACATTCATATTCTCATTTCTCATCATTCTTTCATCTTTCTCACCTCTCATTTGAGCTGGCAGACTCAACATTTTTTGGCATTGTTTGGATCTTTTCATCGTCTTATCATTCGTCATATCAGCAACTACTCTTCAGTTCGTTTCTTGTTTGGGTGGCGACTCCATTTCTTTTCATTTATTTTTCCCAGACAAGAAACCTCCCTCATATCTGGTTGTTTGTTGCTTTTTGGATCCTAGAATTAGATTCATTGTTCAAGTAGCGACTCCACTTCTTTCATCTATTGGTTTTCTTGAGCAAAGATCTCGTTCTATCATCCATTTGGTCCTTTGTTATTCATCATGGATTATTCGTTTAAACCATGTCATTTTACTGATGATCTCCATGATTTTCCGAAAGAGGCCATTTCTAAATTACCTTTGTTCTCAGGTGGTGATTCAGTCGCTGTTAGCAAGCATTTAAACAAGTTTACTTGTATAATGATCATATATTGTAGACTTCTTCAATATAATCATGAAGATGTCAAAATGCGTCTATTTGTCTTTTTTTAAGAGGGTGATGCTTTGAATTGGTTTAATAATTGTCCTGAAGATTCTTTCACTTCTTTACAAGACATTGTCAATGCTTTTAAAGATAGATATCGCTATCCAGATAGCTTGCCTTGTGCCCGTAAAATTGTGCAATAGAATGAAAATAATCTTATAAAAGGTCCAGTTGTCGATGAAAGATTTCAAGGCAATTCTTCATATCAGAATGTGCCATCCACCTGTACCATTGCAGATCAAATCCAAGATAGTGGAAAAGCATGGACAAATTATAAAATCAGTGTCGACAATGAAAAGGAAGATCAAAAGCAAATTATATAAGAACTAATGCGGCTGGTAAAAAATATGGAGATCAATCAAACTAATTACGCCAATGATGTGAGAACTTTATGCACCCACCTGGAAAAACGTAATAAGGAGATGGAGATCATGAAAATTAAACACTTTGATTACATAATTGACATGCAAAATCAACATGCTAAGGAAATTGAGGCCATGAAAACTAATCATGACACATAAATTAGTTTTATGCAAAGCAAGTTATCAGGCTTAGAGGAAAATATGACGACCATGCAAGCAAATCATAAGAAAGAGATAAACTCTATGCAGCGTTGCTTGATGACCATAAAGGAAAAGGACGATAGAGTAATAAAAGATATGGAAGCTAATCATATATGTCTTCAGAATAAGTTATTGACCATGCCGGGGAAATCAGTGCTATAAAGGTTGAACACTCTAGTCAGATGGATGCCATTAAAATACAGTTTCAGAAATTTCAACAGCAGTCAGAGGATGAATGAAACTAGGGAACATCAATAGATCAAGAGGTTATTTGTTACAGCAAGCTCCATCTTATTATGAGGTCCTTTGTTCCATTGAAAAGTGGATAAATGAAGGTGACCTGGATAAAAGAGAAACTAATAACAAGTTGATGCTCACACGGTTAATCCACCAGTCATAGAAGATCAAGTTATAACTCATGGCACTTGTGAGATTGATCCATCATCCTTGGCAGGGCAGATGCGGAATGAAGAAAGACATGTCACACATATCTTACATACTTCATCTGAGAGCTTTGAAGCAGAAAGTTCCATGTCATCAGTGATACAGCCTGCCACAAAGAAAAAGCGCAAGAAAAAGAAAATGAGAAGAAGATTTGATACATTAGACGGTCGCGAGCAGTTTGATTTTTGGATAGGGAAAAGTCCTACCGTATGCAGAATTGGACATGGCACATCCGACAAGCAACCGACAGATTTACCTGAAAGCAGGGAAATGCTCAATATACACTACATTGAACACATCTCTGATGCCATGGGGCATTTTCTGTATTTCTAACCCTTCTCCATGTTTTTTCAACATTTTATTTTTGTTTTAGGATTAGATTTACTTTCCTTGTTACTAGATAGTTAATAAATGAAGAGCTTATATCTTTCATGTGCTTAATGTTATATGATGAGTTTTTGGATGGAAGCTACTTTTTTTTGTTGTGTTGCGTGGGTGCAGATTCTGGATTCTCACATTCCTACAATGCAGCAACGTGTCCCAAAGTAGAGCCAAATGTTGACCAGTACGTGTCAACTACCCATAGCAGTACACCCTCTTTTTCACAAAAGGGACAACACTGGATCGACGTGTTCGTGCCATTCGACTATCATCATCAGCCCGATCATGTTATGTTGTAAACCCAGTGTGCATGTGTAAATTATAAATAATCTTAGCAGATTTGAGTCATGTATGTAAACTGCCTAGAAAAACCTAATTTTCTAGTGATGATCTACGTTTCGGAAGGTTTTTTGTCTCATCGATCCATGATGGGCAGAGTTTTCGTTTAGCCTAACCCCAAAGCTGGAATGGATTTTGTCATTAGAATCTTAGGGGACTCCTAGTGTACTTGGTCGAGTCTATAAAAAAGTAATTTGGAAATAACTCTATTTGGTTAGGTTATTACAAATTGCTTGATCTGCTAGATTATATTTGTGTCGTAGAACTGGGTGGTCTATGAGGGTCTATGTCAAAGGGGTTTTCCCCCTTGAGATGTAAAATTGTAAAGTTCATGATGTAAAGTGTCTTGAGGGTTAGGAAATGTTTTAATCGCCCTCATAAGTCCTAAGTCCTAGGTCCTAGGTGATTTTTCCAAAGGCTAAGTTCAAGGATCCAAAAATAAAAAAAATAAAATACAATAAAAAATAAAATATATAAATAATGAAAAAAAAAGAAAATTAAAAAATAACTAAAAAAAATAATAATAAAAAATAAAATTTAAAAAGTAAATTAAAAATAAATTAAAAATTAAAAAAATAAAATAAAATAATAAAATAATAATAAGTCAATTTTGACAAAATAAATGCAAAGTTTCAATTTTTAAATATATTAAAATGCATTTAAAATTTTGATGGATGAGATTAAAAGGGATTTTGATCCTCATCGACGGTCGAGATTAGTTTGACATGGATCACTCGAACTAGCCATTGGGAATTTTTCCTTTAAATAGGGTGTCAGGGGTCATTTGAGATTAGATTCGATCTGAGAGTCTAGTGCTAAAGAAAGCTCTCTTATAGTCATCTTTTTGTGCAATAAAGAAAGACTTTGGGGTTGAAAATCTTGCCGGTGTTACTCTTTTGGAAATGTTGTAAGATGATTTATTTTTCTGCATAATTTTATTTTCAACCATTGATAATAGCTTGATGAAAATTGATTTAGGCACAGGTATCTTGTCTGATCTCTGGGGTTTGAATGATAGTTTAGATTCTGAAATATAATAGCAGGTATCTCCATTTGATCTGGATTTCACTATTGTTTTCTCCCTCTATGTTAATGGTTGATTTTAAGCTGTGCAAGAAATCTTAGTTTTTTTTTAGTTTACCGGGGCGTTAGGGATAGTTCTCGGCTGAACCAGCCAACTCCCGGATTGTGTTTTCTGAAGGATCCCAGCCAGTTTTCATGCAGGACTTATCATTTGAAATGTTTTTATGAATGCAAGAAGGGTTTTCTGAAGTATCTCACATTAAATTTAAAATTCTGAAAACATTACTGTGGATTATTGACAAATCTGGCTACTTAAGAGTCGAAAATCTATAAATATTGTAAGTTTTTTAACTGGTTTTAGGGTTTTTAGGTTTGTTTCTTTCACATTTTACTTTTGGGTGTTCGGTTTTTGCAGGTTGCAGGTACACATTTTTTTTGAAAAATTTTCAGGGGTTTTCCATCAGGCAATCTAAAGCGGATTGATTTAAATTTTTTTTACAATTTCTAAGGAAATTTCAAGGGTTTTCTGCTGCTACGTGGAGGGTTTTTTTATTTTTATTGTTTTATTCTTGTTCTTATTGTTTTCTTGCAGAAGGATTTCATAATTTTGTTTCATGTGTGCACTGTTCAAACCTTCCATCCTCATCGTTGCCTGCCTACGTTGCATCACATCACCCTCTCCACGCTACCAATCCCTTCTATACACGCAAATACATTTTCAAATCCTGCCAAAAAAAAGACGCTATCATTCAAGGATTCATCACGCAGTAGCTCACTTCACCAGCGTTTTGCCATTTTTTTTACGCAGCCATCCCTACCACATAGACCCTGCAACACTGCCACTTCCTTGCGCTGTTTCCATTGTGCCTTTATTACCTCACGGCTCCCATCCATTAAGCTATGTCCCGCCTTTGCTTGCAGTTATCCAAACCCCTCACACTGCCTACGATATTTCCACGCTTCAGGCCATCAAATTCTCAACCCTCACCACCTCAGACTTGCATATTCATTTCGATTACCCTTGCTGTCCATAAGCCTGCTCTGTGCGTGCAGCCATTTCGCCTTCCTTCATAGCTGCCTCATACCAGCGCTGCCTTGTTTTTCTTCAACTCACCTCCGTCTTCTCCTCCCTTCATCTTATCCGCGACAAGCATCTGCATTTTTCTTTCAACCTCTCCATGCAAGTCAGTCCTGGAAAAACTGCGCATCTCCCACCTCAGCCAATGTGTTCACTATCACCTGCACACAGTAATAAAACGTATTTTATTTACCACGCTGCCAGTGTCATATCCATAGCCCCTTATTCGAGCTCAAAGTTCTGTCCACTGCCTGGACCTGCACACGCAATACACAATTTTAATTTTTTTTTCTTGTATTTTGATTTCAAGCTTAGGGTAAGTATAGTTGGATGGCATTTGATTTTTAGATTAGTGTATATATTTTAGGAGATGTGCGTTAATTTTTTTTTTGTGTGATACGATTATGTGTTGTGCTAGTTTAGTTTTTTTTATGATTAGATTTTAAATTTCAGTTTAATTGTATATATTTATATTTATTCTAAGTTTCATTTAGTTTAAAATTTGGCTCTTCTTTTTAGTCTTGTTTCATTTTAAAAATATAAAAAATGCATCAATAAGTTCCTTTTTGGATTGTGGTCATAGTTTAACTGAGGGTTTGATTTTAGAATTAGATATTTTTTAAAGATTAGTTTTGTTTCATAAAAATAAAAAAATATATAAAATGTTCCTTTATGGTTTTACAATAGATTTTTATTTAGGACTTTAGTTTTGCTTAACTTTTAGACCTAAAATTTTATTAAAAAAATATATAAAAATTAAAAATTTTGAAAAAGGCTAATTAAAAATTGGAAATTCTTTTTTAAAGTCTTTTTTCTGTTGTGGTGAAGTTAAATGTGCTTAAAATGTTTATATTTGGAGATTAACTATTTGAAATTTGGTCAGCATTTAAATTTTGTGGTTGTTCAAAGCATTAATTTTTCTTGAAGTTTAATTGTTGGATCATTATTAAGGCATTGCATGTTTGTTGAACATCTTGCATCGCTTGGGATATTTCGATGATAAATGATTGTTTTACATGGTTTATACTTCTGCAACATTTAATAAATAATCATCATTAACTCCATAAGGCACTGGTACATTAATTTCTAAATCAATCAAGTGCTAAATTGCCTTGTTCTGTCTCCCAACCCAACTGGTCCACAGTTGGTCTTCATTCATCCCATAGGGTCTACCCCCGTTAGCCGTGAGAGACGACTTAAACGGAGAGATCAGGGTGACAGCCCCCGGTCTGAGTGTTGTCGTGACAATCTATGTGACACAGTGACATTGTTTTGGGCTCACTCTAGATGGAAACTCTAGTGTCCTTTATTCTAAATACGAAAAAGAAGTTTTTGACCTTTTCCCACAAAAAGAAAAAATTAATGTTACAAGATGTTATTTTGAAGGCAGGTTCAGTGACGCTAGAAGACACACAAGAAATCTCAAAACTAATTCTTTAAGAAAGTATAAAAGTGATACAAAATATGCAAAAGGAAGTTGACAAAATCACCGCTGACAAAAGTGAAGAAGTCTCTCCGCTGAAAAACAATAGTGAAAATTTTTAAAGACAAATCAAGAAGCTTAAAAATGACAAAAAGTCATTAATAGACAAGAACATCTTGCTCAAGAAATATCAAAGTCTCCAGTCGTCGCAGTCCAGGTTGAAGATAAAGGAGCAGATACCAATCTAGTGAATGTCACAACTCAAGAAGAAGACAAGCAAGTTGACGAAAATACACACTTAGATATTGTAGTTCAGATGATGAACATCCCAAGTGAAGGTTTGGTAACAAACTCGACAACATCCTCACAAGAAGAAAATAGAAAAATTTCCTCACACCTAATAAGGAAAAGTCAAACTAAAAAAGTTCCCTATTGACATCTGAATCATGAGAGTAAACAACTCAACCAAGCTACGTATCGGGACCATTCAGAACAGAAACAACAAATTGATGTTCCAGAGAATAATGATGTAACCTCAATCCGGTCCTATGATGACAAGTCGTTACAAAATTCCAGTGATCAGAATATTCCACAAAAGATTAATTTAGGATGGTTTATCCCTTCTCAATGCGACAATTTTGTTTGTGACTTAGAAGATAATATCAACTTGTATTGATGAAGATGACTGTTCTGAGACGAGAAGACATTTGAAACCGAAAAAGAGATCAAGCCTTTTTCGTCGACAAGGTTTGAGGACAAAGCTTTTTGAGGAGGCACACAATGTTATGAATAAATATATAGGAAATAATGTAAATGATAGTAATTAATAATGATTAGTTAATTAGTAGATAGGTTGAAGAGTCATGTCTAAATGAGACATGACTCTCCATGAAGAGATACCTATTTGGTATATAAGCAAGCCTCTCGCTCTCATTGTATCATCATCATCATTCTTCATACATTTAATATATAATATTTGTATCGTCATGGATATCTTTATATTCCAAGTCTTCTGGAGTAATTAATCTGTAGAAGGAACTTTGTTCGCTTCAAATAGGAGATGGTAAACCTTCAACAAGCCTTAAGTTCATGCCTTGTATAGAATTAGTGTTTTGTAAGGTCCTAAATTACCCCGGGTTGATGACATCAACCCTTATGAGGCACTTTCCACCATTTAATATGTTATATTTTGAGTTTGTGAGGTCAATCAACGTAAGAGAAAGCCAAATCAGCTCCAATGTTCCAATAATTCAAGCCTTGGTTGAATTCATTCCTTGCCCTAGCCCTAGCAAGTTGCCTTGAAGGGTCGAAAAATTTAAGAAAAGGGGAAAGGTAAGAGTTTTAACAATTTTAGTCATCAATTGAATCCCATTGCCTTACCATACCTGGGTGATGGAGTCTTAAGGTATCTAAACCATAGAGATATCAAATACATGCATGGAGTAAGGGGGCAAATCCCTAGTTTTCACTTCCTAACCCTAGCTATCTTTCTTGGAGGGGAGAAATTACTGAAAATAATGCTCACTAAAAGGTCTTCTAGGGAGTTCAAGTAAAATGGATTAAACATGCAACAATTTCCAAATACTTTCCAATAAATATTTGCATTTAGACAAGGAACAAATAGAAACCCCTAACAATATTTCATTACATGAAAAACCATAAAATATATGCAGTAAATACTCACAAATTTTCCAAGATCCTTCATTCTTTCAAACCCAAAAAGAATATCCAATGCACAAACTAGTCTCCAATAGAAAAAATCCACATAAGATCACATATGCACAAGTTGTTGATTTGGGGTAGCATCGGATATGCTCAAACCATGAAAATTGGTGGAGAGGCTAAGGCACATGAGATCTCCAATACCCAAAAAGGGTTTGGGTAGATTATAAACAGCTTGGGAGATATTAAATAATTAATATTTTTAATGGAGTCCCTAACTCTAAACTTAGGGAAATTAAAATATTAATATGAATTAATATAAAACTGTGTTAGAATGGTCCAAAAGTCATGGATCAAACCAAATCTAATATTAGTCGTTGATTAGGGACTTAATCTCGACCGTTGATTTGTCAATGAGAAAAGTATAAGAGGAGGCTTGAGGGTCACTTGGAGAACACACCAAGAGATCAAGATTTCGACTTTCTGGGGTTGGGTTTGCTAAGAAAGTTGAGAGAGTGATCAGAGTTGCAGTTGAGGGGTAGTGAATATAGAAGCAGAGAGGCAGAGATAGTACCGGGAGGATCAACGCAGTAGCCAGAGAGAGGGACACAGAAGCAGCCAAGGGTTCATGCAGAAGAAATTATGGAATGTTTGCACCCAAGAAGAAATGAGAATTTCATTAATATCCAACAACGAAGAAGAAAAGGCGTCAAATGCATACTCTGCCTCTAATAAGAATGGACACTCTAAGAAGTCAAGAGGGCAAAGAAGGAAAGTTGATATATCCAAGATAGAATGCTATCAATGGCACAAGATGGGTCACTATAGAAGTGATTGCCCTGACAATCCAAAGATTAAGAAAAGAAGCAGGGATCAAGCCAATGTAGCTGAAGAAGGATCTCCAAAGAAGACTAAGCTCGAAGAACTAAGGGACTTACACTACTAAGTCCTTTGATCTAAGCTTTAGTTATTTTATTTTTTGGTTTCTAGTTTTTAGGTTTAACGTATTTTGGAAAAACATTTTTATTGGTTCTTAAGGTTATAGGTATCCCTCAAGCTTGGAGGGAGCCCCCATTAACCTCCTATGATAAGAGTCCTATTACCATTTTCATTTTTAGTTTTCCTTATCCAGTTTTGTTTGCATTAAATACTAATCACGTTTCTACTCTTATTTTCCTTGTTTAGGAAAACTTGTTGAAGACTCAAGGAAGAAGGCCTCACAAAAACAAAGCATTGGAATTACAAGGTTTGTTAAGAAACAAGAGGTATGTTTTGAATTACAAGTTTTGCTCTCTCCATATTCATTCTTGATAAACTATTACTAACATATTTTTGTCTAGCATTCTTGAATCTTAAAGATTGTTGATTGGGTGATTCATCATTAGATAAATCTACCACCCTCATATCTTTGATTACTCTTGTGTAACCCTAGAAAGGTTCATTTATGAAAAACCCTAACTTATGGGTATGTCGATGATTATGTATGAAACTTTAACCTACTTAGGGTTATTGTTGAAAGAAAATGTCTGATGTTCTATTGAAGTCATGTTTGGGGTTTTGGTATGGTTATGGAAACCCTAACTTGTTAGGGTTGAATGGTAATGTCTGAAATCCCGAACCTTTGAAGTATTGATAATTTAGGTTTGTTATATTTTGTATTTAGACCCTATATCATTAGGGTTTGGTAGGGTGTATAAGAAAGACCCTTATAATATCTCCTAGAAATGAAATCCTTGGCATGTATGTGTTTGGCCGTTCAAACCCTAGTCTAATCAAGTTTGTTATATGTCTAACTCTTATTGATATTGTGTAGTTGGGTTTGACTAACACATGCTATGATATGCTTGTGCATGATGATGGAATCCTAGATATATGAGTTGACCTAATTGTTGATGGTCATGAGTCCTAGGGTTTAGAACTAAGCCCTAGTCAAAGTTTGATTCTCTAGGATGATAGTATTTGTGAATTCTAGGGTTTTGTAATTAAACCTTAGTAGAAGTCCAAATCTTTGATATATGATGATAATGTGATAATCTGAGTTTTAGTTATAATGAATGTTTGATTGTCTGAGAAAATCGAGGGTTTGCAACAAACCCCAGTGGAATCTAGTCATGTTGTTACTTTAAATTGAGTTGTGATTGGTTTTGATTGTTAAAAGCTCATGTATGACATCTAGGATCTCGCACTAAATTGTTGGAATTTCTAAGTCTATCCGTTAGAAATTCTTCCTATACTATCTGATTTATTTCTTCCTACTTGTTCAGTTACTTAACAAGTTATTTACCATGTAAATACTGAAAATAATACAAGTACAGTATCAACACATACAGATCATCAACTGAAAGAAACAAGCACGCAAGTGACATCGTTGTTTTTGGACTAATGTCCCCAGAAAAACCCAATATGGGAAAACTGATGCAGCTATTCAGAGGGTTTTATTATTATGCAGTTTTCAGAATACAACCTGTGTGCCAGAAATGGCTTACCCAACAGAGAATGCCCTCGGAAGTAGTACCTCTCAGTCGAAGACAGATATTCCAACTAAATCACTGGATGAACGATCCCACAGCAACAATGCAGCTTCTGTTACTATGCGTCACTCTAATAGGAACTGTGTCACCCTATCCAGCTTTGCAACTCCAATATGTCCCACGAAAATCTCCCAGTGCTGCCTCTAGGGCCTGCGTCAGCCTCTTTAGCCCAACGTCAGCCTATCTTGCCCAGCGTTAAGCTCTCAGGGATCTGTGTCAGCCTCTGGAGCCTTTGCATCTCACATGCTGGCCCTCTCTGGCTCTCCGGAACTTCTAGCTTCCTCTACGTGGCCTCTGGCTAGCTCTGCGTCAACTTCTCCTGGCTTCTGCGTTGATTCTCCCGATACTAACTCTGCCTTTCGGCCATGTATTTACTGCCCCTCAACTGCAACTCAGATCACTTCACTCAATTTCCTCAGCAAACCCTGCCCCAGAAAATCGAGTTCTTGATCTCTCTTCGGTGTGTTCTCCAACTGACCCTCAAGCTTGCTCTTATACTTTTCTTGTTGGTCCATCAACGAACGAGATTAAATATCTAATCAACAGCTAAGATTAGATTTGGCTTGATCCATGACTTTTGGACCATTCTAACCCAGTTTTATATTAATTCACATTAATATTTTATTTTTCCTAAGTTTAGACTTAGGAACTCCAAAAAATATCAATTATTTTAATATCTCCCAAACTGGTTAAATTCTGCCCAAACCATTTCTAGGTCTTGGAGATCTCATGTGCTTTAACGCCTCCACCAATTTTTGTGGCTAGAGCACATCCGATGCTACCCCAAATCAACACTCCCTCTTAGCGAGGACTGCGCTCTAGTAATACTCCTCACTGCGTATCACCTTGATCATCCAGCATCGGTCCCTGTGTTGATGCTAGGCCTCCCTGCCCAACATCCTCTGCACTGTTGCATCATGTATTGCTACCCATGGCCCTGCCACTGCCACCGCTGCATCCGTATGCAGCTCCCTTTGCATCCGTGTTGTTGCCCATGGCCTTGCCACTGCCACTGCTGCATCTGGATTCTGCACTACATCCTCTCTCATCATGTTGCATCGTGCTACCCATAACACTGCCACTGCTAACTGTTGCACTGCAACTCAGTTACTGAGAAGTAAGTAACTGATCCTCCCAACTCTGACATCTTTGTCAGGCTAGAAGCACTCCCGATGCTGAAGCTCTCTCTGTTGCTGACGAGCACTCCCTCTACTAACCTCTGCGTTGCTGCAACAACTCCATGCATATCGCATTGTTTCCTCACGCTATCCTGGGACTCCTACACTGTAGCACCCTCTGTCACTCCATTTGCATCCGTCTCTATCGACATCTGTCAGTCCTGCTACTTCTCTTCAGGGCTCCCGTAGCAAGGTATGATCCAAGAGGTTGGGTACCTCAAGGATCCTGCCCCTCATTGCCTGTAGTCCATCTGACTACAGCTCGATGTCTCCCCACTTCCTCTCAAGTGGCGCATGAGCACTCATGGCATAGTCATCATCCGTCTCCACTTCTTTCTCCGCCCTCACAGGGGCTGCCTTGGTCTTAGAAGCCTCTCCCTTGCTCTTCTTCCTTCAACACTGGTTCGTATAGTGACCCAGTTCTCCACAGTGGAAGCATTTGACCTTGGAGAGGTCCTTCTTCTGTTTCTCCTGCTTTCCCATAGATGCTAGGGCAACATCCTCCTCTTCCTCCTCCTTGATTCTGATCTCCTTGTCGCTGCTCCCTTCCTTGGTCAGCCATCTAATCTCTTCTTGACGAAGAGCCGCCCATAGTTCCTCCCAGTCCAGAAGGTTCATCCGGCCCAGTAGGCTGTGGACAAATACCTCCCAATCCTCTGAGACTGTGTTCAATGTAGTCCTCACCAACATTTCCTCATCTAGCGTGGCCCCTATGGAAGTCAACTGGTCCTAGATCTTCGTCAATCGCACGAGGAAGATATCTTTTTGCTCCCCCCTTTGCATCTAGTATGACCGCAACTGATTTTCTAGAAGCATCTTCCTCTGTATGGAAGTAAGCTAATACAACTTCTTCAAGGCATCCCACATCTCATTTGCCGTACCCTTCTCGGCGATATGTGGTACCACATGATCCTTGACCCTGTCAAGGATGATGCACTTAGACCTGGCCATTGCCTCTTCATATTTCTCATTTTCAGCCGGGTCAACTGGGATCGCTATTGTTTTCAAGGCGAAGTGCTTGATGCGATATCTATCTAGAATTGACAAGATCCTTGCCTTCTAGACTATGAAGTTGGAAGCTCCGTCCAGTTTAGCCTGATCTCTTAGCCCATTCATTGCCATTTCGTTGCTCCTCTTTCGACTCTCTCTACTTCCCTCCTGGAAGTTCTTGGTTTGACTCCCTCTGAGCGTCGATTTCCGTTCTGGAAACCCCTCTGCCAATGTCGAGATGCCCCACTGTGATCGTTTGTGCAATTGCACCACTGATCTGGATTTCTTGGCTAGAAATCCTCGGCAGCAATTCCCTCCTCCTTGGTCTTGCCCTGTTAGGTATTGTTCTGACTACAATACGCCACCAGCTTCGCTTTGCAACTCACCCATAGCCTCCTATGCCTCAACAATCTAAAGGTCTGAGCCTCTAAGCTCTGTGCAATCCTGGCACTGGTAAAATATGCACCTCCTGGCCACAACGTTGATCCTTCCTGACTGACAAAGATCACTGGGCACTGCATAGGTCAGGTCTGCTCCTCTCTGCCTCAATGTTGATTCTCCTCTTGGCTCGAACTGATGACGCAGGCTCTCTGCGTCACCCTTTCCTTGTTGCTTTTTGCTAGGAACAACTTCTGTTACTCGGGACAGTTGTTTTTGTCATTGCTGCTCTGCTCGACTGATGCCTTCAGTTACCCTGTGATCTGCAACCACGCTCTGATACCATGTTGGAATTTCTAAGTCTATTCGTTAGAAATTCTTCCTGTACTATCTGATTTATTTCTTCCTACTTGTTTAGTTACTTAACAAGTTATTTACCATGTAAATACTGAAAGTAAATACAAGTACAGTATCATCACATATAGATCATCAACTGAAAGAAACAAGCACACAAGTGACACCGTTGTTTTTGGACTAATGTCCCCGGAAAAACCCAGTACGGGAAAACTGGTGCAACTATTCAAAGAGTATTATTATTATGCAGTTTTTAGAATACAACCTGGGTGCCAGAAATGGCTCACCCAACAGAAGCCCTCTGTAGTAGTACCTCTCAGTCGAAGACAAATATTCTGGCTAAATCACCGGATGAATGATCCCACAGAAACAATGTAGCTTCTGTTGCTCTGCGTCACTCTGATAGGGACTGTGTCACCCTATCTAGCTTTGTAGCTCCAATCTGTCCCACGAAAATCTCCTAGCGCTGCCTCTAGGGCCTGCGTTAGCCTATCTGGCCCAGCGTCAGCCTCTTGGGGATCTGCATCAACCTCTGGAGCCTTTGCGTCTCACACGCTAGCCCTCTCTAGCTCTCCGCAACAACTGGCTTCCTTTTTGTGGCCTCTGGCTGCCTCTGCGTGGCCTCTAGCTGGCTCTGCATCAACCTCTCCTGGCATCTGCGTTGATTCTCCGGGTACTAACTCTGCCTTTCTGCTATGTATTTACTGCCCCTCAACTGCAACTCAGATAACTTCACTCAATTTCCTCAGCAAACCCTGCCCCAGAAAATCGAGTTCTTGATCTCTCTCCGTGTGTTCTCCAACTGACCCTCAAGCTTCCTCTTATACTTTTCTTGTTGGTCCATCAACAACTGAGATTAAATCTCTAATCAACAGCTAAGATTAGATTTGGCTTGATCCATGACTTTTGGACCATTCTAACCCAGTTTTATATTAATTCACATTAATATTTTATTTTTCTCAAGTTTAGACTTAGGAACTCCAAAATATATTAATTATTTTAATATCTCCCAAACTGGTTAGATTATGCCCAAACCATTTCTATGTCTTGGAGATCTCATGTGCTTTAGCCTTTCCACCAATTTTCGTGGCTAAAGCACATCCTATGCTACCCCAAATCAACATAAATCCTAATGAGAAGTCTAACATATGAATTTTGAAGTTGTTAGATACATTATAAATCTATATTTGTTTGAATTGCTTCTAGGGTTTGCAATATGTTGTAGAAGGGTATGTCATACCTCTAGAAGTAACATTGAAACCCTAGATGTAATGAAAGTTGCAATGACATGCTCAAAGTCTTAATGAGGTAATCTAGGGTTTATGATAAAAACCATAGCAAGAAGTTGAAGAGTATGTGTCTCTTGTTTGAAATTATGTTTGGGCATCTGATATGTAAAGTTGAATGCTTCTGTGATTTTGATATGGTTGATTTCATGCTTCTATAGATTTGGTTGTACTTGCTATCTAAGTTGTGCAGGTATAGAATCTTCAAGATGCTGAAGGTGTTCATAAAGTAAAGTTGATATCATAAGCATGATGTGAATGTTGATGTTCATGATAACTCTAAAAAAGTACATAGTCAAAGGTGTTCCCCTTTAGGGTAATGATCAATTTTGAGAAGCTTAATTTGTTTGAGAGACACTCCATCCCCCGAATGGGCTGGGATCCAGGTCACCAGAAATGGTTTCAAAGAAGACGACTTTCTAATGAGAAGAAGAGGCATTGAGCTTTTTATCATTCTGGCACCAAGCTATTTTCCTGTAGGGCTTCCCCTACAGTATCATCACTGCAGTAGAGTTTAACCACCAAGTTCGAGATGGGTTGGTGTGGTTCCTCTACACCTAGGACACCAACCGCCCACCTCTTTCTTTTATTTCTTTCTCTTCATTTGGCCACCTGGCTATAGATGGATATGCTCTAGCTCTGGATAGGTACACCTGCCGCCCCTCCTGATGAGAAGGATGGAAGCCATGAAAGATTCTCTTATGTCGTAGACAAGAAGTTGAGCCCCCTAAGTTGAGAGGGAGCTTGGATGGAATTTGATCTCCCTAGGTTAAAAGGGAGCTTGGGTATATTAGATCCTCCCTGATTAAGAGGGAGTGATGGATATGGTTCTCTACTTCATGTGTCATGTACTAGACTAGGTCTAACAGTCATAAGTTTTAGTGAAGGCCATGAGTGAGACAAGAAATTGGAGAATGTATTTTGAAGGGTTTCTGAGATAAAAAAAAGTTGGATCGATGTGTGGAATATGTTGCTGCATGGAAGGTAGGAAAGGAAGTTGTGTGATTGAGGAATCTTCTGTCAAGATTCATTGGGAAAGCTCTAAGTCCTACTATGAGAAGTTGAGAAGCAACATCAAGATGTCTGAAAGACCCCAGAGGTTTGTATTTATGTACATTTGAAAGTTTGTTACTAATTGGGGTTGTGTTTGTACTGGTAAATCTCTCGATGGTTTGATAACATGTTTTACATACTTAGGGTTGTTGATCAGTTTGATTGGAGAGATTTGTGGCTGATTGTTTGATCGAGAAGAATTTGTTATCGATTGGAATAATTGAGAAGTTGAGGCTTTGTGTGTAAGACATTGCCTGGGAGGACATATGGCCAACACTTTGTGTTGATGTCTAGTTCCCGACGTAGGGATGGTGACGTTGGTCATAGAGCTCTGACCTCGGATGCACACCTAGATACCTGGGTTGATGGTTAGCAAGTAAGCTTGATGGTACCTAGAGAGGCTGAAAGCTTTAGTCCATCTTAGTCCCACCTAGATAGATTTCCCTGGTCAGGAATCTAGTCCATGGCATTGTGGTGCCTAAAATTCTTCATGGTTCATGTGTTCTAAGATCTTCCTTGTACTTGTACTAATGAATACCTCCCTAGTTAAGAGGGAGTGTTGAAATTTGTAACTAGGTTTGGTCTTCATAAATGTATTTGAGATGTACTTATCAAAAGAATGAAGAAAATATTTTTATTATTATTTCTATGACTTATTAAAGCATGGGTTTCATGCTTGGGTCATCATGTTTTAGGTCAAAGTCCCCATTGAGGACTTCTAGGATTTCATTAGAGTCATTGTACATTTAAAGAGACCCTTGGGCTTTCGAATCATGTAAAAAGAATTAATTTTGAGTAAAAATGAATTTAGTCTCCTCCACACCAAGTCGGCTTCAAGAAGATCAAGTCTGCCTCAAGACAAGTAATTCAACCTCCTTGGAAGGCTATAAATACAAGGCAGTTCGAATTCATTTGGAGCATTTGATTCTCTCTCACATAGTTTGATCTTTGAAGTTGGAAGATGGGAAGTGCGAAGTTGGTGAAGGGCAAGAAAAGGAGCTAGAAAGAAGTCCGAGTTTTTGGAAGGACATAGAAGACCTCAAGATCGAAATTTTGGGACAAATCTCACTCAATTCTGAGGTGTATCAACGAAGATCAAAGTCTTCCAAGTTTGGTTGAAGTTGTTGGTACTGCTGCTGGGTCAAAGCTGCTACTGATGTTGCAAGGTCGAAGTTCCTTTGGATGAGTTATCATTTGTAAGAAGGATTGAGGGTTGACTTGGTCTGGAGGAAGTCTCTGTCTGGGACTAAAGTCTTGGATTATCTCGAGAAACTATTGAAAGACGAATTTTGTTGAAGTTTCTAAGTTTACTTAGTTTAGAAATCCTTCATGCACTTTTTCTGATTTATTTCTACCTACTTGTTATTTTTCCTTTAACAAGTTATTTACAAAGTAAATATTGAAAATCAACACCAGTGCATGTTCAACATATTACAGATCAGCAACTAAAAGAAACAAGAACAAACACACAAAATGGCACCATTATTTTTGGACCAATGTCCCCAGAAAAGCCCAATGCGGGAAAACTGGTGCAACTATTTGAGGGTTTTCTTATTAAGATATATCAGAGTACAATCTGGGTGCTGAAACTGGCCTACGCAATAGAGAATTTCCTTAGCAGCTATACCTCACAGTTTGAGAGAAATCTCCTGGCTGAAACCTCGGAAAATCCTTCCGGCAGTTCCTCAACACAAAACTGCTCCTGCAACCCCAGCATCTGCCTAATCTGGACTGCGTCAGCCCCTCTCTATCCCACGATGGCCTTGCGTCAGCTTTCTGGGCTTCTGCGTCAGACACGCTAGCCTCTCTGGTGCTCTGAGCAACACTTGGTTGCCTTTGTGTGGCCTTGCGTGAGCCCTTGCTAGCTGATGTGCTGCTCTCTCGGCACAATCTCTGCCTTTTTTGTTTCTCTGTACTCAATGCCCCTCAGTTGCTCTCCCGATCACTGATTCTATCTCTCTTAGCAAACCCCGCTCTAGAGAATAGAATGACTGATCACTCTGGTGTATTCTCCAAGTGACCCTCAAGCCTCCTCTTATACTTTTCCTATTGACATATCAACGGCCGAGATTAAGTCCCTAATCAACGGCTAAGATTAGATCTCGCTTGATCCATGTCTTTTGGACCATTCTAACACAGTTTCATATTAATCCACATTAATATTTTATTTTCCCTAAGTTTAGACTTACGGACTCCATTAAAAATATTAATTATTTTAACATCTCCTGAACTATTTAGAATCTGTCCAAACCCTTTTTGGGTATTGGAGATCTCATGTGCCCCAACCTCTCCACCAAATTTCGTGGCTAGAGCACATCCGATGCTACCCCAAATCAACACTCCCTTTTAGCGAGGACTGTGCTCTAGCAATACTCCTCATTGAGTATTACTTTGATAATCTGGCATTGGTCCCTGTGCTAATGGTAGTCCTTCCCGCCCAACATCCTCTGCATTGTTGTATCTTGTACTGCTGCCCATGGTTCTATCACTGCCACCGCTGCATTTGTACGACAACTCCCTTTGCATATGTGCTGTTGTTGGTCCTTTCTCCCAGCACTGCATCCGCACTGCGCCTCCTCTCATCATGTTGCATCGTGTTACCCACTGTTGCACTGCAATTCAGTTATTGAGAACTAAGTTACTGATATACTAATCTGACCTCCCTCTTGGGCTAGAGACACCCATTGATGCTGAAGCTCCCTCTGCCGCTGACAAGTGCTCCCTCTCTGACCTCTGTGTTGCTGCAATAACTCCTTGCATGTCGCACCATTGCACACCTCTCTGTGCCATCCTGCATTGGTGCAACACTCCTGTGCCTCTCGCACTGCTGCAGCCTACTAGCCTCGTGTTGTCTTGGGACTCCTGCACTGTAGCTCTCTCTGCCGCTCCATCCGCATCCATCTCTACCCAACTCAGCCAGTCCTGCTACTCCTTATCAGGGCTCCTGTAGCAAGGTCTAATCCAAGAGGTTGGGTACCTCAAGGATCCTGCCCCTCATTGCCTGTAGTCCTCCTGACTACAGCTCGATGTCTCCCCACTTCTTCTCAAGTGGTGCGTGTGCACTCAGGGCACAGTCATCATCTGTCCAAACTTCCTTCTCTGCCCGTGTTGGCGCTGCCTTAGTCTTGGAAGACTCTCCCTTACTATTCTTCCTTGGGCACTAGGTCGCATAGTGACCCATCTCCCCACAGTGGAAGCACTTGATCTTGGAGATATATTTCTTCTTCTGCTTCTCCTGCTTTCCCTCAGATGCTAGGGCCACATCCTCTTCCTCCTACTAAACCCTGATCCCTTTGTTGCTGCTACTTGTCTTTGACTGCCGTCTGATCTCTTCCTGGCGAAGCGCTGCCCACATCTCGTCCCAAGGTAGGAGAGTCCCTCTACCCACAATACTCTGGACAAACACTTCCCGATCTTCTAAGACAACATTTAGGGTTGTCCTCACCATAAGCTCCTGATCAGGTGTCGCTCATATAGCAGTCAACTGGGTTTGGATCTCATTCAGTCCTTCGAGGAAGGTGTCAATCGATTGACCCTTCTTCATCTGATACGACCTCATCTGGTTCTCGAGGAGCATTCTTCTCTGCACAGAAGTATACTGGTATAGGTTCTTGAGAGCCTCCCACATCTCAACTGTTGTTTCCTTCTCAGCTATATGTGGTACCACATGATCCTTGACCCCATCAAGGATAATGCACTTGGCCCTTGCCATCGCCTCTTCGTACTTGTCATTATCATTTGGGTCGATTGGGATAGCTATCGTCTTCAAGGCGAAGTTCTTGACACAATTCTTGTCAAGCACTAATAAGATTCTGGCCTTCCAGATTGCGAAGTTCGATGCTCCGTCCAGTCTATGCTGGTCTCTTACCCCGTGAAATGCCATGACGCTCCTCTACTTCCCTCCTGGAAGTTCTCTGTTCGACTCCTTTGAGTCTCTACTTCCCGTTTGGAAGTTCTTTTCTGGACTCCCTCTAAGTCCTAATTTCCCTCCTGGAAATCCTTCTGCCGCTTGTCGAGATGCCCCCTACTATGATCGTCTTGTGCAAATGCATTGTTGATCCAGGTTCCTTGGCTAGAAACCCTCTGTAACAACTCCTATGGCCCTGCTCTGTCAGGTACTGCTCTGACTATAGTACCTCACCAGCTCCACTCTGCAATATTTCTGCAGCCTTCTAGACGCCAACAACTGCCTCTCTGTGAACTGCGTCAGCCCATCTCTGCCCCACGCTGGCTCTGCGTCACCCTAGATGGGTATGCGTCAGCCCTGTGATGCCTTGCATCAGCTCTCTGGTCCTCTGCTTCAGGAACGCTAGCCTCTCTAAGGCTCTGCACAGTTCCCGGCTTCCTTTGCGTGGCTCTGGTTGGCTCTGCGTCACACTTCTTGGCCTCTGCGTTGCTAGAAATATCGTCTATCACCTCGGGACAGCTGATTGTTGCTGCTATTACTCCGCTTAGTTGATGTCTCTTCGTTCTCCTGTGATCTGCAATCACGCTCTGATACCATGTTGAAGTTTCTAAGTTTACTTAGCTTAGAAACCCTTCATGCACTTTTTCTGATTTATTCTTACCTACTTGTTATTTTTCCTTTAACAAGTTATTTACAAAGTAAATGTTGAAAATAAACACCAGCGCATGCTCAACACATTACAGATCAACAACTAAAAGAAACAAGAACAATCACGCCACATGACACCATTATTTTTGGACCAATGTCCCCAGAAAAACCCAATGCGAGAAAACTGGTGCAACTATATGAGTGTTTTCTTATTAAGCAATATCAGAGTACAATCTGAGTGCTGAAACTGGCCTACCCAACAGAGAATTTCTTTAGCAAGTATACCTCATAGTTTGAGAGAAATCTCTTGGCTGAAACCCTAGAAAATCCTTCCGGTAGTTCCTCAGCACAAACTGCTCCTGCAACCCCAGTGTCTGCCCAATCTGGACTGCGTCAGCCCCTCTCTGGCCCTACGTCAGCCCCAGGAGGCCCTGCATCAGCTTTTTGGGCCTCTGTGTCAGACACGCTGACCTCTTTGGTGCTCTACGCGGCACTTGGCTGCCTCTGCGTGGCCCTGCGTGAGCCCTTGCTGGCTCTGCGTCACTCTCCTTGGCTGTTGCACTGCTCTCCCGACACAATCTCTGCCTTCTCTGTTTCTTTGTACTCAATGCTCCTCAACTGCTCTCCTGATCACTGATTCTATCTCTCTTAGTAAACCCCGCTCTAGAGAATAGAATGACTGATCACTCTGGTGTATTTTCCAAGTGACCCTCAAGCCTCCTCTTATACTTTTCCTGTTGACATATCAACGACCGAGATTAAGTCCCTAATCAACGGCTAATATTAGATCTGGCTTCATCCATGTCTTTTGGACCATCCTAAAACAGTTTCATATTAATCCACATTAACATTTTATTTTCCCTAAGTTTAGACTTAGGGACTCCATTAAAAATATTAATTATTTTAATATCTCCTGAACTATTTAGAATCTATGCAAACCCTTTCTGGGTATTGGAGATCTCATGTGCTCCAACCTCTCCACCAAATTTCGTGGCTAGAGCACATTCGATGCTACCCCAAATCAAAAAATTGTTGACTGGGTTTCCCCCTAGATAGGGGTTTTGCCCTGGCTGTCTGCCTACATCTGTGTCCTTGTGTTATTGTTTTGGTAATTGCTTGATGAACTAAAAATAAAAGAATCACAAGTAATTATCTATATAAGAAAAAAAAACTGCCTTTCTGATTTTCTAACAAAAGATTGGCCAATCTTGCTCATAAGGAGGCTGAAATTTGATGACCTAGCAGAAATTTCAAACGTTTACCCACCCAAGGAATAATATTGTTTATGGGAAGAGCTTCAAAGAGTTTCAACACTAAGATAATTCTTACAATGCCATGTATGAAAAATGCACTCAATTTTGTTCTAGCTAGCATTCAATAAATACTTATCACAATTTAGGGCACAATTTAGCACAGATTAGAATTATTGATACCACAGTATATACATTAGACATGAAAAGTAAAGATCTTCAATAATATGGCACTTACAAGACAATATAGCAAGAAATTCCATCCATTATGCCAAGAATAGTTCCCAAAGATGTCCAAAATTAAGCTCCAAATATCAAAATGCATCCAATCATTTAAGAATCTGAGAAAAGAACAAGTGTGAATCTCTCTAGGGAGGTTGAAATCCCAAGTGATGATGATGAGAGATTCAAATGACATCTCTCCAATAAATATGAGTCCTCCTAACTGTAATTTTCCTTGCAAACCCCTAAAATCATAAAGTGATGGGCTAAAATAACCTCTAGGTCACAAGCCGACCTAGTAACCAATGTAACAAATGATAAAATCTCCTAAAGGAGTGTAGAAAAGTTGACATCATGCGTGTGTAGGCCTCCAGAGGGAAGGTGTTGAGACCAAATGTTTCCATGAGTGATGTAGAGGGCCTCGAAAATCATGATGGAGGGGTTCGTCCCTCTATTTAAGTGCAAATCATCCTATGGACCCCCTAATATGGTTTGGGGCACAAACTAGGTCTCATGGATCTCCATGTGGTTGAATCCCTATCTTTGCTCTAGTGTTGTGAGCACTGAAGATGGGTCTAGCCCTCCCATGTCGCAATGAATGAGACAAGCCTCACTTGGGCCTTGGATCGACTGCATCACCATATATATATATATGTTAAATCTTTTGGGGGAAAATTGGTCCAAGTGCATCATTCATGAATAATATAAGGACAAAGTGCAAAAATTGTGGGTGTTGAAGGTGCCCATGAATGCAAGTGATTATCTATGAATCTCCAGGGACCCATGGTTGTCAATTCAACACTTGTGGGTGTCAATGTGATCCTCTGGTGGACTTGGGCCCTAGTTAAGTTACCCAACCCATGATGAAACCACTTGCCAATCTCACAAAATATCCAGTGTTGCAACTTATGACTTTAGGTACATTTAATCACTTTTGCATCTAAGTGAACTAAGCTTGCAATTAATGGGCGATTTGACACTTCATAAAAGCTTCTCCTTTCAAAATTGGGGTCTTAGTCACTGTTACCCACCTTTTTGTGGGTGATATTTCCCTAGGAGATTTTTTTTTCTCCATGATGCCCTTAGCCAATAGCTAGCAACCCCTTGTAGCCACCAACTAGGTCATTATGCCTATAATCCGCCACTTGAGCCAGCCATGTGGTCCCTCGCCCATCTGCCATGATCGTATGTTTCAAGGTGGGCCTCCCTAACCTAAAGGGTATGCTTTGTCATTTGGTAATTTAGTATTGTAGTTTTCTTGTCATGGACACTTCTGGGCATGGATTAATGGGGGGATTCAATGAAAAGAATGGGCTAGGTCTGTGCCCTTGTCCCCTAGCTATCTTTTGGATATTAACCTTGCATCCTAGTCCTGTGGGATCTTTTTTACTGACCATTTGGCTTTAGGGATGGTATTTCATGAGAAACCCCGATTTTGGTTGTTGTGTGGTCCCGCTCCCTTATCCTCTTATATTACCCTCTTTCCAGTCATTCTTACCCCATTCATCATTTCTCCCACCTGGGTCCACACAGGGTCAACTTGCCCAAACCTTGGGTCATGGCCTGGAATGAAGCCCAGAGGTTGATGCAGCTAAAAAGAAAGATAAAAGCATATTTGGCCACATTCAACAGGAAAATGTACCACAAAATGCAAAAGATAGTCGGGACAAACACATTTAGCGCGTGGGCAAAAACTAATACATGATCTCTACGCCATCATCATGGCCATCACCCTGGTTCCTATAGGTTCTATGAGCCTCCTTCATCATATAGGAATCCATGGTTGTCCAACCCCGAAAGGGAAATGAACCACCCTACCTCAAAAGGGGGTATTCACTGCTATATCTTACACATCATGCTCTTACCTTTTGAGCCCCTAGCAGTTAATTAAAGAAAATCATAAAAAGGAAAAAAGCATATAAAGAAGGGTGGAAAATCCAAGGCCGGAGCACCTCATGTACTACGATTGCTCCCTCCTATACATTATAAACCCAAGTGTGGGCTTCCCTCTTATTAGATATCCTTCTTTCCCAACATGTGACCCAGGGCTGCCCTTCTCATGATCCAGATTTAAACGGGAATGCAAAAAATTACAGATATAACCATAAAGACAAAGATGCAGTAGAAATATCACTTCATTTCATTTATATCAAATACTGGAATATGCTTACAAACAAAATGGAAATAAGACTAGCTTGGGCGATGGTAGCTTATCTCTTAGAAGAGATGTGGCGGCTACATGCCTCTGAACCGTGTTACAATGAGGCTCTGAGGCTTATTTATTATTGAGAAACAATGGAAAACCCTAAACATCCAAAACCTACCCCTAGGAGATGAAGCGCCGAACTATGGGCCCTGTTTGGGTAAATTGGTACATCAACTTACCGGGGTCGTAACTTTGGCACATGATCTCCATTTGACGCGCACAATACCTCGTTAAAAAGATCTATTTGAGGACTACAACTTTTTAGTGAGCAACATTGGTCAACAACCCATGATGCTTCCAGTTTTCCCCAAAAATGTCATTTAGGGCCTCAAAACGGCTCTGGAAGTTTAGGATCCAAAAAACTGCCAAAATAATAAATTGTGCTACAAATAAGGAAACTGAAACACTAAAAGAAACAACGGTGGGGGTCCAAGTGGAATAGGCAGGTGGCCACCAATATCCACTTGGATCATCTCATCCACCTTTTGAGGGATGTACCTTGAACATATTATGATTTTTAAAGATTATTATCCACTTTAAAGGTAGAAACAACCTAATAGGATATTTGGTTAACCCCATTTGGAGTTTAGGATAGTGTTTTAAAAGTCGGCCGGCTCAGAACCGAATCGGCCGAGTTGGTCCGAGTCAGTAAAAAAATTTGCGACTTGGCCATCGAACCGGTTTGGTCGGCCGAGTTAAGACTGACCTGGCCGAGTCATGGCATGACTCATCCAGGTCAGTCTTAACTCGGCCGACTCGACCGAGTCCGTATCAACTTGGCCAGGTCACTTCATGCTGCCAGTAAACCCCAAAAAGGCAATTTTTTTTTATTTTTTTAATGTTTTTTCTAAGTGTGGGGGACTCCAAACGGTTTTATTAATTGTTTTTTGGTCTTTGGGGTCCATTCCCCTCTCCTAGTATTGATATGCTATTCAAATTTCATAGTAATGTTAAATTCTTAAAGTAAAAGTGACATTCTCCTTAATCTTCATTTTCATCCTTTTACTTAAATTTTTAACATTACCATGAAATGACTTAGGATGCTTGAGAGTGGTTCCGGCCTCATTAGATTTCATATGGAGAAAGTAGAATTTTAGATTTCTTTCAAAATCCAACAGACTTATTAGTTTTTCAGGATTCCAGGATTGGGGGATTGCAATGTTTCCATTGAATTTTGTCATGTACTATGGTATGGAACTCGTATTTAATCAAGAGCACCAATCCCTCTATGTACCTTGATGTTAGTGACATTGGTTGTCGAACTCCTCCAGGATTCACTCCCAAACCGTGAGCTTCTGAAAATGTCGTTCCCGCTCCCGTTTTCGCTCTTGCTCCCTACTTTCGCTCCCGCTCCCAAGTAACACTGAACCAGATGATGTTGGCAACTCTAGCAATAGCCAGTAGTACTGGTCACAGACTTTTGTTGTAGAGGCCATTTATAGCCTCCTTGGTTATGTGTTTTCATTTTGATCTCTATATCATCATCGTGTATGTATTGGATAGTGCATTGGGTGCCATTTTGATATAGTGGATATATTCATGAGCCTACTTTGATCATATGTTGTCTTCTATCTATATTCTAATGTTGTATGTTTGGAAACATGAATGAAAATCTTTAAAATTATGTGTTTTTATAAAAAATAAATATCTAATGCATTTTTTACAACGACCAAGTCATTGAAATCGAGCCGGCCGAGTCGATACCGAGTCGGAGTCAAAGTCGTCCCTCAGCCGAGTCGGAGTTTTAAAACATTGGTTTACGAGACATTGGCACATCTCGAAGCCCATTATGGAAGGGTAGGCCATTGTAAAGTCCCCACTTGTGGTCCATGATTGGTAAGCTCATTTTCTCGATTTCTCTAATGACTTGTTGTACTAGAAGGCTAGGGGATGCATTAGATCTTATGTAGGATTGCATATGGTCTCTATCTTGGGTTTGGTCTCCCTATATGGGGTCCAAACCCTCTAGGGGGCTACATTGACACATGTAGGGTGTGCATTGAGAGCCATGGGTGTCCACAACAACAACCAACATTCCATTGATCCCCACAGCCATTCAGAGATTCCTCGTGGTTCACTTATTGGACGAGGAAGATGCACCTGATCCATCATGCCCAGCTGGCCCTAGATTTGTACCATACACTTGGCAGATGATCCAGGACTTGCATGATGATGTGGCATCACCTACACCATCATCCTAGCCCTTACAGGCGATCTACATGGATCTTTGATTTGTTTGGAGACCCATGAGGACACTTGTGTGCCCCCACATGTCATTTGGAGCACCACAGGTTATTACAAGGGGCCAACCCCTTGTCCACTGCTTTTGAGGGTCCTACTCTTTATTATGGTACCCATGGACCTCATTAGGTCTCTTAGAGGGCCCTAGGACATGCATGGATTATTATTTGATCTCTTGAGAAGCTTATTATTTTATTTATGAGCTAGTTTGGTGGGCTTGTAACAAAAAGTTAAATTATTAGAATATTATTTTATTTTTGGGGCTCATGTAGGCCAACCAGGCTAATTCGAACTCCTAGTTAGTGTATAAATACAAGTGAGATGATTTCATTTGCTCATCATCACTTTGGATTGGATCTTTTCTCTCTCTTGAGAATTTCACACTTTTTCTAGAGGGTGAATTGGAGCTTTATGGGTGAATTTTGATGTATGGATATTGGTCTATCTTATCTTGGAGCTTCTCTTTTGTCAATTGTGGATGGTTGGATTTATTCTATTACATGTAAGTACATGCTTTTAATGTTACTCTTGTTTTATTTTGTCATATACATTGGATTGGGATTTTCGCTATTTTTAGGGCGAATTGCTGCATGCATTTACGGCTTTAAATTGTGGAATTTTGTCTCTATTATAGTATCCCTCAATGTATGGGCCATGTAATGTGAACAAAATCTCCTAGGGGTAATTCTATCAACAAATTGACCTTGATAAGCCATCTCCTTTGCCCATCGAAGTATAAAAGCTGGAAGATTGCTTCTCTTTGATCTAAAAGTCTAGCAAAGTAGTCTTGAGGCCTCCTTGACCAAGAAAGAAGGCCCTCACTCATATTCATCATAGACTCCATTCTCCCAAGACTAAGGCACTAATCTACCAAGAGGTGGTCACCTAAAATCACACCTTTTAACCTTTTCCCAGGTCTAGCCAAGTTGGGTCACCTAGGGAATCATTTTCGCGACAAATTATCCATTGAAAAAGTTTGATCTCCTAGGGTCTCTTGCATTTTTGTCTCCTCAAGGCCTCCTCCAGTTTTGAAGCCATTTCGATGGTGGAGTTGGGATAAAAGCCAATCCTTATCTCTAAGATCAAACTTTACCCTAGCATCCCCAAGGCTAGTAGCTCATAGGATCAATTCAAGCCCTTCAAATGAAAATTATTGTTTTGATCCTTTCCCCCACCTTGTCTAGTGTAAGAACATCATTAGTTGCCATACTCTTTCCCCCAACACTAGACGGGGTCCATTTGGTCCCGTGTGGTCCTATTCCTTTGAGAAGACAAGTCTTCAAGAACCATCCGAGATACCAGTTTCAACAAGGATTTTAGGGATTGGAAAACATCTTCATAGGTCATATGCCCTAAAGCTAACCCTTTAGTCCTCCCTTCCTTCCCTAGAATACATTGTACCTTGCTTAGAGAGCAAGCAAGCTCCATCCTTCAAGCTCTTCTGGGAAAGGGATTATTTGGGTCACTCATATCCATTCATTGATTTATCCTTTTCGGTGAGTCCATAACATATTGGGCCTCCTCCCATCGGTGAAAGTTTGTAAAGTGAAGGGAGCCTTAGTTGAGGTGACAATGGGCTAAGTCTCCATTTGTTGCCCTTGGTCTCGCATTTTCCCTTTAGGGATCCCCTTTAGGTCCCATGCTAGTTTGAGCAGTAATAGTCACGTAATGGTGTTACCTCCCTATTACCCACCACCTGTGGGTAGTGTATATAGGAGAAAACTTTTCTCCTACATGGTCCTCAGCCGGCAACCAACAATTCCTTGCAGCCACCAGATACCTCGATGTGCCATTATCTTTGCCGCCAGAGCCAGCCCTGTGGTCCCTCGCCCACTTGTTATGATTGTATGTTTGAAGGTGGGCTTCCCGACCTCGAAGTTATGCTAGCTTTTCATTAGTGTAATTGAGTAATTTTCCTTACTTGTCATGGGCACTTTTTGTTGAAATTTCTAAATCTAAGCCATTAGAAATTTTCTTGCACTATCTGGTTTATTTCTCCTATTTGTTTAATTATTGAACAATTTATTACACTGAAATAAACACAATGTAGTCTCAACCATCTATAGATCATCAACTGAAAGAAATAGACAAACACACAAGGGACACTGTTATTTTTGGACAATCGTCCTCGGAAAAACGCAACTTGGGAAAACCAATGCAATAGTTCTAAGGGTTTTATTATTAAGCAGATTTTCTTGAGTACAACTGGGTGCCAAACTGGCTCACCCGATAGAGAAATCTATTTGGCAATAATACCTCTCTTCGGAAGTAGATATTTCAAAAGTTTGCTCCACGAAACTCTCTCTAACGCCTCTCTGAGGCTTTGCGTCAACCCTCTTGGCCTCTGCGTCAACCCTCTGATGCTCTGCGCAACCTTTCTGGCCCTCTGTGTCACCTCTGCAGCCTCTGCGTCACTCACGCAGGCCCTTTGGCCCTCTATGCAGTCACTTCTGGCCTCTGCGTGGCTCCTACTATCTCTGCATCTGCCTCTCTACCTTTGTGTTGGTCTGTCGACACTATCCTTACCTCTCTGCTATGCACTCACTACCCCTCGCTGCAACTCTGATCACTGGTTCGATTTCTCGTAGCAAACCCCACTCTAGAAAATTGAACTAACTAATCAATCTAGTGTATCTCCAACTGACCCTCAAGCCTCCTCTTATACTTTTTCTGTTGAATCTTCAACAACCGAGATTACATCTCTAATCAACGACTAAGATTATATTTGACTTGATCCATGTCAATTAGAACCTTCTCACCCAGTTTTATATTAATGCCCATTAATATTTTTATTTTCCTAAGTTTAGACTTAGGAACCCATTAAAAATATTGATTATTTTAATATCTCTTTAACCGGGTGGAATTTCCCCAAACCATTTTTGGGTCTTGGAGATTTCATGTGTTTTAGCCTCTCCACCAATTTTCATGGCTAGAGCACATCCGACGCTACCCCAAATCAACACTCTTTCTTAGCAAGGAATGTGCTCTAGTAATGCTCCACCACTGAGCATCACCCTAATCATTCGGCACCGGTACCTGTGCTAATGCTTGGCCTTCCTGCCCAACATCCTCTGCACTGTTGCATCTTATACCGCTGCCCATCGCTCTACCACTGCCACTGCTACATTTGTACGACAACTCCCTCTGCATCTGTGTTGCTGCTGGTCCTTTCTCCCAACAATGCATGTGCACTACAACCCTCTCTCATCACGCTGCATCATGCTGCCCATAACACTACCACTGCTACTGCTGCACTGCAACTCAGTTGCTGAGACAATGGTAACTGATCTACCCAACTACTGACATCCTTGTTAGGCTAGAAACCCTCCTGATGTTGAAGCTCTCTCTGTTGCTACCCTGTGCTTCCTCTGCTGCCTCTATGCTGCTGCAACAAACTATGTGCCTCTCGCACCACTGCAAACACCTTTGTGCCTTCCTGCACTGCTGCAACCCCCTCTGTGCCTCTCGCACTGCTGCAACCTCCTCTGTGCCTCTCGCACTGCTGCAACCCTCTTTGCACTGCCAGGGACTACTGCACTCTAGCACTCTCTGCCGCTCCATCCGCATCCGCTGCTACTGACATCCGCCATCCTGCCACTATCACTTCAGGGCTCCCGTAGCCGAATATGATCCAAGAGTTTGTGTACCTCAAGGATCCTGCCCCTCATCTCCTGTAGCCCTCCTGACTACAGCTCGATGTCACCCCACCTCTTCTCTAGAGGTGCATGAGCACTCATGGCACAATTGTCATCTTCCTCTACCTCCATTTCTGCCTTAGCTGGTGCTGCCTTGGAGTCAGACGCCTCTCCCTTAGAATAAAAGAAATAAAAAAAAAAGAAAATCAAAACGTAACCATGGCTGAAGAATAGACGTATATTTCAAACCTGAAACAAAAAGACGCGTTTATACCTAGTGCGTGCGCACAAGAAGGAACGCTGAGCCGCGAGTAAAAAAAAAAATTACCTATGCCTGCAGATTAGATGGAAACTCACACGATTTCACTTGGTTGTTGCGCAGGTCGACGGAAGAGGCTTTGGGTGATCGTCTGGACGCAGGTGGAATCAAAAGATTCACGCTTCTCTTGTTTCTTGCAGGGTTTTTGATGGTGGGATCTGAGCAGAGCAACCACACAATCAATAACTGCGAAATGGTGCTGAGGGAGAGGCGTGCTGCAGGTTGGATGAATTTGCTGCGTGAAGGGTCGATGAAGCTCGAACTAGGTAGCACGCAGGAATGAGAGTATGATTGATGGCATCAAGGTAGAGATGCAGGTTGAGTGAGGGAGGGTTTTGTAGCGATGAGGAGACGGAAACGGACGCAGAATGCCTGGGAAACAGTTGTTGATGAGCTGCGTAATGGTTCTTGCAGCGTAATAATTTTGCAAACTTTGGCAGCGCACAGGCAGATTGGATAGCCTGGGTATTAAAAAAAAAACATTTGGATCTTCCTTTTCATTTTATTTGTTTTTATTTAAAAGAAAAATAAAAAAAATAAAAATGAAAATGTTTCTTTTAGTTTAGTTTTTTATAGGTTTTTTTTATTTTTTAAATTTCTTTGAAAATATAAAAAAAAATGGAAATATTTTGCCAGTTTGAATTTTAGCCCAAGAATCCGCTACTTTTTATCTCTTTCGCTGAGGCTAAATTTTTGATGTGGGGTTAATGTTTATCATTTTTCATGTGGTTAAATATGCTTGAATGATCACTTAAAGATTAGCTATATGAATGTGATCTCTGGTTAACTTTTGAAATTGCGTGGTTGTTTAAAGCATTTATCTTTCGAAATTTTTAATCGCTGGAATATCGTTATTGAGCTTTAATCATTATAAGAACATTGTGGTTTTACTGGATATCTTGCATCGTTCAAGTTATTTGATGATAAATGATTGTTGTATATGGTTTACATCTCTGCAACATCTAGTAAATAATCTTTTAAACATCAAACCCACAAGGCACTGGTCTTTTAACTTAACAAAATCAATTTAGTGCTTGTTTCTTCGTGTCTCCCAACCCAACTGGTCGACAGTTGGTCTTCATCACCTCATAGGGTCTACCCCCCTTAGCCGCGGGAGACAGGCTTAAACGGAGAGATAGGGGATCAGAGTGACAGCCTCCGGTCTGAGCGTTGTCGTGTCAATATGTGCGACAACACACTGTAACCCTCTCTCATCACGCTGCATCATGCTGCCCATAACACTACCACTGCTACTGCTGCACTGCAACTCAATTGCTGAGACAATGGTAACTGATCTACCCAACTAGTGACATCCTTGTTAGGCTAGAAACCCTCCTGATGCTGAAGCTCTCTCTGTTGCTACCCTGTGCTTCCTCTGCTGCCTCTACGTTGCTGCAACAAACTATGTGCCTCTCGCACCACTGCAAACACCTTTGTGCCTTCCTGCACTACTGCAACCCCCTCTGTGCCTCTCGCACTACTGCAACCCTCTTTGCACTGCCAGGGGCTATTGCACTCTAGCACTCTCTGCCGCTCCATCCGCATCTGCTGCTACTGACATCTGCCATCCTGCCACTATCACTTCGGGGCTCCCATAGCCGAATATGATCCAAGAGTTTGTGTACCTCAAGGATCCTGCCCCTCATCTCCTGTAGCCCTCTTGACTACAGCTCGATGTCACCCCACCTCTTCTCTAGAGGTGCATGAGCACTCATGGTACAATTGTCATCATCCTCTACCTCCATTTCCGCCTTAGCTGGTGCTGCCTTGGAGTCAGACGCCTCTCCCTTATTCTTCTTCCTAGGACACTGGGTTTCATAATGGCCCAGCTCCCCACAGTTGAAGCACTTAATCTTGGAGAGGTCCTTTTTCTCCCTCTTCCCTTGGTGCCCCGTAGATGCCAGAGCCACATCATCTTTCTCCTCTTTCTCGACCCAGGCTCCTTTGCCGCTACTTCTCGCCTTGGTCAGCCGTCTCATCTCTTCTTGGTGAAGAGATGCCCATAGTTCTTCCCAACCTGGAAGGTTTGCTCTGCCCAAAATGCTTTGGACGAATGTCTCCCACTCCTCAGAGACTGCGTTTAGGGCGGTCCTCACCATTAACTCCTGATCCGGTGTGGCCCCTATGGAAGCTAGTTGGTCCTGAATGTCCTGCAACCTACTAAGGAAGTGATCTATCTGCTCCCCCTTCTGCATTTGATACGATGTGCCATTATCTTTGCCACCTAAGCCAGCCCCGTGGTCCCTCGCCCACTTGTTATGATTGTATGTTTGAAGGTGGGCCTCTGTTAATCTAGGTAGTCATTGATGTCAATCATTGATGTCAGTGGTCGGGATGGCAAATATTCTTGAAGATGCCAGAGGATGATTACAACTCTTGTTTAAGATGTCAAGACACAAATGAAGTGTCAATCATGTATCTTGATGATCATAATGGAAGACTACCATATCACTGATCTTGATGATAACACTACATGATGACATGTCCTACCTCCGATAATTTGATGATGACATGACAAATCTCCAATGATGTGAAGCTTGATGTCCTTATGATGAAGACTACATAATGATGCTGCATTTGATTGATGAAATATCTCTGCACTAGTGACCCTATGTTGAAGAAGGCAAGGACATGATGATGGTGATCCTATGTTGAAGAAGGCTAGGACATGATTATGAAGACAATCAATGAAGAAATAAAACCATGAAGAAGCCCTACACTCAAAGGCATTCTACTTTGCCTCCATTTCTGCACTCATAAATAATCAGTCACATTAAAAAATAATTTTTGCTACCTTAGAGGCAAAATTCCTTAATGACACCTACACCATCTTGAAGAGCATAATTTTGCCTTTCCAACGAGCTATTACTCAGCCCGAAACTCCAAGCGGTTTGAAAGTTATTGATTTTACAAGTTAATGATGTAATTCTGGTCAGTAAGCCGACCTGAGCTTCTCTCCCATGTCGGCCTGCCCTTAAGAGACATGTCTATTCGGTTTGGTGAGTGAATTGGTGTATAAATATGACGTTAAACACTTCATTCTTATCAATTTTTCGGTGATCATTTCAGAGAAAAGATACAGAACAGCAAGGAGGCTGAGAGGACTTAGTAGTCTACTGTTTGGGCAAATTTAAGGAGGCCGAGGAGGAATATTGCTGTGATAAGCTGTGTAAAGGAACAGTGGACAGAAAATTACTTCGAACCTGTTCTCATTTACCTTACAGCTCGAATTTGTTGTTTAGGACTGTGGACAGCTCGAATCATGGTCTCCAGACTCCTGTAGAAGCTCAGAAGGCTGAACAGTGTCCTATTGCAGCTCTTACACCACAGAATTTCAGTCTTTTGGAGCTCAGATTTTTGGCACCAAGTTACAGACTTGTCATCCGTATAGCAGACTTGGAGAGGATCTTGAAGGGCCTTGAAGTAAAGTTTTGGAGCAGCATAAAAGGCATTCAGAAGCAGATTTGAAGCATTTTGCAACAAACTTTGGAGAGCAGTTGGTGGACAGTCACATTGCTTTGAACAGTCATCACTCACCTTGAATTTGTTGATTCAGATTTGTTGGATTGGTAAGCTTATAACACATTCTTTGGACCTGTTTGGAGGATAGAGGCATAGCAGCTAATGGGCATCATTTATAGACCTCTGAAGTAAAGACCTCAGTCTATAAGCTAATATAGACCAAGCATCTTTGTCTATTGAGGGCAGCCTTGAAAAGCACTATTGGAGTCAATCCTGGAAAACATCTTGAAGTACTATTGAAGGGTGTCTTGTGAAGACATCTTTGGAGCCTATCTCTTGGCTCCTCTTGAGCAGCATTCTTGAAGTCTCCTTGTAGCACCATTAAATACATTTTGGAGCAATATTGTAGACACCTTTGAGCAGCTTGAAGATCCTTGAAGCAGAAGTAACTTGAAGAAAGTTGTTAAAGTTATCTTGGAGCTTTTTGGAAGACCTGGTGCAAAACTTGAGCAATTTATTGAAGACACCTTTGAGGCATTATTGACGACATCTGAAGACACTTGAAGAAGACTTGGGGAGTCGTGAAGTACAACCAAACATACCTTGACAAAGTGAAGCTATAGGGTTGGAGCCCTTGGGGTTGGTACCTCAGAATTGACAAGGTTAGTGCCTTGGAAAGACCAAGTTAGTGCTTGGCAAATATAAGATTGGTGTCTTTGGAGTTGGTGCTCTTAAACTCAAGGTTGGTGCCGTGGAAAGTCCAAGTTGGTGCTTGGAAAATAGATAGGGTTGGAACCCTAGAGGATCAGAGTCCTCAAGAAACCAGGTCGAAGCCTGTACGAGATATAGGGTCAGAGCCCTTGAGGTTGGTGCCTCAGAATTGAAAAAGTTGGAGCCTTGGAAGTCCAAGTTGGTTCTTGGCAACAGGTTGGAGCCTGAAAGATTGAAGATTGGTGTCTTCATCTAGGGTTGGAGCCCTATATAAATTGTACTTGATTTATTATAAAGATTATATTAATAAAAGCATTTATTCTTATTGTTCATTTTGTGTTCTAAATATAAGTGATCTAACTGGTAAAAATAACAATCGAAAAGAAATATTAATTCACCCCCCCCCAGTGTTTCCAACAATTGGTATCAGAGCCAGTACCTTCACTCAAAGCCTAACGGCTTGAAGGTTGACCATTAGAACACAAATGGCGAAGCCAAGGAAGAAAGTCTCTAATCCTCCTAAAGATGTGTCTCTCTCAACCCCCGAAATTGAAGTCAATCAATTTGTGAAGGCTCCACTGTTCAATGGAAACTTTGATATATGGGAGGCAAGAATGAGGAATTCTTAAAGACGTAAGGCATTGGAGTCTGGAAATCGATGATTGCTGATAGCATGATGGATGGAGAATCCAAGGAACATAATACAAGAGCAATGAAAGCAATCTTGAATGGACTTCCTAATTCTATGAAGGCCAATTTTGAAAAATGTTCGTTAGCAAAAGGCATATGGGATAAACTTCATGATCTTCACTCAAAAGGAGCGTTGACAGTGATCTTTAGTCAAGAGAATGATGGAAAGCAAGAAGGAAATCCACAGTTTGTCAAGAAAGCTGAAGATAAGAGTGATAACATCAAGGCTAAAGAATACCTAGAAGATGAAGAGAATGAAGAAGATTTTGAAGATCTCCTCACTAAACTTATGGCTGCCATGGAAGAGATTAACAATTTGAAAAAGGAAAATGAGGAACTTAAGAAGAAAGTTCAAGTTGGTGACCAGGACAAGACAAGGAAGGAAGTTGACCTTGTCAAGTTTCATGTACAAGAAAGAGATGAGGAGCTCGCCAAGATTAAGGAAGAATTTCATCAAAACAAGAGAAGGCATCATGAAGAAGGCATATCCATGACAAATCAATTGGATAAGGCAAAGAAACGGAAAGACACCTTGTCAAGCCACCTTGAACAAAGGCACAAGAGCTTGAACAAACTTGAAGGAGAGATTGGTCAATACAAGGAAGAGGTCTCCTCCCTTAAATATCAACTAGAAGAAGCAAGGAAACAAGCACGAGGAGCTGAGAAGGTGATGGAAGCTTTGGAATTCATAGAAGGACAAGTTGATGAAGCAGAAAAGGAAAGAAACACCATGACATGCCAACTAGAAGAGAAGGATGATGACATCATCAAGTTAAGAGTAGAAATCATCTCACTTAAGGCCCAATCATGTGAAGCAACCAAGATGATGGAAGAAATGAAGAAGGAACTAGTTATGAAAGATGAATATTGTGAAAAGTTAAAAGGAGAAACTGTCTTTCTTAAAAAGGAAGTTGACTTGTTGAATAAGAACTTGAAAATCTCTCAAACCCTAGATGACATCCTAAGTCATCAAAGGTCTCCCCTTGATAAATCAAGCCTTGGCTATGCAGGTGAATCCTCAAGCAAGAAGGAAAATGCTTCAAAAAACAAGGATGTGAGGAAGCCAGGAAGAAATGTTGATGCTCCCAGTTCCAGCAAAGGCAAGGAGAAGAGTCAAGACAACAACGGAAGAAATCATATTCCAAGAAGAAATGCAGATGGTGTCAAAGATGCAAGAAGCAATGGTTATCATCAAAGGATCCCAAGGCAAAAAGACTTCAGAAGTACATCAAGGAAACCGTATTCTCCCAGGTACCAATGTATAGTTCTTGGTTATTGCTATTCTTGTACAAACTTTGGGCACATGGCAAAAGATTGTAGGGCATATAACAAAGACATATTTAATGGTCCTCGTCAATCTTCGAGAAGCAATTTTGCAAGAAGTCATGAATTCTTATTCATGAACAACATAGAGTGCTTCAAGTGTCATAACATTGGACATATGGCACATGATTGTAACTTGACTTGGGCCCCTACACAAGCTAGAATTGTGCCAGATAAGAAAGTTACACAAGTATGGAGAAGGAAGCAAATCGAATCCATAAGTCTTTTGAACACTCCAGCCAACAACACATGTTGTTGATCTAATGAAGTTATCCTTGATATTCCAAGTATTTGATGGGGAGACTCTGTCAGAAAGAAGACCATGCATACAATTAGGGGGAGCTTATGATGATTAAGGATTCTTGCAGAAGCTAGTCATGGATGGATCCTATGAGAACCTTGATGAGTCACACTTGAACAATCATCCGTTGATAGATCATCTCTCGGGAGTAGCTCCATTGAAGAACATGATCTCTTATCTATCCGATGGATTGTTGTTAAGATGTCTTCCACTTGATCAACTAAGCAGGTAATCTTTCCTGAGCCAGAGGAGGTTGTGCAGGTAGGAGAAGCTGGTTCACCACATGAAGAAATGCAAACATATCATGGACCACATTGCCAGAAAGAAGAGCACCATGACAGGGAGAGTAACATACCTATGAAGAAACTAGTCGTGAAGAAAAGGAGCATCTTGACAGGGGGAGTAGTTGGGCACCCCGTTTGCCATTGATGTCAAAGGGGGAGAGAATGTTGAAAGGGCAAGAATATTGCCATCAATGACAAAGGGGGAGATTGTTAATCTAGGTTGTCATTGATGTCAGTGGTCGGGATGGAAAATATTCTTGAAGATGCCAGAGGATGATTACAACTCTTGTTTAAGATGTCAAGACACAAATGAAGTGTCAATCATGTATCTTGATGATCATAATGGAAGACTACCATATCACTGATCTTGATGATAACACCACATGATGACATGTCCTACCTCCGATAATTTGATGATGACATGACAAATCTCCAATGATGTGAAGCTTGATGTCCTTATGATGAAGACTACATAATGATGTTGCATTTGATTGATGAAATATCTCTGCACTAGTGACCCTATGTTGAAGAAGGCAAGGACATGATGATGGTGATCCTATGTTGAAGAAGGCTAGGACATGATTATGAAGACAATCAACGAAGAAATAAAACCATGATCACAAGTAGACCAATCCATCTTTGGCTAATTGTAATCTCCCTTGCTTCATTTGAGATAATTGTCAATCTACTTGTCAAGTGCTTCATCCAAATTGCTCTCATATTGAATATCTAAGATAACTTGCCTTGTTGGAGTACTTAATCTAATTAATTATCTCATTGAAGTCTTCACTCATATCTTGCATATCATTCTAGGTTTAGAAGTGCATCTATAAAACGTACCTCCAAGCATAAGTAAGAAGATAGGACAAACCTTTCTCATCCAACTTGCGAAGTTCAAACCCCCATTTGTGGTAAACATAGGTGACCTTGCAGTTCTCTTGTGGGAAATATCTTGTAGGAACGGAGACACTTGGGTGGGTAGAACCTCACAGGAGGTATCGTTAATGAGGCTATAACCTCCTTGTGGGCTACATTTTTTACTAACGTCAAAATAGTTGGGAGTAAGGATTCACCTAGAATATGCATTCTAACTAAAATTGACAAGAGCTTGCATCTCACTTAGTCTTAGGTGTTGGATCTCATATAGGATAGTTCTTCATCCTAATATTAATTATTCATCTAGTAACTTGGAATTTAATCTATATTGTGCAAGTAAATCGACTCCTAAGGCACTAGTCTCTAATTGATAATCTCAATAAATCTAATCAAGTTGTGCTAAATAATTAAAGTTGTCAATCTTCCTTAACCACATTTCGAGGACATTCAATTGTGTCTCCTGAACCCATCATCTCATCCATAGGGACTGCCCCCCTTAGCCTGTTGTAGGAGACAGCTTAAACGAAGAGGGTCAGGATCAGAGTGACAGCCCTTGCCCTGAGCGGTGTTGCATTCTTCTGTACAATTTGAGCGACAACACCTACAACTCGCACTGGAAAATTTTGGAGATGTGTACTACCTTCCTAGGATTCGCACTGCCTCAGGAAAATTGTCCCTGCACCGTCTTCATCTGCCTACAACTTGATTGAGCTATTCGTGCCTCCTCCGACAATTGTCTCCGGCAATCAGAAATCAAACTACTACCCAGTGATGCGCATTGGCTAACTCCCATTGGATAGTACGGCCTCTCAACAAAATAATTTGGCCTCTATTCCCTTCTCTCAAAATGTTGGAATCTTGTGAAGAAATCTCTCCTCAATTCTTCTTGCAGAAACCCTTGCTGCTGATGTCACCGCACTGCCTCTGCGCCCATGCTATCACTGCAATTTTGTGTCTCGATGTGTTCTCCAAATGCCCTTCGATTTCCTCTTATAATCTCTCGTTGACGAATCAACAATCATGATCTAATCTCAATCAATGGCTAAGATCATCTTGACCCCATCAAGTGAATTTTTTGGAACTCTCTAGAGGATTATTGGTTTACCCCAATTAATACTGATTAATTAAGCTTATTTCCCTAAATTAGACTTAGGAAATTTAATTATCTAATCAAGGCTTTTTCTCATGAAACTTTTTCTAGGTATTGGAGAAAACTTGTTCCCTAGCCTCACAGACACAATCCAAGACTAGAACACCTATCCGGATTCCGAGCTACACAGACTAACAGTGTTGCCTTAGATGCACCGAATAACTTGTTCCCTAGCCTCACAGACACAATCCAAGACTAGAACACCTATCCGGATTCCGAGCTACACAGACTAACAGTGTTGCCTTAGATGCACCGAATTTTTCCTCTTGCAATGCCCACAACTATCATATTTATACACATTTTGAGGGAGGCCTAATTGAGGGCCGACCTGCCCTCAAAGATACAATTTTTTTATGCAATAAATTCTCTAATAGGACAACGAGCAAAGGAGGCTTATGTTGGGTGTGTGTTATATTCTTTCCACGACTAGCCCCATGCCTGTTTGTTGTGTCGGGCGCAGTAGGAGGGGTCGTAGCCCTCCCTGTCGAGGGGTTTGAGGGGGGCGGTAGCCCCCCTCTACAAGGTCCGGGGTAGCGCCCTGGGGAAAAAGAATTTGGACCCTATATTAGGTGGGCGGACCTACCTATGGTTTTGTTTGTTGTTTTCGCACATGGTTTTGGGTATGATGGTTTTCCGTCCATGGTATTTTGTAGATCCAGTCAAGGGAACTAGATTGGGGTGTATGCTTCGACATGTATATATATGTATTATAACATTGAAAGGAATATAATGAAAAATCAATCTAGTAGTCCTGGTTTTGAGATCCAGGGTAAAATCTCTGTGTATATCTGTTTTATGTTATATGTTCTTGCCATTGTTTATTTTCTATTTATAGAATTCGTATGTAGGTAATTTCTGTACGGGGTTAAAGCCTACAGCTTAGGGCATTTTTAAAAATTAATTTGTCTTCCAAAATACATTGTTTCAAGGCTGACTTGGACAAAGGACTTTTGGCCAATTTGACTTACAATTTTGACCTCCTAGGGGCACCAATGAATTATTAAGGCCATGAATTTCTAGGACAAGAGCTGGTGATAAACCCATCCATTTGGGGCATCAAACTTCAAACATGAGTATCTCTTCAACCAGGAGTACCCACAAGGCGTGACAAGAGCTACCAATCTAGAGTGTTCTTGCATCCATATTCACTAACTTCTGTACACATATCATCAAACAAGTGCTGGCCCATTCACCCTTTGATCTCAATGACAATTTCTTCCAACAATTTTCTATCTCTAAACACTTGTAGTAGCCACATTCATATCACTCAAAACATACAGATTTTTGATAAATGAGTTGAAAAGTAGTACCAAAAATAGATTTTGAGAAATATATTAAAAAGACCACCAAAGCACAAATTTCTATTAATTTCTCTTTGGATCTGTTGAAAATTGTTGATTTGGGGTGGCATCGGATGTGCTCTAGCCACGAAAATTAGTGGAGAGGCTAAAGCACATGAGATCTCCAATAGCCAGAAATGGTTTGGGCGGAGTCTAAACAGTGTGGGAGATATTAAAATAATTAATATTTTTAATGGAGTCCCTAAGTCTAAACTTTTAGGGAAAATAAAATATTAATGCGAATTAATATAAAACTGTGTTAGAAGGGTCCAAAAGTCATGGTTCAAGCTAGAGTTAATCTTAACCGTTGATTAGGGACTTAATCTCGGTCGTTGATTTGTTAACGAGAAAAGTATAAGAGGAGGCTTGAAGGTCACTTGGAGAACACATTGAGGGAGACCAGTCAGTTCAATTTCTGGAGCGGGGTTAGCTGAGAATTTCAAACTAGTGGTCTAGTGAGCAGTCAGGAGGCAGCGAGTACAGAACAAAGATATGGGATTGGGCACTGGAGACCGTCATTGAGGCAGGAGAGGCAGACACAGAGGCAGCAGGAGACTGCGCAGTCACTAGAGGGCCTGCCTGGGTGATGCAGAGAGGCCCAGGGCTGATGCAGTCAAGCAGGGGTTGATGCATAGTGTCTGGGAGCCAAGCAGAGGTCAGCAAGCTAACGCTGGGACTGGGAGAATTGCTGAAGCATAAAAACTGATAGCTTGTAGACTTGAATGTAAAAATACACAAGAGGTATTTAATAATAATAATTTATCATATATATAAAATGTATAAGTGACGATCGTTACAATGAGGATCCGCATATATATACCTAAGCAGGTGTCCTTTCGTGACTAGGCATGTCTTTTAGACATGCCTTTTCACTTAATGACTATTTAACATAATCAATATTTGATTATTTAATATTTATATTTATTTTATTTATTTACTTGTTATGAATTATATTCATAACATAGCCCCTTTCTTCAGAAGGTTTGTCCTCAAAGCTATATTGCTGGCAATTGTCTTTGCGGTTGTCCTCTCGGCACATGGAAGGTGGAAGGTGGAAGGTCTCCATCACTGGTGGCTTAGCGTCTATAATTCGCTAATAACTCTAATAAGTTTTGTTTTTTTTTCTTTTTTTTTAAGATATATATATATATATATATATATATATATATATATATATATATATATATTTCTTTGGTTGTTATGTATGTTTTTCCTTGGCCTTAGAACCCTGTGGGATTTCCTTCTTTGGGATCCCAACCATCCCTTTTCTTGGCTTGTTGGGTTCCTTCTCTGACATCTTCCTCACATCCTCACATTCAATTTTTCCTTATCTGCTCTCATATCTTTAGCCTTTTGCTTAGCAGAAGTGTGTAGGGTTTGGCCCTTCGAGATCTCAGCGGCTACATTGTTTGGCTTCTTCAACTTCTCCTCTTCAACATTCAAAGAAGGTGGTAGTTTCTTTGTTGCAACATTTACAACAGTCACACCAAATAAATCTGCCACTTCATCAATCATGGGTTCATTTCTTCCATTAGTCCTCTCTGCATCCACGTCTTTCTCTCCATTATCAGAATCAACCTTTTTCACTTCCTTTTCATCATCAATATGAGTAATATTCACATCTTCAAAAGCCTTCCTTTGCTCTAGAGACATTGGAGACACCGATGACCGTTTTTTATTGACAACATCATCTTCCTTATTATCGATTTTCTTTCGACATGCTTTAACTTTTGCACATGATTTTTCTACTCGCTAAAATACTTCTTGAATTTTATTAAACTGCTCAACGCAATCAGGACGTGAACGAAATGGCACATTGTGCGGTGCACAACATTCAATGACTCGCATGATTATATTGTGTGCCATGGCTTTGATACCACTAATGCATAAAAACCAATAGATTGTATACTTGAATGTAAAAATACACAAGAGGTATTTAATATTAATAATTCATTATATACATAAAATGTATAAGTGATGATTGTTACAATGAGGACCCGCATATATATACCTAAGTAGGTGTCCTTTCGTGACTAGGCATGTCTTTTAGACATGCCTTTTCACTTAACTTAATGACTATTTAACATAATCAATATTTGATTATTTAATATTTACATTTATTTTAATTATTTACTTGTTATGAATTATATTCATAACAAGTGTTGGAGAATTTTTTTTCTCTCTGTGGGTAAGCCAGTTTGGCACCCTGTTGTACTGAAGAATTGTTGAATAATAAAATCCTCCCTTGCTGCACTGGTTTGTGGTTGTGGTCTTCACTTATTTTGTTGTTCCTTGTAAATTGTTTTGGTATTTGTTGATTATTTCCAATTACCAACATTATAGTGGTATCAAAGCTCTTAAATCAGTGATGCTTACCTACCCTTGTGAAGGGATCAAACTTCTAGTTACCACCTGTTTCAGTAATAATATGGTGCTAACCGCTCCTTTATTCCCTTATAGTGATGGCATTATGAGGGGAGTCTTCAGATTGATAGTGGAGACCTTACAGGACTTGGATAATAGTGAGGGACCTATGGGAAGAAGTTGGAAACTCTAGAGATACTGATTAATACTGATTAATTAAGCTTACTGATCGATTTGTTGCCCAGAGTCTCTGCTCTCAGCCTCTCGGTCTCACACCCCGACTCCCAGCTTCTAAAACTGAATCTCCTCAGCAAAATCTCAGTCTCTCTCACCCTCTGCGCTGCCTCTACATGGCCCTGCATCAGCCTCTGCGTGAGAGCTACTGGATCACTCTCTACCTCTCTCTGTTGATGATTCTCCAGCTGAGAAAATCTCTTTCTCTCTCTGGATGCTATCCCTGCCCCTCAACTGCAAGAAATCTCCTCGATCAGAACTTCCTCCTGAGAACTTCTCACTTCAAAAATTCGATATCTTGATCTCTCAGTGTATTTTTCAAATGACCCTCAAGCCCCTTCTTATATCCTGTTGGACAACCAACGACCTACATTAACTCCTAATCAAAGGCTCAAATCGTTTTGACTTGATCTCTGTCTTTTTCTAGAAGTTACACCCACAATCAAATTAATACCCATCAATATTTTAATTTCCCTAAGTTTAGACTTACAAACTCCATTAAAAATATTAATTATTTTAATAAAGTCATCTCTGGGTGGAATTTCCCAAAACAATTTCTGGGTTCTTTGAAATGCATGTGCTCAAGCCTCACTGCCAAGTTTGACGGTAGAGCACATCCAATGCTACCACAAATCAACAAAGTCATAGGGAGTTGTCGATAGCAACTCAGAGGTGCGGCCATGAAGGAGATTGATGAGCAGCAGATTATCCCCATTAAGCTTCAGCAACACATAAGGGAGCACAATGTGAGTGATGGGCCATCTTTGGAGAGTCAACTTGTGGCCCATGATGAGCCTATGATGGGGGAGAATGAGCAACAGTCTGTTGGGCCAACCATTGGCGAGGAGTAGACAGATGTACAGACAACCAACAAGGTGGTAGTATTTGTAGACACTTGTCATCATGAGGTGTTAGAGCCTGATAGAATAGTTTTGCAGGAGGTTAGTAGATCGAAGGATCATGGAGTTTTCGGTCATATGAGGGGAGGATCTTTTGGAGATGATGGCGTATCCATCTTTGGGCCTACCCACTTTTGAGGTGCAGATAGGTGCACAAGAAGCTAGAAAAGATGCAATACCTTCAGGGAGCAGCCCTCTCCAGGACTACATAGACAGGCTTGCAACACAATTTGGCCACTTATACCCATTATAGGGAGAGAGGCAGGGTTTCCTAGATGCATATTGTTGATTGACCAGACAGAGTGGCGTGAGTTGGGCATGACGCAGCGTAGGGGACTCATCCCATATACAGGTGCCTATGCATCTGATCCTTCCAACAGGATAGAATGTCGAGAGATCATGAGTTGGTACCTTATTGATGGAGTGATATTTTTAGTCAGGGACATAATGCAGCAGGAGCCCTTAAATGTGAGAGATACTCCGTGTTTCATTTGGTAGTGAGATGCAGACTAGCAGCTCTTCACCATTCCATCCTAGCATTAGCATAGTGGGGTTGACCTTGGTTTATGCCAAGGATTAGATTGGAGAGAGGTGATGAGTTGTTACTCTACCGGTAAAGCAACATCTTTGGCAAGAGATAGAGCACAGTCAGAGCCATGGGACATGGGCAAGCAATGGCCATGGTGGCATTGGGATCTAGGTGTGAAAATTTGGAAGCCCAAATTTCTACTGCAGCAATGATTATGTTTCTTCTATTTGTTAATACTGAACAAAATAATTTACTATTTCCTATAGTAAATATCGAAACTAATACACTGCAACTTTCACCATTTAAATAAAATACGGAAACAAGAAAATAAACAAGAACGAAATACACAACACATCTACACAGTTATTTTTGGAAAAATATCCCCGGAAAACCCAACGCAGGAAAACCGGTGCAGCAGCTGACAATTTTATTTTTATGCAGTATTTTCTGAATACAATCTTTGGATGCCCTGTTGGCTATCCAGTACGGAGAATATTACTGACAGAGAGATGAGTGAGATTACCTCACACTATCACTAGAAATCTTGCCTGATCCAGACACTGAATGGACTACCCTTGGTTGCCTCTGCGCTGCCACTGCGTCAACCCAACGTCACAGCCTCTAGGGATAGTGTCACCCCTTCTGTTGATTAATTTGCTGCCTAAGAACTTCGATTTTCACCTCCCAGTATCACACCTGGGATTCCTGCTCTGTTATCAATTCCCCCAACAAATTTCGGACCTCCTCAAGGCTTTTCGCTGCCTTTGCATCAGCCTACGCTGGCTAGCTTAGCCACAACACTGCCTCTCTTGGATCTCTCTCTGCGTTCTCTGCTAAGTATTCTCGAATCAAGAGAAATCTCCAACCGGAACTATCCCTGCCCCTCACTGCAAAAGATCACTTCGAAATTCCCTCTTGCAGCTGCTTTGCTTCAAAAATTCGATCTTCTGATCTCTACTTGATGTATCTTCCAAATGCCCCTCAGCCTCCTCTTGTAATCAATCTATTGAGAACCAACAGCCTAGATTAGATCCTAATGAATGGCTTAGCTCATTTTGGCTTGATCCTCGTCTTCTTCTAGAAGTTTCACCCACATTTAGATTAATACCCTTTAATTATTTTAATTTCCTAAGTTTAGACTTAGGCACCCATTAAAAATAATTAATTATTTTAATAAAACTGTCTGTGGGTGGAATTTCCCAAAACGATTTCTGGGTCTTTTGGAATGCATGCATCCAAGCCTCTCTGCAAAATTTTGAGGCTTCGAGCACATCCGATGCTACCAGAAATCAACACTCCCTCTTAGCGAGGAATGTGTTGTAGTAATGCAATCTGCTAAAGCATCACCCTTCTCTGTGACATTTCCCTCTACACCGTTGATGTCTGACACCTCTGCCCACCAACTACTGCACAAATGTTGCATCTGTATTGTTGCTGACACTGCCACTTCCAACACTGCATCTTACTGCAAATCCCTCTCAAATTCTGCATCCATGCTGCTGCTGGCACTACCACTGCCAACTGCATCTTCACTGCAACCTTCTCCATTTGCAGCTGTTATTGCATCACCAACGAAAAAGCATCCAAAATTACTAAACTAGTGTTCAACATGATGCATCTTGTTGCTAGAGTTCTAACTGTTGCTAGTCTCTGCGTTGACCCTCTAAAGCCTCTGTGCTGCTACTGACCTCTGCTCTGTGCCAACTGCACTGCTACCAACTCTAGCTCTGTGTTGCTTAGTCTCTAGCACTCCTAGTTACTGCAACGGTCACTTCAACACTCCTCTACATCAATTGATTGGTCCATCCTGCTACTTCTGATCTGGGCTCCCGTAGCAAGGTATTGATCTAAGAGGTGGACTCCTCAAGGATCTTGCCCATTTGCAATTCTTTCGAACTACAGTTCTATATCACACCACCTCTGGGCGATCATGGCAAACTCCTCGATCTGTGCAGATGCAGCATTCGGGTCATGCTTCTCGTCCTTGTCCTTCTTGAGAGGACACTGTGTAGCGTAGTGACCCAATTCGCCACACCGGAAGCACTTGATCTTCGAAATATCTTTCTTTTCTTCCGCTACTCCTACTACCCCTTAGATGTGAGGGTTGCATTCTCTTCCTCCTCCTTGGGCTTCGACCCACTGTTGTTGCTGCTATTGTCAAGCTTGCACTTGACTAAGTCTCTCCTCGTCTCTTCCTGCTGCACAGCGACCCACATTCCTTCCCAATCTAGCAATCTCTCTCTCTGCCCATGATGCTTTAGACACACTTGCCACTCTTCTGAGACTAAATTTAGAGCCAACCTTACCATCTTGGTAGGCTGAGGTGTTGACCCCACAGCTGCTAACACGTCTCGAGTTTCCTCAAGCTTTGCAAGAAACAGATCAACGCGTTCCCCCTTCTTCATTTGCGTGGATCTCATCTTTTGCTCCAACTACATCTTCCGTTGCTCGGAAGATCCCTGATATAGTGTGCAAAAGGCATCACACATCTCCTTGTCAGTCCCTTTCCTTGAGATGTGACATACTACATGATCCTTCACTCCATCGAGGATCATCCGCTTGGCCTTCACCATCTCTCCCTTTTACTTCTTGAGCAACTCTGGATCCGCGGGGTCAACTACCACACTGTTGATGTAGATCTTGAGAAAATGTTCATCCAGAAGGCATGACATCATTGCCTTCCAGATCACATAGTTGGATGTACCATCCAACCGATCTTGATCTCTCAACCCACTGGCTACCATCTCTACCAATCGAAAAAGTCGAATGACCTCCTCTTTCCTTTGCGCTGCTGCTAGGCTAACCTACACACTCCTTGCTGGTGTTAGTAGATATGTTGCCCCTTGTTGCTGCTCAGTGTTAGTGTCAGTCTTTCCAGCCTTCCTCCAGTGATCAAATATGCTCTTACAAAGTGGTCTCAGAGTGTCAAGGTCAAATTTTGTCATTTCAGTGAGTCTTCAAGCAAAATTTGGTCACTAGACATTAGGTCTAGGGTTTGCTTTCACTCCTTCTAAAGTTGTCCAAATGTCGGTCCATGTCATCATTCTGCTGAGTCTATCATCATTCATAGGGTTGTCATTATCATGTCAATGTCCAATGAGTCATTTTACACCTTGTTCATGCTTCAGTTGCGCCTAGGTAAGTTCATTTCCCTCTCCTAGGGTTTTGAAGGCAATCTCTCTTGGATGGTCAAATCATTAGCAAAACTTGTATCCAGATGTTCATACACCTTCCCCTATCCTTCATGTACCTTATCAAATGTTTCCCATCACTGAGATCCCCCAAATTCTTCATTTTCGCATAAACCCTAGTTTCTTGCTACAACCTGGCAATTTTCTAGGTTGGACCTGTGTTTTGCCCTTTTGGACCCCTTCCCCTCACTGGATTTCTGAGATTCCACTTTCCCCTACTTCCTAACATCCCTCCCCACTCCCAAAAATTTCCTTAAGAATTTACAAGCCCCTCATCCCCTTCATTGCGCTTCATTTCCACAAAGTTCCTTGTTTCACACATCGCGATAAGTTTCACTCAAAAGATGTTTCAGAGCAATCAAAGATGAATTTTGGAAAACTGAGAGAGGTTTTTGTCCACAACGTGCCAAAGAAGAAAAACCTCCTTCACTTTTTACACAGGTTTCATGGTTTTAGAGAAATGTCAAAAATATTGTTGCCTCAGGAGAATCGAATGCACCTCTGAAGTGACTTTGGGAAAATCAAGTTTTCTCCTAGCTTGGTTGGCCAACTGACTTTCTTGATGAGTCAAATGATAACTAGACACAAAGAGCTTTCCACTGAGCTATCATGAGCTCAATTTGGAGTTGAGGAAGGCATTCAAAAGTTGCCTGCAACAGCACTCTGCCTTGAGGCGGCCTCATTTGGCATATTTTGACCAGTATTGGGAGATTTGATTTTTGACATGGCAAATGAACTCCAAATTGAAAAATTCCAGTTGTGTTGGAAAGTAGACTCAAAGACCTTTCTAACGAGCTATCCTGCGCCCGATTTGGACACAGGGAAGGCCTGCAAAAAGCATCTGAAAGTCGCGCTACGCGTAGGGCTCAGGCGTGCTACGCGTCAGGGTTTTGGCTCAACGCGTAGCGCGCCGCGCTACCCTTAAGTTGGGGAGGTCCATTTCACAAAAACTCAACATTTTTGGATTTGTCATGACAAATTACACTTGCTCAACCACTATCAAGACATTTCATGGAGATTTGAGCCCCCAAAAGGTCAAAAAAAAGCAAAAAATGACCTTCTGCCACTTTTTGGACACACAGGAAGCAGTCTTGGGAGATTGCAATTTTGGAGGGGCAAATGGCCACCAAATTGAGAAATTCCACTTGGGCTGGAGAGTAGACATCCAGACCTTTCCAACAAGCCCACTTGTGCCTCATTTGGATGTCGGAAAGTGCTTCAAAAGTGGGCTGAAAGGCGCACTACGCGTTGAGAAATGGCGCGCTACGCGTTGGGAAAATTTGCCAGTTTTGCACCTTCAGCTTAGGAAAATGCAGCATTGACTAGTTTTGACTTTTTGGTGGGATTTTTCATCCTCCTTGATGTAATTGATGTAATTTCATGTTGACATGACACTTATTTACCTATTCTAGATGATTCATTCATAAAATAGCAAACATTTAATGAATGAATTGGTTTCCTAGCTTATAGAGGCAAGTTGTTTTGATTGCCTAGATTATAGTGCTTTGTTTAGAATTGGTTGAAACAGCTTCTAGGATGATGAGCTCGACCCCTAGAGGCAAGGGAATGGATTGACTTGCCTATATTATGTATTTTCTTAGTCATTTTCAGAGGTTGGAGAGGTTGGACTCTTGAGGGATAAGCTTAGACTGTTTTACACTTTGTATCTCTACAATTTTGGCAAAGGAAAGACCAGGATTTTGCAGCACTATTTGGGATTCCTGTGGTTATTTGTGTTGATGGTGTGTTTCTCTCATGTACTTGTAAGTTCGTTATGTGCATCATTTTCTTACTATTCTCTTCTACAAATTAAGTAAATGAAATGTTAAGGTAAAATTCATGGTTTCTATGCTCTGCCTTTAAGTTTGCTTAATATCAATGTTTTCATCTGTTTAAGGAGAACTCTCGATGGTTTCTTGCTCTCCTTAGCTCCTCACCGGTCATATCCATCCATTCACTTATTTCAAAGGCATCAAGACAATCTCCTACCTTGCCCCAAAAAGACCTCTGCAAAAACTGTGTCTCATTCCTGCACCCAAAATTGTCGTGCTCAGTTTTCCAACAAAACCCTAAAAATTTAAAATCAAACTTTCCCCATCAGTTTACTAGCCTAACATCAGTGTTCTTTATTGGTCATCTCAGCCCTTTGAAGACCTTTTGCCGAGATAGACCCGGAGAGAACCCTCTCCTGTCCCGTAGGGCTAGCTACGAGGCTAAGTGGTTTGATGTTGCCTTGGATTTTGTCTTTTTCAGCCTGAGGCCAAATTCAAGCGCTAACACTCAGCAAATGAGAATTCAAATTCCCTTGTTGGGAATTCTCTAAGGAAAATATTCCATTAGGTGTCTCTCTTCTTCCTTCTGACGTCTTTCAGCCCAGCAACTTCTTGCAGAAACTACGTCACACCAGAAACCCCTATGCGCTAAAGTTGTTGCTTTGCTCCTTCTGCCGCTGACAAATCTCGTTTTGGAAATTCTACCTCTCTGTCGACTCACTCAGAGAGAGATTTTCCACGAAGATCTTGCCCTCCTGGCCTAGACTGCGCAAACCCTCTGGGGATTCGATTTGCTGCCTTTGCAGCACTTCCACTTCCCTTCTTCCTTCTGTGTTGGGTTCTTCCGGGGTTCTTCCGGCTCTGTTCTCTTGTTTCAGCTGCACCTCTGATACCATGTGAAAATTTGGAAGCCCAAATTTCTATTGCAGCAACTGATTATGTTCCTTCTATTTGTTAATTACTGAACAAAATTATCTACTGTTTCCTACAGTAAACACTGAAACTAATACACTGCAGCCTTCACCATTAAAATAAAATGTGGAAACAATAAACTGAACAAGAAACAAATACACAACACATCTACACAGTTATTTTTGGACAAATGTCTCCAGAAAAACCCAATGCGGGAAAACTGGTGCAGCAGCTGAGGGTTTTATTATTATGCAATAGTTTTTCTGAATACAATCTCTAGATGCCTTGCTGGCTATCCAGTACAGAGAATTTTACTGACAGAGAGATGAGTGAGATTACCTCACACTATCACTAGAAATCCTGGCTGATCGAGCCACTGAATGGACTGCCCTTGGCTGCCTCTGCATTGCCACTACGTCAGCCCAGCGTGACAACCTCTAGGGACAGCGTCACCCCTTCTGTTGATTGATTTGCTTCATAGGAACTTTGATTTTCACCTCTCGGTCTCACACCCTGACTTTCGGCTCTATTATCGATTCCCCCAACAAATTTTTCAGACCTCCTCAAGGCTTTTCATTGCCTTTGCGTCATCCTACGTTGGCCAGCTTAGCCATAGCACTGCATCTCCCTGATCTTTCTCTGCCTTCTTTGCTGAGTATTCCCGGATTAGGAGAAATCTCCAACTGGAACTATCCTTACCCCTCACTGCAAAAGATCAATTTGTATTTCTCTCTGGCAACTGCTCTGCTTTAGAAATTCGATCTTCTGATCTCTACTTGATGTATGTTCTGAATCCCCCTCAAGCGTCCTCTTATAATCCTTCTGTTGAAAACCAATGGCCCAGATTATATTCTAATCAATGGCTCAAATTATTTTGGCTTGATCCTCGTCTTCTTCTAGAAGTTTCACCCACAGTTAGATTAATACCCTTTAATTATTTTTTTTCTAAGTTTAGACTTAGGCACCCATTAAGAATAATTAACTATTTTAATAAAACTGTCTTCAAGTGGAATTTCCCAAAACGATTTCTAGGTATTGTAGAATGCATGTGTCCAAGCCTCCTTGCAAATTTTGAGGCTTGGAGCACATTCATTGCTACCCAAAATCAACACTAGGTGGATATATTAATAGCAGGTTGAGTCGGAGATGGAATTGGGATCTAGGTATTGGGGGATCTATTCATGTTTGGATTGCATGGAGGCAGGTTGTAGCACAGTGGTTCATATGGGATCTTGGTATCAGTTTGCAGATGCCTTTGCAGTGGACAGATACGGATTGCTTGAGGACAAGGAATCTTGGGGTGGGAGGATTTATCATGTCCCCGTTTTTATTTTCCTCTATAATATAGCCAGGATGGGTTTTCAGGGTATGTGATGGCCAGGTCGCAAGAGCATGATTACATTGTTAGGGTTTCGGGGAGAGTTTTGAGGATTTTTTATGGGTTCTAATGGCATTCGCTTGATGTATTCCATCATCCGCACAACTTGCCTTTCCTTTTGTTGCATTTCGACAACTTTCAAAAAACGGGGTTATAATTAGACCTAACTTAATTAATTACGCTCGAGGTGGCATTCCGAGAGGATCATTTGATGAAACACCTCAGCGTAGTAGCTTGTTGGAACCAAAACAAGGAGATTTGCAGGATGGGATGCGAAGAAGTGACTTCCAGTGGCCAAAGAGAGTATGGTGGATGATTTACCATTTTCCCATATTAAAAAATGACTTGAATTATTCATTTAATTAAAAAGGTAAAAATAATTAATTGAAGGAATAAGGGCCATAAGTGACTTAAGTGAAATAAAATAACATTGAAAAGTCACTTAAGATATAGTCAATGGCGGAGCTTCTAGAATAATAATAAAATAAGATACTTCTAGAAGTTTGGAGATCTATCTATGGAGTCTATAAAAGGAGGAAGGGAAGATCATTTCGGACATCCTTGAGTTGAGTATTTTTCTTGTGGAGAGGTTTGGGGAGCCGGGAATTCCCAGTTTCACCAGTAGCCCTAGGACAGAAACGCTTGGGTGATTCAGTGAGAGTGGGCAAGAACCCATCTCTCTCCTTGGTGAATTCATCCAAAATTCACAAGTTGTGCTTAGCAGTTCAGTTATTTTGGTGGCCCGATTCAATGTTGTAGCAAATATTTTTGGGATGCCATTCTCAGCCATTTTCAGCATTTGCATGTACTATCTAGTATCTATATTAATAAAATAAGGCTGAGTTATTCTGCATGTTTATCCTGTTTATTCTTCAGTTGCTAGATATATTTCCAATTTGTTGTTGATTTTGTGGTTCAAAATTATGCACATTGTTTATTTAAATTAACGGTAAATTTTCTAAAGTAAAATCCAGCCAATTGATTAATTTGAACATTACAGGCTTGAGGGATCAAATTTCTTAATGAAATAGTATTAAACCAACCTCTGAAATGAATAGGCACAGTGTTCTCGTTTTGACTGTTTAACCGTCTACACATTCATTTTAAAGCTCAAATTCCACTGTTTTCTCGGCATTTTCATTTTACATTGCGATAAATATATGGTTTTAAAATATGGTTTTAGAAATTCTACATTTCATGAGCAATCTGTATATTCTTCAGTGTTTCACTAGCATTGTTTTAAATTTCACAAAGTCCTTGTTACATATCAGGTTCATGAAGAAGTACAACGATTAAAAGTTTTATTCTCCTTTAAACTTTTAGGCTGAGAAAAATCTATTTTGGACATCCAAGACCATCCCCCACAACCAGTAGGGTCGAGTGAAATGCTGTTGATACTATTTTCAAGATGCAGTAGTCTGGTATAAGAAGAAAAAAGTTAAAACACGAGGAAAATTATTCTTGTATGACTTTCCTTCTTTCTGACTGAATGTTGGTAATACGAAACATTCTATTCAGATTTTTTAAAAATTATATGGCATTGTTTCACTTACTGTCAAACCTGTTAGTTTTTATTTTTTCACGAGGAAATTATTTCCTTGCTTCAGTTGCTCTTATCATTAAGGTTAAAAAATGGTAGAATATATTCTTTGGATAAGAAATCAACATCATTTTGTAGCCTTGAAATGGGCAGTTGATTATGAAGTTAAGCACATTGATGGTGGAAGAGTGGGCAGATTAGAGACCATCCAGGGAATCGAGTTTGACAAATTATTTCCACCTGCTAATGGAACCAAAAATAGGCTCCGGAAAATTCATCACAATGTTACATTTATGGTTCCTATGCAGTGGCCCTAAGTGGTCTTCCAGGGGGTCTGTCACCCAGCTTTGGTGCCACATTAAAACTAGATAAATAAAGAATTTCATTTCATTTCAAGTCAATGTTCATCTATAACTGTGAAATTCTGTTACATCATGCTTTTGGAGTAACAGTAGGTATTCCTGCAGGTGCTTATTGCTGATTGTACTTTTTGCTTCAGTCGCATTAACCTACCATTTCGGTCATTTGTTGAAAATTAATATATTTATCTTATCTTTTCGGTTATACCTAATAGCTGTCAAATTACTGTTATTTGATCCCTCTTTTGCCTCGGCTTCATGCATTTTTTTGGGGGTTAACTTGTTTCCTAGAAACACTGGTGAAAGTAGTTCGAGAACTGGATGCACTGATTTATTCGTATCTACACATTATTAGCAGTCATTCACTGACTATACTGTAGAAGTGTTATTTTAAGATGGAATATTAAGGATATTGTCGACTTTGCAGATGGTACTTCACCTTGCAGAAGTAAGTAGACATTTTGGATGCACAGAGATTTTCAAAGAACCTTCAAAATTCGCGTGGTCAGATTCTTATGAGGAGCACTTTGATTTACCTCATCGTTTGATTCTGTTGATCACAAATAGGCGTGTCTTAATGGTTCAGGTTAGTATATAGAGCTTGTCCTTTTACAGATTAGCTGTTTAACTAACTGTTTTTAGAATTGTGGCTTTCATAAAATGATTGATGTTGTTTTTTCAGTGCTCATCATCGAACAAGACACTTACAAAGCCTTGCAAAATACAATGGGATGTTCCATGGGATGAGTTACTGGCCTTGGAATTGGTTAAAGGAGATCAGCAAAAGCCTTCTCATGTAATTCTGCATCTAAGAAACTTTAAAAAATTTGAATGCTTTGTCCGGGTTATAAAAGTCCTTGCAGAGAATGACCAAGAAGGGACAAGCCAAGCAACAGTGATTTATTCTTTTATACAAAGGTTGTGGAATACTTACCAGTCAAGGAAAAACGGCTGTGATTTCAAGGTGAGATATATGTGCCAGTGTACTATGACATTTAATTATATAGTGCACACCCCTTATTAAGAAAAATTGAAGCTCATCAAGATGACAGGAGATTGGTAGGAAGGCCAGAAAGAGTGACTCTCTCTCTCTCTCTCTCTCTGTTATTTGTGTTCTGGCCCTACCAAGAGGGAGACACTGTTAAAAGAGGATGATAATATGTTTATTTGAGATAATATATTGGATGACTTATTGACGTATGATAGTTATTTGATATGCCATTTATTATCCCTTCTTTCATGTGTTTCTTTTTTTCTTGTCCATTATGTAGGTTTCTTTGTATTATTCTTGGAATTTTCTAGGAGTTGTATGGGCACTCCCACATTGTATTCATACTGGTTGTACTCTTCAGTCTCATTGACCTACTTTTGTGGTCATTTATTAGACATCAATAAAATTATCTAATATGTTGATATGTATTAGTAATTTAATAGTTGTAAATAGCCTCTTAATTGGAAATATATTAAGGATGCAGCCACAGGGAAGTGCCATATTCTGGTTTCCGTGTCTTCAATCAACCACTGGTCATTTATAATATTATAGATGTGAATTCTGTCTCACTCCCTCACTCTCCTCTCTCTCTGTCTTGTGACTGTACCAATAGAACTAGTCTGGAAAACTTTTGTGCATCCTCCAACGATGTCCTTAATTGTGATGCAATTGTTCTCTCTTTTAATATACAAGGCTTTCATTTCATCGACCTTCCCTGCCTAAGCAACTTAGTAAACCTGTAAGAGGAATTTTGACGGAGGAATCATAAACTGTCCTGAATAAACAGGACTATAACTATCTGAATGAAGGCTTTTGTGAGTAGAGTTATTGAAAGATCTATCTTCGGGATCCATTACATAAGTCATTTAAATTGTCGATGCGTTTCGAACCAGCTAATGTGGCTCATCCTCAGGACGATTAGATGAACCAAAATAGCTGGTTCAAAACGCATCGCCAATATAAATGATTTATGTGATGGATCCAGAAGACAGATCTTTGAAGTACTATAACTATTAATATTTTTCTTTTGTTTGATATGGAAATCAATATTATTGTAATATTCACTACAACTAATGTAATTATCTCTTGTTAACAGATGCTGAGCAATCAACAACAATTCGCTTCCTCATCAAACGGAGTATCAGATAGAAGTTCAATTGCAGATTCTGTCAGTGTTGTTGGTGGCCAAGCAGAGATAAGTTCTCAGTGTCTGGATAGCAGCAGTATTGAGTCATTCAAGAAGAGACCCTTATTAGGACTTAGTTCCAAATGCAATGAAGATGGCAGATTCAGAGTGCATACTGTCAATTTTCAGAATATTTGGAGCAGTGAACAAGATTCGAGAATCCGATGCACACTTTGTCCTGAACTGGTATGTTCTATATTCACTTGACAACAACCTTTATAGTGTTTGTACACTGAATTCAAACAATAATATATCCTTGGGTAATAAATTGGTCCAAATGTTTTATGTTTGTAAGGGTAAGGTTCTTGAGCTGAATTCCAAGCACATGGGAAACAAAGAATAATACTTTTTTTTGCCACCAGCAGAAATTTTCTGTATCTCTAGTTTTCTGCTTTTGATGCACCCAAAGACAGGATCAAGGATCTCTGAAGCAAATGAATCTGCTCTGTTGTTGCTTGAATTTCCTCACTATTCTGCTTCTCTTTTTTGTAGCTTTCTACCATTTTAGGAAGCAGTTCCTCTTAGGACTTAGAGATATGAAGCTTGCATACATTATTAATTGAATGTGTAAAATATCAATTGCAACGAATGATACATGGTTGTTTCTGCATTGCTATGTCACCCCATACAAGTGTGTGAAACTCACCATGCATAGTTTATGCAATGAATAATCTCACACTATAGAAAAAACTATGTGGTTAGGTTAGCAAAGATCTACGCATCCTTCAAAGACCAGTGCACAAAACACTGTATTACCCTTCTTAGCTCTTCCATGGCTCCAACCCACCACTTAGCGAACACTTATAATATGTTTTATGCCAGTGCCCTGGATCAAGGTTGCTAGAGTGTGGAGCAGAGCAGGAGTGTTGGGAGTACCATTTTCCAAAAATTCTCAGGAGTGAGCCATCTTGGGAGCATATATATTTATAGATTCCTTCTGAAAATATATATATATATATATATATATGCACTTACATTTAAAACAATATGCAGAATCCTCAATTATAGTACATTAATGAGTAATCCCTCAAGTGTCGACCATCTAGAATCTGGATTCTATCAATTACAAACAAACATAAAAATATTTAATGCATATAATAGAAAGTAGACCAATAACATATGGAATGAAATAGGTTATCTAGCAATTGTCAACAATAACATAACTAAATAGTTATGTTTAGAAAATAGTTGTGGGGTAGCAATACCATGCATGTTCCTATAAGTTTTTGTAGCATCAGATGTGTTCTAGCCACAAGATTTTGTGGAGGGTAGAATATATGTATTCTCCAATACCCAAAAATCGTTTCTGGAAATTTCACCTAGAGACAACTCAATTAGATTTATTAATCAGTTTTTAATATTTCCTAAGTCTAAACTTAGGAAATATGATTAATTAATCAGAATTAATTAAGCCATGGCGTGAATGTTCTAGAAACTCACACGGATCTGGGCCATCTATTATGTTTTAATCTTGGTCGTTGGTGCTCCAACAGAAGATTATAAGAAGAAGTTGATGGTAGATGGAGAACACACCAGTGCAGTTACTCAATTGCCCAAGCAAATCGATTTTCTCAGTGGCTAAAGTTCAACAGAGAAGATAGAGCTAGAGGGTGAGTTGTAGGATAGAGAGAGAGGGTATCAACAGTGGTCCGGGAGGTGCAGGATGAATTCGGGAAGAGACAGCATGAGGAGAGACACAACCCACTAGAGCACTGCGCAAAGGGTAATGCAGAGACACTAGCGTTTGGGCAGAGGGTGCATCTCAGGGCCTGGGAGTCACTGTGGAGATTGAGAAATTTGTTACTAAATTTCTCTTAGTATTCTTCCTCTGTTCTGCTGTCCAAATTCAATTACTGCTGAAAAATTAATAAAGAAACCCTCATCTTCTACACCAGTTTTCCCGCATTAGCTTTTTCTAGGAACAATTGTCCAAAAATGACTATGTCAATATCTTTATGTATGTGCTAGAATTTCTCTAATTTTCCAACATTTATTTTTCTTTCGCAGTATTTGTTTTGTGAAGGCTGCAGTGTATATGTTTCAATATTTTCCGTAGGAAACTGCAAATAGTTTGTTTAATTAATTTAACAAAATAGAAGATATATTATCAATCGCTACAGTAGGATTCTGGGTTTTGGAATTCTCATGTGGTATCAAATCACATATAGAAGCCAGGGAGCTCAATTGCAAAGAGAACGAGCTTCACAGCACTGCGTAAGCAGTTGCTCGAAACCCTAGACGCTGCGCAGTCCCCTTGGCCAGGAGGGTCAGTTTTTTGAGGAAATGTCTATTTCTCTGAGAGAGTCGACAGAGAAATTAGATTTTCCAAATCAAGGATTGCTAGAGGCAGAGGGAAAAGTAGTATTTCTTTTGCAAGGTGGATTTCCAGCTGGCACGCAGTATTTTGCAGTAGCAAAATCAGTGTTTGGAAGGAAAGGAGAAATAGCACAAAAAATCATGGATAGAATCAACAGTTAGGAAGCCTCAGAATTATCTACCAATTTGGAGGATGAGTTTGCGTGCTTGTCAGGTTCGGCATCATCTAGTGTCTGGTACTCTGATAGCGGAGCTTCAGCTCATATGTTAGGAGTTAGAGAATATTTCTCTAGCTATCAGGAGGAACAGATGGACTTCTAGATCACTATGGGCAACATAACTAAATGTGCTTTGGTAGGGGGAGGCACCATAGAATTTCAAATAGAAACAGGAACCAACACCAACGCTACTAATGTACTGCGTGTGCCAGGATTGGGTATGAACCTAATTTCAGTGTCCCAGTTACAGGACAAGGGGTACGATGTAGATTCCGTGGGGAAGAAAGTGTATGTCAAACACTCTAGCTGGAAGAAGGTGAGACAGATTGGAGCTCGGAGCAACAAGTTATACATGTTGCAGCTCGATTCTCCAATGGCACTGATAGGCAGTGATAATAGTAGTGGGAAGGAGTTGAACGAACTATGGCATAGGAGGATGGGACATTTACACCATGGAGCTTCTTGTAGGATGCTCAGAGAAACTGTAATGGGAGTTCCAGTTCTCAGCGCAGAACATGATGATGTGTAGAGGATGCGTACTTGGGAAGTACACAAAGGCAACATTTCCTAGAAGTGACAGCAGAGAAAATAGCATGTTGTGATTGATACACTCATATATTTGTGGCCCTATGTCCACTAAAGCTCTTAGCGATGGCAAATTATCCATCACCTTTATTGATGATCATTTGAGGAAGCCCTGGATCTGCTTCTTAAAGACCAAAGATGGGGTCTTTGATCAGGTCAGAGAGTTCAAGGCTCTCGTAGAGAACGCAACAAGGAAAAATATCAAGGTACTACGTTCAGATAATGGTGGAGAATACACAGATAAAGACTTCACAGACTGTTGTGCGAAGGAAGGCATCAAAAGAGAATGGACAACTCCATATAATCCTCAGTAGAATGGAGTAGCGGGGCGAAACAACAGAACAATAGTTGGGGTTGCAAAAGCTATGTTGTATAACCAAGATTTGCCTAGATTTTTATGGGCAGAGGCATGCAACACAACGGTGTACATTCAAAACAGAACAACTCATAGAGCATTCAGGAAGAAAATGCCAGAGGGGGTTTCACAGGAAAGTGTTAGTTTTTGTAGCATCGGATGTGTTCTAGCCACAAAATTTGGTGGAGAGGCTAGAATGCATGTATTCTCCAACACCCAGAAATCGTTTCTCGAAATTCCACCTAGAGACGACTTAATTAAAATAACTAATCATTTTTTAATGTTTCCTAAGTCTAAACTTAAGAAATTTGGTTAATTAAAGGGTATTAATTAAGTCATGGTGAGAATCTTCTAGAAGAAGACATGGATTCAATGTTGATTTTGGGTAGCATTAGATGTGCTCTAGCTCCTAAATTTTGTGGAGGGGCTAGAACACATGAGATCTCCAAGACACAGAAATCGTTTGGAAAAATTCCACCCGGATGAGGAGTTATTAAAATAATTAATATTTCTAATAGGTTCCTAAGTCTAAACTTAGGAAAATAAAAATAGAAAATAAAAATATTAATGGGTATTAATAAAGATATGGGTGAGAAGCTTCTAAGAGACAAGGATCATGTTGAAATTTGGTACCGGAGGACAGGTGGTTCCCTTAGGCTTTGATCTTTGGCCTAGGGAAAAGTGTCCAAAATAATTTAATTTTTCTCCTAAAGTGACTTTATAATTTTTTTTATAAAGTTAAATCTAATTTAAAAGTGACTTTAAGTGATAAAGTTACTAAGTCTAATTTTAAAGTGACTTTTATAAAGTCAATGAAAAATTAGAAAGGAAAAGTGACTTTGGAAATAAATGACTAAGTGGGTCTTTATTAAAGTGGGGTGAATTAAAAAATAGAAAGTGAGATTTAAATGAGCATTTAATCTCAGCCATTGATCTAAATCTATTTCAGCCATTGGATTTAGAGATCACCCAAAAGTCACTTGGATCACCCAAAAGTCACTTGGAGTTATATTAAAGGAGGAAAAGGTCATTCATTCTTTCATGAGCAGATTGGGAGAAGGAGAGCAAGAGAGCAAAAGAGATTTCTGAGCAGGGAGGAGAAGGAGACAGCAGCGTGGCACACATTCCAAGGCAGCAGTTGAGCAGATTTGTACAGCTAATTCAGCACTTTGCAGTTCGCTGATTTTTCTGCACACAAAACGGAGGTCGTACAGCATTTATTGTTGTCCTGTTTGCTGTAATTTCCAGATTGCTGTGAGGCACGGGAAAGGAGATAAGTTGTAAATTTGTTTGCTGATTTTTTGCTGAATAATTCTCACTTTAAAAAGGCAATTTTCAGAAATAAAGAAGAGCTCTCAAACTGGTTTTCCCCAAGAGTTGTAGGGGGTTTTTCCAGGGTCAAGTTGACCAAAAATATCAGTGTTTTAATGTGTTTTAATGGCTGTTTTTGATTGCTGATTTTTTAATTCTGCAATTTCCAGCATTCTGAAAAATTTCCAGAATTTGTGTTTTCAGCAATATTTATTTTTTCAATCTGTTAAATGTATGGTTATGGGAATGGGCATTTAACTACATGGGAGAAATAAGGAGAAACTGAAAACCGGGGTGGGAAAACAGAAATTTCTACATGGTATCAGAGCTTGAGTGCTGAAGGCCAGTTTGGGACAGCAAAAGGAAAAATTACAGTTGCTGATTTTTCACTCAGAAAATTCCAGCAAGCTGACTTTTCATAAACAACAGTTTTATCTTTACTACAGCAGTGTTATTCTTTCAGTTTTAGGACAGCAGGATGTCATTGGGATTGAGGGTGGAGGATAGGTTGGATGGGCATACAAATTACAGTGTTTGGAAGGAGAGAATGCAGAGTATCTTTGAGGAGGTAGAAGTCTGGGATATCATGGTGCATACCGCACAGAACCCTGTTGTTGTGCCCACTGATGTTACTCAGTTGGCTGAGTATAAAAAGAAGAACAATAAGGGTAAGAGGCTGATTCTAGACGGAATCAAAGACCATTGCATTCCTCACGTGAGAGGAAAGAGCAATGCCCATGAGATGTGGACAGCATTGTCCAATCTCTACCAGAGTACCAATGAGAACCGGAAGATGGTCCTGAAGGAGAAGCTGAAGAACATTAAGATGGGGAATGATAGTGCAGCTGGATATCTCACAAAGATTACCAATGTGAGAGATGAGTTGGCAGCGATTGGAGAGGCCATTTCATCCACTGAGTTGGTGCGTATTGCAGTGAATGGCCTCCCCCGTTCATGGTTGAACTTTGCTGATGGGGTTTGTGCACGTGAGACCCTTCCCACATGGGAGAGGTTTTGGGATGATTGTATTCAGACAGAGATCAGGAAAGGACAACTTAGGGCAGCCAAGCCAGTTGAGCAGGATGAGGATGTAGCACTGGTGGCAGGAGGCAAGAAAGGCAAAGGGAAGAAGCAGGCTTCCACAAGCGGTGGTGGAGGCAAAGGCAAAGGTAAAGGTAAACAGAGTAACTCACAGAAGGACTATTCCAAAGTGAAGTGTTGGAATTGTCAAAAGATGGGACACTATGCAGTTGTGTGTCCGGAGAAGAAGAAGAAGAAGGGGAAGAACCAGGACGTGGCAGCTTCAGCAGAGATTGAGGACTTTGCTGGTCATTTTGACCGAGAGTTTGCGTTCACTACGTGTGAGTCCTCTAGTGCAGTATCACCTGCCACACAGGTTCAGAGGGAGCATGCTTTTCCCTCGATTAGCGGAGCATCTTCAGGTATCTGGTATGTGGACAGTGGGGCTTCACGTCACATGACAGGAGTTCGGGAGTACTTCTCAGAGCTTTCAGAGAGTGGCACTGATATTGAGGTAGTACTCGGTGATGACAGAGTTGTTAGAGCAGTCGGGGTGGGTACACTGACATTTCAGAGGGAGTCCAGACCTCCCTTGAAAGTGTCAGATGTTCTTTATGTGCCAGGGATGAGGAAGAACCTCATATCCGTCTCAGCTTTGGAGGACAGAGGATATGAGGTACTGTTCAGGGGAGGACAAGTGTTGATGTATCCCAGGGGCACTCCAGCTGATTCAGCTAGAGTGATAGGTGTACGCCATGCAAAGGTGTATAAGTTTGCATTTCAGCCCCTTTTGGCATTGAGCAGTAGTACCGACAGCAGAGCTAGCAGTTCTGAGTTGTGTGAGATTTGGCACCGCAGGATGGGACATATGTATCATGGAGCCTTGAGGACATTGCGGGAGATCACTACAAGTGTGCCAGATTTCAGTACTGATCACTTTGATACTTGCAGAGGTTGTGCGATGGGAAAATTTGCCAAATCCCCTTTTCCCAGCAGTGACAGCAGAGCGACGGGGATACTTGATTTGATTCATTCCGATGTGAGTGGTCGGATGTCTCATGTTTCCTTGAGTGGATATGAGTACTATGTTTTATTCATTGATGATCACTCCAGGAGGACCTGGATTTATTTTTTGAAGACCAAGAGTGAGGTCTTCAAGCGGTTTCAGGAGTTCAGAGCTCTTGTGGAGACTCAGACAGGTCGAAAGATCAAGTCCTTGAGGTCGGACAATGGAGGAGAGTACACCCTTGGAGAGTTTGCTGATTATTGTGCGGAGGCAGGCATTAGGAGGGAGTTCACTGTTCCTTACAACCCCCAGCAGAACGGGGTTGCAGAGAGGAAGAACAGATCCATCATAGGGGCTGCCAAAGCCATGATACATGATCAGGGGTTGCCATTATTCTTGTGGGCAGAGGCCTGCAACACAGTTGTTTACTTGCAGAACAGGAGTCCGCATCGTGCCTTGGGGCACATGACTCCGGAGGAGGCTTTCTCTGGGAAGAAGCCTGATCTTGGTCATCTTCATATCTTTGGATGCATTACATACTCCTATATACCCAAGGAGAAGAGGACCAAACTAGAGCCCACCGCAGAGAAGGGTATCTTTGTGGGCTACAGTGAGACCTCAAAGGCCTTTCGGATTTACATTCCTGCACAGAGGAGAGTTGTTGTCAGACGGGATGTGAAGTTCGAGGAGGACAGGGCCTTTAGGAGGTCACGGGAGTTAGAGTATCTGGATCAACCAGACCCTCAGCAGCAGTTGAGTCAATCGCAGGGATCTAGTGGGTAGGGATCAGGAGGATCCGGAGGTACATCTATGAGGATGTCAGGTCCATCAGTGAGCAGTGGCTCGCCGAGCCAGAAGGGTGGTGCTCCGAGCAGCATGCAGAGCAGTTCACAGAGCAGTTCACTAGGGAGTCCACTGATGGACAGTTCACACGGTACCTCAGCTTCTACAGGTTCAGGTGCAGGCAGGAGGACAGCAGACAGACAGTTAGGAGTTCAGGCTACTGATGATGATGAGGAGGAGGAGTTTCATTCTCTGGTGGGAGAAGTGCGCTCAGGGAAGAAGAAGCCCAAGTGGCTTCAGGACACCTTGAGAGATGCCACATCTGTTGCTGAGCCGAAGAGGCCGGTCAGAGAGAGTAGACCACCTGAGAGGTTTTGTAGTTATATGGCGATGGTTACCAGCATCCTTGACTCTGAGCCTTCTAGCTATGAGGAGGCAGCTAGCCAGCAGGTCTGGAGAGAGGCCATGCAAGAGGAGTATTCTTCTATCATGAAGAATGATGTTTGGGAGGTGGTGCCGAGGCCTAAGGGCAAATCCGTGGTTACTTCCAGATGGCTTTACAAGGTAAAGCATGCTGCAGATGGCAGCATTGAGAAATTCAAAGCGAGGTTTGTGGCTAGAGGGTTCTCCCAGGTAGAGGGAGTTGATTATGAGGAGACCTTCGCTCCCGTGGCTCGATATACTTCGATCCGCTCCATTATATCGATAGCAGCAGAGATGGGTTGGAAGATCCACCAGATGGATGTGAAGACCGCATTTCTCAATGGCTTCATACAGGAGGAGGTGTACATTGAGCAGCCACAGGGCTTTGAGGTGCATGGGAAGGAGTCCCATGTGTGCAGATTGAAGAAGGCCCTTTATGGCCTGAAGCAAGCTCCCAGAGCTTGGTACTCCAGGATAGATGCATACTTACAGGGGATGGGTTTCACAAAGAGTGAGGCAGATCCGAACCTTTACTTTATTGTGATTGGTGAGGAGCCTCTCATTCTGGTGCTGTATGTGGATGACTTGATCATTACAGGTGCAGAGAGACTCATAGAGCACTGCAAGAGAGATCTTGCAACGGAGTTTGAGATGAAGGACATCGGCTTGATGCATTACTTTTTGGGTTTGGAGGTGTGGCAGGAGGAGGGGCATTTCTTCCTGGGGCAGGGGAAGTATATTGTGGACATCCTTAGCAGATTCCACATGGAGGATTGTAGACCCATGTCGACACCGATGATCACCAACTGGAAGAAGCTTCATGCTTCAGATTCCGAGCTGGTGGATCCCACATTGTACAGGCAGCTGATTGGTTCCTTGATGTATTTGGTCAACACTAGACCAGATATCTGTTTTGCAGTCAACACGATGAGTCAGTTTATGTGTGAGCCTAGGAAGGTTCACTGGGTTGCTGCAAAACACATTTTGCGGTACTTGCAGGGGACAGTGGATTATGGTCTGGACTACAGGCAGGGAGATGGAGTGAGATTGGCAGGATACACTGATTCTGATTGGGCAGGTTGTGCTTCTGATAGGAAGAGCACTTCAGGGTGCTGTTTTGGGTTGGGTTCAGCAGTAGTGTCATGGTTCAGCCGGAAGCAGCAGTCAGTAGCACTGAGTTCAGCGGAAGCAGAGTATATGGCAGCCAGTCTAGCTAGTTGTGAGGCTATCTGGCTTCGCAAGATGTTGTTTGGCTTATTTGGTCAGCCGTTGAGACCTTTAGTGATTTACTGTGATAATCAGAGTTGCATTAAACTCACGGAGAATCCAGTATTTCATGACAGGTCAAAGCATATCGGGATCAGATATCATTTCATCAGAGACTATGTTCAGAAGGGAGCTGTGAAGCTTGAGTATATTTCCACTGATGAGCAGGTTGCAGATATCCTTACCAAAGCCTTACCACGGGGCAAGCATGTCTACTTCAGAGACAAGATGGGTGTGGTGAGGAACACCTTCCTCGGTAAGAGGGAGTGTTGAAATTTGGTACCGGAGGATAGGTGGTTCCCTTAGGCTTTGATCTTTGGCCTAGGGAAAAGTGTCCAAAAGAATTTAATTTTTCTCCTAAAGTGACTTTATAATTTTTTTTTATAAAGTTAAATCTAATTTAAAAGTGACTTTAAGTGATAAAGTTACTAAGTCTAATTTTAAAGTGACTTTTATAAAGTCAATGAAAAATTAGAAAGGAAAAGTGACTTTGGAAATAAATGACTAAGTGGGTCTTTATTAAAGTGGGGTGAATTAAAAAATAGAAAGTGAGATTTAAATGAGTATTTAATCTCAGCCATTGATCTAAATCTATTTCAGCCATTGGATTTAGAGATCACCCAAAAGTCACTTGGATCACCCAAAAGTCACTTGGAGTTATATTAAAGGAGGAAAAGGTCATTCATTCTTTCATGAGCAGATTGGGAGAAGGAGAGCAAGAGAGCAAGAGAGATTTCTGAGCAAGGAGGAGAAGGAGACAGCAGTTTGGCACACATTCCAAGGCAGCAGTTGAGCAGATTTGTACAGCTGATTCAGCACATAGTGAAAGGCAGATTTTTGCACAAAAATCGAGGAGCAGTTTGCTGATTTTTCTGCACACAAAACGGAGGTCGTACATCATTTATTGTTGTCCTGTTTGCTGTAATTTCCAGATTGCTGTGAGGCACGGGAAAAGAGATAAGTTGTAAATTTGTTTGCTGATTTTTTGTTGAATAATTCTCACTGTAAAAAGGCAATTTTCATAAATAAAGAAGAGCTCTCAAACTGGTTTTCCCCAAGAGTTGTAGGGGGTTTTTCCAGGGTCAAGTTGACCAAAAATATCAGTGTTTTAATGTGTTTTAATGGCTGATTCAGCACATAGTGAAAGGCAGATTTTTGCACAAAAATCGAGGAGCAGTTTGCTGATTTTTCTGCACACAAAACGGAGGTCGTACAGCATTTATTGCTGTCCTGTTTGCTGTAATTTCCAGATTGCTGTGAGGCACGGGAAAGGAGATAAGTTGTAAATTTGTTTGCTGATTTTTTGCTGAATAATTCTCACTGTAAAAAGGCAATTTTCAGAAATAAAGAAGAGCTCTCAAACTGGTTTTCCCCAAGAGTTGTAGGGGGTTTTTCCAGGGTCAAGTTGACCAAAAATATCAGTGTTTTAATGTGTTTTAATGGCTGTTTTTGATTGCTGATTTTTTAATTCTGCAATTTCCAGCATTCTGAAAAATTTCTAGAATTTGTGTTTTCAGCAATATTTATTTTTTCAGTCTGTTAAATGTATGGTTATGGGAATGGGCATTTAACTACATGGGAGAAATAAGGAGAAACTGAAAACCGGGGTGGGAAAACAGAAATTTCTACAGATCAAGTCTGTTTTAATCTTAGTTGTTGATTAGAAACTCAATCTCGACCGTTGATTCGTCAACAGGAAAAGTATAAGAGTAGACTTGAGAGTCATTTGGAGATACCATGCAAATACTCAGTACCCCAAGGGAAATAGATTCTCAAGGAGGAGGAGTTTGATATCAAAGGGAGAGTTGTAGGGTGGAGGAACTGGAGGGCATTAGCAGCAGTCAATGATTGTGGAGGAGGTGACGCAGGGCATTCAAGAGACAATGCAAAGGGAAGTGCAGGAAGACAACACCACAGAGACACAGTCCTCATGCAGAGTGATGCAGAGTGACACAGAAGTGACACAACAGTGGGTGAAGGATCTCCAGGGTGTCAGAACCTCTCCAGAAGGAGGAGAAACTTTGTCTCAGGTGTTTTCTCTCAGAAGTGTCTCAGTTTCTTTGTGAAATAATTCCTTGCAAAGCGATTGTTGTTGAATATTAATAAAACCATCATCTGCGACACCGGTTTTACTACATTGGGTTTTTCTAGGGACAATTGTCCAAAAACAATTGTGTTGATGTCCTGACGATGAACCACACTAGTTGGTTCGAAACGCGTCGACAAATGGTATTCCATGTGATTTTCGCCGAAAAATCTCTCATAAACGTGATTGATTCGTGCTGTATATTACTGTTATTTTCTCTATGTAATTATGTGATAACTGCAGTAGAATTTATTTTAATGTTTACTAAAGGGTTTTAGTAAATAACTTATTGTGAGAGATAAGTAGGTGAAATAAATCAGTTACTGAAGTAGAATTTCGTATTAGAAATTTTCACATGGTATCAGAGCAGAGAACGGGCAACGGGATAGAAGAATCTCCTATGAGCCAAAAGCATGATGCGGAGGCATCAACTCAGAGGGACTCACGCAGATCTCCAGAGAAAGATGAGAGCACAAAGAACATGGATCACGATTATTCTATGTTAGCTTCCAGACTGGAGCAAGTTTTGCCTCCTTTCAGGCTTGGTATATAGATAGTGAAGCTTCCTGGCATATGACAGGAATACAAGAATTTTTTTTGAATTATCAGGAAGAAAGGATGAATTTTCAGATCACCATGGGAAATAAGGCAAAGTGTACCCCTGTAGGAAGAGGCATTGTAGTCTTTCAAACAGAAGATGGGAATCGGCTTTGAGCAACCAATGTGCTGCATGCGCCAGGATTGGGGATGAACTTACTCTTTGTATCTCAGCTTCAAAACAAGGGCTATGATGTTTTCTTCATTAAGGAGAAAGTATATGTCAAACACCCGATTTGGAAAAATAAGGCTCAGATTGGAATCAGAAGTAACAGGTTGTATAGATTACAGCTAGAATCTCCAATGGCATTGATAGGCAACAACGGGGATAAAGATTTGAATGAACTATGGCACAGTAGGACACTTACACCATGGGGCTCTGAGAATTCTCGGGAAAACAGTGTCAAGAGTTCCAGAATTCAGTACCAAACGAGATGATGTATGCAGAGGATGTGCACTAGGCAAGTACGCCAAGGCATCATTTTCTAGAAGAAACAATAGGGCTAAGAGTGTTTTGGGATTGATACACTCAGATATCTGCGGACCCATGTCCACAAAAGCTCTTAGTGGTGCCGAATATTTCGTCACCTTCATTGATGACCATTCCAAAAATACTTGGATCTACTTTCTGAAAACCAAGGAGGAGGTTTTTGGTCAATTCAAAGAGTTCAAGGCTCTAGCTGAAAATCTGACAGGAAAGAAGATAAAGATATTGTGCTCAGACAATGGTGGAGAATTCATTGACAAGGACTTCACTAATGTTTGTGCAAGGGAAGGCATCAGAAGAGAGTGGACAACCCCCTATAATCCGGAGATAAATGGAGTAGCAGAAAGGAAGAATCGGACTATTGTTGAACCAGCCAGGGCAATGTTGTATGATCAGGATATGTCCAAGTTTCTATGGGCAAAAGCTGTTGAAGTTTCTAAGTCTACTAGTTAGAAACCCTCCATGCACTTTACTGATTTATTCCTACCTACTTGTTATGTTACTTAACAAGTTATTTACAATGTAAATACTGAAAATAAACACTAGTGCATGCTCAACATATTACAGATCATCAACTGAAGGAAACATAAACAAGCACACAAAATGACACTGTTATTTTTGGACCAATGTTCCCAGAAAAACCCAATGCGGGAAAACCGGTGCATCTATCTGAGGGTTTTCTTATTAAGAAATTTCAGAGTACAATCTAGGTTCCAAATCCAGCTTACCCAACATAGAATGACCTTAGCAATAGTACCTCTCAGTCTGAGACAGATGTCCCGGCTAAAACCCCGGATAAACCCTTCGGCAGCTCCTCAGCTCCAATCTACCCCAGAAACCCCAGCATCTGCCTTTCTGGACTGCGTCAGCCTCTCTTTGCCCAGCGCTGGCCCTGCGTCACCTTGAATGGGTCTGCGTCAGCCTTCTAGCCCTCTGCGTCAGCAACACTGGCCTCTCTGAAGCACTGCGCAGCTCCTAGCTGCCTCTGCATGGCCTTGCGTGATCCCTGGCTGCTACTGCGTCACTCCCTCTGGCTCCTGCGCTGATCTCTCGACACTATCTCTGCCTCTTTGTCTCTCTGTACTCACTGCCCCTCAGCTGCAACTTTGATGATTGATTCTATCTCTCTTAGCAAACTCCGCTCTAGAGAATAGAATGACTGATCATTTGGTGTACTCTCCAACTGACCCTCAAGCCTCCTCTTATACTTTTATACTTGGCATATCGACGATCGAGATTAAGTCCCTAATCGACGACTAAGATTATATCTGTCTTGATCCATGTATTTTGGACCATTCTAACACAGTTTTATATTAATCCACATTAATATTTTAATAAAAATATTAATTATTTTAATATCTCCTAAACTGCTTAGAATCTGCCCAAACCCTTTCTGGATATTGGAGATCTCATGTGCCCCAACCTCTCCACCAAATTTCGTGGCTAGAGCACATCCGATGCTACCACAAATCAACACTCCCTCTTAGTGAGGATTGTGCTCTAGCAAGACTCCTCACTGAGTATTACTCTGATCATCCGACATCGGTTCCTATGTTGATGCTAGGCTTGTTGCCCATCATCCTCTGCACTGCTGCATCCTGTACTACTGCCCATAGCTCTGCCACTGCCACTGCTGCATCTGTATGACAGCTCACTCTGCATTTGTGTTGTTGCTCATGGCTCTGCCATTGCCACTGCTACACTGCACTGCATCTCCTCTCATCATGCTGCATCGTGCTCCCCATTGCTGCACTGCAACTCAGTTACTGAGAAGTAAGTAACTGGTCTCCCAATTCTTACCTCTCTGTTGGGCTAGAGACCCTCTTGATGCTGAAGCTCCCTCTGTCGCTGGCAAGTGCTCCCTCTCTGACCTCTGAGCTGCTACAACAACTCCCTACATCTCGCACTTTTGCACACCTCTTTGTGCCATCCTGCCCTGGTGTAGCACTCTCGTGCCTCTCGCACTGCTGCAGCTTGCTAGCCTTGCATTGTCCTGGGAATCCTGCACTATAGCTCTCTCTACTGCTTCATCCGCATCCATCTCTACCAACATCAACCAATCCTGCTACTCCTCTTCGGGGCTCCCATAGCAAGGTCTAATCCAAGAGGCTGGGTACCTCGAGGATATTGCCCCTCATCGCCTGTAGTCCGCCTGACTACAGTTCGATGTCTCCCCACTTTCGCTCAAGTGGTGCATGTGCACTCATGGCATAATCATCGTCTGTCTCCACTTCCTTCTTTTCTCCTGTTGGCGCTGCCTTAGTCTTGGAAGTCTCTCCCTTACTCTTCTTCCTTGGACACTGGGTCGCATAATGACCCAACTCCCCATAGTGGAAGCACTTGATCTTGGAGAGATCCTTCTTCCGCTTTTCTTGCTTTCTCTCAGATGTTAAGGCAACATCTTCCTCCTCTTCCTTTTCGACTCTGATCCCCTTACTATTGCTTCCCGCCTTTGTCCGCCGTCTTGTCTCTTCTTGGTGAAGAGCTCCCCACATCTCATCCCAAGGTGGAAGTGTCCCTCTGCCTAGTATACTTTGGACAAATACCTCCCAGTCTTCTGACACTGCATTCAGGGCAGTCCTCACCATCAATTCCAGATCAGGCATGGCTTCTATGGAAGTCAACTGATCTCGGATCTCATTCAGTCCTCCGAGGAAGGTGTCAATCGGTTCTCCCTTCATCTAATATGACCTCAGCTGATTTTCTAGTAACATCCTTCTCTGCACAGAAGTATGATGGTACAATTTCTTTAGGGCCTCCCACATCTCATTTGTCGTTTCCTTCTTGGCAATGTGTGGTACTACATGGTCCTTGACCCTGTCAAGGATGATGCTCTTGGCGCTCGCCATTGCCTCCTCATACTTGTTGTTCTCAGCTGGGTCGACTGGGATAGCTATTGTCTTCAAGGCTAAGTGCTTGACACGATTTCTATCAAGTACGGATAAGATTCTAGCCTTCCAGACTGCGATGTTTGACGCTCCGTCTAGTCTGTCTTGGTCTCTTACTTCGTGTAGTGCCATGATGCTCTTCTACTTCCCTCCTGGAAGTTCTCGATGTGACTCCCTCTGAGTCTCGATTTCCCTCCTGGAAATCCTTCTGCCGATGTCGAGATACCCCCTACTTTGATCGCCTGTGCAACCGCACCACTGATCCAAATCTCTTGGCTAGAAACCCTCGGTAGCAACTCCCTCCTCTTGGCCTTGCCTGTCAGGCACTGTTCTGACTACAATATCTCACCAGCTCCACTTTGCAACTTTCCCACAACCTCCTAAACCCCAGCAACCTAAAGGTGAGAGCTCCTAGGCTCTACGCAATCCCGGCACCAGCAACCCAACCTCCTCAGCCAACTATGCCAACCCTCCTAGCCTCTACGTGAGTCTACCTTTGCCCCCCTTAGCCTCTGAGCTACCTCTTCCTGGCTCACCGTTGATGACGTAGGCACTGCGTCACCCTTTCCTTATTGTTGCTCTGCTAGAAACAACTTCTGTCGCTCGGGACAACTGTTTTCTACTGTTATTGCTCCGCTCGGCTGATGTCCTCAGTTCTCCTCTGATCTGCAACCACGCTCTGATAGCATGTTGAAGTTTCTAAGTCCACCAGTTAGAAACCCTCCATGCACTTTACTGATTTATTCCTACCTACTTGTTCTGTTACTTAACAAGTTATTTACAATGTAAATACTGAAAATAAACACTAGTGCATGCTCAACATATTACATATCATCAACTGAAAGAAACAGAAAGAAGCACACAAAATGACACCGTTATATTTGGACCAATGTCCTTGGAAAAACCTAATGCGGGAAAACCGGTGCAGCTATCTGAGGGTTTTCTTATTAAGCAATTTCAGAGTACAATCTGGGTGCCAAATCTGGCTTACCCAACAAAGAATGATCTTGGCAGTAGTACCCCTCAGTCTGAGATAGATGTCCTGGTTGAAACCTCAGATAAACCCTTTGATAGCTCCTCAGCTCCAATCTGCTCCAGAAACCCCAGTGTCTGCCTTTCTGGATTGTGTCAGCCTCTCTCTGCCTAGCACTGGCCCTGCGTCACCCTGAATGGGTCTGCATCAACATTCTGGCTTTCTGCGTCAGCAACGCTGGCCTCTCTAAAGCATTGCGCAGCTCCTTGCTGCCTTTGCGTGGCCCTGCGTGAGCCATGGCTGCTACTGCGTCACTCTCTCTGGCTCTTACGCTGATCTCTCGGCACTATCTCTACCTCTCTGTGCTCACTGCCCCTCAGCTACAACTCCGATCACCGATTCTATCTCTCTTAGCAAACCCCGCTCTAGAGAATAGAATGACTGATCATCTAGTGTACTCTCCAAGTGACCCTCAAGCCTCCTCGTATACTTTTCTCGTTGACATATCAACAGCCGAGATTAAGTCCTTAATCGACGACTAAGATTAGATCTGGCTTGATCCATGCCTTTTGGACCATTCTAATGCAGTTTTATATTAATCCACATTAATATTTTAATTTCCCTATGTTTAGACTTAGGGACTCCATTAATATTTTAATTTCCCTAAGTTTAGACTTAGGGACTCCATTAAACATATTAATTATTTTAATATCTTCTAAACTGCTTAGAATCTGCCCAAACCCTTTCTGGGTTATTGGAGATCTCATGTGCCCCAAACTCTCCACCAAATTTCATGGCTAGAGCACATCCAATGCTACCACAAATCAATAGAAGCATGCAACATGACAGTCTATATCCAGAACAGGACTCCCCATAGGGCATTAGATAAGATTACTCTGGAGAGTGTCTTCACCGGTAAGAAGCCTGAGGTGAGTCATTTAAAGATATTTGGGATTTTCTCATACTACCATGTACCCGAAAGAAGAGGAAGAAATTGGATCGGACTGCGGAGAAAGGATATCTTGTAGGATATAGCGAGAATGCTTAAGGCATATAGAATCTATCTTCTGGGGAATACAAAGATCGTAATTCGACAGGATGTGAAGTTCATGGAGGACAAAGCCTTCAGAAAATGCCGAGAAATGCCTTCCGAAGAGCGTTCAAAGGATGATTCATTGGTTCAGCCACTTCGACTAGCAAAAACTAGCACTAATATTTCTCCTAATGACAAAACTCCAGAGGTGGAGCCTCAGGAAGAGGAGCATCAGATAGATATACCCACTACCAATGGTAGAGCGAGCCGGGAACTTCGACAGATTCTACGAGATGCAGAGGATTTTGTCGGGGCGCCCAGGAATGTGAAAAGGGGGCGTAAACAGCCAAACAAATACCAAGCCTTGGTGGCTCAGGTTGGAGAACCCTCCAGTTTTCAGGAGGCCGTTTAGCATCAAGTATGGGTAGATGCTATGGTGGAGGAATACAGTTCCATTATGGTCAATGATGTCTGGGAAGTGATACCTAGGCCTCAGGACAGGTCAGTTGTAGGGTCAAGAAGGCTCTACAAAGTCAAATACGCTACAGATGGCAGTGTAGAAAAATACAAAGCCAGGTTTGTGGCTAAGTGGTTTGCTCAGAAAGAAGGGATAGACTACGAAGAAACCTTTGCCCCAGTAGCTATGCATACTTTTATTAGATCCATGATATCCCTTGTAGCTCAGATGGGGTGGGAGATTCACTAGATGGATGTCAAGACGACGTTCTTGAACGGGGTGATAGAAGAAGCAATATACATTTAACAAATAGAGGGTTTTGAGACACATGAGAAGGAATCTCATGTATGCAGATTGAAGAAGGCTTTGTATGGGCTTAAACAAGCACCTAGAGCATGGTACGGTCGAATTGATGACTACTTGCAGAAGATGGGATTCGTCAAGAGTGACGCAGATCCTAACCTCTACTATCTAGTTGTAGAGAATGAGCTTGTAATCCTGGTTTTATATGTGGATGATCTCTTTCTGACAGGATCATCCAGGCTCATTAAAGATTGCAAGGAGAACCTAGCCACAGAATTCGACACGAAGGATTTGGGACGGATGCATTATTTCCTGGGGTTGGAAGTTTGGCAGGAGAAGGGTGAAATTTTCCTTAGGCAAGGGAAATATGCTACAGAGATTTTGAAGAGGTTCAGAATGCAGGATTGTAGACCTATGGCTACTCCAATGATCACCAACTGGAAGAAGATTGATGCATCTGAAGATAAAGAAGTCGATCCAACCTTGTACAGGCAGCTCATAGGGTCCCTAATGTAGGTCAATACTAGGCCAGACATTTGTTACGCTGTCAACACCCTCAGTTAGTTCATGGTAGAACCAAAGAGGGCACAATGGGCAACAGCCAAGCATGTTCTTAGATATATACAAGGAACGGTCGAGCATGGACTGATGTACACCTAAGGCAATGACATTAGGTTGAGTAGGTTCGTTGACGCAGATTGGGCTAGAAGTTTAGTAGATCGGAAAAGTACCACTAGGTACTGTTTGAACATTGGATTAGGAATGGCCTCCTGGTGTAGTAGGAAACAGAAATCTGTGGCTCTGAGCTTAGCTGAAGCTAAATATATGGCAACTAGCATAGCTTCGTGCAAAGCCATATGGCTTAGGAAATTACTTGTGAATCTATTCAGAAGAAAGATGGAAGCGACCAATATTTTGTGTGATAATCAGAGTTGCATCAAGCTCTCTGAGAATCCAATCTTTCATGATCAGTCGAAGCACATTGATATCAGGTGTCACTTTATCAGAGACCGTGTCCAACAAGGCACAGTACAGTTGAGGTACACCCCAACAGGAGAACAGGTGGCAAATATTCTCACCAAGGCCCTTGGAAGAACCAAGTTTGTGTACTTCAGGGAGAAGATGGGGATGGTGAAGAATCTGTTTCAGTAGCAGAAGCGGATAGTATAAGGAGTTGGAGTGAAGCAGTTAGCAGTGACAATGCTATGGGCATCATATTCAGAGGGAGCTGCGGTACAGATGTAGCAATGGCAGTTACACTATCATGTGCAGCAATACAGGTTGCAACAACACAGTGGATGAGGGGCAGTTGGCCAAGCATCAACAACGCAGAGGACCAATGTCATGGATCAGTGTGATGCTTCTGTCGGGAAGTATTGTTAGGGCACATTCCTGCTAAGAGGGAGTGTTGATTTTGGGTAGCATTTGATGTGCTCTAGCTCCAAAATTTTGTGAAGGGGCTAGAACACATGAGATCTCCAAGACCCATAAATCGTTTGGAGAATTTCCACCCGGATGAGGAGTTATTAAAATAATTAATATTTTTAATGGGTTCCTAAGTCTAAACTTAGGAAAATAAAAATATTAATGGGTATTAATAAAGATATGTGTGAGAAGCTTCTAAGAGACGAGGATCAAGTTTGTTTTAATCTTTAGCCGTTGATTAGAGACTTAATCTCGGTCGTTGATTCATCAACAGGAAAAGTATAAGAGTGGACTTTAGAGTCATTTGGAGAGACACCAGGAAAATACTCAGTACCCCAAGGGAAATCGATTCTCAAGGAGGAGTTCGATTTCAAAGGGAGAGTTGCAGGGTGGAGGAAGAGGAGGGCATCAGCAGCAGTCAGTGACTGAGGAGGAGGTGACACAGGGCATTCAAGGACAGCGCAGAGGGAAGAGCAAGCAAACAACGCCATGGAGACGCAGTGCTCACACAGGTTGACGCAAAGTGACACAGAGGTGGGTGAAGGGTCTCCAAGGTGTCAGAACCTCTCCAAAAGGAGGAGAAACTTTGTCTCAAGTGTTTTATCTCAGAAGTGTCTCAGTTTTTCTGTGAAATAATTCCTTGTAAAGCGATTGTTGTTGAAGATTAATAAATCCCTCATCTGCTAGTTTCCTTACATTGGGTTTTTCTGGGGTCAATTGTCCAAAAACAACTGTGTTGATGTGATTGATTCTTGTGCTTGTACATCACTGTTATTTTCTCTATGTCATTATGTGATAACTACAGTAGAATTTATTTTAATGTTTACTAAAGGGTTTTAGTAAATAACTTATTGTGAGAGATAAGTAGGTGAAATAAATTAGTTACTGCAGTAGAATTTCGTATTAGAAAAATTCACATTCAATTCTAGTTAATCTTAGCCATCGATTATGTTTTAATCTTGGTCGTTGATATCTCAAGGAGAGATTGTAAGAAGAAATTTGATGGGGCTTGGAGAACACACATTAGACACCAGCAGTGGCAAATCAAACTCCAGAGTAGCAGCGCTAAGTTGCCGGAGAGATTGATAGTGAGCTCGAAACAGTGAGAGAGGGGCAGGGATAGTAGGGTCTGAAGAAGATTTTCCTGTTCCAGTGAGTGTATTGCAGAGAGGCAGTGAGTGCTACAAAGAGACAACATAGAGCCATGCAGTGCTTTGGAGGGTATTTCGTATTCTACTGGGGAGAAGCAGTGATTTGGTGCTAGAAGCCAAAGAGGGAGTCTGGAGGCCAGAAGGGTCCATCTTCCAGACAACAGCTGACCAAATAGTAAGGGAGCAGCAGTTCTGAGTTGTGGGACGCGGCACTGTGTAGGCTGACGCAGGGATTGCACAGAGGCAACAGTGAGCAACTCATCTCGAGCCAAGGTCAGTGTCTATGCTAGTGGGAGTGAGATTTTTCTCATTAGACTTATTGTCTGTCATTTCTCTGTATGAACTGCTAGATTTGAGCATCCATAGTTTTGTACTCAGATTTACTAATGGATAATAGTAAAACCCTCAGCTGCTGCACCAGTTTTTCCAAAGATGGGTTTTTTGGGAATCTGGGGACATTGCTCCAAAAATAACTGTGTATTTGTGTGTGTGCATCTATTCTTCCAGCATTATTTTCTTCCGCGGTATTTTATTTGTGAAGGTTGTTGTGTATTAGTTTCGATATTTACAATAGAATACAATAAATAATTTGTTTAGTTCATTTAACAAATAGAAGAAACTTAATCAGTTGTTGCAATAGGATTCGGGGTTTTCCGAATCTTCACATGGTATTAGAGCATAGATCGTAAGTCGAAGAGTTCAGTGGCAGAAGTGAAGAGGAATTTCGAAACTCTGCGTAGGCAGTAGTTCGAAACCCTCAGAGGCAGCGCAGTCCTTGGCTAGGAGGGTCAATTTTTTGAGGAAAAGTTTATTTCTCTTAGAGAGTCGACTGAGAATAAATTCTCCAGATCAAAGATTACCAGAGGCAGAGGGAGAAGTAGTGTTTTCCTTGCAGAGTAGATCTTCAACTAGGACGCAGTTATTTTGCAGCAGGTTGCTAGTGCAAAATAGCGTCAGGATGAAGGAAGAGCGCACACTAAGGGAATTATTTTCTCAAGGAACTTCTAGTCCAAAAGTTCGAGCAGCCATAGTTGTGAGTAGATTTGCCCACTCCAATAAGGAGTGCGTAGAGCCAGTCAATAACTGCGAGAGGAGAAGAGGAGGAATTCGACTTTTTGCAGAGATGACTTCAGCAGGGTTGGGAGATCAGGATCGGTTGGAGGGAACCTCCATCTATGTGATCTGGAAGGCAAGAATTTCCTTTCTTCTAGATGAATATGAACTAAAACCTACATCGGTGCAGTGGTGGTTATCCCCACGGATGCAGATCAGATGAAGACCTACAAGGAGTTGGTGAAAGCAAAGAGGTTGATTCTCGATGGGGTTCAAGATCACGTTGTGTCTCACATAGCAGGCAAAGATACTACTAGGCAAATGTGGGAAGCTCTTGCTATGCTATACCAGGGATCTTCAGAGCAACGGAAGATGTATCTTGAGGAGAAGCTAAGATGTACCAAGATGCAGAAAAGGGAGCGCATAGACCCCTTCCTCACTAGGCTTTAGGATGTTTGAGACTAGTTGTCTGCAATAGGGTCAGCGCCCCAGCCTACAAAATTGGTGCAGTTAGCTCTAAACAGTGTTTCCCAAGAATGGCAGGGCTTCATCCAGAGTATTCTGGGCAGAGACAAGTTGTCTGATTGGGATCGAATGTGGGTTGATCTGCAACAGGAGGAGATGAGGTGAGATTTGGTGAAGAGCACCATTAGTGGCACCAGTCCCAGCAATGGGACGAAGCAAGTGAAGGAAGCAGAGAATGTGGCCCTCACATCGAAGGGAAACCAGAAGCAACGCAGGAGGAAGAAGGACCTTTCCAAGGTCAAATGCTTCAGATGTGATGAGCTTGGCCACTACAACACTCAATGTCCTCTCAAAAAGGACAAAGAGGAGAAGCAGGATCAGCAGGCTACATCTCCAGAGATAGACAAGCTATCCTCCAGATTGGAGGAATAGTTTGCCATGATCAACAATATACCTCCAGGAGTGAGGTGGGGTGATTTGGTTTTGTAGCCCCAGGGAGCTACAGTATGAGAAAGATTCTTGAGGAGGTCCAGCTCATGAATTAATACCTTGCTACAAGAGCCCATAGTATGTACTATGTAGTAGCAAGATGGATCAGTGGTAGATGGTGTAGTCAAATGCCAGAGTGACAGATGTAGTGGCCAGTAGAGGTCAATACTAAGCAGCGCAGTGCAGGGTTGGCAGTAGTGCAGCTGGCACAGAGCAGAGTCAACAGTAGCGCAAAGGCTTCAATGACAGCACAAAGACTAGCAACAGTAAGAGACTTGGGAGACAGATGCATCATACTGATCACAATTGATTCAATATTTTGGATGTTTTTCAGTTGCAGCAGTGGTAGATGGAGAGGGAGTTGCAATGCAGATGCAGTGTTGGCAGCAGTTCAGCAAGGCCAGCAACAGAACAGATGCAGCATATATCAGAGTTGCGCAGTAGTTTGTGGGCAGCAGCAGCTAGACATCAGCAGCATGATAGGAGGTGGTGCAGAGACAGGGTGTTGCTTCAGTGGGTTGCAGTGTTAGAACACATTCCTCACTAAGAGGGAGTGTTAGTTTTGTAGCATTGGATGTGTTCTAGCCACAAAATTTTGTGGAGAGGCTAGAATACATGTATTCTCCAAAACACAGAAATCGTTTCTGGAAATTCCACCTAGAGACAACTTAATTAAAATAATGAATCATTTTTTAATGTTTCATAAGTCTAAACATAGGAAATATAATTAAAGGGTATTAATTAAGTCATGGTGTGAATCTTTTAGAAGACATGGATCGAGTTCTAGTTAATCTTAGCAATTGATTATGTTTTAATCTTGGCCATTGCTGTCTCAACGAGAGATTATAAGAAGAAATTCGATGGGGCTTGGAGAACACACATCAAGCACTAGCAGTTCGAATTCACTGGCAGATCAAACTCCAAAGTAGTAGTGTTGAGTTTTCGGAGAGAGAGCTAGTGAGCTCGAAGCAATGAGAGGGGCAGCGATAGTAAGGCCCGAGGAAGATTTTCTTGTTCCAGTGAGTGCAATGCAGAGAGGCAGCGCAGAGCGACGCAGAGGCAACGCATTGCTTTAGAGGGGATTTCGTATTCTGTTGGGGAGAAGCAGTGATTCAGTGCCAGAAGCCGAAGAGAGAGTCCTGAGGCCAGAAGGGTCCATCTTCCAGACAACAACTGATCAGATAGCGTGGGAGCAGCAATTCCGAGTTGTGGGAGGTAGTACTGCGTAGGATGATGCAGGGACTGCATAGAGGCAACAATGAGAAGCTCATCTTGAGCCAAGGTCAGTGTCGGATCGCTAGTGGGAATAAGATTTTTCTCACTAGACTTATTGTTAGTAATTTCTCTGTATGGACTGCTAGATTTGAGCATCCATAGTTTTGTACTTAAGTTTACTGCTACGTAATAATAAAACCCTCAATTGTTGCACCAACGTTCCCAAGATGGGTTTTTCCGAGGACATTGGTCCAAAAATAATTGTGTATTTGTGTGTGTGTGCATCTATTCTTTCAACATTATTTTATTTGTGAAGGTTGCAGTGTATTAGTTTCGATATTTACCATAGAATACAGTAAATAATTTTTTCAATTCATTTAACAAATAGAAGAAACTTAATTAGTTGTTGCAGTAGGATTCGGGGTTTTCCAAATCTTCACAGAACGAAACTTGAAGTAAGTCATTTAAGGATATTCGGGAGTGTGGCTTACTATCACATACCAGATGAAAAGCGCAGTAAATTGGATCAGACTGCAGAGAAGAGGTTCCTCGTAGGGTATAGCAAGACCTCAAAGGCATACATGATCTACCTTCCTAGCAGCAGGAAAATTGTAGTGAGGTGAGATGTAAATTTCATGGAAGACAGAGCTTTCAGAAGATCTCAAGAAATGCCTGCAGGTGATCAGTCAGCAGAAGTTCCATTAGTCCAGTAGCAGGGCCAATAGAAGCACAGATGCACCGTTTATCAGAGTTACACAGTAGTTGGTGGGCGGTAGCAGCGAGACTTCAGCAGCGTAACAGGAGGTGGTACAAAGACAGAGTGTTTCTTCATGGGTTGCAGCGCTAGAACACATTCCTCGCTCAGAGGGAGTGTTGATTTTTGTAGCATCAAATGTGTTGTAGCCCAGAAATTTGGTGGAGAGGCTAGAATACATCTATTCTCCAAAACCCAAAAATCGTTTCTGGAAATTCAACCTAGAGATGACTTAATTAAAATAATTAATCTTTTTTTAATGGTGCCTAAGTCTAAAACTTAGGAAAAATGATTAATTAAAGGGTATTAATTAAGTCATTGTGAGAATCTTGTATAAGAAGACATGGATCGATTTCTAGTTAATCTTAGCCATTGATTATGTTTTAATCTTGGCCATTTGAAGCCTCAATGAGAGATTATAAGAAGAAATTCGATGGGGGTTGGAGAACACACTTGGAGCCACCAACAATTCGATTTTGCTGGGAAATCAATTTCCAGAGTAGCAATAGTCAGTTGCTGGAGGTGATTCAATGAAGTCAAAGCAGTGAGAGAGGGGCAAGGATAGTAAGGTCGGAAGGAAATTTCTCCAGGCTGGTGAGTGCATAGTAGAGAGGTAGTGAGTGCCACAGAGAGGCAGCGCAGAGCTTTAGAGGGAGATCCTTATTTTGCTGAGATGTCGAAATTCAGTGCTAGAAGCCAGAGTGAGAGCCCAGAGGCCAGGAGGATCGATTTTCCAGATAGTAGCTGATCAGTTAGCAAGAAAGATGTTGGTCCGAGTTGTGGGATGCAGATCTGCGTAGGGTGACACATAGGCAATGCAGGGGCAGCAAGGGACAACTCATCTTGAGCCATGGTCAGTGTCAGATCACCGGTGGGAGTTAGATTTTTCTCACTAGATCTCCTATCAATTCTTTCTCTGTATGGAAAGCTAGATTTGAGCTTCCATAGATTTGTACTCAAATTTACCACTGCATAATAAATAAACCCTCTATCCTTGCACCGGTTTTGCCAAGTTGGGTTTATCCGAGGACATTGGTTCAAAAGTAACTGTGTACTTATGTGTGTGTGCATCTATTCTTCCAGCGATTTTATTTCTTCTGTGGTATTTATTTTGTGAAGGCTGCAGTGTATATGTTTTGAAATTTGCCATAGAAAACTGCAAATAATTTGTTCAATTAATTTAACAAATAGAAGAAATATTATTGGTTGTTGCAGTAGGATTCGGGTTTCCGAACTTTCACAGAGGAAACTCTAGTGGATGTTGTGCATAGTGTGGCTATCTATAGGTCTGCGAACAATCCATAGATTGGAGGCGTAGGATATTGTTTAAACATTTATTGATTGATAATTGTACTTGAAAGTTTTGATTGCATTTTCTTTAAATCAGATTCAAAGTCCTTCAAATGTTCATAAACTTCATACTGATGTTTAAAAAGTAGAGTGGAAAAGGAGTTAAAATCTTCACCATGGGTAACAAATGAAAATTCATATTGAATGGATGTTACTGGTATTGTACAGCATAGAACATCAAAATAACCTAAGGTTTCTTATACCCCATAACAAAATGGAGCAGAAGAAAGGAACAATAGAACTACTATTGGAAAGGTTGGAAATATGTTGAAAGATTAAAAAATAAAAATAGAGAAATATAAACTAATCAATAATTTTGGGCTTAAGCAGTTAATACTACAAATTATATTAGCTAGAAGTTCTACAAAAGAAAAGAATAAAAAAACTTTATCAATGAATTTTGGCCTTAAGCAGTTAATACTATAGATTATATTAGGTACATGTCCTACAAAAGTTTAAAGTTATGACACTTGAAGAAACGAGTGGTGGGGTGAAACCTGCTGCAAAACACTTGAGAGTCTTTGGCAACATTGCATATACAAGAAGAAATAGAAAGAAAGAAATAATTTTAATGTCAATGAGGCTAAAGATAGCCTATGGGGCATATTGCTTCTTCATCTGCTTGATGTATGTGGCCCTTTTTCTGTGAAGCTTCAAAATAAATGCTCCCGACTTCTCAAAAAACCCCTCGCTAAATAGATTATCCCAAGAGCTAGATGCCAGCGTATCTACATAACTTTTCTTGTTGTCTTTGAAGGTCTCACATTCTAAAATAAAATGTGTTTCTGTTTCCACTCTTCCAGAAGAACAAAAAATGCATACTCTTTCCTCCCACACTTCCTTTGGCCTTTTCTAGCACCCTGTTTCACAACGAAGTTGGTGAGAATTAGTCCTTAACTGAGCAATAAGAATTTTGGCTCTCCAAGAGATATTGGCCTCTATGTATGCTTTTGGTTGATGACTATGAGTGGGATTAAACACTTCAATATAGTAATTTTTCTTTCTTCCTAGCTCCTTATCCCAAGTATGCTTGTGGAACTTTTCCATAACAAAAGTTTTTATCTCTTTGTTTATGGGACACGCGTTCAAGCAAATATCCCATTTACTAAACCATTTGTTATTTTGCTGCATACCAGTTTTTTTGCTCTTACACGATCTATCATTAAAGACAACCTTGGGCCATCTACCCTCTTCCATTTGCTCAATTTTTTTTAAATACCTTATAACTTGCACCATAGCAATTGCTTCAATAGGAGTAGTCCCTGTTTCACTTAACAAGATATCATAAGGAACTGCACTTTTAATCTTAAATTTGTTTGTAATCAAACGCTTCTGAATTTTCTCAATTTGTCTCCACTGCATGTCGAATGTATTGCTGGCCCATAGTTCACAACCATAGAGAATCCCCAGAATCATTGGAAGCCCAAAAAGGGTTTGAGTGGTTTTCAAGTCCCATAACTCTGCCTCTCTACACCTATTTTTAAAAGCATAGAATGTTTTCCAACCCCCCAAAGTTATTTTCTTTCTACAACCATTCCAACTTATATTTTTTGTTGAAGTCAATTCCGAGGTATTTGTAATCTGCAACTTCTTCCAGAATGTTGTCTTCAAAGTAGAACTTATGTTGGTTATGTTTTCTTTTCTTAGAGAAGACCACTACTTTCGTTTTGTTGATATTGACTTGCATCCCCACACTTCTACAAAAATGCTCAAGGGATAGTAAGTGCTCTTGCAAACCAAGATCTGATTTAGCAATCAGAATAAGGTCATCTGCATACAAAAGAAGCCTTATAACAAACTTGCCCAAATAGATACCATCACCCCCTTGCAAATTTAACCACTCCTAAAGCTTGTCGATATATAAACCAAAAAGGGTAGGAGACAGTGGGCAACCTTGCTTGACCCCGATATCACTCCTAAAACTTTCAGAAATCCCTGCTGAAGTTCTAATTTTGACTTTCACCTCTTCATACAGCCTATGCATAGCGGCTCTCAAATGCTTAGGAACCCCAAGTTCCTCCATTCTGTGCCAAAGCTTATCCCTAGGAACCGAGTCAAATGCTTTTCTGAAATCAACAAAGCAACAAAAGACTTCTTCCTTTTTCTCCCAAACTTTTTCAATGATGTGCCTTAAAGTTATACAATGATCAACTGTGGAATGTTTAGGTCTAAAACCTGCTTGCCCTTTAGCACGCTTATCTCTTTCTCCTGCCCACTTGCTAATTTTGTTTTCTAGCATGCTTCCAAATAGATTTGCAAACAAAGGGTTTATCAGGATGGTCCTATAACTGGAGGGATTATTGACGTCACCGCTTTGAAAAGAGGTATTGCCAGACTAGTTGTCCAATCTGTGGGGAGCCCTTTTTGTATGATGTTGAAGATTTTTGTAATGTGAGGTGCAAGAATCTTTGAGCCCCACTTTAGATATTCTGCTTGGAGTTCAGCTAAGTCTTTTTCTTTTCCAACACCCAACTTCTTGATACCCATCTCTACCTCTTGTACCATGAAGAGTTCAGTATCAGTGTTGACCGAAGGGGGAGGGTCAACCTTGGGAACCTGCTGATAGAGTTGTGTGTCTTTCATAGTCAAACCATTTAGAAGTTGTAATATTACTTCCAATTTGTATCTTTTTCGGTTGGAGCTCCTTCCAAAATAATTTGGGATTATTTCTCCCAATGAAGATTAGTTCTTCCCTCCTTGAAACCATGAAATTGGCCTTTTTCTTGCTTAATAACTGTTTGTAAGGTTTGAGCTTTATGTTATCCTTGTTTGACTCTTTCCGCATTCTCCTTGCCTTTTTGCATTCCTTGTCAAACCAAGCATTAACCAGAAAGCAATTTGTTTCAGACTTCTTAATTTTTGCACTTTGCAAGTGCGCATTGAATTAAATGTGTTAATTCATGACTATGAAGGCTGTGAATTGTAATTTTCTCCTTCTCGAAGAGCCTCTCTAGCATCATTTTGAAGGTATTACAATTTTCCGGGGTCAAAAGAATTATGCCATGTGAGAGATTTTGTTAGACATGCTGAATTTTTTACTCTAATTGTTTCTTTCCAATCCAAGAGAAACATAAATAAATTGGCTTGTGATTTGATTTCAAGTCTTGCAGCTGATCTCCAATCAAAGCTTCCTCCATTATCTCACACAAACCATGCGAGCAAATTACATAATCTACCACCGTTGCTCCATTGTAAGTATCGTAAGTGAAATTACCGGACTTTGCCCATCTAGTCAAGCCATTACAAGTGACTAAATCAAAGGCCCCACATAGATTACTTTCTTACTAATGATTACTTTCTTCTGTAGGCCAAATAGGGTCACAATCATTTTTACAACAAGGAATGCTAGCTTGCTCACTTGTAGTCCTAGCATTGAAATCACCCACTATAAGGACTTCAACTAGCTGCAAATATGTTGCAATATCCACTTTTAAGGCTGCAAATGGATCTTTGTGGTCAAGCCCTCTACCTTTGTAGATTTTTGAAACCTGTGGCGCAAAATATCATGCTGCAATTCTAATGTGGTTTCCATTTTCTGATATTTTAAACCAAATGAATTGCTTATTTGATTCTTCTTTTTCTAACTAAATGAGACAACCTTCTTTCTCCCTTACTAAAACCATGATTCCCCTGTGCCCTTTTCCATTCCCTGCTACCTTGTTCCACACTGCCATCTTCCAGTATCCTTCAAACAGAGGTGTCTTGCACCCTTCATGCTCATGTGTTTCTATGAGGCAAATTAGGTCTCTATCTTCCGCAATATGCCCTAACCCGGGTCCGCATCTCCATGGGTAACCTCTGCAGTTCCAACAAACTAATCTTAAGGAGACCTAGGTATGACTTGAATGCTCTTTATTTTGACATGCAAGACTCACATTGGAGTCTTTGTCCCTGCATTCCCATATTGACCTTGCTTTCTGATTTCCTGTTGAAGAGTTTGTTGCCTCTTCTTTATTACCATCTTGTTGCTCTGTTTTGGAAGGAGGTCCAAATCGCACTATCACAACTTTGCCTTTGTAAATCCATGCTCTCTTGCCTTTATCTCTTGCTGCCCTAACCTTTGAAATTTCCTCCCGTCTTTCCTCCAGTTGTTTTACAGTTAAATTTTCTTCTAGGAAAAAACGAGAACCCCTAAGAGATGTTTCTTGCTTAGAATGATATATTTATCATGCAAGCTAGGCATAATGACTTTTATGGGCCTGGCTCTCTCCCCGTTAAACTTACCCACCCTCCATGCTTGGCATGTTTGTCCTTGCCATAGCAACTTGTCTTTCAAAAAGACTCTTGCAACGTCAAGAGTACATTCATTTTCCCCATAGTCTTTCACCCCTTTAATAATTATGTTTGCTCCCCTTTAATAATTATGTTTTTCCTTGCCTTCACTCTCTTGCATGTTGTCAACTTGAATATTTGTTTCTCCTTCCGTATTAGCAGAATTGCTAATAACTTGAGCCCAAGTTTTCGAAACTTTGGTGGAATATCCTTTCGTTTCTTCTCTTGCATTCTCTTCATGGTTGTTTATTTGGGCAATCATTTTCCCTTTATCCTGGGATGATTTCACATTCACCACCTCTGTACTTTCCACTACAGATTTATTTATGTTTTGCACATCCGCCTTCATGCATTGCCATTCTGTCTTCCCTATCAGGAGAGCTTCCTGTAGCAATGCCACTTGTTCTTTTAAAACTTTATTGCTTTCTGCTAAAGCCTTGTTCTCAGTTGTTATTATATGAATTTTATGATCTCTTTCCTGCCCTTTAGCTTCTAAAACCTCCAACCTTTGTTTTGCATTTAACAATTCTTTCACATAAAGATCAGATGACCAAGTGAGAGGTGTGGATGTGGGACTATATAAGGAAGAATCATCAATGACTTTTCCTCTAGACTTCTTGTTGCCACGTGCTTGTAAAGGAGACTTATTTGAGTGCTTTTTGCGAGGGCTCGAGTACTTTTCCTTTTAGACCATTTCTTCCTTGTTTGCTCCCATTTTAGCAGGGTTATTCTTCGTTTTAAAATGCCTCGATATTGTTTTGGCATTGACCCAAACCCACTTCCCAGCTTTGGCGAATGAGGCAATTTTCACTTGTCCTAAATCATTTGTCTCCACATGTTCTGAAATTTCTTGTTCCTTTGTCATGTTTGAATGCATTTGCTACTCCTTGCTCGTTGCTCGATACTTTTGTTGCATAAAAGATCCCTGCTCTCACACTGCTCACTGTTCACTGCTCGTTGCTCTCACTGCTGAACACTGCTCGGACAACTGCACTGAACAAATGAGAACTCATTGTCGCTCCAAGAGAAACCTGTCAAAGAAAATTGCAGCAAAAAAGTTCCCACAAAGTTCTTTGTGCAGATTCTTAAAATAATTGTTGTCGTGCTCTTCTTTTCTAAAATTCTACAAAGATCTCCGATGAAAATACGTTTAACACTAAACTCTCGCAAGAATTAACAATATCACTTAGGGTTACCACTTTACGTTTTGCCAAGATTTGAAACCAACACCCTTCGAAATCTTTGCTTTTTTGGTATTGCTTGTCGTAAAGCCGCCCCAGTACGCTCGAGCTTGGTTTCCTTCGCATTAACAATACCTGTGGGGCACATTTACTGAATGCTTCGCAGTGAAGCTCCACAAAAGCCCTGGCAATGGTAGAACGGCTCGATATGGGATGCGTTCTGCAAAATGAGTTAAGTAATTAGTGCAGAAATCTCCCGGAAGAAGCGTGTCGAGACCGTTCAAACCCTCCTTGGTGTTCCTGGCCGTTTTAGTAGGATTTATATTCACGTAGGATGTTGTGGAGAATCTAAGCATTTCTTGATGTAGAGAAAAAAAAAACAACACTATATTCATCAAGGGTGTAATGGTTTATACATATTCGAAGTGTATAATGATGGAACTTAGAGATGTGAATCTAATGCTCTCCTTAATCTAACATTCAAGTCTCTTAGCGTATTAGAACCACTTTTAACATTTTTCCGTTATAGTAGTATTGTAGACTCTTTGGTTGGTAAGAAAAGGTTCTTGTATTAAGCTTGCTCTATGTTATGTACTAATTAACTACCACATTTTCAAAAATAATAAAGTTATTCAAAAGGAGAAGATACTCTAGACGTTGACCTAGGTTCCATTGCCTCATGACCCCTCCAAATCTTTCCCATCATTGTAATAATCCCAACTCCTATTGATGTTGTTCTAATTTTGATATGTTATCATGGCTAGATTCTAAAGTATTGTGATTGGAACTATTTTACTGATGTTTCTATTGAAAAAAAGAAAAGAAATAATCTACAGTGCAACCGATACGATCCTTACCCTTTTTCATATTGGTTTCTGCGTTATTCTGTTTCCTTCAACTCATGTTAGTTTTCTGAGACTTTCAAATAGGGCAATGGGTGCTTCAATTTTTTGTATTTTAGTTCTGCTGTTTAAATCCAAAATTTCAATGTTCATTGACAAGACGTGCTCAATGTACCAAGCACTAATACACTGTCTGTGTCTGATAAATCTGATCTCATTTCCGCTTTGGTGAGATTCTCTGTGTGTGTATATATATATCGTTTAGTTTTGAGACTTGGCTGAAGTTGTGGTAGTATGGTTTCATTGGAATATAGAAAGATATCGACTTTGCATATTATCTGATAGTTGATTTTTCTTGGTGGTATAGGTTGGTCAAGATAAACAAGTCTGCAGTATTTGGAGACCAATTTGTCCAGACGGGTAATCTTTTAGTTAGCATTTTAGTTAGTTCATTATTTATTTAACATGTAGCAAACTAATTTTTTTGTTCTTTGATCAATTATATCCATGTCTATTTTTTAGGCATCCTAGGCTGATGTAGAATTCTGATTTTTATACCCAGATATATCTCTGTTGGGCATATTGCTCACGCTGGAAAACATTCACCAACTATCGCTGCTGTTTACCAGTACAACAAGAGGGACTTCGCATCACCAATAGGTTTTGATCTGGTAAGAGGGTTTTTGGTTGATATGCCTGAAAACAGAAATGAAACAATAAGTTGTGACACAATATTCCTCTTTTCCTGCATAGTTTCTACTGGTTCTAGTATTTGATGAAAAACTTTAGAACCTAATTTCAGATTTTAGAGATTGCTACGGAAAGGAGAATGAATCTTGTGTGTGTGTTTTAACAGGTATGGAGAAACTGCATTGATGACTTTATCAGACCATTATCCATTTGGGTTCCAAAAGCCCCAGAAGGGTACAGGTCAATTGGTTGTATTGCTGTAGCAGGTTATGTGGAACCAGAACCAAGCACCATATTCTGTGCGCATTCAACTCTTGTTGAAGACAGCATGTTTGAAGATGAACCAATATGGACTGCCCCGGGTGCATATCCGTGGGCTTGCTACCTTTATCAGGTTCAAAGTGAGGCTTTGCACTTTGTTGCTCGAAGACAAAGGAAAGAAGAGTCAAGGTGGAGGCCTTGTAAAGTAGTCGAGTATAGAGACCCTTCAGTGTAACATGTAATTATTTTCTAAAGCTAGGAAATGAAGCCCAAATTGTAAAATGTTACTATTTGAACTCAAGCTCATTATCTGTATCAATGCATACTTTAATATGTGTGTTCTTGTCAAAATCGATTGAAAACAATACACGGAAAGGGAACTTGTTTGCTACATTCCTGGGCTCATTCTCATTACGAGTACAAATGCATATTTCTAGTATCTACATGTGTCCTTGTCAAAATCCATTGGAAACAATACAAGGAAAGGAAAATTTGTTTGCTACAGTCCTGATGTGTTTTCAGGAATGGATCCTTATGTTCAAGACACTTGAGTGAATAAAAAATTTTGAACATCTCATATTGTCTATAGCGGTTCCAGAGCCATTTGAGTGGTGTCTTTTTTCTTGCAAAAGCTCAATGTCTATGATCTTCACCCCACTCATACAAGATCTGAAACTACTTAATAACTTGGCCCCTGATAATTAAGCACCTACTCTTGTTTGTCACCTACTCTAAATGGTTTGACTATGCAAGACAACTCTATGAGCAGGTTCCCAGGTTGACCCTCTCCCCTTGGTCAACATTGATACTGAACTCTTCCTGGTACAAGAGGTAGAGATGGGTATCAAGAAGTTGGGTGTTGGAAAAGCGAAAGACTTAGCTAAACTCCAAGCAGAATATCTAAAGTGGGGCTCAAAGATTATTGCACCTCACATTACAAAAATCTTCAACAATATCATACAACAAGGGCTCCCCACAGATTGGACAACTAGTCTGGCAATACCTCTTTTCAAGAGCGCTGATGTCAATAATCCCTCCAATTATAGGACCATCATGATAAACCCTTTGTTTGCAAAGCTATTTGGAAGCATGCTAGAAAACAAAATTAGCAAGTGGGCAGAAGAAAGAGATAAGTGTGCTAAAGGGCAAGCAAATTTTAGACCTAAACATTCCACAGTTAATCATTGCATAGCTTTAAGGCACATCATTGAAAAAGTTTGGGAGAAAAAGGAAGAAGTCTTTTGTTGCTTTGTTGATTTCAGAAAAGCGTTTGACTCGGTTCCTAGGGATAAGCTTTGGCACAGAATGGAGGAACTTGGGGTTCCTAAACATTTGAGAGCAGTTGTGCATAGGCTATATGAAGAGGTGAAAGTCAAAATTAGAACTTCAGCAGGCATTTCTGAAAGTTTTAGAAGCGATATCAGAGTCAAGCAAGGTTTCCCACTATCTCCTACCCTTTTTGGTTTATATATCGACGAGCTTGAATAGTGGTTAAATTCGCAAGGGGGTGATAGTATATATTTGGGCAAGTTTGTTATAAGGCTTCTTTTGTATGCAGATGACCTTATTCTGATTGCTACATCAGCTCTTGGTTTGCAAGAGCACTTACTATCCCTTGAGCTTTTTTGTAAAAGTGTGGGGATGCAAGTCAATATCAGCAAAACGAAAGTAGTGGTCTTCTCTAAGAAAAGAAAACATAATCAGCATAAGTTCTACTTTGAAGGCAACATTCTGGAAGAAGTTGCGGATTTCAAATACCTCGGAATGGACTTCAACAAAAATCTAAGCTGGAATGGTTGTAGAAAGAAAATAACTTTGGGGGTTTGGAAAGCATTTTATGCTTTTCAAAATAGGTGTAGAGAGGCAGAGTTATGGGACTGGAAAACCACTCAAACTCTTTTTGGGCTTCTAGTGATTTTGGTGATTCTCTTTGGTTGTGAACTATGGGCCAGTGTACATCCGACATGTGGTGGAGACAAATTGAGAAAATTCATAAGCGTTTGATTACAAACAAATTTAAGATTAAAAGTGCAGTTCCTTATGATATCTTGTTAAGTGAAACAGGGACTGCTCCTATTGAAGCAATTGTTATGGTGCGAGTCATAAGGTATTTAAAAAAAATGAGCAAATGGAAGAGGGTAGATGGCCTAAGGTTGTCTTTAATGATAGATTGTGCAAGAGCAAATAACAAATGGTTTAGTAAATGGGGTATTTGTTTGAACGCGTGTCACATAAACAACAAAGAGATAAAAACTTTTGTTATGGAAAAGTTCCACAAGCGTACTTGGGATAAGGAGCTAGGAAGAAAAAAAATTACTATATTGAAGTGTTTAATCCCACTCATAGTCATCAACCAAAAGCATACATAGAGGCCAAAAGCTCTTAGAGAGCCAAAATTCTTATTGCTCAGTTAAGGACTAATTCTCATCAGCTTCGTTGTGAAACAGGGCACTGGAAAAGGCCAAAGGAAGTGTGGGAAGAAAGAGTATGCATTTTTTGTTCTTCTGGAAAAGTGGAAACAGGAAAATATTTCATTTTAGAATGTGAGGCCTTCAAAGACAATAGGGAAAGTTATGTAGATATGCTAGTAGCTAGCTCTTGGAATAATCTATTTAGCTAGGGGTTTGTCGAGAAGCTGGGAGCATTTATTTTGAAGCTTCACAGAAAAAGGGACGAATACATCAAGCAGATGAAGAAGCAATATGTCCCATAAGCTATCGTTAGCCTCATGGACGTTAAAATAATTTTTCTTTCTTTCCTCGACTTTGAGAGCCCCTCCATAATGTGGTCCAATGTTTTTCATCAACCCAGACGCACGTACTAAACACAGTCGCTGCAAAACCGCTAGTCTCTGCTTTAAGAGTTTGCTTGCTTATGTCTAATTTATAACAGAAACAAATACTTTTCAAATGTTTGATAGAACAGCCTCAAGTCCTCACATAATTTAGAAACAACCAGAGTGTCTAATTGTTCAAACCATAGCATCATTTGGGATTCCCACACATTGTGCAATTAGAAATGACAAAATCCCTTTAGAACTCTAACAATGAGACGATGGAATCTAGTGTGATTTACGTTTTGTGATATGCTTTTATGGTTGCTTGCACAGTTTTCAAAACAATAAATTGCCTACTTGGTGCCAAAATCTCATTTCTCATGAATCTACAATATTGTTTCCAATTTATTTAATACCAATCTAAATGTATCTTAACTCCAGATCTACTAAACACTGAGAGGGATCAAATCTCTTTTCACTCCAAAAGTGATTTTCATTTCAAGATATTTGAATCCCTCTCGGTGCTTGGTAGATCCGGAACTAAGATATATCTAGGATGGTGACCTTTTTAATTAATTAGAATTAGAATTAGAAATGACAAAATCCCCTCTTTAAAGACTAAAGTAGTGATGTCTTGGGTGATGATATTCACAACACTAACAATAAGACGATATAATCTAGTGTGATTTACATTTAGTGATACAAAGTGTTCAAAACAATAAATTTTCTACCCAGTGCCAAAATCGCATTCCTCATGAATCTGCAATATTGTTTCCAATTTATCTAATGTCAACGTAGATCCATCTTAACTCCAGATTTACCAAGCACAAAATCTCATTCCTCGTGAATCTACAATATTTTTTTCCAATTTATCTAATATCAATGTAGTTTCATCTTAACTATGGATCTAGCAAGCACTTAGAAAGATCAAATCTCTTTTCACTCAAAGATATTTGTATTTCAAGAGATTTTATCCCTCCCGACCCGAATTAAGATGGATCTAGGTTGGTGTTACTATTAATTATAATTATAATTTTATATTTTATGCTTAGTTTTATATAATTTGACCAAGTCCAAATGTTTTAGTGATAATTATCATTATTATTTTGTTTATTTTATTTCTTTACGGAGACAAAATGTTTATAGGATATTACAACGTCTTTGCATACTCTCTAGATGAGTATTTTTAACTGTTTATTATTTTTTAATTGAGCCATATGTAAATGTTTACAAACATTTACACCACCACCACATCTCCCTAATACCTTTTTGCTTTTAGATTAAATTTAAAAAATGTTATATAATAAAATATTTTGATTTTGAAATTATTTATTGTTTTTGGGTATGTGGTATTGATAGGACATGGTATTGACCTATGGTATTGTAACAAAGCTTATTTATAAGTTAATAATATCCCTGGTAAAATAGGAGTCATGGTTAAGAATCTTGTTATATTGTAAGTATTAAATTTTTGTATTTGTTAATTAAATTTGATTGTGTTTATTAATTAAATTTAATGGAAATTATTTTAATTTATATGGTAAAATGGATTTTAATTTATAACTATTATTTATATGTTATATATTTTAATGTGATATGTATATTATGATTTTCTTTCATCTGAAAATTGTTAGTAATTTTATTAATAAAAAAAATTACAATATCACAATATTCCCTGGCCTTTTTTTTATGGAGCAACACAAGCACAGGGTTGTGGAGGGGGTATTCAACTGCATAAAACTGAAAATCATCAATACAAAATTCAAATGGGTTTAGGGATGGGGACAAACAACTATGCAGAATTGATCTCTCTTAGAGATCTCCTCCATTTTGCGCTCGCACATGCATGCGATCACATTCAGATTTTTGGAGATTCAAAAATCATCATCAATTGGTTCAATGACAGATCTGCATGTCGTATGCACTCTCTCAAGAACATATTGGATCAAATCATGATCTTAAAAGCACAATTTAATTATATCTCATGTCAACATATTTATAGGGAATGATCCGGATTTAAACAAGAACGCAATAAAATACAGAGAGACAGATATGCAGTGGAAATAATACCTCAATTCATTACTGTAAAATAGTCAAATATGCTTACAAACAGAAATGGAAATAAACCAGCTAGGGCGATGGTAGCTTGTCTCTGAGAAGAGATGTGGTGGCTACATGCCTCTGAATTGTCTTACAATGAGGCTCGAAGGCCTATTTATTGTCGAGAAACAATGGAAAACCCTTCACATTCCAAAACCTAACACTAAAAGATGAAACGCCAAATTGTGGGCCCCGTTTTTGGGTAAGTTGGTACATCAACTTCCCGAGTTCGCGAATTGGTCGTACTATCTCCGTTTGACGTGCATGATAGCCCGTTGGAAAGATCTCTCCGAGGACTACGACGGAAAAGATGACTTTTATCAAAAAAATCGCTGGCGGTGGATTTCCAAAAAACGTCGTTTAGGGCCTCAAAACGGCTCCGGAAGTTTAGGACCCGAAAAACTGCTAAAAATAGTAAACTGTGCTATAATTAAGGAAACTGAAAAAAACTGTAAGAAGCACTAGAGGGGATCCAAGTGGAATTAGCGGGTGGCCACCAATATCCACCTGGATCATTCCTCCCCCCTTAGGAAGCAATGGTCCCCATTGCGTTGAGTTCCTCCATGAGATGAGGGAACTTCTGTTGCACTTGGTCCTTGGTGAGTCACTTGCCCTGGTGAAGGAGTTGTCCTGCTTTGACAACTTGATACAGTTGGATATTCTGCTGGCGAGTTTGCTTGATCTGTGAGTCCATGATCCGATCAGTTGCAGCTTGTTCCATGCAAGCTGGATTTAACTTTGTGGGTGTGAGTTGTTCTGCAATGTCGGACGTGTCTAGTAATGGTGGAAAGTATGGCCGAAGGCGGTCGACATTGAACACTGGGTGCAGGCCAAGGAATGGGGGAATGCTGAGCTCAAATGCATTGTCTCCCACAACCTTGGTAATGGTGTAAGGGCCATATCGGAGTGGTCTGAGTTTCCGATAGGCTCCGGTAAGGCGTTCCTTTTGCAAATGCAACCAGACTTTGTCGCCCACTCGAAACTTGTGTAGCACCCGATGTTGATCATGTCGCTGCTTGTACTTGGCATTTGATTTCTCCAGAATGTCATGGACCTGTTGGCGAATATGTTGGATGTGCTCAATGAAGTTGTTTGCCTTATCTGTTTCAGACTTGACATGAGCAGAATCTGCGTGAGTAGCTGCAAATGGCATGGCTACATCGATGGGACATAGTGGCTGGAATCCCAATCCCACCTGAAAAGGGCTGTGGCCAATCGAGCTGTGGAGAGCCCGGTTGTAGCTGCGCTGAACATAGGGGAGGCTCTCATCCCATGTGCGTGGATGCTTTGAGTTGTACATGCGTAAAATGTGTACGATCATCCTGTTGACGACCTCAGTCTGGCCATCAGTTTGAGGATGGAAGGCTGTGGACTTAGTGAGTTTGGTGTCCAGCATCGACCAGAGGCTAGACCAAAATGTACTGAGGAACCTGCTATCCCGATCCGAAATGATAGACTGTGGGATCCCAAAGTGTACCCATACTCGTTCAAAGAAGAGTTTAGCAGTGGCTTCTGCTGTGATATTCTTCTTGCAAGCCGCCATAATGGCCATCTTCGAGAACCTGTCGACGACCACAAAAACACAGTCATTTCCATGCCTAGTGGAAGGGAGGCCTGACATGTAATCCATGGAGATGGATTCCCAAGGTCGACTAGGGGTAGGCAGCGGGGTATAGAGGCCTTGCTTCTTGATGGTCGGTTTGGCAATGGCGCAAGCATTGCATGATCTGAGGTACTTCCCGACATCCTGTCGAAGATTCGGCCAATAGAAATATTTCTGCAGTACAGCCACCGTTTTTTCAACCCCAAAATGCCCAACGGCCCGACTATAGTGTGCTTCCCAGATCATCTTGGCACGCTCACTTGAAGGAACACAAAGGTGACCCAGGTGGCATAACAGGTCGTCCTGGAGGTGAAAATCTAGAACATGCTGACCCTCCAAGAGTGTCTGGTATGTGTGGCCAAATTTCGGGTCGCTTTTGTAGATCAGTGGCCAATCAGAAGTCTCGTGCCCACAAGAGTTGAGCACGGTGGTTAATGCCATGATCGGTGGTCGACTGAGGCAATCTGCGACATTATTGGTGCTGCCCTTCTTATACTTGATATTCAAATGGAACTGTTGCAGGTATGTGGACCACTTCTGATGGCGATCATTCTGCAATTTCCCTTGGGTCTGTATGAACTGCAGGGGTCGGTGGTCTGTGTGGATGACCGTTTCCTTCCCCAAAATGTAATGCTTCCATTGTCGACAGGCTTGCACAATGGAATACATCTCTTTGTCATAAGTGGGATACTTCCGGACTGTATCTGAAAGTGTCTCACTGTGATATGCCACTGGATGCCCGTGTTGAGTAAGGACTACCCCAATAGCATAGACAGAGGCATCTGTCTCGACCTCAAATGGTTGTTGCAAGTCTGGTAATGCAAGAACTAGTGCTGTGCAGAGTCGATCTTTTAGCTCTGTGAATGCCTTCTGTTGAGATTCGGACCAAAAAAAATTTGCTTTCGCTCCTCCCTTGGTGACCTGACTCAAGGGCCAAGTGATATGAGAAAATCCAAACACGAACCTGCGGTAGAAGTTGGCAAGGCCTAGAAAGCTGCGAAGCTCTGTCAGAGTTGTTGGAGATGGCCAATCCCGAATGACTTGGATCTTGGTTGGATCCACATGCACCCCACGTTCATCAATAATGTATCCCAGACACTGAACCTGGGTCATGCCAAAAGTGCATTTCTCCAAATTGGCACATAACTTGTGTTGTCGCAGTTTTTGGAGAACCTGTCGGATGTGGTGGAGGTGCTCTTCCCAAGTCTTGCTAAAGATCAAGATGTCATCCAAGTATACCACTACAAATGAGTTGGTGAATGGCCGCAATATGTCGTCCATTAGCCTCATGAAGGTTGCAGGAGCATTCGTCAATCCGAAAGGCATAACCAACCATTCGAAAAGGCCCTCCTTGGCTTTGAAGGCAGTCTTCCACACATCGGAGGGTTCGATTGGTACCTGGTGATATCCTGACTTCAAATCGATCTTGCTGAAATATTTTGCCCCCCTTAGTTGGTCCAGGAGGTCATCAATCCGTGGGATTGGGTACCTCTTACGGACAGTGATCTTGTTCAGTGCTCGATAGTCAATATAGAGTCTCCAAGTCCCATCCTTCTTTTGTACCAGCACGATCGGGCTCCCACAGGGCGATGAACTCGGATGGATGTGACCTTTTTGCAGCAGCTCCTGAATCTGCCTCTTGATTTCATCGTTCTCCAGAACAGAGCGTCGATAGATTGGTCCATTGGGCAGCGGCGAACCTGGGGTTAGATCAATGGAGTGCTTGACCTGACAGTGCAGAGGAACCCCTACGGGGGAGGTGAAGATGTCCTCATACTCCTCCACGACCTTGTCCATCTGTAGTTGTCGTGCGGAGGGGCCCTGTCTGGAGGTCGTGGCCACCGTCTTCTTCTTTTCTTGAGGGCGTATCATCAGGAAAACAAACTTACTGGTTTTGGAAATGAGCTTACTGCATTGTTTTGCAGTAACCAAAGAGATGGTGGTAGGCGGTGCTACCTCTGGTATCCTGTACAACTTATTTCCCAAAGTAACAATAACAGCACGGGGCCTTGACTCATACACAGCATGTCGCTTCCACAAGTATGGTTGTCCTAATAACACATCACAAACTTCAAGGGGTGCAATGTCACACAATACCTCATCCGTGAAGGGCTTGATGTTGTATGGAAGGCGACACTGTTGGCTCACGCGAAGATCCTGTCCTTGGTGCAGCCACCCAATGGTGTATGGTTGTGGATGCGCTGTGGTCGGTAAGCCCAGCCGTTTCACAACCTCTGCCGAAATGAGGTTCTTTTGGCTCCCGCTGTCGACAATGAACTGTAGCGGGGAGCCCTTTACCCACATCTGGGAGTGGAAGAGACGCTCCTCCTCCTCTGGATCTTCAGGTTCCTCCTTCTGGATCTTCGTGGTGGCAACAGTGGTGTTGGGCTCCGCATCGATAATCTGCTTCCCTTTGTCATTCCCCTTATCGAGTTCTGACTCAGAGTCAGAACATGCATCTGATTTTGAAACCTTTAGCTCGGCCACTAGTGACTGCTTGGCCCGACACTCACTTGTGTTGTGAGTGGAGCTCTTATGGAACTCACACCACTTTCTGGTGTCCTTTTTCGGCTTCGCGGCACTGTTCTTTGCTTGCAGCTTTGGTGGGTTGTCTTGGGCCGCCCCGCCTTGGCTTTGTCCTTTGTTCTGCGGTTTGGGGGCACCTTTCCCTTGTTTCGGATTCGCAGACCCAAAGTCTCGCTTCTTCTGTTTAAACTTTTGCTCGACCTTAACGGCATATCGGTATGCCATGCCGAGCGAGGAGATGTTCAGAAATTCTATTTCTTCTTGGATGTACTTGTGCAGGCAGCCACGGTATTTTAGTACCAAATGCTGCTCTGTATCCTTGATACCCAACTTTGTGCGAAGGGTATGGAAAATATTGGTAAAATCTGGTACGTCTTGGTCCCTTCCCTACCGTAGCGTGGTCCACTTTATGTATTGATCCTCATAGCTTACGACAGGGTAGTACTGCTCCTTGATGGCATCTCGGAATGAATCCCAAGTCGGTGCAACTGAAAATAGTGAGCCTGTACTTTCATCTTTTTGTTCGCAGTAGGTTTCCCACCAATCCTTGACGTGGGGGGTTGCTTTGAGAAGAGCGAAAATAATCTTTTCCCGACTGGAAAAATCATGAACAGAAAAATAACCCTCTAGCACATTTAATCATTTATCGACGGCATCTGCGTCTATTTGACCCTCGAATATGGGGATTTCAAAATTAACTTGTACCTTAAATGGTGTGGCGTTTCCAGAGTTGCTGTTGGAAGTCGATGCGTCGCCCCTGGGTAGCCGCTGAAGGATTTGGGCAAAGTTGTCCATCATCGCGTTCCTTTGTCGCTCGAGGGCTTCTTCGAGCAAGATTTTGATAGGATCTCCTGCCCCCTCGTCTTTCTTTTCATCTGCCATGGGAGGTCGTCGGGATTTGTGAGGCTGGTCTTGCAAAGGTTCGACCAGTTCAAGCCCTAACTCCTTATATCCCGACCTCGTTGGGGACATGCAAAAAAAACAGAGAAGAAAAGCAGACCGCTCTGATACCACTGATCCGGATTTAAACAGGAACGCAATAAAATACAGAGATAACCATAAAGACAGATATGCAACGGAAATAATACCTCAATTCATTACTGTAAAATAGTCAAATATGCTTACAAACAGAAATGGAAATAAACCAGCTAGGGCGATGGTAGCTTATCTCTGAGAAGAGATGTGGTGGCTACATGCCTCTGAACTGTCTTACAATGAGGCTCGAAGGCCTATTTATTGTTGAGAAACAATGGAAAACCCTTCACATTCCAAAACCTAACCCTAGAAGATGAAACGCCAAATTGTGGGCCCCGTTTTTGGGTAAGTTGGTACATCAACTTCCCGGGGTCGCGAATTGGTCGTACTATCTCTGTTTGACGTGCATGATAGCCCGTTGGAAAGATCTCTCCGAGGACTACGACGGAAAAGACGATTTTTATCAAAAAAATCGTTGGCGGTGGATTTCCCCAAAAACGTCGTTTAGGGCCTCAAAACGGCTCCGGAAGTTTAGGACCCGAAAAACTGCTAAAAATAGTAAACTGTGCTATAATTAAGGGAACTGAAAAAAACTGTAAGAAGCACTATAGGGGATCCAAGTGGAATTAGCGGGTGGCCACCAATATCCACCTGGATCAGGGAACGTAATTCAGTCACTGACCAACTTTTCAAGGAGGCCACGACACATCCCAAAGGACTGTGGATAATACATGAACAGCAAGGAGAACACTACCAGTACTATCATCGTCCCTATATAGATCGGGCCTATAAGAGGGTCGACATACCCTAATTTTTGCAGTATACAACAGTGATTTATATCAGTACTAGTAATTACATTGTATATATTTTGTTCATGAACTTTTCAGTATACTCTGCGTGGTAAATTATGTACAAACATATATTTTTTAAGGCTACGGCCAACATATATATTTTTGAAGGCTACAACCAACATATTAAATATGCCATACATGCATCTACTACATGTAATTTTTCTATATTAATGAAAAATTACGATTTTTCCTCACGAAAAAAAATGAATTTAAAAAATATTTACGTTTAACATTTAACGTCTACACATCTCCCCTGTATTGAGTTGTAGAGAACCTCTCGGCTCAATGAAATATAGAATTGTAGAAACAGAGCTTAATTTTCATACGTAATTGTTATTAAAACAAGATTACACAAGATCAGATTATTCATTGATAAAATATATGAAGATAACATATTCATCAAAACAATTCTTGAGATAGAATTTTGAAAATGGTATATTGGGCAATTTGAATCCACTTATTTGAGCTCTAGAATAGTCATCAAATCAATTCTTGAGATAGAATTTTGAAAACGGGTCATTGGGCAATTTGAATACACTTATTTGAGCTCATGCCAATGGATCGTCGTCTTGTGCATATTGGAGCACAAAGAAATCTTCCTAACCCGCATGTCTTTGGCTTAGTGGAATTAGTTAACTCTCTTTCCTTTAGGTACTTGTTAATCATTGTTATTGGCATAGACTCTTGAATTTCAGGTCAATAGCATAGTTATGATGCTTGGAGTGGACTTTCTTAATGTGATTTGTGAGTTCAACTGTTATTCCATGGCCTAGAAGTAGAATAATGGAAAAGCATCATTTTTCACTTTTTTACTGTGAGCGGGGAGGATTATTAGATTTGTGGATTATAATGCCAATATTGATAATATTAAAATATCTATGATATTATATCACACCACCCTTGATTAGGTTGATCATGGTTGATTATAGTTGACATAGTTGACCATAGTCGACTTCATTTGATCATGGTTGACCTTGTTTGCTTATGTTTAACCTAGGTTGAACATTACCATTATCACTCAACGCACTATCATAAATCCTAATGTAATGACATGAATCCCAAAGAAGTACATGGATTTTGAGAAGAATGGAATTGATCCCATGTCAATAGATATGGCCAAATACATATACATAGATCCCAATGTAGTGTCTTAGATTTTGGGATATGGTATATGGATCCTAATGCAAAGCACCTACTTATAATGGTGGGTCCAACTTCTTGGTGATTCATTAAATAGTATACCTTTAATGATTTCTTCCAACAAAACATAATAAAGGTTGGTTTCGAGATTTGGTTAAGTTTTAGCATAGGAAATAACGTCAACCCTTCTACATGTGTTAAGTCCAAAGACAAAGTGTATTTCTCAAAGTCCCTAAGTATAAAGTAGGTAATGTGATGAATAATTTGAAAGGGGAAAGGGAAAGCTTCATGTGATGATCCTCAAGGTCACATAATATTGTGTAGGCCTTATACCATTGGTCATCTAGCTTTCAAGAGCTAGGAATTTACATATAGAAGTAGGGAGCTTAGCTTTGAGATTACTTTTGCTTTTAAATGTTCACAAGGTGGCATTCATCATGATTTACATCTTTTGGATTTAAATTTTATTGGCTCTCCACCTCTAACCTTTTTTTCCTTAATCACTTGGATTTTCTTCATTAAATACCCTTTTGGGTGACTTTAATTAGTCAAACTTAGTTTTTTTATGCATAGGATGGAGTGAAATGGGAAATCATAAGTTTATGCATAGGATGGAGTAGGATGGAGTGAAATGGAAAGTATGATTTGGCTATGGAGGATGCTACCTTGACCAATTTTCAAGTAGTACAAACTAACTTGAGAGATGATGACACTTGTAAAGGACAATTATGTCACCAATGGTACAATGAGGAAAATATTAAAACTTACAATTTTATTAAGTGCTATTAAATCTCATTTAGTGTTTACCACTTTCATGGCATGACCTAGAGGGTATAACACCACATTCAAGTAAGAAACAAATGCATGGAACGCCAAATAGAGTGCGTTAAAACTAGAATGTACTATCAATAGGTGCATTTCTCAATCTCAGAAGTGAGAGTGGATTATCCAATATACAACAAATAAGCTAGCATAATCATATGTACGAAGGAGAAAATAAGAGAACTATTTGAGTTTGGAGAGTTTTGAGCAATAGGCACCTTTGTGAGGGTGCCTATTGTTGAATTTTGTAGGTATGGCCAGTCTTCATAATTATTATGTTAGTAGTTGATATATTTGTAAAGCATGTTCTTCATGCTATTGTCAAAAGAGAAAAATATTTGACATGTTCTTCATGTCGGTTTTTAAAATTGAATTTTTATTATTTGAAATTTTGGCTCCAAGAGGACAAGTCAGCCCTCCTCATAGTCAAGTTGGCCCTAATCTTGATGGAACCCATTCAGCACAACATGGATATATAAGGACACTTGTCCTGCCACATTTGACACACAACTTGGATCATTTTCTATGGAAGTAATTCAGAATTTCGAAGGAAAAAAGAAGAAAGATTTGATGCGGAGACACAAATCTTAAGTAAAATATTAGATGAGATTGAGGCTAATTGAAGGACCGAATTTGTGAGGAAATACTCTATTGAATAATCAAATATTTGAGGTAGAAAATCTCTATGGAATGACCAAATTTGTGTGGATCAGAAAGAAGCAGAACTAAGCTCCTCGAGGCACAATATGAGACCGAGATTATGCCCTAGCAAAGCAGACCAAACTGAAGTTCTTGGACAACCATTTAACTTGACTAGGAGGTGGATGGACTAGGTTCCAAGCTTATTTTTTTGGTTAGATTGGCCTTGTAATGACTAGGATGTCTCAATGTGTCGCTTGTTAAATTGAATAATTCCTCTAAGGAAAAGGTTGTTGTGTTTTTCCCCCGTGTGGGATTTCCCAGGGTAAACTTGTGTTCTTTGCTTGGTTGTCTCTTCATGATCCTAATGTCATATATTTTATATGGTTGATGTCTTTTGTGTAATTTCTTACTGATGGATAAGAATAAGAAAAGGATAATCATCAGAAGTAATTACCATTTTAGAAGACCCTCTAAAAATCAACATGGTATCAGAGCTTGGGTGAAAGAGAATCCTCAAAAAGATCTATGGATTTGCCCTATTGTCCATAGTTTGAAAGTCCAAAGAAGCTCTAATCTCATATGGATTGAGTTTTATCTATGGTGGAAATAATACCCCTGTTTATGAAGCCAAGATTCATAGAAGGAAGAACCTTGATCCAATTTTTAAGGCCAAAGAATTTTTATATATCTAAGGAGAAGGCATAAGCCCTAGTTCGAAATTCTTAGAAGGCAGAAAAGTCTCAGCCCCATTCTCAAGGAGGTTGAAAGGACCTCAAAAGCTAGTTCCATGGGGCTAAAAATATCAAAAAACATGATGAAGGATTGCGCCTTAATTTAAGAATGAATTCCATCAAATTAACTAAAGAAGGTTGAATAGAGTCTTTAAAGAACAAATCAAGTTTCTTTGTAGGCTATGTTATCACTCAAACTATCAAGGGACCTAAAGGAGATCCCTAAAGGGAAAATGCTAGGCCAAGGGCAACAAATGGAGACTTAGCCCATTGTCACCCCAGCTAAGGCTCCCTTCTATGTACGGAGTTTCATCGATGGAAGGAGATCTGATCTATTATGGTGTCACCGATGAAGGATAAGTCAATGAAATGATGTGGAGTGGCTTGACCAATCCCTTTCCTGGAAGAGTTAGAGGGGTAAGGCTTGCTTGCTTTCTAAGCAAGGTACAATTTCTTCTAGGGAAAAGAAGGGAGGATTTAAGGGTTAGGTTTATGGGATATGACTTATGAAGTAAATTCTCAATCTCTAAATCCTTATTGTAATTGGTATCCCAGGTGGTTCTTGAAGAATTGACTTTTCAAAGGAACGGGACCACAGGGGACCAAGTGGACCTGGTCTAGGATAGGAGGAATGAGTATGTAAACCAATGATGTTCTTACCTTAGACATGGTGAGGAAAGGATCAAAGAAATAATTTTCACTTGAAGGTGTTGATTTGATCTTATGAGGCACTAGCCTTGGGAATGTTAAGGCAATGTTTGATCTCGGAGCTAGGGCTTGGTTTTTCTCCCAACTCCACCGTCGGAATGGCTTCAAAATTGGAGGAGATGTTGTGGGAACACCAATTCAGGACACCCTAGGAGATCAAACATTTTGGAGGGCTATCTTGTCGGGAAATTGATGCCCTAGGTGCCCCAACTTGGCTAGACCTGAAAGAAGGTGAAAGGATGTGATTTTTGGTGACCACCTCTTGGTAGATCAGTGCCTTAGTCTTGGGAGAATGGAGTCTATGATGAAATATGAGTAGGATTCTTGATTCTCAGTCAAGGAGGCCTCAAGACCACTTCGCTAGCCTTCTAGGTCAAGGAGAAGCAATCTTGCAGCTTTTATACTTCGATGTGCAAAGGAGATGGCTTATCAAGGTCAAATTCTTTGATAGAATTACCCCTAGGAGATTTTGTTCACATTACATGGCCCATACATTGAGAGATGCTATAATAGAGACAAAATTCCACAATTTTAAGTAGTAAATGCATGCAGCAATTAGCCCTAGAAATAGTGAAAATCCCAGTCCAATGTATATGAAAAAGTAAAAAAATAATAACGTTAAAAGCATGTACTTACATGTAACATAGGATATCCAACCATCCACAATTGATAAAAGAGAAGCTCCAAGCTAAGATAGACCAATATCCACACACAAAATTCATCCATAAAGCTCCCATTAATCCTCTAGAAAAGGTGTGAAATTCTCAAGAGAGAGAAGAGATCCAATCCAAAGTGATGATGAGGAAATGAACTCATCTCACTTGTATTTATACACAATTTAGAATTTTGAATTAGCCTCCTTGGCCTAAATAAGCCCTCAAAATAAAATAATGTGCTAGTAATTCAACTTTTGGTGACAAGCCCACCAAACTAGCTCACAAATGAAAGGATTAGTCTCTGAAGAGGTCAAATAATAATTTATGCATGTCATTGGGCTCTCTAAGAGGCCTAATGAAGTCCATGGGTTCCATAATGAAGAGTAAGACCCTCAAAAGTACTGGACAAGGGATTGGCCCCTTGTAATAACCTCTGGTGCAAATGAGATGTGGGGGCACACAAGTGTCCTCATGGGTCTCCAAACAAATCGAAGATTCCTATAGATCGCTTACAAGGGCTAGGATGATGGTGTAGGTGGTGCCACATCATCGTGCAAATCTTGGATCATCTGCCAAGTGTATGGTGCAAATCTGGGGCTAGATGGGCATGATGGATCTGGTGCATCTTCCTCGTCCAATAAGTGAACCACGAGCAATATCTGAATGATTTTGGGGATCCATGGAGTGTCGTCTATTGCTGTGGAGGGCCATGGATCTCAACACACACCCTATATGTGTCAATGTAACCCTCTGGAGGATTAGGACTTCGTATAGGGAGACCAAACCCAAGATGGAAACCATCTGCAATCCTGCATAAGATCTAATGTGTCACCTAGCCTTCTAGTACAACAAGTCATTAGAGAAATCGAGTAAATAAGCTTACTAGTCAGGGGCCATAGGTGGGGACTTCATAATGGCTTCCCCTTCCATAATGGGCTTCAAGATGTGCCAATGTCTCCTAAACTCCAAAAGGGGTTAACCAATAATCTTATTAGGTGGTTTCTACTCCTAAAGGGGATAATATTGTCTAGGTACATCCTTCAAAAAGGTGGTGGCATGTGACAGATAGGTTAATGAAGTAGGGGATGAGAAGGGGTAGCCCTGGGTCACATGTTGGGGTACAAGGGTAGCTAATAAGAGGGAAACCCCCACTTGGGTTTATAATGTATAGGAGGGAGAAATCATGGTAGAAGAGGTGCCCCGGCCTTGATTTTTCCACCCTTCTTTATATGCCTTTTTCCTTTTTATGATTTTCTTTTATTAACTGCTCGGGGCTCAAGGGGTAAGAGCATGATGTATAAGATATAGCAATGAATAACCCCCTTTAAGGAAGGACTGTTCATTGCCCACCAAGGGTTGGGAGAATCATGGGTTCCTATATGATGTAGGAAGTTCATGTAACTTGTAGGAACTAGGGTGATGGCCATGATGATGGGGTGGAGCTCATGAATTAGCTTTTATCTACGTGCTAAATGTGTTTGTATCGACCATCTTTTGTATTTTGTGGTAGATTTTCCTGTTGCATGTGGAAAATATGCTTTTATCATTCTTTTCAGCTGCATCAACCTTCGGGCTCCATTCCAGGCCATGACCCAAGGTGTGGGCAAGAGGAAGGGGCAAGCTAACCATATGTGGGCCCAATGGAGGAATGTGGACCCATCTGGGAGAAATGATGAATGGGGTGATAATGAGTGGAAATGGGTAATACATGCGAATAAGGGAGCAGGACCACACAACCCAGATTGGGATTTTCCATAAAGTACCATCCCTAGAGCCAAATGGTCAGTAAAAGAGATCCCAAAGGACTAGAATCCAAGGTTAATACCCAAAAGGGTGTTAATCTAGTTGTCATTGATGTCAATATATTGAAGAAGGCATGGACTTGGTGACAATCAATGAAAGAACCAAACGATGGAGAAGCCCAACACTCAAAGACACTCTGCCCTACCTCCATTTATACACTAATGATGATCAGTCACATTACTAATATTTTTCTCCATCTTAGAGGAAGAATATCATCATGAGGCCCATACCATATTTTAGAGCATATTTTTAGTTTTCTAATGAGCTATCACATGCCTCGAAACTCCAAATATTCTCCAATTTTTTTAGGAGATATGAATTTTTTTTTTAAAAAGGTAAATTATGCTCAGTAAGCTGACTTGAACTTGTAAAACTCATGTTGGCTTAGCTAGGAGACAAGACCTTTCATTTTTCATATGCAAACAAGTATATATGCAGAAGGAACTCCGCATTTTTGAAGTACAGAACATTTTTGTGTGAAAAGATAAGGATATATAGTTCACATCTAGTGAACTAAGGACAAAGCTAGCCACTTTAAGAAGTGATTTGCGGATTGTTGTTCCTAAAAATTGAAGTGCGGATAAGGGGTTTGCACTTATACTTCACAAGGGTCTACTTAACTATGGGTTTGTCCAATTGTGGATTAAATCAATGAACTGTGGATTGTAAAAGGTTGTGGAGAAGTATTTAAGGATTGAGGATAGAGACATCATCTTAAAACAGAACTGTATACAGTTTAAGCGGTGGACCATCTTATTCAGGCTCAGACTACGGTGCAGAAACTCTGATCGTGACGGATACTTAATCACAGTGGATCATAATTGTGCCTCCATTAACACAGTAACTCTGATTTTTTGGCTCCAGTATTGCTCAGAATGTGGAAAGGTATTTCAAATAGAGATCTGGACACTCTTCCCAAAAAACAGTGACAGTGGAGGATTCTTTATGATGCAATGAAGTGAAATGGCCAATTTGTACAGTGGCTTGGAGCTTGTTATGTAGCTGAGCTATGGTTTATGAACTTAGATTGCAGCAACAGTGAAGTCTAATGGTGGACAAGGTATAGTGAAAATTAAGTGAAGTTAATCTCAAGTATTTCTGGAATAAGAACATTCAAGTAAGTTATATTTATACTTTCTATTAAGAACAACAGGATTGGTGTCCTTGGATTCGATGCTCCTAAACACAAGGTAGGTGCCTTGGATTAGATAGGGTCGAAGCCCTAGAGGTCAGAGCCTCATCAAAACCAAGTTGGTGCTTGGGAATAATTATTATACATTGTATTTATCCTTTTATATTCAATAAAATTATTCTTATACATTTCTCTATTTAAATTGTGAAGAATCTAATTGGTAATAATAACAATTGAAAGAAAATACTGATTCACCCCCCTCTCAGTATTTCCAACAATTGGTATCAGAGCCAGCTTCTTCATAATCAGCCTAACAGTTGGAAGAAGGATTCTTAGTCACAATGAAAAATCAAGAAGTGTCAGGAAGGCTTCCTTTGTTCGATGGCACAAATTTTGGTTTTTGGAAAAAAAGAATGTCCTACTACTTAATGTCCCTTGGACCTGAAGTTTGGCATTCAGTTTTGAATGGGTACACTGCTCCTTCCACTCTTCCAACTGATCAAGATGAAAGGAAAGCTTACATTGCAAATGCAAAAGCCTTAAATTCCATCACTAGTGGAATCACTGATTCTGAATTTACAAAAGTCATGAATTGTGACTCGGCCAAAGAAGTATGGGATAAGTTGGTTAGCTTATACGATGGGGACTCCAAATTTAAGAAGGCAAAGCTTCAAACTCATAGAAGGCAATTCGAAAGTTTAAAAATGGATGATGAAGAAGATATTGCATCATACTTTCTCCGAGTAGCTGAAGTGGTCAACTCTCTTAAAGGATTGGGAGAAAAGATTGAAGAAAACATTGCTATCCAAAAGGTCTTAAGATCTATGCCTGATAGATCTGACTCCAAAGTAAGTGTTATAGAAGAAATGAAGGATCTAGATACTCTCAAGATGGATGAACTTCATGGAATCCTCATTGCCTATGAGATGAGAAATGAAATCCCAAGTTCCAAAGATGCAGCATTAAAAGCCTCAAAATCAAAAAAGGGGAAAGGATGGAATACCAGTAGTGATGACTCCAATGTTGAATCCGAATTGGCGCAATTTGTATGAAGACTAAATAAAGGATCCAAGATAAAAGGTAAGTACCCTCTTATTTGTTTCAAATGTGGAAGAATATGTCATTATGCTGCAAAATGTCCTCAGAAGCATGATAGTGACGATGAGGAGGATTCTAAAAGGATGGTATACAAAAAGAAAGGGTTCAATAAGAAGAATTTCTTCTCTAAGCAAGATGAGTTTGATGAAGAGGAATTTGTAGTCATCAAATGGAATTCAACTAATCATTTCCCTCATCGCAATGGAGGTAATGATGAATCAGATGAATAAAATGACTATGATGAAAGCCAAGAAGTATTATTCATGGCATTCACAAATAATGATGATTTATGACTAGAAGGAAATGTAGATGAATTGTTAATGAGTGCCATTGAAGAAAATGAGAAATTACGAAATAAAATCATCTCTCTCAAAGTAGAAAAGGAGGAAGCAAAAAGAAGGGAAGACCTCTTGGAAAATAAGCTAAAAGAAAAGGAAGAAATTTATGAAAATGATGAAGCTAAAATAGTATCGCCGAGGAAGGAATTGGTTGGAAACTAAGCTAAAAGAAAAGGAAGAAATTTGTGAAAATGATGAAGCTAAAATAGTATCTCCGAGGAAGGCATTGGAGCATGTCAAAAAGAGTTGGGAAAGCTCTCAAACACTTGACATTATCCTAAATGCTCAAAAACCTCAATATGACAAATCTGGGATAGGTTTTAAAGGAGAATCATCAAGTACTAAGGATAATGCGAAAATTTATGCTGACATACTTCCAGCAAACCAAAGGAAGAAAATTCATTCATCAAAGGCCCATCTCAGATTCAAGTAATGAAGAAAGATTAACTCCAAAGAAGAATGTTGATTCAAATCATGGCTATTACAACAGGTACCAAACTATCTTTTTTGGGCATTATTATTATTGTAAAAATTTTGGTCATCAAGCTAAACATTGCATGGCTCATAAGAATAAAACACCAAAATTGAAGGATCAAACAAACAAACCATATGGTCTCAAAGGGCAAGGACAAATCAAGGCCTACAACTCTTTTGATCCTTTGGACAAATTTGATCCAATCTGCTCATTATGTAATGATAATGGACATAATGAACAAAATTGCTCCCTCAAAAGAAGAGAAGCAAAAAATGAGAATCCCAATACGAATAAATGTGGCCTAGCCCTATGTGCTCATAGTGATGAAAATCATTGGTTTGTGGATAGTGGGTGCTCCAGACATATGACAGGTGACAAAAAGAAGTTTGTCTCATTGAACAAAGAGGAAGCAAATGTATCCTTTGGAAGTGGATCTGCCAAAATTGTTGGAAAAGGAATTGTTATCCTTATTAATGGAAAAGGAAAGGCTCAAAATGATTTGTTGGTAGATGGGCTCAAACACAATATCTTGAGTGTCAGCCAAATCTATGATCAAGGACATAATGTTTTCCTTAGCACCAAAGGTTGAGAAATAAGGTAATCTTCCTCAGGAGAACTTGTGGCGAAAGGAGTTAGAACATTAGATAATGTATACATTCTGAACAAAATTCAAGAAGATAAATGTTATCTAAGTCAAACAAATGAAAGTTGGTTGTGGCACAAGCGACTGGGACATAAAAGTTTCGATAACTTGATCAATATTACCAAGATCAATGCAGTGTGAAATATCCCAAAGTTATTCAAGCCAAATCAAGGTGTATGTGGTCCATGTCAACATGGAAAGCAAACTAGAACTAGCCACAAGACCAAGGAGTTCTTTACATCAAAACCTTTGGAGATCATTTATGTTGATTTATGTGGACCAACTAGAACTCGAGTGCTCCAAGGAGAAAGGTACTTTGTTTTATTTGTTAATGACTATACTAGAATAATCTGGGTTTATTTCATAAAATATAAATCGAAGCATTTGAATGTTTTAAGAATCTTAAAGCTCTTGTAGAAAATGAAAAGGATTCTAAAGATTAAATGTCTTAGAACGGATAGAGGGGGAGAATTCACATAAAAAGAATTTGATGAATTCTGTAAAGTACATGGAATTGAAAGAGAACCCTCTGCCACTATAACACCCAAGCAGAATGGGGTAGTTGAAGGAAGCAACTGAATTGTTCAAGAAATGGCAAGAACAATGTTACTAGCAGCTGACTTGCAGCCAAAATTTTGGAGAGAAGCAGTCGGGACAACATTTTATACCTTGAATCGAACTCAACTAAGACCAAATAATGAGAAGACTCCTTATGAATTATGGAAAGGAAGACTCACTTTAGTAAAATACTTCAAGATTTTTGGAAGAAAGTGCTTCATAAAAATCAATGATGACTCAGCAGGAAAATTTGATTCTCAGGTTGACGAATGAATATTCCTTGGGTATTCTACAAGGAGCAAAGCCTGCAAGTGCTACAATAATCGACTACAGAAAATAGTGGAAAGCATTGATGTGAAGATTGATGAAGACCTTCCAGAAAAGGAAATTGAAGATCATGAAGTTGACACTCTCATTGAAGAAAACGAAGAAGAACTTGAAAAAGAGGAAAAAGATCAAGAAAAACAAAAGGAAAAAGAACCATCTCAAACCCCTCCAAAGGTGAAGTTTCTTCAAAAACATCACTCGGAAGAGCATATTATTGGCAATGTAGATGAGGGGATACAAACCCGAAGAAGGATGACAAGTACACCAAGGAAAAATGATGTTGCTCTCCTATTTATGATAGAACCAAAAACTTTTACTCAAGCAAGTAAGGATCCACATTGGGTGGAAGCCATGGAAGAAGAAATGTCTCAAATCGATAAGAATGAGATATGGGAGTTGGTACCTCGTCCAAAGGATAAAAATATAATTGGAAACAAGTGGGTGTTCAAAAACAAAACGAATGAAGATGGACAAATCATCAGAAATAAGGCAAGGCTTGTTTGTAAAGGTTATTCACAAAATGAAGGAATCGACTTTGAATAAACTTTTGTACTGGTAGCTCGTATGGAAGCTATAAGGATGTTCTTGGCATTTTCTTGCTCTAAAGGATTCAAAGTCTATCAGATGGACATAAAATCAACATTTCTGAATGGGGAACTCAAGGAAGAGGTCTACATGGAGCAACTAGAAGGGTTTAATCTAGCAGAAGGAAAATACTTTGTTTGTAAGTTGAAAAAGGCATTATATGGGTTGAAACAATCTCCTAGAGCTTGGTATGCAAGATTGGATCATTATCTACAACAAAAAAGCTTCAAAAAGGGGGTGGCAGGAAGTAATCTCTACATGAATATAGATGAGGATAAGTTACTAGTCACTCTTGTCTATGTTGATGATCTGATTTTTGCTAGCAATAATGATGAGATGAGCCATGAGTTCGTTCAAACTATGTCAAAAGAGTTCGAAATGTCGATGATAGGAGAGTTATCTTACTTCCTTGGACTAAAAGTATCTCAAACCATATCAGGCATGTTCATATCTCAAGAAAAATATCTTAAAGACATGCTTAAAAGATATGGAATGGAAGACTGTGCACCCATGAGCACACCTATGACCACAGATTGCAAATTAAGAAAGACGATGACTCTCCTCCGGTAGATGCAACTCATTACAGGTCAATATTTGGAGCCCTCCTATACTTGATTCCTACAAGACTTGACATTATGCAAGTAGTAGCAATGGTGGGAAGATTTCAATCAGCTCCTAAACAATCCCATTTGTTGGCTGTAAAAAGAATTCTTAGATACTTGAAAGGAACTCCTGATTTTAGTCTTTGGTACCCTAAGAGCTCATCTCTTACTGCGACTACATACACCGATGTTGATTGGACAGGAAGTGTCGATGATCGAAAAAGTACTAGTGGGAATGCATTTTTCCTGGGAGATTGTCTAGTATCTTGGCTCAAAAAACAAACATCCATATCACTATCTACAGCTGAAGCCGAGTATATAGCTGTTGCAGATTGTTGTACTCAAATATTATGGATGAAGGAAGCTCTGAAAGATGTCAACATAGGTACCAATCAACCAATCACCATCTATTGTGATAACACAAGTGCTATCAGTCTCAGCAAAAATCCAGTGATGTACTCAAAGACCAAAAATATACCAATCAAGTATCATTTCCTTCGTGAACAAGTATTTGAACGAAACATAAAGTTGTTATATATCAATACCAAGGAGAATATTGTTGATATTTTCACACAACCTCTTCCTCGAGAAGCATTTGAACATCTTCGCCAAAATATGGGGGTTATTGCTCTAGCATCACACTAAGCTGATTCTTAAGACGCTGCATGACAGTGGGAGAAGTTAGATAGGGGGAGTCCTTGTGCAATCCTTTGCCATTGATGTCAAAGGGGGAGAGAAGAAAAATATTTCCATCCAATGACAAAGGGTTATATTGTTAATCTAGTATTCATTGATGTCAATATATTGAAGAAGGCAGGGACTTGGTGGAAATCAATGAAAGAACTAAACGATGGAGAAGCCCAACACTCAAAGACACTCTGCCATACCTCCATTTCTACACTAATGATGATAAGTCACATTACTAATATTTTAGAGCATACTTTTAGCTTTCTAATGAGCTATCACATGCCCCGAAACTCCAAATATTTTAGGAGATATGAAATTTTTAAGAAAAGGGTATAATTATGGTAAGTAAGCCAACCTGAACTTGCCAAACTCATGTTGGATTAGCTAAGAGACACGACCTTTCGTTTTTCATATGCAAACAAGTATATATACAGAACGAAATCTGCATTTTTGAAGTACATAATAGTTTTGTGTGAAAAGATAAGGATATATAGTTCACATCCCGTGAACTAAGGACAGAGATAGCCACTTTAAGAACTGATTTGCAGATTGTTGTGCATAAACACTGAAGTGCGGATAAGGGGTTTGCACTTATACTTCACAAGGGTCTACTTAAATATGGGTATGTCCAATTGCGGATTAAATCAATGAACTGTGGACTGTAAAAGGCTGTGGAGAAGTATTTAAGGACTGCGGACAGAGACATCATCTTAAAACAGAACTGTATACAGTTTAAGTGGTGGACCATCTTATTCAGGCTCAGACTGCGGTGCAGAAACTCTGATCGTGATGGATACTTAATCACAGTGGATCATAACTGTGCCTCCATTAACACAGTAACTTTGATTTTTTGGCTCCAGTATTGCTCGAACTATGGAAAGGTATTTCAAATAGAGACCTAGACACTCTTCTCGGACAACAGTGACAGTGGAGGATTCTCTATGATGCAGTGAAGTGAAATGACCAATTTGTACAGTGGCTTGGAGCTTGTTATGTAGCTGAGCTATGGTTTATGAACTGAGATTGCAGCAACAGTGAAGTCTAGTGGTGGACAAGGTACAATGAAAAGTAAGTGAAGTTAATCTCAAGTATTTCTGGAATAAGAACATTCAAGTAAGTTATATTTATACTTTCTCTTAAGAACAACAGGATTGGTGTCCTTGGAGTCGGTGCTCCTAAACATAAGGTAGGTGTCTTGGATTAGATAGGGTCGAATCCCTAGAGGTCAGAGCCTCATCAAAACCAAGTTGGTGCTTGGGAATAAGTATCATACATCATATTTATCCTTTTATACTCAATAAAATTATTCTTATACGTTTCTTTGATTAAATTGTGAAGAATCTAACTGGTAATAATAAAAATTGAAAGAAAACATTGATTCACCCCCCTCTCAGTATTTCCAACAAAGGGGTTTATGGGATAGAAGCACAGACCTAGCTCATTCTTTCCGTTGAATCCCCCCCATTAATCCATGCCCAGAAGTGTCCATGATAAGCAAACTACAATAAAGTTCCAAATGACAAGGCATACCTTTAGGTTCGAGAGGCCCACCTTCAAACATATGTTCATGGCAGAGCGAGGGACCACATGGCTCGCTCAGGTGGCAGAGAAATGGCACACTGAGCTAGATGGTGGCTTCATGGGGTTGCTGGCTGTCGGCTGAGGACCATCTTGGAGAAAACATTTTTCCTAAAGATATTACGTACAATGGTGGGTAACATTTAGCTCCAACTGGGATGTGATCTCTCAAAGAAGTGGGCGAAGCTACTCAAACAGGGGGTCAAGAGAACTCCAACAATCTCTTGGTTATCGTAGACCTATCACCTGCACATATAATAGATGGAAAAACATGATGCAACATGCTTTCGTGGCGTCTCATGATCGCACATGCTATTGTTAGGCCATAAAATCAACAGAAAATAAAATATGCAAGTATACATCTATCAGTCATGAGAAATATCATTTGACAGCAGTTCTAATGTGAAAATGAGCATGCAATGCATCCTACCCTAACATGCATATGAAAAAGCTATTATTAAATGTAATCATAAATCCAATGCAACCAACATATCATCAAGTCAATATAAATATGCTTGCTTATATGATTACTGATGTAGTAAATCCCAAAGCAAATGCAAACCCAAACACATGGAGGATGTTGTGGGAGGGATGTGGGAAGATATGATTCCCTCACATGGATGATTATGTGAGAAGAGGTAAGAAAAGGATGTAATCTAGTCTATGAGACCTTCTCTTGTAGCCAAAATATAGAGATGTCAACAACCAAGCTCATAAACTATTCATGGATGGAACCTATGGCATATCACTTCCACCATTGTCCTTATTATTTACGTCATGACTTATGATTAATAGTAGGAAAGGGAGGCCGACAAGATGAAAAAACACAAGTAGGTTGCACATGATGATTACACTAGAGAGGGGAGACTAGAGTGATCAAAACCCTGAGAATGCGCCTGAGGAGGAAAAGTATAATCAACAAAGGGCTTCTCCTTGACACTATACTCGGGAGGGGGTAAGGGCTCATAGTTACTTGAGATCATATGACTAGGGATGAGGGAATCACTTGATGAAGACTCAAGATGATTACCAATAGGAAAAAAGGAGAAAGAAGTATTGTATTCAGTGGGTTGTTCTTTCCCAAAATCATATTCTAAAGGCTCAAGTGATTTGAACATATAATCATACTCGAGAGAAGTAGGATCCTTATCAATTTCCTTAGTATCAAAGATTGGATCTGTCCTAAAGGGAAAATTGATCACTTCCAATTGCCCCTTTTTATGCAAAGGAAAATGAAGATTCTCTTTCCCAAGGAGATCTGTGGGTATGATAGCATAAATAATGCTTGAGGGTGTTAGTGTCAGTCTTTCCAGCCTTCCTACAGTGATCAAATATGCTCTTACAAAGTGGTCTCAGAGTGTCAAGGTCAAATTTTGTCATTTCAGTGAGTCTTCAAGCCAAAATTTGGTCACTAGGCATTAGGCCTAGGGTTTGCCCAAATGTCAGTCTATGTCATCATTCAGCTGAGTGTATCATCATTCAGAGGGTTGTCATCGTCATGTCAGTATCTAATGGGTCATTTTGCATCTTGTTCATGCTTCAGTTGTGCTTTGGCAAGTTCATTTCCCTCTCCTAGGGTTTTGAAGCCAATTTCTCTTGGGCGGTCAAATCATCGGCAAAACTTGTTTCCAGATGTTCATACACCTTCCCCTATCCTTAAAATACCCTATCAAATGCTTCCCATCCCTTAGATCCCCCAAATTCCTCATTTTTGCACAAACCCTAGTTTCTAGCTACAATCTGGCAATTTTCTAGGTTTGGCCTGTGTTTTGCCCTTTTCGACCCCTTCCCCCCACTCAATCTCTGAGATTCCACTTTCCCCTGCTTCCTAACATCTCTCCCTACTCCAAAAAAATTTCCCCAAGAATTTAGAAGCCCTCTATCCCCTTCATTTCGCTCCATTTCGACAAAATCCCTTGTTTCACACATCGGGACAAGTTTCACTCAAAAGCTGTTTCTGAGCAATCAAAGATGAATTTTGCAAAACTGAGAGAGGTTTTTGTCCACAAAATGCCAAGGAAGAAAAACCTCTTTCACTTTTTACACAGGTGTCATGGTTTGAGAGAAATGTCAAAAATACCGGCGAGAACGAAGGTGCTCCAAGGACGGTTGGCCAAAGCACAAAAACGAAGGAAAACGCCCGATCCACTCCAAATTTTGGCCAAAGCCTCTTTGACTGAGCATGGTACTTGATTGGGGACTCCCAGCCCAAATTTCAAGAAATTTGGAGAAAATTTTGTCATTTGTGAATTTTTTGTACAATTTTACAGGTTTTGGTCGTTGGAGTGGTCTCACCCCCCGCGCGACCACTCATGGGGACAGCTCAGATTGAGGAAAACTATACATATTTGGATTTTTCATGACAAAATACACTTGGATATGGATGGGTTTCAAATTTTATGGAGATTTGGGCCTCCAAAAGCTCAAAATACATGCAAATTTTGACTTTCTGCCCCTTTTTTGAGTTGCAGAAAGCTGCCTTGGGAGAAATAATTTTTGAGGGGTCAAATCAACTCCAAATTCAGAAATTCCACTTGGGTTGGAAAGTAGACTCCCCGACCTTTCCAACGAGATATTTTGCACCTGATTTGGACACCGGGAAGGCCTTCAACCAGAGCTGCAAAGGGGCGCGACCACTCAGGATCAGGGGCGCGACCACTCAGGGAAAATTGCCAGATTTGACCATTTCGGCCAGCAAAACACTGTTTTTACTCTTGGATGACTTTTGGGCATGTAAATAAGAAACTTTGGTGTAATTTTCATGGCACATGGATGCATTTACTCTCCTTTGACACTTCTAGAACTTTCTTTGATGTAAATAGTGAAAATTTAATGCATGGATTAGTTTCCTAAGTTTTAGAGGCAAGTTGTTTTGACTGCCTATTATCTAGTTCTTAGTTTAGAATTAGTTCAAACTGCTCCTAGGAAGCTGAGCTCGACCCCTAGAGGTGGGGAAAGGAGTTAGATCAGCTATATGATGCCTTCTCATCCTCATTTTGATGGTTGGACTCTTGAGGGAGAAGCTCCTATTGTATATTTTACTTGTATCTCTACAATTTGAGGAAAAGGAAGGCCAGGGTTTTGCAAACATCATTGTGGATTCTTGTGGATTATTGTGTTGATGGTGTGTTTCCTACTTGTCATTGTAAGTGTGTTTATGTGTTCCATCTCTTATTCTATTGCTGCTAATTAAACAAAAGAAGTGATAAAGTTTGAATTCATGCATGCCATGCTCAGCTTTCAATTTTGTTTAATATTTATGTTTTCCACTGTCTAAAGAGGATTCAAAGTCATTGTTTGCCCTCTTTAGCTCCCTCTCTTTCTTCCTTGATCATCCATGTCAGCTTAAGGCATCAGCACAAACTCCTTCCTTGCCCCAAAGACCCACCTGCAAAAACTGAGCTCAATCCCCACACCCTGAATTGCACTCCCTCCAATTGCCACCAAAAACCCCAAAAACTTTAAATCAACCCTCCTTATCAGTTTACTAGCCTAATATCAGTGTTCCTAATTGGGTCAGCTCATCCTATTGAAAGATCTACCGAGTTTGACCAGAGAGAGCCTTCTCATACCCCGTAGGGCTAGCTACGAGGTGAAATGGTTTGATGTTGCCTTGAAGGTTTACCTTCCTCAGCCTAGGGTGAAATCTCAAGCGCTAACAGAGGGGAAGGGAATACCAATATCATCCTCATCCTCCTTGTCGGTGTCGTAAATGGGAGCACAATCAAATTGAGGACCAACAAGTTTCCATTTCTCCTTTTCAATGTGGAAATAATCTTCAATTTCATCTTCCAAGGGGCTAATGGGATCATCTTTCTCAAGGTTTTCAAAAGAGGATTCAGTGGGAGTAATATCCTTGAGAAATGTAAGGTTGGTCTCAATTTCACTTTCCATAATTCATCCTTACCAACACGTGTCCTCAAAATCATCATTTTCATCATGTGGACCCAAGGAGTACTCGTCTTCTTTCTCATTACCTAGATTCTTGATGTATTGATGATGCTCGATGAAGGCTTCCTCTCGGATGCTTAATGCAAGGTGTACTTGAAAATGTCTAAGAAATCCATAAACGAACTCTTCAATAGATGAGATACTCGTAGGTTCATGATCATGTGTCCATGAGTTATGACCACCGAGAGATCCCATGAACAATAACATAAGGACATCTTGGTGGAAAACCTTCTCTCCTGAAGCATGTGCATTAAATCTTTCTATGTGGGTAATTGCGGAGAGTGGATCACCATCAAACACAAGCACCCCAAGTACCATCCTTCCCACGACATGATTAGGATGCCCAAGGATTCTAGCAATGTCCAAAGTGAGAAATTTATCAAAGAAAGACAACCTATTTGAGGTATGCATGAAAGGTATGTAGAAGTCGCCAAGGTGAAATTAAAGATGCCTAGAAAAGTGCTTGCTTCACCCTACAATAATTGACCTTAAAGTTCAATGAAGAACTAGGGCTTCATTCTTCCAATGGATTTGCCAATAATTATATGTAAATATGTCATGTATGTAACAAAACAAAAGTTGTGTCCCCAACAACGACGCCAAAATGTTACCGCTCAAACTACTAGGGGATCCCTAAATGGAAAATGCTAGGCCAATAGCAACAAATGGAGACTTAACTCATTGTCACATCAGCTGAGGCTCCCTTCTATTTACGAACTTTCACCTATGGGAGGAGACCTGATATATTATGGAGTCACTGATGAAGGATAAGTCAATGAAATGATGTAGAGTGACCCGGAAAAATCCATTTCCTGGAAGAGTTAGAAAGATAAGGCTTTCTTTCTTTCTAAGAAAGGTACAATGTCTTCTAGGGAAATGAAGGGAGGATTTAAGGGTTAGGTTTATGGGATATGACTTATGAAGGAACTTCCCAATATCTAAATCCTTATTGTGATTGGTATCCTGGGTGGTTCTTGAAGAATTGTCTTTTCAAAGGAACGAGACCAAGTGGATCCAGTCTAGGATAGGAGGAATGAGTATGGAAACCAATGATGTTCTTATCCTAGACAAGGTGGGGAAAGGATCAAAGAAATAATTTTCACTTGAAGGTGTTGATTTGATCCTATGAGGCACTAGCCTTAGGGATGTTGTTAGGTCCCTATAATACTAGTGATTCCCCCATTACTATTGTCATTGTATCCATTATTGTTATTGTTGTGCCCCTATTGTCCCCATATTGTTATTATTTGTGCCCCATGGAAGCCCACTATTGTTATTGTTGTCCCCTTATATTATTATTGTTATGGCAACTTTGATTATATTGTGACCCCTTAGACTCCTATATATAGAAATGAGGCTTTGTCATTTGTATCATCCAGGAATTATTCATTTGTGTAATGTAAAGGAGGTTGCCCCATCAAAGAGGCTAATTTTGAAGTCGTTGATCTATCTTTTCTTCTATTTTGTGAGCTGGTTACATAACATTTGGTATCATAGTTTTGGATTCTAGGGTTTCAGTGCTCCAAACATGTCATTGTGGAATGTTCCCTATAACTTTTTTCTATGAAGTTTCAGAAGCGGAAATTAAAACCCATTTGAGCCGAAATCTGGTTGAACCTCTGGTCTGAATTTCAGATATTTTCTCGCTACATTTGTGGAGATATGATCCAAGGAAGTTAGGGTTTTTATAGCCTTCCGAATTATATCTCAAATAGGTGACTTGGGGAAAATCATCATAACTTTCTCTTTGAGCATCAGATTGAAATTTCATAAAATGTTACAGAAAGAGGAAAACCTTTAGTTTTCTTTGTATCATTTTCAGGTCCTAAGGTCGAAACAGTGACACGTGGAACTTCATACACGTTTGCTCTAGTGAACCAGTCTATAATTAGGTCATCGTGGGAGATTTGGCATAACTCTTCCTTGGAGAATCCAATCTCGATCATATTTCAGGGCGAAGATATTTATGAGAAGAAAATGTTGGCAATACTACATGAACTTAGGAAATGGCGACCCTACCTAATGGGAAGACACTTCAAGGTAAAAACGGATCATAATAGTCTTAAATACTTTTTAGATTAAATATTATCTTCAGAAGAGCATCAAAAATGGGTCACAAAGATGTTGGGTTATGAATTTGAAATCATCTACAAAAAAGGGAAGCAAAATGTTGTGGCAGATGCACTCTCAAGAAAGGATGAGGATGTGGAAGCATTGCTTTGTGCCATTTCTATTATCCAACTAGGTTGGATAAACAAAGCAACGGATGAATGGAAGAATGACGAAGAAGTGTGGGTACTCATTAAAAATTTACAACACGATCCCAGTACATCTGATACATTTAGCTGGAAAATGATTCGTTATGGTACAAAGATTGCTTATACCTATGTTAGAATTCCCAACTCAAATAAAAGATTCTTATGGAATTGCACACCTCTCCCTTAGGAGGGCACTCAGGATTTTTAACAACTTACCACAGGGTTAAGAGGGAATTTTTTTGGGATGGTCTTAAATCGGATATTTAAAAGTTTGTCGTGGAATGTTTGGTTTGCCAAAAAAATTAAGTTGAAACAATTAAGACCCCGGGTCTATTACAACCTTTATCCATTCCAAGCCAATGTTGGGAGGAGGTTTTAATGGATTTTATCATAAGCTTACCCAAGTCCGAAGGAAAGAGTGTCATCATGGTGGTAATTGATAGACTTGTCAAGTATGCACACTTTTGTGCATTATCACATCCATTTAAAGCCAATACAGTTCTACTACATTTATGGAAACAATTCAAAAGCTACATGGAAACCCAAATATTATTGTAAGTAAGAGAGATCCCATTTTCATTGGAAATTTTTGGAGATAATTATTTTCTTGTCTTGGTACTCAGTTAACTCATAGCTCATCTTATCATCCTCAATAAGATGGGAAAAATGAGATAGTAAACAAACATTTAGAAGGATATCCTTGTTGCTTTGTATATAATAAACAAACACAATGGGTCAAATGGTTGCCTTTGGCTGAATGGTGGTATAACACTTCCTTCCATACTGCAGCAAAAATGACCCCATTTATGGCACTTTATGGATATCATCCACCGTCCATCAAATCATATTTCAGAGAAGATTCTAAGGTTCAAGCAGTGGAAGATAACATCGAGAATCACCAACAAGTTCTCCAACTCTTAAAGGATAACCTCACTTTGGCGCAGAATAGAATGAAACAACAAGAATATCAAGATTACAGCGAAAGAAGTTTTGATGTTGGTGTCTAGATATTCCTACGGCTACAACCATATAAACAAATGTCCCTTAAGCAAGCTAAAAGGATATAAATTATGACCAAAGTATTATGGTCCGTACAAGGTGTTGCAAAAGATTGGTACTATGACATACAAATTGGAGTTTCCTGTAGCTTCCCGAGTGCACTCAGTTTTGCATGTTTCATGGTTAAAGAAGGTTATAGGTGACAAACTCCCAGTTAAAACAATATTGCCATAACTAGATGACGAAGGAAAAATCATATTGGAACCTGAAGCAGTCACAGAAACAAGAACTCGACAGCTACGAAATCAATCAATTTCGAAATATCTCATCAAGTGGAAGAACTTACCCGCTGAAGATTCCACATGGGAGGGTGATAATTTTATAAAGAAGCATCCAGAACTACTCAAGCATTGAGGACAACACTTTTTTGAAGGAGAGGGGCATGTTAGGTCCCTATAATACTAGTGCTTCCCCCATTGCTATTGTCATTGTATCCCTTATTATTATTGGTGTGCCCCTATTGTCCCCATATTGTTATTATTGTGCCCAATGGAAGCCCATTATTGTTATTTTTGTCCCCTTATATTATTATTGTTATGTCTACTTTGATTATATTGCGACCCCTTAGACTCATATATATAGAAATGAAGTTTTGTCATTTGTATCATCCAAGAATTATTCATTTGTGTAATGTAAAGGAGGTTGCCTCCTCAAAGAGGCTGATTTTGAAGTCATTGATCTATCTTTCCTTCTATTTTTTGAGTTGGTTACATAAAATATGCTAAGGTAAAGTTTGATCTCGAAGCTAGGGATTGGATTTTCTCCCAACTCCACCATCAGAATGGCTTCAAAATTGAAGGAGACCTTGAGGGAACACCAACGCAAGAGACCTTCGGAGATCAAACTTCTTAGAGGGCTAAATAGTTGGGAAATTGATGCCCTTGGTTCCTATTGATGGTGCTAGACACGCTAACATGTCAAGGGGATATCCTCGGCAAAAAGTCCCAATTAGACCTCAGTCTATTTGCTGTAAGAGTCCCAACAGTGGGTCGTAAAGCAATGCCTTGACTACGATGTCGCACAACTGCAAGTAAGATAACTCTGTCAGTAGCAAGGGTGTGACCATTGCAGTGAGTCAAGGAAGGTGTATGAGAGGTTCTAACACATGGGGGTTGAGATGAGTTCACCCCTTGGCAACCTATAATAGTACTCAGCTGGGAAGGGAACACACGAGTGAAGATGCATCACAAGCTGGAAAGTAGGTCAGCCGACAATCAAAAGTGATAGTTAAACCAACAACACACATGCAACAAGATTCATATAATTGCATATGAAACAGTTCATACACAACTACATAAGTTAAACAACATACATTACTACAACAACCAGAATAGCCCAACTACAATAACAACATATGAATGAAAACATGATGGCTCTTATTATATAAAGAACTCTAATTCCAATCATACAATACATCCATGTAAACCCACTAGCCCCAATAATGGAGCATTACAGCCACATTTGCCTGCTCCTCCAAAGAGACGAGCTAGCTCCGTGCAGTGGAGAAGCTAAGGCGCGTTACAATACTGTCCAAGCTCTCTCCAAGATAGTCTTATCGGAAGCTTGGCTGACCAAAAGCTTATAAAATGAGTTATGAGGGACTATTTATAGCAAAGGGTGGGGTGGCCCTTGACATTCCCCATTGTGACTGTTCAACTACCCTCATGACTCTTCACCTACTCTATGATTGTTACATCCACTATTGACACTTGACTTACACTTGACATGACTTAACATTACAATGCACATGTACCCATGTGAAAGCAACCAGCTTGAGCAAGCCAAACTAGACATCACTCTGACTTAGGCAACCATGGAAGTCCAACTCCTCAGCATCTTCACGTTGATCGATAGTAACATACTGATGCCAAGATCTGTAGTCCTTGATGGTGTCCGTGTGTTCCATGGTGACATCTGTCTAAAACCTGACCCTTGTCTCCATAGCATCCACGTACACTGCTCGGGCTCCTCTGTCCAGCTCATCTAAAATCATGCGCATCATTGTCTTCAAAGTAGTCACGCCAACAACATGTGCATGATGTCTACACTGATGGGAAAGTCTGGGATGGTGGCAATGCACATCAACTCGTTGAAGTGCGAGTCAAGCTCGAGGCGGACCTGTTTCTTTGTCTTCACCTGGGTGAGAGTCCCAAGTGATAGGATCACATGTGTGCACACCACAACATCCATACTTTTGAATACTTGTGCATGGGAAGCTTGTATGCTAGTGATGAACTATGGGATTTCTTTGTAATTCCGGATATGACTTCAGATGTGTGCTTTCAGCTCGACCGCATTGACCATCATCATCTTAGGCAAGTGAATTGGGGCTCCCTTGTATTTCATTGTCCATGTTTGCATGTCATCAACAGCAGCATGAAAGTTCATCAAGATGCATGCTCTTCTAGCACATCGTTGCTACCATCCATTGAGATGGATGAATGCCTTGTGTACAGTACCAAACTTGGAGTATAATGCCTGCATTGTAGAAATTGTGCAAATTCTCTACAAATCTTGCTTTGAGGCCTATGTAGAAAATCTGACTGTAGATTAACCTGATAATGAAATATACCAAAGCAAAATACTATAATCTACTTCTACTATCAATTTGCGGAAGCTTAAAGATTGAGCAAGATCGAGTTGAACACATATAACCAGAAGAAGAAGAATCAATGCACATGAAAAACATAAAATACTTAGGGGAAAGTCTCAGCTAAAACCCCACTATTTGTATTATCATACAAGGTGGAAATACATCAGAATTATACAAAGCCTTAGCTCTCATAGCTAGCTAGCTCTCAGTACAATCCTCCTGGATGATCACAGGCAATCAAAGATTCTCATAAGCCTTCTCCTCTACCCTCCAAGCTCATATTTCCTTGTACAGTTCCTCCGGGATGATCTCCTTCACCCAGTGGAACACTCCTCTCACACACTGCTCTAACACACTGTCATAACTATGCAATCCTCAAGGAACCTTACCTTGACTGCATGCATGAGTTTCCTTTATAGGAAAACACATGCAACTGATAGTACACTATCCTTGACATTTAGCTCAATTGGGTCTTTCTCATAATAGACATGCATGAGTTTCTGATGAGGGAATATTAAGTTATCTAGAGTACAGTGGTTGAGTGCATGCATGCATTTACTGACTGATAACTCACAATTAGTTACTCAAACAATTTGGAACTAATTTAACTGGACTTAACTCAGTAAACTGAGCTAACTAATTACAACTCAAATATAACTCAATCTTATCTCCTTAATTTAAGGGATAACTGTTGCATGAATGCAGAAAGACTTCTAACTTGAATTTCTCCAACTAATTAATCCGTAATGAATTAATTAATTATTTCCAAGCACCTGGTGAAACTAAATTCGATTTTAATTCACAATTTTAATTCAAGGACAAATTAAAATTGGAATATTCTAGATTCTATTTTTATGATTTCTTGTTGTTATTTTGAACACTCCCTCTCAACAAGAAAGGAATTTAACTCGATAACGATCATGACCCTTTGGAATGTTATGCATGCAACACTTCTCTCTAGTGTTGTTGCTCCAACAACTCCAGAAACAAAAAAAAAAAAAAAGCATCCAACCTAAATTAGTGTGATGCATTTGTCTTCAAAGTCTCTGACTACTATTTCCTCTATCAACTAAAAACTTTGCGCTTCTGCTGACTCAGCCTTTTTGCACTGTTGTCAAACCTTCTCTGCACTCTTCAATATCTGATTTCTCTAGCCTCTGTCACTTTGATCTCCAACTGCATCATTCCCACTGATTCCTCCCGCTACTATGTACTTTGGGCTCCCGTAGCAAGGTACGATCCATGAGATAAAACCTCTCAATGGACCCTGCCCAATTTCAGCCTTCATGGGACTATCACTTCACATCGCCCCACCTCACACCTAGAGGTATGGCTACATGTGATCCCTCTGCCCACTTCTCCAATTGTGGCTCCTCCACAATTGTTTGAGACTTCTTCTGGGACTGCATGTTGAGAGGTAATTTACTCTCCCTCTTAACCACCAAGTCTTTAACATTTTCCTTACTCCTCAAGGCTTTGCATGCATCTTGAACCTCAAGAGCATACAGGTTCTTGACTCATAAACCAATTTATTTCACTTGTCTCGTGGTGATGTGTCTAAGGAAAACATTTCCCTTACTAAAGACAACATCGTAGCCTTTGTCCTCCAACATCACGATCGATACCAAGTTCTTCTTCAGTCCAGGCACATACTTCACATCTGTCAAGCTGATAGGAGCTCCATGCTCCCTCTGAAAAGCAACCGTGCCTACTCCTGAAACACTATATCTTTCATCGTCACCCATCTCTATGTGCATCTTGAGGTCTTTATCCTCCAACACTGAATAAAATTTTATCGCCAGTCATGTGGAATGAGGATTCACTATCAAGATATCAGACACTACCCATCATCGATGACATCATGCATGCGATGAGGGTAAAGTCCATTCCGAACTGAGAGGCTAATTCCTCACCTTCCTCACCTTCCGAGGATCCCTTCTTGGACTTCTTCAATGGGCAATTAGTTGCATAATGTCCCATCTTGTGACAATTAAAGCATCTCACTTTAGACTTGTCACCCTTCTTCCCTCCCTGTGAAGAATTCGATTTGGAATGGGAATGCTTCCCCTTCCCTTTCCTTGCCTTACTCGCTAAGGCCAAATTTTCTTCATCATCATCCTTGGATGAAGAACCATCTCATGTGCTCCTCTTGATCTCCTCCTGCATGAGATCCGACCACAGTTGTTCCCAATCCGACAGTTTCTCCCTTCCATTCACAGAGTCCTGGTAGCTATTCTAGCTCTTTGGAAGGCCAAGGAGAGCGAGACTCACCGTATCATCATTGGTAGTAGTTATTCCTACACTACCAAGCTCATCTTTGCAAGTGGTGAGCTTGTTTAGATATGTGGAAATAGTATTGTCGTTCTCCGTCTTGATTCTTTGAAGTTTATCCTTGAGTGCCAATTTCCTCTGGTCGCTATTGTTCTGGTAGAGGTCCTTCAATGTCTTCCACATGGAAAATGGAGTATCCTTCACATGGAGACTCGAGACAATATGGTATCGAACTCCCTCAAAGATGATCTGTCTTGTCCTTGCCACACACTTCTTCCACTCAGCCAACTCTTGTGCATTAATTGAAGTTGGCTTTGGGATTTATTGATCAATGAAATCCTTCAAGCCATTGTCTTCTAATACAGCTTCCATGCAATCTTTCCATTCTATGTAATTTGAGCTACCTTCCAAGGCATACTCGAGTCTCAAGCCATAGAACGCCATTGGCCAACCTTGAATTATGATAAGAATTCGATTTGCACTTGCAACCCCGAACTTCAAACTTCGAATTCTCTTCTTCCTATATTGTTCACAGCTCCGATACCATGTAGAAATTATGCAAATTCTCTACAAATCTCGCTATGAGGCCTATGTAGAAAATCTAACTATAGATTAACCCGATAATGCAATATACCAAAGAAAAATACTATAATCTACTTCTACTATCAATTTGTGGAAGATTAAAGATTGAGCAAGATCGAGTTGAGCACATATAACCAGAAGAAGAATCAATGCACATGAAACACAGAAAATACTTAGGGGAAAGCCTTAGCTAAAAACCCCACTATCTGTATTATCATACAAGGTGGAAATACATCATAATTATACAAAGCCTTAGCTCTCACAACTATCCAGATCTTAGTACAATCCTCTTGGATGCTCACATGCAATCAAAGCTTCTCACAAGCCTTCTCCTCTACCCTCAAGGCTCTTATTTCCTTACACAGTTCCTCTGGGATGATCTCCTTCTCCCAGTAGAACACTGCTCTCACACATTACTCTAACACACTAGCAAAACTCTGAATCCTCAAGGAACCTTACCTTGACTGCATGCATGAGTTTCCTTTATAGAAAAACACATGCAACTGATAGTACATTGTCCTTGACATTTAACTCAATTGGGTCTTTCTAAGAATAAACATGCATGAGTTTGTGATGAGGGAATCTTTAGTTATCTGGAGTACACTAGTTGAGTGCATGCATGCATTAACTGACTGATAACTCACAATTAGTTCCTCAAACAGTTCGAAACTAATTTAACTGGACTTAACTCAGTAAACTGAGCTAACTAATTACAACTAAAATATAACTCAATCTTATCTCCTTAATTAAGGGATAATCTCCTTAATTTAAGGGATAATTGTTGCATGACTGTAGAAAGACTTCTAACTTCAATTTCTCTAACTAATTAATGAATTATTTCCAAGCAGTTGGTGAGACTAAATTCGATTTTAATTCACAATTTTAATTCAAAGACAAAATAAAATTGGAATATTCTAGATTCTATTTTTATCATTTCTTGTTGCTATTTTCAACATGCATAACTGTGTCAAGGGACAATACTTCATCTAGTATTGCCTTCTTTAGTTCAACTCAGGCGAACATTGTCACCAAGTCTCCTCCTTGCTTGGCCATTTATAGTTCCTTTGCCATTCGCTCATTCTCAACTATTAGGAAGCGAACACTTGAGCTAGTGGCTTTGGCATACACTCTGGTTGCATCAGCCAAGGTAGTTGAATGTTTGCGCACATTAGTCACGATCACTCATTCTTCAACTTGTGCATGAGATGTTTGATCCTCTGGAGTTGATATTCTACGAGACTGCACAACCCTATGTTGAGATTCGTCGAATGAGATGTTGTGCATCTCTTCTTCTGGATGATCACTAAGGCTCTCAGTGCCTCCTTGGTCATTCAAGATTTGCTCATCATCTGGATGCATTGCAGTGGGTGATTCGACCTCTTTTTTGTGAGGCATGAGGTTGGTGTCTTGTTCCAACTCCTACTGCTCCGTGTCTGCATCCAACAGTTGAATTGCATGTTCTATCTCGTGAGCGAAGTATTGCCCCTGCGATGGTTCACCCTGTTCGCTTGATGCCAATTGTTCAGATGAATCAACTACTTTTACGGGCACTGCTTCATATATTTTCACATGTTGCGCCCCCTACTGTATCTTTTGTTGTGCTTCCCTCTCTTGTTTGTGCAGCTCTTGCTCCTTTCGGAGTTGCTCCCTCAGCTCATGCAATTCCTTCTCTGCTTCTTCCATTCTCTTCTTATCCTTCTGCCTTCGCGTGATTCGCTTGTAGTGTCGCTGCCTCTTTGACTCTATAGCCATAGCTACTTTCTCTACAAGTGGATATGCTCAAAACTTGCAACTTTGCTCCTCCTCCATGCGATCGACAATCTTCCTCTTACCTTTGTTGCACATTGGTATGCTTGCCTCTGCTGCTACTGTTGCTACTGCTAGTTCTCTCCATGATGTTGCCTCATGTTGCTTCGCTAATCACTCCATAGCGAAGCCAACCGGTTCATTGTGCCTGGAGAAATTGTAGCAATATCTCCATGGGTTCTCCTCGGCCCAATGACATTCCTCATGGATCCAGTTGAGATGAACTCTCATGTAGTGATCTTTCACAATGCAATGTGGGTGATACGGATTGTAGCTTAGGAGGTTGAATGGGTACTTCCTCATCAGTTTTTCTTTGACATCCGCTTTCTTGATACTCCGGATCTCATTTAACCCAATCCACAACGGAAGAGCGGGCCAAGGTGCCTTCTTCTTCCGATGTAGTATAGCTGTCAATCCTGTCGAGATGTGATATGCTACTTCTTACATGACAAGTATGCCCAAGGAAAACCTTGGTAGAACATGCAGAGTCTTTTCAGCACTGAACATTCAGATGAAAGTGTCGGATGTGAGGCATACCAATATGCAATGCCTATCAATGCGTTCATTGCTTCCTTTGACATGCAGGGTGGATCTTGTTCGAATATCATCTTGTACAAAGGGGTGACAAAATGATCAAACAACCGCGTGATTACTCCTTTGAAGCTACATTCAGAAAACAACTTGAAATACATGTTCACAACAGTCTTCGCCGGTGACCATGCCAACTTGAAGCCCAAGAACTCCTGTTGGGCACAGAATGCATCTAAGATGTAGGTAAACATGTAGATATCTGCATGCATACATCCGGGTGACTATCGGGTCTTCGTTATTTCTTTCAGCTGGTGAGCTAGTATGCCAAACCAGTTACATGGTTTTCCTTCTCTATCCAATTGGTCCAATGTAACCACCCAACTCTGTGGGAAGGTTTTCGTGCTTTCTTGGCCATATAGCTAACAAGTAAATATGATCAAGTATTGGTACGCCTTCCTCAGTATCTTTCTCTTGTAGATCTGGTTGGGTGTCAACCTGAATCAAACTAGCTCCTTTACCCAATTCTTCAGAATGTCTCTAGAGTTAGCACTGTTGTTGGGTAAACTGAATGGAGTCTCCATGACAGTTACGGGCTATGACATTTGATACATCTCATCATAATCTCGTTCCCAGAAGGTTGCAAGTTTCGTCCCACTGACACTACTCAAGGTCATCATTTCGGGATCAGTGTGAGAGACGATCCAGTGTATCATGTCCGTGCATGAGAACGCGGGATATCTGCATGCAATCCGGTATAAGCCGGACTTGTGAATGTTCACATACACCTGACGACCTTCGAGGTGTTTGCCAAAAGTTCCTGTAAATGTTTCATTGACCTCTTGCCACTTCAATTTGATGTTCTTGTCTAGATACAACTTTGTATCTTCATAAATCAGCAAACTAGAGGACACTTGCTCAACTACTGCTCCAGTTTCATTTCCATCAGTGTCCTGTGATACTGTTCTCTTGGAAGCTATTGAGAGGATGAACACCTGAAAGATTTGGCGACAAGAAACATGCATGGCAAGAAATATGTGAGTGAAAACAACACATACCTGGGAAACTAATGGGCAAGATTACACAATTTCTTCTAGGAGGCTGGGTGACTAGCTACCAGAACTGCGCAAAAGGCAGTCTAGGTTGTCTGGGAGGCAGGACTAGTTGTTGGATCTACGCAATGCGCAAACTAGACTAGTTGCTAGCTGCTGAGATTGTGCAATGCGCAATTCCAGCTAGGAGTGATTGTAAGCTCAGGGACTGCATTACGCAATTTTCAGGGCCAACAGTCACTGCCCCTTAGAAATGTGTAAAACTATCCTGAAGGGAAGTGTTGGGCAGAAATGGACATTTCTGGAGAGGAAGGAAAAGCCTTCCTTCCCTAGATTGCGCAATGCAATCTCAGTGAAGGCAGAGTCAAGGCTAAGGTTGGCTTGACTCGTCGATGGGCAACTGAGAGAAAATAAGATAGTGAATGCATGGTGACAGTGAATGAAAGAAGAAGTGATTGACAATGCATGAAAAACATGAATGAAAGATTCAACAAATAGATCAACATGCATGTGGGTGAAGCGATTCATCGGTTCGACAAACGTTCGTGCAAAACAGTTTCATGCATGCGACAGCAGTGAGATAGCAATGAAAACTAAAATAGAGCTAGGAAAAGCTAGTATACATGTAAACGACAACAAGCATTCAAATAAATCAAGCAAACACCACTTACACAAGTGAATACACAAAAAGAGACATAAATGTTGAAAAAGACAAGTTGAGGCCACTTACCCATGAATATCTTAGCCGGATGTGTCAAAGAGTCCTAGATGTGTTGTGGGATGTCAGAGCTCCAAGATCGATGTGAAAGAATGACCTCTAATGTGTCGAATAAATGAGTTTGGGCTCATGACGCACATGCCACAAATCTAGGAAAAAACGACACTTGGAAGGAATTTTCGAAAACAACTTTGCATGTAACATTCGGCTACTAAAAATAGCTCCTTGAATCATGGGATGACCTTTTCATGTTGCTTTTTTCTATTCTGATAAAAGGAAAGTCATGCATGCATGCAAGTCAAGTTTCTTTGGTCTCAGGTGGAATTGGTCAACCGGACTGCTCATGCATGAAGCTACTCAACTGCTTGAGAAAAATGTGCATTTCTGGCTGGGAGCTAGGCTGACTGCCCATGAGGTTTGCACAATTTCTGGGTAGAGCAGCTAACTTCTACCCAGATTTGCGCAAATTCTAGGCTGAGCAACCCTTCTGGGGAAATTTGCACAATTCTTGTCGGGAGTGTTGATTGGTAGAATTGTGCAATTCTGGAGCCCAACAGACTGGTAGATAGGATTGCGCAATTTCTAGAGGGAAGGCTAGTTTCCCTCCAGAAATGCGCAATTTTCTTGGGGAAGCTACTCAGCCTACAATGGACTAAGTCTGGGTGGAAAGCCTCTGTGGGGAATGCATCAAGCTGTGATCAGCAGACTGTCATTGTGCAAGAAAACACTAAAGCTTTTGTATTTGACGAAGCAAGACAAGGTGTCGTGCAAGGTTGGTGGGGAGGCCCCAAAACGACGCTAAGGAAAAATTTTAGAGGGTCTTGTAACTGCTACAACACTTGGTGACACATTGGTAGAACTCCAACTCTCTGAATGGATCTTGTTCATGAAAAGAAAGTCTAACACCTCTGGAAGTATTGTTCAATTCTCATCTCATCTTGGTTTCACACTAGCTTGATTGTAAGATGTAGCATCTACCAAGCTCTTGGTCGATTGACACACATTCCAAGCTAAGGCAACAAAGTTGTTTTGATTGGGGTTGAGGGGTATATTGATGCACAAGCAGTATAGTCGTTAGAGTCTTAGTTTCATCTCTAGTGTTCCTCCGTTGCCAGCAGGCCTAGACAGTACCCCGGTGGAGTCACATAGGAACACAAGCATGGCTCCGCTTCCAGTGAGTCTGGTCAGTGCCCTGGTGGAGTTACTTGCATCACCTCCCTACCCAAAAATCCTCTCTCTTCTTTTGCCTTATTCATTTTTCATCTTGATTTTTTTGAATTTTCATTTTTTTAATTTTTTTCATCTGTGCATAACACATTCATTTCAGAGTAGGAAGAGGGATACCGACTTATTGAGAGAAGAAGAGGTTGTTCCAACATAGAAGTAGTTTATTATATATCTAACATGCCTGTTTAGCTTTTCCCCTCACCTTACTCTACTTGACTGAGTTGACAAAGGTTAACCCAAAAACAACTAACTAGAGAAGGTGACACTAGTTAGCGTGCAAGCGTTGTGTTTCCACCAAGGTTTACTTCGAACAGTACATATTTTCCTTCAACGTATCATGGACTAAATGTAACAAGTTCTTCATACAGAGGCAAGATGACAGATAACCAAGTAGTGATAGTTGTACAAGCCCTCTTGTACTTCACCCAACTCGTTTCAAGAGTCATACATGGTTTCATGTGAAACTAACCTACGAATGAAACAAATGAACTATATGAAACAAGTGAACTAACAAACAACAAAGAAAAGCAAGAGAAGAAGCAAAAGTGAAAGCAAAGAAAGTAATCAAACAAGGAAGCAGACAAACAAACAAATAAAGCAAGTAAGGAAACAAGTATGCAAGCAAACTGACTAAAAGCAAACACTACTCCTACTCCTAAACTAACGGTGCATGGGCCTTGTTGTGGAGGTAAATCCCCTCTGTGGACAGAGGCGATCCCTACTAGTCCAAACAAGGTCTAGCAACAATTAAACAACGCTAACACGCAGGTTCCTAATTACAAATAAAATACCAATGATGAAGGCCTACCTGGATTCCAACGCCAATGCTTGTAGAAAAGTTGAAGCCCCTGTTCCTTTGCTCCGGCTGGTCACAATCCTCACGATCCTCGTGCACGGACACCTGCACATGCAAAGAACGATACAAACACAAGCATAAAATCTAGTAGATGTAACTATATATCAGTCAAAAAGGATATAACTCAAACATCATCATAAAGACAATAAGAGTGGAACCATAATGATAGTCATCTATTATTAATAAACAAAGAAGAATACAACCATAGTTCTGACGTCAAATCCTTATCAAGAGGGTCCAGCCAGCAAGTCTCTCAAGCATTCACCCTTGAAGGTAGATCTCCCAAGACAAAAACTCTCTCTCACACAAGTTTACACAAGAAAGAAACACTCCACAACCTTCCTTAAGCTCTCTAGCAATCCCACACTTGTCACACCAGCTACCTATCAAGCTCACACACTAGCAGCAACCCTCCAAGCACTATGAATTCCAAACTAGCATCTCATGGCAATGGTGGAAGCTTAAATAGGAGGAGTCTCCATGAATGGTGGGAGGATGATCTTATCTCCAAGGAAGGTGGCTCAAATGACAAAACAGACATGCCAGAGAAGGGAGGGCAACATTTACAAGGCCAACAACACGGTCTGGAGTCATCTGGAAGGCCAACTGTTAGAACAAACTTGCCCAAACTGGATCAGCGTGGGTTCATAACTGCACTGGAGCGCTGACATCGCTGCTGAATAACAAAGAAAGTCCTATCAGCGCGATCAAATATAAATAACAGATGCGTTGTCTCATGAAATTCGACCAGCATGGGAATCACGTGTACTTCTGCGCTGACAGCGCATTAGGTCTGTTTTGGAGCGCTCATCAGCGCGCTTATTTTGACAACAGTCGCGATGATAGCAAAACTTTGGCAAAGTGGGTCATTTGGCAACATTAGAGAGCATGAGCATGATTAATTTGGATTCATGACACAGTAGGAAGACAGTGGCAAATTACTGTGTAACAGGCCTGATCGCGTGAAGTGATATTTCCAATGCAGCCACAGGCGCATTGGTTGACCCATGTTGGTGAAGGATTGGTCCGCGAGAAACCTAGTTGTGCGAACCAGCAAGCAAGAAAGATATAACAATGAAGACAACCACACTTCATGTTTGACAGTGCCCACAGGACATAAGTGAGTGCAAGAGCATGACGAGCAGTCCGTGGACTTATCATGGTGTTGTGTGACACTGCATGCAAATTTGGAGCATAAGCACACTCTTGACTAAGACATGCAAGAAAACGAAAGAAAAAAATATAATGTGTGTCGTACATGTGTTCCTACAATGTAAGATTCCTCCAATGCATGAGCAATGGGATCGTGTCGTTCGAGTGGAGGAAGTATGATCTGTGTGTGAGATGGATCTTCAATGCATGCAGATGAGTGATGAGGAGCCTCGGGTGATTGAATAGTTTCATGATAGGAAGTGAGACTAACCCCAAGAGAGCGAGGACCTGACATAACCATGAGCTTGGGCTGAATTTCCTCGACAATCTTGGGTGTTACAACTTCATCACCAGATAGATCATCATAAACTGGTGGCTTCAAAAGATCGACTGTGATAGAGTCATGATCATGATCAAATATGGAAACAAATGGATCATGACCGCCACAATCAGAAAAATCAATGATTTCATCGGCATCCTCATGATCATATGAATTAAACAGAGGGGTCGATGAAAAGCAAACAAACTCATCCTCTATGTTTCCGGAAAAGAAATATGAAAGATCAAGTGGATTTTCAACAAATAACTTATCCTCTCCATTGTCGAATGATGGACCAAAATCCGACGATTCTTGCGGGTGATCAACAATGGGTGCATCCGTGGATGAAGACACACATGTGAAATCATGGATGGTAGGTTCACCAAAGATATCAGGAAAGAACAGAGGGTGATCGGATGGAAGGGAGTCATCCTTCGCCGAGTGTTGATGCTCAAGCTCCCACTCATACTCTTCATGAATGACAATGCATGTTGGTTGTGAAACACCAAATCTGTCAATGGGTTGTCCCTCATTCACAACAAGTGAAGAGTCTGGAATGGACGAACACAAGACAATATCATCTGGAGGAAAACCCGAGTGCGAAGACAGAGGTCATAGAACAAAATGCATATGAGAACTCGAAGGACTCACAACCAAATCTGCGTGAACATTGAGTGAAGTGATGTTGGGAGAATGTGAGAGATGAACAAGTGTGTGAGCATGATCCTCAATGTCACTCAATAGTGGTGGGGTTGTAGAATGAGAGGGAGGTGGATAGTTAGTCAAGACAGTGACCACATCCATATGAGATTGCATAGCTACATCAGTGAAGAATGTTGAGTGAGGCTTGATTTCAAGCTTCTTCTTGGGATGGGTAGATTTCTTAAGGCGATACTCAAACCGGTCCCAAAGATAGGAAAATTTCATCTGGCTCCTCGGAGCCTGAAATTGCAAGTCACAGAAGCGCTTCCAAAAATCAATGACTGATTCATGCAAAGGCTTCCATTTCTAAAACATTTTTCAGTCAAGATGTTCTGGATCTGTTGGGCACGGGATCCCCCAATTGCAGTTTTGGGGCTTAAAGCCCATATTTTGGTCAAATTTTGTAATCCAAGTGTAAAGACTCCGCATTTTGTGGTCACGAAGTGCGTATATGTTAAAGAGTCATAGGGTTCTTCGCCCTTGTTTTGGAATTGTAATTTCGGCTGTAGAATATCTATCCATGGTCCGCGGATCATGGGATTGTATAAATAGAGCTAAGCTCTAAGTAGTTAGAAGAATAAAAATCAATCAAGCAAGAACCAATGGAACATGAATGAGAGATAGCTCTAGAGTAGAAGTCTAAGTTTTGGGTCGTAGCGTAGGTAGAGGCTTTGCAGCTGAGTACGTAGAGGCCTAGAAGTCCGTAGCTAAGTGCGCGGACCCCGACAGCTGAGTGCGCAGGGCGGGTCGAGTCTGTAACTGTTCAAAATTATCAATAAAGAGAAGTATTCTACAATTTTCATGTCTTTATTTCCTGTTTATGCATCTTGTTATATTGGGTATGAGTTTCACTTATAATTCTTATATGATGTGCGAATATATGTAATTGTGTTGGATAAGTGACCACAAGTAAGAACATTTGTTTACACGAAGCTAACTAAGATCTGTTAATAAGATAAGAAAGGCACTTAGCCTATTTAGGAAGATATCGCATATTGTTGCCCTAGCCACACGAAAGGACTTCAGCCCCTAGTTAGGGTTGCGCGGAAGCTGATTACACCCTTTCGTGAACGTACTGAAGGGTGGAACAGAGGGTTAAGCAACCTGTACGAAGGCAGGGATAGCTGGAATAAATCGACATCACAACCATCTCAAGGGTGTGAAAACTTGGTTCCATCATCCCCCCATACTGCTTCGGGTGAGACTTTAGTCCGCGCTCCATGGGCTGATTCCGAAAGGGCCAATAGTGTAGGGATTTGTTTGGCTAACTAACATTGAACCAGGGTCAGGCCCCCTCAAGCCAACAATGGTTCTGTTGCGGGGACTAAAATCTGCATAAGAGATGTGTGATGTCGTATCACTAGAATCCAACTAAGAAACAAATTGAAGGTTGGTTGGATAGAAGGATTCACGAGTTCGTGACACAAGAAAATAGAAACCCACGACTGTCAAAATAATAGTGGTTGGACTGATACCTATATACAAGGATCCACAAAATCTTTTTCTCCTCCTTTCCTACTGAGCTATATGAGTGGATTGAGAAGCTAGCAGATAGCCAAGGAAGGTGGAAACTTGACGATTTTATCATATGGACCCCAGAGCTAGTGTGAAGGTTGGAAGCATCAGAGGGTAAGATCGCCCGCGTTGTCGATCATTGGCTCGATCGTGTAATATGAGGATTTGTTACTGATTTCGCGATTGACACCTCAGTCAGCTATAGCGAGTCGGAGCGACTCCTTTTCAAAGGACCACGAGGTAAGTACATAAAATCTTTGAATACTTGGATTAAAATGTTGTTGTGTGAAAAAATGGTTATGCAACTACCTTGATGTTTGGGACTACACGAAGCGGAAAAAGTTACAGAAACAAAGGAAATAAGGGTCTAGAGTATAGCCCCTTGATTTCACCTCCACGAATGGACGAAGAAGGGATAGCGAAGGTCTCTCTGTGAAGTGCTATTCAATTGATACGACAAGGATTCTCTCGAATACCACCTCCGCCCACACCACCACCGTCTTCACCACCATCGCCTCCAACTTCACCCATACCACCTCCATCACTGTTGCGATTCAGTATGGCGAATACAGTGAAGTTTCCTTTGTTCAAAGGCTTGGGAAATGAGGACCTGAATCAATTCTGGTTCGTTGTAAGGGTTGTATGGGAAGTTCAAGGTGTTACAGATGACCATATAAAGAAGGTGACACTGGTTAGTTCTTTGCAAGATCGTGCGCTAGCCTGCTACATTAAGTACTCCAACAATAACCCAAATCCTAGAGTAGCGGACATCCAAGCAACACTAAATAGGGAATTCAGCAGGCCTAAGTACGAGTCGCAGTCGATTGTGGAATTCAAGGAGATTGTGATGCGACTAAGAAAGACACCGTGGGAATTGGATCAAAGATTGAAATGTCAAATCCGCGAAGCTAATATGAATTTGATATATGTACAACATCGTGAGTGGTTTGTGGCTTCACTACTACCCCACTTAAGGAGTGCGTTGTTGCAACAGAAGATAAAAACACAGGCAGAGGCCTTGGAGATTACTATGAGACTACATGAGACTCTGATCTACATAATTTGTTCCTTGAGATGAAAAGTTTGAAACAGGATAGGATAGTTCGACCAGAGGTACGCGAGGAGGTCTGGTGCTTGAAATGCAAGAGTCAGGGTCATGACAAAGCCCACTGCCCGGTCTTTACAAATTACCTTGCAAGAGGAGGACTGATGCCTTTAAGGCCAGAAGCTCAAGCAGGACCTAGCACAACGCCTGCTTTATGGTGCGCTATCTATCAAGTAGCTGGAAGATATGCCATGGATAACTGCCACTTGTTATAGAAGTATGTGGCAACACCGCAATAGTTGTTCTGCAACTTTTGTAGATCGATAGGACATGATGAGCAGACTTGCAGGAGCTATGAATTGATGATGGATAGAACTCCCACCTACAGGGTTCAGACTGAAACACAGCCCCTTGACCAGAATGCAAGTATGGTGCGGACAGGATTTTAGGGGTATAGATGAGGTCGAGGTGGAGGAGGACTTGGTAGAGGTCGCAGACAGTTGATTTGGTACAATCGCGGAGGACCGAGACACTACGCCCGCTATTGCACTAATCCAATGCACCCGTCGTGCAAGTATTGCACATTGTTTAATCATGAAACAGAATATTGTCCTATGCTAATAGCTAGGACACATGAAAAAGAAGTGCTACCGCCTCCCCCAACTCAGAACCTTCAGATGATGAGGTTTGAGCCACGCGTGGAAGGTCTGAACATAAATATAGTGCTCCAAAGTGGAATCGCAACAAGAGATGACCAGGGTAAACAATTAGAAGATAGTACCTGGGTTTGTAAAGCCCCAACAAAAGAGGTTGAGTTCGATTTGGAGCGTGCTCGTGAAGCATTCATGGAAACTAAGAAGAGCTTTGTTGAGGCCTCCACCTCAGAAAGAAAGTATAAGCCTGAGCCGGAGATGGACCCCTCTATGCTCGCAACTTTCCTGGAAACCTGTATGAAGTTACTGCGCGACAGTAAGGCTGTGAAAGGGTTACAGGAACTCATCAATAGGTGTGTTGGGACTGCATCACGCATAGTCTGAAATATCGGTAAGCATAAGACAAGGACGGGGTGTGAAATGAGACTCACTGCGCACATCGGAGAATAAGAAATGGATCAAGTCATTTTGGATTTGGGGTTAGATGCGAATGTTCTACTGAAAAAACATGGGAGCGAATGGGGAGACCTGCACTGTAATGGTCCTCGATTCAACTGAGGATGGAAAATCAGCAGAAAATCATACCCATGGGGCAGCTACAGGGATTGACTATGGATATTGAGGGAGCGAGCGCGCTGGAAGATTTTGAAGTAATAGAGATAGTGGATGATAGCAATCCCTACCTTGCACTCCTGGGAATTGACTGGGATACTGATATGAATGGGGTAATCAATCTGAAGAAGCGAAAGATGATCTTTGAGAAGAAATCATTGCGCTAATAATACCCCTGAATCCCGCTGAAAGATCGCGCTACACGGAACTAGTCCGAAATTATGAGAGTGATGATGATCTGGACTGCATTTATAAGATAACGGCGTGAGACCAAGACTGGGTGAATCCCACCGCAGATGGCCAGATTACATGGGAGCACGAGAGTTCCTGCACTGCGGATTTTGACGAAGAAATAGAACGCTGGTAGAATCGGTTACACGAAGTAACTATGATGAATTGCAACTTGATGACCTGATCGCTGCGCTGTGTGTCGTCAGAGGTAATAAATATGCCTACTTATGATGGACTGAATGAGGTAGACACCCTTTTGGATGCATTTGAAAGGGAGGTGCCAGAAAAGCAACGCTTCCAGGCCTTGGACTGGGCACTACGCGCTACGCTCGCAAGATGGTGGGGTACGCACAAGGGAAGTTTTGATGATTGGCGCGAATGTAGGAGAATGATGATAGCATGATTTGGGAAGCCTAAGATGCGATTGATAGACAAGTACAATGGGCAGAATGATCTGCGCACACATCTATCCAAATGGACGAAAGCATATGGAGAGAAGCCCCAACTTGAGCAGGTGCACTTGTACTCCATGCTAAAGTACCTGGTCAATAAGCCTGTGTTGGGGGGGTGAATTTGTAGATGGCTCTTATTGTTCCAAGAGTACGATTTTGAAGTTGTTGATAAGCCTGGACGATTGAATGCGGGACTTGACCACCTGTCGCACATCGAGACATGGGAGGAACCTACTAATTTGGAGAAGGATTACCTGACGTGCAACTCTTTTCTGTGCGCGTCGCGGATGGACATTTTGAGGATATAATACACTTCCTAACAACAAGAACTACGCCAGAAGGATACTTTGTCCAACAAAAGAAGGAATTATTGGTGCGTGAGGTAGATTTCTCTATCATTGCTGGGCATTTATACAATATGGGGACTGATGAGATATTACGAAGATATGTACCTGAGTTTGAATGAAGAAGCATACTCGTGGACGCGCATGGGGGTGCCGCAGGAGGAAATTATGCAGGGAGAGCAACCGCGCAGAAGATTCTACGCATTGGGTTGTGGTGGCCAACTCTTCATCAAGATTCAAAAGCATATTGTAAGGCGTGTTATGTATGTCAAAGAACAGGCAGGCCATCATGGAGGGATGAAATGCTTTTGAATCCACAAATGATGATGTAGCCTTTTGATAAGTGGGAAATAGATTTTGTAGGACCAATTCAGCCACAAGGAAAGACAAGCACGGGGTACATTATCACTGTGACTGAGTACTTGACTCGTTGGGCAGAAGCACAGCTGGTGAAGGATTTCAAGAGTGCAATAGCTACAAAGTTCCTATTTGAACATGTACTGATGTGATTTGGATGCCCAAAGATTTGATGAGTGATCGGGTTACACACTTTCTGAATGAAATGATTAACATGTTGATGGAAGAATTTCATGTGTATCACCAAAAGAGCACACCTTATCACCCACAGGCTAACGGGGCAGTCGAGGCATTCAACAAAGTGCTTGAAAATGCACTGACCAAGGTTTGCATGCTCAACGAAGTGATTGGGACCTACGCATACCTGCAGTATTATGGGCTTATCAGACAACATGCAAAAAGATGACAGGACAAACCCCTTTTAGGCTTGTCTATGGTGTTGAAGCAGTGATGCCTATGGAATACATCGTGCCTAGTCTGCGCATTGCAGCACTCACAGGTATGAAAGATCGCAGAGCCTTGGAAGAGAGGCTCGCGCAGTTGGATGAGCTTGAAGAAGAGAGATTTTTGGTTGGATTTCACCAGCAGGTCCAAAAGCAACGTGAAAAAGCGTGGCATGACTGACATATTAAGTTGCGCACCTAAGTTGCAGGAAACGTGGCCCTAGGGGTCGTTTCCCCAGGGGAAACGAAACGAAATGCGTTTCCCCGTACCAGGGGAAAAAAATTTAAAAAAAAAAAATTAAAAAACAATTGTTTTTTGGGGAAACGTGGCCCGTACGGCCTGGAAACGTGTTTTCGGCCGTACGGCCACATTTCCGTTTCGGGAAACGTGGCCGTACGGCCGGAAACTCGTTTCCAGGCCGTACGGGCCACGTTTCCCCAAAAAACAATTGTTTTTTAATTTTTAATTTTTATTTTTTTTTTTAATTTTTTAGGGTTTCCAGGATGTTCTAGAATTTAGGGATATGCAATTCATGGTAATGTTAAATTCTTAAAGTAAAAGTGATATTCTCCTTTATTTTTCATTTTCATCCTTTTACTTAAATTTTTAACATTACCATGAAATGACTCAGGATGTTTGAGAGTGGTTTCGCCCTCATTGGATTTCATATGGAGAAAGTAGAATTTTAGATCTCACTCAAAATCCAGCAGACTTGTTTGTTTTTCAGGATTTCAGGATTGGAGGGATTGCAATGTTTCCATTGGATTTTATCATGTACTAGGGTATGGAACTTGTATTTAATCAAGAGAACCAAGCCCTCTATGCAGGGGAAACTCCCAATAATCAAGATCATGTAGGGTACTAGGGTATGAAACGTGTATTTAATCAAGTCAGCACTAAGGTCGTTCGACTATGTAGGAGGAGACTCCCAATACAATAGTGGTCCTTCTAAAGAATGGGATGTGGATGCAGAAAATCTTGATTTGGATCTCTCTCTTGCAGCCTTATAGTCTTTATTGTACTTGCAGCCTCATATATTAATATAAATAAAGGCTGATTTTGAGATTTGGATATATAATAAAGGTTGCTTTTGGATATTCCGATATTTTTATTTTCATTATGTGATCATTCATGAGTAAATGTGATGTAAATTAAATCGTAATGTTTAAGTGTAATAAATTATAATGTATCATTTATGCTTTATGATTGCACGTATATATATTTATATCTATATATATATATATATATATATATATATATATATATATATATATATATATATATATATATATATATATATATATATATATATATATATATATATATATATATATATATATATATATTCGCGTTTCCCCGTTTCCAAAATTTGGGGAGGTCGCGTTTCGTATCGCTTCCCGTTTCAGAAACTCATACCCGTTTCCCCGTTTTGTGCAACTTAGTTGCGCACCTTTAAGGTGAATGACTTGGTGCTATTGTATGACGGTAAGATTGATAAATTTCCAGGGAAATTCCAAATGCATTGGCTGGGACCCTACGTTATTAAGGAGATTACCGACGGTGGCAAGGTCCAGCTGGTTAAGTTGAATGGAGATCCCTTCCCAGGAAAGGTGAATGGTAGTTGATTGAAGCCATACACGGGTGGCCCGACCATCTTACTATTTGATAGAAGCACAGTCTTAGCACTCCAGGTAGCTGAAAGGAGGCGTGGGACTATAAAATACACTACATGGGTTGGGGAGATGCGTAATTTCAGGATTGTGTGAAGCAGCGAAGTCTCACAAGGTTCACGATAGCGCGAAGACAACTGCGTTAGCACACAGGTCCGCCAGAAAATGATCGTTAAAGTCACTATTCACGATTTGATGGTCGGTTTGAGGCCAAATGGAGTGGGCGGCAAGCATTTAAGGTGAGATTTATGGCTTAGATTCTTGAAAATCTACCACCAATCTAGCATTAATGGGCAGAATGTGGGGGAATGGTCGAATTTGAATTCAAAAGGGCCTATAAATCACAAGTGGCTATCCAGCAAACATCATTTGTCATTTTTAAAAATTCAGTTGTTGTGCTATCAAGTGTGTATGAACCTTTCAAATTTTGAGGTTTTGAGAGCAAGTTCAGTGTTTGAAACATTGCTGAAGGAGACGCAGGACCTCCTTACTAGAATGATGTCGACACTTGAGGAAGTCGTGTAAGAAATTGCGGTAGTAGAAGCCCTAGAGAACGTCGTATCAATAGTTGAAGTCCCTAAATCCCTGAAAACACTGAGACCAAAGAAAGATAAGCAGACTATGATCCCAGTGCGCATCTCACCAAGAAACCCATAGAGGACCAAGCTCACCTTGCAGGAAAAGGGGAAGGCCATTAATCTGGAGGCTAACGAGGAAGAATCTGAAGAAATCCTGGTGGATGAGGAGGACATGGAAATGGAAGTTGAAACCCAGGGTGCGGACCCCATTACCCGGTTACCAGAATATGTTCCTCCGCACAAGTGAAAAGCCAAAGTGCCGAAGGAACTATACAAGATCAAGAGCTCCCTGCAAACTTCGTTTCTCCCTAATGATATTGTTTTTGAGGGGCCCCACTTAGGGTGAGTTCTTGTACTAATGCAGCTAATGCACCGACAGATGAATGCGACCACTGGAATGATTGAATTGGAGCTGCCCACATGGCTCAAGTGTGTAGAGAAATTTGGGTTGCTAAACCTGCTTTGGGTGCCACATTACCACAACACCCTAGTGACTGTATTCGTCATCAGGTAGTTGCTCTGCTTGGTGCACGATGGATGTTTATGGCTGGAGGAGCCCATTACCATCACAGATCACTTGATTCATCGGATCACACGACTACCTTACTCAGGGGAGGATTTAGCCAATATATCAGAGGGAAAAGGTGGCGAGTTGCCCCTCGCGGAAGTGATGAAGAAGTTCAAGTTGGAGAAGAAGAAGTGGGGATATGCCATCTCCAACATTAACAAGCCTGCATTCAAGGTCGCAACACAAATTTTAGCAGGGAAAGTGATGCGGAAGTATTGCACGGATGAGGTGCCCACACTTGTGATTGCACTAGTTGTCCAATGCTCTGAAGGAGTGCAGTTCAATTGGGAAAATTATCTGTGCGGCAAGTTCCTTGCAAACTATCGCAAGGCATAGGAGAAGGGCAAAATGTTTCACTACGCATGGCTCCTGTTGTCAATCGTATTGGTGGCATGGGAGTTTCCCGAAGACAACCAATTCCCTTTGGTCACGCCGGACCTTCCAGAGGCAGCGAAGTACGCTTCGCTATGGTAACCAAGGATGTGTAGCGTATAAAATAAAGCAAGATCTTTTGGATATTGATGGAGATGAATATCCGGATGGGGATCAATCGCAAGTCGTGGTTGTCACCCATAGTATACGCCAGTTTGTAGAACTTTGCGGAGTTCAAAGAGGATTTCTACCATGTTTTTATCAGGGTGCAGAAGGATCTTATGAAGACATGGCATAACCTACCATATCTGGTGACTAATGATGTTATTTTTACAGTCCTCGAGTCTTGGCCGCCGGAGTGGCACGCTCCAGCAAGCTCTGTAGTGGAAAGGAACAAGTCTATCACGCAGCTTAAAAAGGAAGAAACAAGGCTACGAATGGCGCAACTAATAGAGAAGCACTGAAAAGAGGAAGCAAAGGCTAAGGCCCAGGCAGCGCGCGATGCAGTGAAATTGGCGAAACAACAAAAAGCAGGAGGAGAAGAACATGAAGGACAAAAGTCACCTTTGCCCGGAAATGAGGCAGAAACAGAGACATAACAAGGTGGTGCAGACTCGCAGACAAAATCCACCCAACTCAAGCATCCATGACTGCGAGAGCAGGCAGTGCTACGAAAGAAAACCAAGGCATCAAAGACATCGTTCGACCTAATCACCCTCACTGAGGGGGATTTGCATGATATCGGAGAAATAGTGAGGGATGGCACCGCGGAGGCCCTCCAACAATTTGAAGAATAGTAGCAGTTGGTATTGGGGGCTCTCCAAACAGAGCTATAACAGTTGTAGGTTCGCACTCCCTAGGCTGGTACAGTGTCCACTAGCCTCGTGATCGGCACTTCAACTGCCGAGGAGATGTTGCGCACAAGGGTGACCAACATGATAGAGCTACCAGATTGGGCACTCACTATAGAGAATGAGGCCGACAGGCCCACGGTCAGCAGTTTGAAAAGGGTAGGATTGAATATGGTCGTGCTCCCTCGAGAGACACTCTACCTCTTGTAGGATGGATTCATCACAGAACTTAGTGCCCACGAGAGTCGCACTCTATAGGTGATACACGAGCAACACCTCAACATTGAGCAGTTGGGCTTGTAGCGCAATGAGGCAGTGGAGAAGAATAAGAAAATAATCCAGGTAGTGGAGGAAGCTTTCTGAATGGTCCCGGAGTTGGACATTCAGGTAGAAGAACTAATTGAGGCAAGTTTCCGTAAGGTAGCCACAGGGGTGCGTGACGCTTGAGCAGAGATGGCCCGGGTTCAGTTGGAGTTGAACCTACATATTGCAGAATTGCAGTTGTTGGCTCAACCTTCAACTCCACTGGAAATTAGGGAAAAACTTACCACCATTGTTGCAACAACAATAGAGGCGATTGACAGTACAGTGGCAGATTGCATGTAGTTGTTTGAATAGTCATTCGAGGTCCTAACCACCGTATAAGAGGACTCAAATGTAGAGTGCCTGGAGATAGAGGCACGTGAGCTACAAAAAAAATATTACGAGGTAAAAGGGATCACGTAGATGGTTTCCCTTACGCAGAGGCTTGCATGGATGCAGGAGGCAAAGGTGCTAAAGGAACAGGTGGATGTCGCTCAGCACAAAGAAGCGGTCTTAAAAGCACACCTACAACCATGGATAGATGAGACTTATACGATCACAACCCCCATTGAAGGAAAGCATGCGCAACTGCAGGCATCTCAGCAGAAGATTCAGGGCAGTAGTTCACCGACAGTCACCAAGCAGCGAGTGGAAGAAGTCTAGCAGGCGGCTACTCAGTGTGCTGCCGAAGTTGCGGTGATCCAAACAGTGTTGGGAGGTCTTCGCGCTAAGATCTTTGCACTTGCAGAGTGACCCGAGGGTGAGTCACGATGTTTGTGTTGGGGGCCTGTTGGGTGCGGGATCCCCCAAGGGAAGTTTTGGGGCTTAACGCCCATATTTTGGTCAAATTTTGTAATCCAAGTGTAAAGACTCCGCATTTTATGGTCGCAGAGCGCGTAGATGTTAAAGAGTCATAGGTTATTTTGCCCTTATTTTGGAATTGCAATGTTAGCTGTAGAAGATCTACCCATGGTTCGCGGACCATGGGATTGTATAAATAGAGCTAAGCTCTAAGTAGTTAGAAGAATAAGAATCAATCAAGAAAGAATCAATGGAACATGAATGAGAGATAGATCTAGAGTAGAAGTCTAAGTTTTGGGTCGATGCATAGGTAGAGGCTCTGCAGGTGAGCACGCAGAGGCCTACAAGTCCGCAGCTGAGTGCACAGGGCGGGTCGAGTTTGTAACTATTCAGAATTATCAATAAAGAGAAGTATTCTACAATTTCCGGGTCTTTATTTCCTATTTATGCATCTTGTTATATTAGGTATGAATTTCAGTTATAATGCTTATATGATGCGCGAATATATGTAATTGTGTTGGATAAGTGACCGCAAGTAAGATCATCTATTTACGCGAAGCTAACTAATATTGGTTAATAAGATAAGAAAGTAACTTAGCCTAGTTAGGAAGATATCGCAATTCATTGCCCTAGCAACGCGAAAGGACTTCAGCCCTTGGTTAGGGCTACACAGAAGCCGATTGTACCCTTTCATGAAGGTACTGAAGGGTGGAACAAAGGGTTAAACAACCTGCGCGAAGGCAGGTATAGCTGGAATAAACTGACATAAAAACCATCTAAAGGGTGTAGAAACTTGATTCCAGCATCCCCCCATACTGCTTCGGGTGAGACTTCAATCTGCGCTTCGTGGGCTGATGCCGAAAGGGCCAGTAGTGTAGGGATTTGTTTGGCTAACTAACGTTGAACCTGGGTCAAGCCCCCTCAAGCCAATAGGATAAAAATTATAAAAAGTGTCTTCAATAAGATCACAGAAGTGCTCAAGTGAGTGCACGATGTCAGCCTATAGGCTGAGTAGCCATCGACATGGAGATTCGCGAAGTGTGTGTGCAAGCATCAAGCTAGCCTGTTCGTCAGAACACCCATCTTCCTCATGAAGCATGGAAAGAAAGTCATGTAAGTACTCAGGCCAATCCACTTTGCCTTCACCATCATACAAGTAATTGGACAAGAGATCGAAAAACTACCTCATGATGGAGACATCTTCATGATTTGAGAAACATCATGAGGGAGAAGAGTGAAAGAATCCATGAAAGATATGCAAAGTTTCAAAACTGGATGAGAGGACACAACTTGTCATGAGGCCCTGCTTCTTGCACCAGAAATGTTGACAGTGTTGGACCCACCAACATGTCAATGGGATCTCCCCGGTAAGAAGTCTGAATTAGACCTCAGATTGTTTGGTGTAGGAGTCCTAGCAGTGGGTTGTAAAGAAATGCCTTGACCACAATGTCACACAGAGGCAAGTAAGATAACTCTGTTAGTAGCAAGGGTTTGACCGTTGCAGTGAGTCAAGGAAGGTGTATGAGAGGTTCTAACGCATGGGGGTTGAGATGAGTGCGCCCCTTGGAAACTTGTAACAATACTCAGCTAGGAAGGGAACACATGAGCGAAGATGCATGACAAGTTGGAAAGTAGGTCAACCAAAAATCCAAAGTGATGGTTAAACCAACAACACATCTACAAAAAGATTCATATAATTGCATACAAAACACTTCATACACAACTACATAAGTAAAAAGACATACATTTCTACAACAACCAGAACAGTCCAACTACAATAACAATATATGCATGAAAACCATTTGGCTCTTATTATATAAAGAAGTTTAATTTCCAATCATACAATACATCCATATAAACCCGCAAGCCAAAATTGGAACGTTACAGCCTGTTGAGGGCCCCGAAGTCGGGTTGACAACAAGGGGGATACCCACCCGGTCCGGAACCTGGTTGGCGGCTCCTTGCCCGTTTGGAGTAGCGGGTCCGACTGGGGGTAATGGGACCAGTTTCCCAATGTGAAGGGTGTGCGTGTAGAGTTTGATGGTATTAATCTAAAGGTTTCTCTAAACTAGTCTTAATTTTAACTGCTAAACTAACTCTATGCTAATGTAATCTAATAAAGAGAAACAGTACATCTAGTCTACGCTAACCCGGGGTGTTTTCTTTTGTTATGCGATCTAGAAAGATTTCAAACAACAGCTGGTAATAAAGATCATTCAACTGTTATCAGAATATAAATCGATAAAGATAAACCATTCTGCATAAGAAGTTAGGCAGAGTAGTTGTGAACAACATATCGCATAATCAGTTTTCTATATGTCAAGCATAAATAAATGACCCCACCGTACAGAAGTGCCAAATGGTAATACAGACATTCATACAGTAACATATAAAGAACTCAGTTGTGTATTACTTTAGGGATACTAGCAGAATTTAGTCAAGAGATAAAAGTACCATTTATGACTGATTTCACTAATAAACTTCAAGAAATAATGATTTATTCGTACTTGTTCTAATATCTGCTATGAGTACAGAAGTGCAACATTAGTAACAGACATTAAAATGCAAACATAAATAAATCTCGATCCATCCATTCATCAAAAACCTCCTCTGAGGGTGCAGAAGTGCATGTTCTGAGGACAAGTTTTTTGACAGATTTCCAGACCCTTCTCTAAATGCCATGAGAAGGGTTAAATACTACTAACTAATTAATCTTAATTACACGAAATTAGGGAATCGGCTTCAAATGACCGCCCTTTACTAAAAGAAAATTTATTTCTAAATCTTTAAATCTAATTTCTGACCGTTTCTGTATATTCTCTTTAGTGCTGTCAACAGCGCAACGTTTTCCTGGGAACAGTCGGCTGGCCGCCTTCTTCTTTTGCTCGGGAGATAAAAGTGGAAATAACAAGAGTTGGCACTTCCTTCTGACAGACCAGAAGATATTTTCGAAAACCTTTCTCTAGCTGGGTGTATTCGCCGCGTCTATACTTAGCACAACCCAGGTTCTTCTCGAACTGATTTTGCTGTTGCTATTCCGGTTTCCGGTCGTGCGAATGACTGAGTGGGTTAGGAGTCGCGCTGTATGGACAATCCCCTGTTTCGAGAATTGTTTCCGCTCTTTGTTCCAAGCTTTTCTGGAGCGTCTTCCTTCTCATGCGCTTCTTCCTCTGCTTTACTAAGTCTGAGCTTCAGGATCTTTTGTGAACACGCTGCTTTTGTGCGCCTTTGACTCTGAGTCCTGGATAGTCTAATTTCATCAGTGCCGGTTGGCTTATAGTCTGGAATCCGCGGTCCTGCTGCATGCGGCATCCATTTGTGGAGGCATCTTCTCTCTGCTGTCTGATTGGCGCTTTCCCTTTTCCTTTAGATATTTCCTGCATATAGATTTATATTAGTTGCGTGTCTTGTAGTCTACGCAAAGAAGAAGGGAAATGAAAAGATTGACATGAAAGCATTAAACTCTAATGAATGCATAATCCTGACATTCATCATGACTTGACTCTTCGAAAAATGTGATGCAATCATTCCTGGATACTCAAGCATGCGGTCATTAATTTCCTTTAAGGTGCGCGCTTAATCTTGGGTCTATTGGGTATGTCGGAGAATTCGTGCGATGAGTCTTTTCATATCGCAGATTGCAGATCACGGTTCGCCGATATCGCAAATCGCAGATCGCTGTCATCGCAGATCGCTGATCGCAGATTTTATTCAATGGTTTATGCTGCCTAGTGCGACGTTTGCGATGTGCGATGTCGCATATCGGCGATCGGCAATTCTTGAAGGTCTTCTTTTTAGAGAGCACTTGGGATGCATGCGATGCGATGAATTTCGCATCGCTCTTTTGCTGTTTTGTACTCCGCGCTTGGGTAATGCTTCAACCTTCCCTTGCGATGCGATTTAAGCCTTAGGGAGAAAATACAAAAATTTAAAAAATATTTTTGGGATTGTTCTTTCAGGGTCCCCCCCTTTGCTCGATGTTATTGCTAATATCGAGCAAAGAGGGGGGGTTGTTGGTGACCACAACACAACCACATCTGCCTACTCCTCCAAAGAAATGAACTAGCTCTGTGCAGTGGAGAAGCCAAGGCACATTACAATACTGTCCAAGCTCTCTCCAAGATAGTCTTATCGGAAGCTTGGATAACCAAAAGCTTATACAATGTGTTATGAGGGACTATTTATAGCAAAGGGTGGGGTGGCCCTTGACATTCCCTTTTGTGACTGTTCAACTACCCTCATGACTCTTCACCTACTCTATAACTGTTACATCCACTATTGACACTTGAATTACACTTGACATGACTTAACATTACAATGCACATGTACCCGTGTGAACACTGTTAGCGCTTGAAATTTCACCTCAGGCTGAGAAAGGTAAACTCCAAGGCAACATCAAACCACTTAGCCTCGTAGCTAGCCCTACGGGGCAGGAGAGGGCTCTCTCCGGTCTATCTCGGTAGGGATCTTCAACAGGCGAGATAACCAATAAAGAACACTGATTTTAGGCTAGTAAATTGATAAAAGGTTTGATTTGAGATTTTTAGGGTTTTGGTGGAAAATTGGGGAAAGGCAATTTTGGGTGTGGGGATTGGACACAGTTTTCGCAGGGGGTTCTTTGGGGCAAGGTAGGAGACTGTATTGATGCCTTTGAAAGATTTGGATGGGTGAGAATGACTGGTAAGGAGCTAAGGAGAGCAAGCAATCACCTTGAATTCTCCTTAAACAGATGAAAACATTGATATTAAGCAAATTTAAAAGCAGAGCATGGCAATCATGAATTCCACTTTAACACTTCATTTGCCTAATTTGCAGAAGGAAAAGTAAGGGTCGAGCTCACTATCCTAGGAGTTGTTTCAACCAATTGTAAACTTAGCACTAAAAACTAGGCAGTCAAAACAACTTGCCTCTATAAGCTAGGAAACCAATTCATTCATTAAATTTTTGCCTATCTCATGAATGAATCTTCTAGAAGAGATAAATAAGTGTCAAAATATCATAAAATTACATCATTTACAACAAGGAAGATCAAAATCTACTCCAAAAAGTCAAATCCAGTCAAAACTGTGTTTTGCTGAGCTGTAGGTGAATTTCTGTGAAAACTGCCCAACACGTCGTGCCCTGATACTGAACGCGTCGCGCACCTTTGGAGTTGATTTTGAGGCACTTCCAGGTGTACAAATGAGGCAAAAGTGGGCTTTTTGGAAATTTATGGATGTCTACTTTCCAACCCAAGTGGAATTTTTGAATTTGGCAGCAATTTGCCCCTCCAAAATTGCAATCTCCCAAGACTGCTTCCTGTGTGTCAAAAAGGTGGCAAAAAGTCATTTTTTGCTTGTTTTTTGACTTTCTGGAGGCCCAAAACTTGGTGAAATTTCTTGGAAATTGCTGAGAAAGTGTATCTTTGCATGACAAATCCAAAAATGCTGAGTTTTCCTGAAATGGAGTTGCCCATCTAAAGGTTCGCGCGCAGCACGCTACGCGTTGAGGGCAAAAACCTGTGTTTGGCACAAAAAATTCACAATTGACAAAATTTTCTCCAAATTTCTTGAAATTTGGGCTGGGAGTCCCCAATCAAGTACCATGATCATTCAAATAGGCTTTGGCCAAAATTTGGAGTGGATCGGGCCTTTTCCGTCGTTTTAGTGCCTTGGCCAACCTCCTTGGATCCGGCGATTGTAATTTTGACATTTCTCTAAAACCATGACACCTGTGCAAAATGTGAAGGAGGGTTTTCTTATATGGCATGTTTTGGACAAAAACCTCTCTCAGTTTTCCCAAATTCATTTTTGATTGCTCTGAAACATCTTTTGAGTGAAACTTATCCCGATGTGCGGAACAAGGGATTTTGCCGAAATGAAGCGAAATAAGGGGCTTCTAAATTCTTGGGGAAATTTTTTGAAGTAGGGAGGGATGTTAGGAAGCAGGGGAAAGTGGAATCGCGGAGATCGAGTGAGGGGAAGGGGTCCAAAAGGGAAAAACACATGCCCAACCTAGAAAATTGTCAGGTTGTAGCAAGAAACTAGGGTTTGTGGAAAAATGAGGAATTTGGGGAATCTCAGTGATGGGAAGCATTTGATAAGGTATTTTAAGGATAGGGGAAGGTGTATGAACATCAGGATACAATTTTTGCCGATGATTTGACCGTCCAAGAGAAATTGGCTTCAAAACCCTAGGAGAGGAAAATGACCTTACCTAGGCGCAACTGAAGCATGGACAAGGTGTAAAATGACTCACTAGACACTGAGATGATAATGAAAACCCTATGAATGATGATAGACTCAGCTGAATAGTGACATAGATTGGAATTTTGGCAACTTTGAAAAGAGTGAGAGCAAACCCTAGACCTAATGCCTAGTGACCAAATTTTGCTTGAAGACTCACTGAAATGACAAAATTTGACCTTGACACTCTGAGACCACTTTGTAAGAGCATATTTGATCACTGGAGGAAGGCTGGAAAGACTAACACTAACAAACACAATCGGCTTGAGCAAGCCAAACTAGACATCACTCTAACCTAGACAACCATGGAAGTCCAACTCCTCAACATCTTCATGCTAATCAATAGTAGCATACTGATGCCAAGATATGTAGTCCTTGATGGTGTCTGTGTGTTCTATGGTGACATATTTCTGAAACCTGACCCTTGCCTCCATAGCATCTGGGTACACTGCTTGGGCTTCTCTGTCCAACTCATCTGAAAGCATGTGCATCATTGTCTTCAAAGTAGTTGGACCAGCAACATACTTGTGCATGATGTCTACACTAATGGGAAAGTCTGGGCTAGTGGAAATGTGCATCAACTCGTTGAAGTACAATTCAAGCTCGAGTCAAACCTGTTTCTTTGTCTTCGCCTGAGTGAGAGTCCCAAGTGATGGGATCTCATGTGTGTGCACCAAAACATCCATACTTTTGAATAATCATGCATGGCAAGCCTGTATGCTAGTGATGAACTGTGGGAGTTCTTCGTAATTCCAGATCTCACTCCGGATACATGCTTTCAGCTCGATTGCATTTACCCTAATCATATTAGGAAATTGAAGTGGGGCTCCCTTGTACTTCATCGTCCATGTTTTCATGTCATCAATAGCAGCATGCAAGTTCTTCAAGATACGTGCTCTTCTAGCACATCACTACTACCATCCGTTGAGATGGATGACTGTCGTGTGCATGGTACCAAACTTGGAGTATAATTCTCACATAACTATGTCAAGGGACAATACTTCATATAGTATTTCCTTCTTCAGTTCAGCTCGGGTGGAAATTGTCACCAAGTCTCCTCCTTTCTTGGCTGTTTGTAGTTCCTTTTCCATTCGCTCATTCTCAGCTATTAGGAAGAGAACACTTGAGCTAGTGGCTTCGGCATACACTCTGGTTACATCAGCCAAGGCAGCTGGATGTTTGCGCACATTAGTCATGATCACTCGTTCTTCAACTTGCATAGGATATGTTTGATCCTTCGAAGTTGATATTCTGTGAGACTGCACAACCCTATGTTGAGATTCGTCAAATGAGATGTTGTGCATCCCTTATTCTCGTTGATCACCAAGTATCTCAATGCCTCCTTGGTCATTCAAGACTTTCTCATCATCTGGATGCATTGAAGCAGGTGATTCGACCTCTTTGTGGTGAGGCATGAGGTCGGTGTCCTGTTCCAACTCTTGTTGCTCCATGTCTGAATCCAATAGTTGAAGTGTTTGTTCTATCTTTTCAGCAAAGTATTTCCCCTGCGATGGCTCACCATGTTCGCCTGATGCAAGTTGTTTAGATGAATCAACTACTTGTACGGGTGTTTCTTCGTCTGTTTGCACATGTTGTGCCCCCTGTTGCATCTTATATTGTTGTGCTCCCCTCTCATGTTTGTGCATCTCTTGTTCCTTTCAGAGTTGCCCCCTCAGCTCATGCAACTCCTTCTCTACTTCTTCCATTCTCTTCTTATCCTTCTACATTCATGCGATTCGCATGTCGCGTTGCTACCTCTTTGCCTCTATAGCCATAGATGCTTTTTGTACAAGTGGATCTGCTCGAAACTTGAAACTTTTCTCCTCCTTCATGCGATCGACAATATTTCACTTACCTTCATCGCACACTAGTATGCTTTCCTCTACTGCCATTATTGCTACTCTTGGTGCTCTTCATGATCCTGCTTCATGTTGCTTCGCTAACCACTCCATAGCGAAGCCGACCGGTTCATTGGGTCTGGAGAAACTATAAAAATATCTCCATGGGTCCTCCTCGGCCTAATGACATGCCCCGTGGATCTATTTGAATTGAACTCTCGTGCAGTGATATTTCACAATGCAATGTGTTCTGCTTCGACATCTTCTTGCTTGATAGTCCAGATCTCGTATAACCCAATCGAAACGGAAGAGCGGGCCAAGGTGCCTTCTTCTTCCGATGCAATCTAGCTGTCAATCCTGCCAAGATGTCATATGCTACTTCCTGCATGACAAGTACGTCCAAAGCAAACTTTGGTAGAACATGCAGAGGCTTCTCTACACTGAACATTCAGATGAAATTGTCAGACGGTGAGGCATACCAATCTGCAATGCCTATCAATGTCTCCATTGCTTCCTTTGAAATGCAGGGTGGATCCTGTCTGAATATCATCTTGTACACAGGGGTGAAAAAATGATCAGACAACCACGTGATTACTCCTTTGAAGCTGCATTTGGCATTCAGACAACAAATTGAAATACGTGTTCACAGCCGTCTCCGCCGGTGACCATGCCCACTCCAAGCCCAAGAACTCCTGTTGGACATAGAATGCATCTAAGATGTAGGCAAACATGTAAATCAATGCATGCATACCTCCGGGTGACTGTCTATCCTTCGTTACTTGTTCCTTTAGCTGGTGAGCTAGTATGCTAGACCAATTACATGGTTTTCCTTCTCTAGCCAATTGGTCTAGTGCAACCACCCAAATCTGTGGGAAGGTTTCCGTGCTTGCTTGGCCATACAGTCGACAAGAAAATATGATCAAGTATTGGTACACCTTCCTCAGTATCTTTTTCTTGTAGAACTGGTTGGGTGTCAACCTTAATCGAACTGGCTCCTTTAGCCAATTCTTCAGAATGTCTCTAGAGTTAGCACTGTTGTTGGGTAAGTTGAATGGAGTCTCCATGAGCTCTAACATCTAATACATCTCATCATAATCTCGTTCCCAGAAGGTCGAAAGCTTCGTCCCACTGACACTGCTCAAGGTCATCATTTCAGGATCAGTGTGAGAGATGATCTAGTGTATCATGTATGCGCATGGGAACGCAGGATATCTGCATGCAATCCTATTAATTTTAGGTGTGTTCTATGCTAGAGAAATTTATTTAATTTTCACAGTATCTTTTCTAGATTAGCAAGCACATCAGCATTAAAGTAAAATGCAGATAGAACATAAATATAAATCGTAGAAGACAAGCCAAGACAAGAGGACACAAGATGTGGCACTAGCCAAGGACAAACCCCAATGTGGGGAAACCCTTGATCAATTCTTCCTTTATGTTCTTCAAAGTTCAACAGAGAAAGAAAGAGAGAGATAGTACATTTACAATAGAAGTCAACATTTTGACTTTATGATATCTGCATGAGATCAGTTGAATACATATTGCTTCAACTGATTCTCCAAGGTGACTGCTTCACCTATCATTGTGCTACATTTCGTCATCATGTTGCACCTCACCATGTTGCACCATGCTACACCCATCATCACTATGCTACATCTCATCATGCTTCATTAATCATGATTGTACCCATCACTGTACTGCATAATGTGCCATTGCTGCACCATGGTGCCATCCTGACCTATGTTTTGGCTGCACCTTACTTGCTTGTTGTCCCTAGCATGCTTGTTGTCCTTAGCTTGCTACTAAGTACCATACAACTGTCCCAATGTTAGTTGGTTGTCCCTTGCATGCTGCTCTCCTTCGGAGATAGATGCTCCTGCTATTCTGACAGTTCTCGGCAGTTCTGGTAGCTCTGGTTGTTCCAACTTTTCCATATTTTCTGACAATTCTGGCTTTTCCAGTTGTTCTGGTTGTTCCGGCTCTTCCAGCAGTTCTGGCTTTTCCGGCAATTCTAGCAGTTTCGGCTTTTCCAGCTTTTCTGGCTTTTCCGGTTCTTCCGGCAGTTCCAGCTTTTCTAGCAAATCTGACAGTTTCAGCTTTTTCAATAGTTCCAGCTTTTTTAGCAGTTCCAACATTTCTGACTTTTCTGGATTTTTTGGCTTTTCTGGAAGTTCTGGACTTTCCGGCATTTCCGTCTTTTCCAGGTTTTTCGAAAGTTCCGACTTTTTTGGCTTTTCTAGCATTTCCAGCGTTTCTGACTTTTCCATCAGTTCCGGCTTTTCCGTCTTTTCTAGCAATTCTGGATTTTCCGGCAATTCCGGCAACATAGAGCTATTTCTCCCATGACTGCATTTAGATCTAGGGAATGTTATCTAAGGCAGAGTATAACCTAGGGCACTCCCTATAACTCTCATCTTCATCAAACCCAAAACAGGATGAAGTGAGATCACAAGAGTGAGTGTGTGTATGACAAATGACTTCAAATTCTCTTCTATTTATACTAAAATGAAGATGATGGATAGACATGTCTATTGGGCTTCTGAGCCTACTCAAGTTGCTGGCCGACTTGACAATTTATTTAAAAAATAAGTAAATTCATAACTTCATAAATACTTATTGGAATCGGAAGATCTTTAGATCAATCCTACATCTCTTGATGAGAGGGATCCAATAAAAACATCAGCTGCCATAATAAGATGACCCACATGGAGTTTGGACATAGTTTCCAATTTTAACACTCCCTCTCTACTAGGGAGAACTCCATCCGTTGATCCATGTGTCCAACTATACTATCTCTACCATCAGTGCCCTAAACTTCTCTGCTCAGCTCTGCTAGCATTGTGCATCTCTACTCAGCTCTGTTGGATTTACTCAGCTCTGCTGGCTCTGCTCTACTCTGTTGTACCATGAAGAAGAAGAAATGGTTGAAAATGTGTCATACCATTCTCCACTGACGTAGAGTCAGTCTCAGAGTGTGTACCATTGGTCTCAGGCCAGTCCCCAACCAACCTGAAGTTAGTGTCATTGTAGGTACAACTCCTACCATTGGTCCCAGACCAGTACTCTACTGACTCAAAGTCAGTCTCAAAGTATGTACCACTGGTCCCAGACCAGTCCTCAACCGACCCAAAGTTAGTGTCATTGTAGGTAAAATTCCTACCACTAGTCCCAGACCAGTACTCTACTGACTCGAAGTCAGTCTCAGAGTATGTACCACTGGTCCTAGACCAGTTCTCAACCGACCTGAAGTCAGTGCCATCATAGGTACAACTCCTACCACTAGTCCCAGACTAGTATCATTAATCCCAGATCAATGAAGGTCATCCTAGCATATGGAGTATAGTAGATACATTGATGTTTCCATCGGTACTACTATGGTCCCTATCCTCATTTCCCTGCTCATTGATCAGGTGAGAGGTACTTCCCATGAGTCCCAGACTACATGGGTAGGATGCCTCGATACGAGAACTAATCAATCCTGTCCCACAAGAGAGCGAATCATCCTTTCCATAGGAGAGCAAATCATCCTGTCCCATAAGAGAGCGAATCATACTTTTCCACAATCGCCATGGAGAACACATCATCCAGGCCTCACAGGAGAACTAATCATCCTACTACACAGTCTTCATGGAGAACACATCATCTAGACCTCACAGGAGAACTAATCATCCTGCTACATAGTCGTCATGGAGAACACATCATCCAGATCTCACCGGAGAACTAATCATCCTGCTACATAATCGTCATGGAGAACACATCATCCAGACCTCACAGGATAACTAATCATCCTACTACATAAGAGAGCGAATCATCTTGTTCATAAGAAAGCGAATCATCCTATCCAGTGTGCACCACCAGGGGAGGGTGAGTCATCCTGTGGTCGTATGTTGCTCCAGTAAGAATCGCAAACCCCCAGAGCTCCCAGAGCTCAATGTATACAACATGTAGCACCCTTTTACAAGGGTCTCTTGACGACTCCAAGTCATTAAGGAAAATCACAAATTTGATCTTTCCCTAGGGCTTTGACAAAGTGTAGTGACCTATACATCATCTCAATGTGATGGAGCCTCCTTGCTCATCGACTTACCATATCCCAGATAAGGTAATATCTATCTGCTGGAGCAATCATCGAATATGGGATTCCTTAATAATCGAATCCCACCTCTGGTTGTCACAGAGAATCACAGTGGTATTCATCATGTGTACAAATAGCTCACTGAAGAGCTTCCACAACTAGGCAGCTTCATACGAGATCATACTCATAGTTATGTAACCGGTCTCGACAGTCCTTATAACAATTGACTTCTGCTTCCTGTTCATCCATGATATCGATGCAGAATCCAAAGAGAACTAGCACTGAGAAGTGCTCTAATGTTCCTTCACATTGCTTGCCCAGTCAGCATTCAAATAATCATGTAGTTTCATATTTCCGGCAATATATCTCAATTCATGAGAGATTGTGCCCTGAAGATATCTCAGAAGATTCTTGGCACCAATTCAGTTAGGATCAACCAAATATGAGCTCACCATGCTAACTGCAAAACATTTGTCTGGACGGAAGTTCACCAAGAACATCAACACGAATGAGCTTATGAGACTCAGAGGCATTTCCCAAATCTGGTCCGACGTCACTACCATATAACTTCTGAAAGTTGAGATCCTCAGAGGGTGCTTGGTATGAGAGGTCTATCATCCACAACCTTCGAATAATGGTTTGAATCGGTTTCACTTTAGCTTCATCTGACAGCTATTAGTCCTCTCATACTACGCCTGGGGAGTTTTTCTTCATTCCATAGAGGGATTTCTTCCACTTTCATATGCGAGATTCTTGATCATGAATCTCAAACTCCTCGGGTTATTTCATATCAGTGAACCTGCTACATGAGGGGAATGGTCCCTCCTGTCATATTTTCGTTCGATACATCTCAGATATGTACTTTCATGCTCTTTTTGATTTCAAGCATCTTTGTCACCATCTGACTCACAAACCTTTGGTGTTGTGTCAATGGACATGGTCCCCAGTGGACTTCCTGCAACTTAATACAACCCTAAACTCAAAAATATCTTTGAAAAGTCTATTTTCAAACACGTACCTTTCCATCGATGAGTGCCACCCTGAAACCTTTGACTTCCATTTTCAAGATGGACACCAGGTTCTTCTTGCGATCAGGTACATAAAAGAGATTTTGTAAATGAATCGAGTTACCCTCACTCAATTGAGGGGTAAAATTCCCTACACCCTTTTTAGGATAGGTGGCATCGGCTCCAAGTATAATCCCATGATTGTTTCCATCTCTATCAAATTAGAGAGTGCACCCTTCTATCCGATGAAGTGTCGGGGTTCCTTGCTTTCTTTGAAGAGTCGACCATTTCCTTGATGACCTGCATTACCGGTCATTCCTTTGAAGATGTCCCTAGAATGATTGTCTTCATCAAGAGATGTGTCTTTGCCATTCAAACACTCCTTCGCATAATGGCCGAACTTATTGTAACCAAGGCATCTTCCTTTCCTTCCACCCTTGGATCCAAACTTCCCAATGAAGTGATATTTAGGTAGGCCATCAGAAACTTCTGCTTCGCCATTCTGATAATATTCTCTACGTCACTTCACCCTTAGTGAATGAGAAGAGGGATGATGATCCCATTGATCCTTTTGTCCTGTCCCAACTATCTTTGGTGATTGCTCTTTCACTCTTGGTTGGGCATTGTCTTCACCTCAGCTCTTATACCATGTTAATTTTAGGTATGTTCTATGCTAGAGAAATTTATTTAATTTTCACAGTAGCTTTTCCAGATTGGAAATCACATCAGAATTAAATTAAATTGTAGATAGAACATAAATATAAATCACAGAAGACAAGCCAAGACAAGAGGACACAAGATGTGGTGCTAGCCAGGGACAAACCCCAATGTGGGGAAACCCTTGATCAATTCTTCCTTTATGTTCGTCAAAGTTCAGTAGAGAAAGAGAGCGAGAGATAGTACATTTACAATAGAAGTCAACATTTTGACTTTATGATATTTTCATGAGATCAGTTGAAGACATATTGCTTCAACTGATTCTCCAAGGTGACTGCTTCACCTATCGCTGTGCTACATTTCGTCATCATGTTGCACCTCACCGTGTTGCACCATGCTACACCCATCATCACTATGCTGCATCTCATCACGCTTCATTAATCATGACTGTACCCATCACTTTACTGCATTATGTGCCAATGTTGCACCATGGTGCCATCCTGACCTATGTGTTGGCTGCACCTTGCTTGCTTGTTCTCCCTTGTTTTCTTGTTGTCCCTAGCATGCTTGTTGTCCTTAGCTTGCTGCTAAGTACCATGCAACTGTCCCAATGTTAGTTAGTTGTCCCTTGGATGTTGCTCTCTTTCGAAGACAGATGCTCATGCTGTTTTGGTAGTTCTCGGTAGTTTTGGCAGTTCTGGATGTTCCGACTTTTCCAGCAGTTCCGGCGTTTCCGGCTTTTCCGACAGTTCTGGCTTTTCTGGCTATTGCGGCTCTTCCGGCAGTTCCGGCTTTTCTGATAGTTCTGGCTTTTTCAGCTTTTCCAGATTTTTCGGCTCTTCCGACAGTTTCAGATTTTCCAGCAGATCCAAAAGTTCTGGCTTTTCCAGCAGTTCCAGCTTTTTTGGTAGTTCTGAAAGTTCTGGAATTTCTAATTTTTCTAGCTTTTCCTGCTTTTCTGGTAGTTCCAACCTTTTCGGCATTTCCGTCTTTTCTGGCTTTTCCGACAGTTCTAACTTTTTTGGCTTTTCCGGCATTTTCGGCATTTCCGGCTTTTCCATTAGTTCCAGCTTTTCTGGCTTTTCCGTCAATTTCGACTTTCTTGGCTTTTCCATTAGTTCCGGTAATTCTGTATTTTCCAGCAATTCCGGCTTTTCAAGCAACATAGAGCTTATTATCCCATGACTGCATTTAGATCTAAAGCATGTTATCTAAGGCAGCATATACCCTAGGGCACTCCCTCTAGCTCTCATCTTCATCAAACCCAAAACAGGATGAAGTGAGATCACAAGAGTGAGTGTGTGTGTGACAAATGACTTCAAATCCTCTTCTATTTATACTAAAACGAAGATGATGAATAGACATATCTATTGGGCTTCTGAGCCTACCCAAGTTGCTAGCCGACTTGACAATTTATTTATAACATAAATAAATTCATAACTTCATAAATACTTATCGGAATCGGATGATCTTTAGATGAATCCTACACCTCTCGATGATAGTGATCCAATAAAAATATCAGTTACCATAAATAAGATGACCCACATCGAGTTTGGCCATAGTTTCCAATTTTAACAAATCAAGTACGAACCAGACTTGCGAATGTTCACGTACACTTGATGGTCTTCGAGGTGTTCCCCAAAAGTGCCTGCAAATGTTTCATTGACCTATTTCCACTTTATTTTGGTGTCCTTATCTAGATACAACTTTATATCTTCATAGATCGGTGGACTAGAGGACACTTGCTCAACTGCTTCTCCAACTGCATTTCCATCAATGTCCTGTGATCTTGTTCTCTTTGAATCCATTGAGACAGATGAACACCTGATAGATCTGGAGACAATAAAAATGCATGGCAAGAAATATGTGAGTGAAAACAAAGCAAATCACGGAATGACACAGCACATACCTGGGAAAATAATGGGCAAGATTGCGCAATTTCTTATGGGAGGTTGGGTGACTGGCTGCCAGAACTGCGCAAAAGGTCGTCTGACCTGTCTAGGAGGTAGGACCTGTTGCTAGATCTATGAAATGCACAAACCAGACTGGCTGCAGGATGTTGGGATTGCTTAATGCACAATTCCATCTGGGAGTGACTGTAGGCTTAGGGATTACATTACGCAATTTTCTAGGCCAGTAGTTATTACTCCTCAGAAATGCGTAAAATAGTGCTAGAGGGCAGTGTTGGGTAGAAATGCGCACTTCTGGAGAGGAAGGCAGAGCCTTCCTTCCCCAGATTGCGCAATGCAGTCTCAGAGAAGGTAGAGTCTGGGCCAAGGTTGGCCCAACTCGTTGACAGGAAACTGAAAGAAAATAAGACAGTGAATGCATGGCGACACTAAGTGAAAGCATAAGTGATTGATAGTGCATGCAAAACATGAATGAAATATTTAGCAAACAAATCAACATGCATGTGGGTGAAGTGATTCATCGGTTCGATGAACGTTCGTGCAAAACAGTTTCATGCATGCGAAAATAGTGAGATAGCAACGAAAACTAAAATAGAGGTAGTAAAAGCTAGCATACATGTAAACGACAACAAGTGTTAAAAGAAATCAAACAAACACCACTGTTTACACCTAATCCTCTACGGTTGGGTGAATTTGAAATGTGAACAGTCATCAGAAGATGAACTGAGCAGTCACATTCTTTGTATATAACAATATCTACCTAATGAAATAAATCGAATCATCTTTTCTGCCTAATGGAGTTACTGCCTGGCCTGACATGGTATCAGAGCCAACTCCTTTTTTTAGCCTTTATGTCCTTGTAACTCCTGGTCTGCTCCACTGCTCCCCATATAATTCAATAACTGATTACCTGCTTCTGTCTGCCATCCCTACGCTCTCTGTCTGACATTCCTCTGACATGGGAATGTTTGCGCTGCCCTTATACCTGCGCTCTCTGACCGACATGGTATCTATGTGCTCTCTTACTGACATGGTATGAACGCCTGAGATTGCACACTGCCTGGTTTGAACGCCTGGACATGGTATCAGTCTCATATGCTTGAACAATTGAAATTTCATATATCTGAACACTGTTACGCATATAGTTTCTTTTTCAATAAAAACATTGCTGTTGTTAATACGCCTGAGACTGCGCACTGCATATTTGAGACAACATGATATGCCTGCTCATGTTTTGTTAATAAATCTGATATGCTTGGCTATTGTGGTGATAAGACCTGAGAAACCTGGAGATGTGCTGTTGGAGTGTGAGATAACTCCTGCGTTCTCTGATATTTTTCTGTCCCAATTTTGTAAAACTGTATAGAGACTGTGCATTGTTTTTTTGATGAGCGTATCTTACAGTTTTAGCGTTAATATCGAATTGAGCTACAGAGGAAACTTGCTACCTCTATTCCGTGCAATTTCTCCTCCATGAAAACTGGTCAATATCATACTTCTGCCCATATCCACATAAGAGCATAAAACAGTTAAATCTGGTTCCATTGCCCACATTCCCGTCAACAGAATTAAATGTTGTGTTGAAAAATTAGATAGATATGTTTGCTTGAAGTCTAACATATCTGCTGGAATGCACATACCACTGAGCGCACTCCTAGTCGAGTCATTTGCCATCATTGTAATCAATCCACATGTACACAGCTCGGAATGCAGTGTGCACACTCGCATTCCGCCATCGGTTTGAGAGGATTGAAACATTGTAGGATTTTATGAGACATGATTTGGTTAATGTGGATGATTGAAACACTGGATGTGATTTGAGTGGAAGCAAATGCCTCTGGTCCGACTGTTGGTTCATGAGGTGTGACCAGTTTCAGGCCCAAGTTTCATCGCTGCCTCAATACTACATTCAACACAGCGGCTTTAGCAGCCTTGAATAATTTTTTTTTGCGCTGGATTGAATAATATTTTGCCATACTTCTTTCTTTTAAAGTCTGGTTAATATACAAAGGTGTGAAATTATTGTATGGTGAATGGTGTCAAATACATTTTCAAATTTTGTTGTTTCATTGGTGCGGTGAGCGTGGAATGAAATTTTATTAATTTTTTTTATGGAAATATGTTATATGCTTGAGAAGCGGAAGGTATAACATATATATTGTTTTTCTATCAGCAGAAGTTTTTTTTCCTCTTACAGAATGCATTCAATCATCTCCATGGTAGGGATAATTCTCACTGGCAAGGAGAACTATCTTGAATGGTCCCGAATGATAAAACACACCCTCATCTTCAATGAGTTGTGGAAAGGAGTGTGTGTTGGAGAAGGAGACAAAGACCCAGTACAGCCTACCTCAAACAAAGAGCTCGTCATTTTGGAAAACAAGAACAACAAAGCTTATGCATTAATCGCAGCATCTGTAAATGAAGAGGTGAGTCGCCATATTTCGTCATATTCAACTGCCTTTGAAGCCTTACAAAAGCTGAAAGAACTCTATGACTCACATTATGCACTTGAAGTTGTTCAGCTCATGATTAAACTCTTCACTCTTGAACTGAAAAATAATGATCCTCTTGCTCTTGCATCTGAAGTAAAGTCTATAATGCATGATATCAATTCCACTAAGGTTGAGCTAGATATCCCTCTTATTGCTTTTCTCAAGGCACTCTATCCTACTTACTTAAATTATCTTGAGTATTTGCAAGCAAATGGAAATCTCAAAGATATAACCTTTGACTCTCTTGTGAAAAAGCTTGCTGAAAGAGAGAAAGCTTTTGGAAAGAAGACAGCCCTTGAATCTTCTGAAGAGACTGTGTGCCTTGCTCATAAAGAAAAGCATCCTGCTCAAGATTCTACAAGAGGAAGAGGTGGACGAAGAGGAAGAGGAAGGTATTTCAGAGGCAGGGGGGCAGACATTCTCAAGGAGAAAAGGCAGATCTGCACTGCATTCGCTGCAAAAGAAATGAATCATCTTTTCTGCCTAATGGAGTTACTGCCTGACCTGAAAGGTAAAACTGATGATACAGACAAAGGTAAAGAACCTGAATTCGCTCACTATATTGAGGCACAATGTAACATTGGAGTAAATGAAGATTTGTTTAATGCTTCACTTGCTTCTTCGAAAAATGATTGGTTACTTGATTCAGGAGCAACCTGTCACATGACTCATAGAAAAGATTTTTTTGAAGATTTCACTGACAATGTTGATGGAGCAGTATACTTTGCAGATCAGTCAAAAATCAAGCCATTAGGGCTTGGCACAATCAGGCTTAAACTGCCTGGTCTTCCAGACTTTCTTCTGGATCATGTTCTATACCTCCCACAGCTCAAGAGAAACTTGTTGTCCTTGGTCCACATCCGCCAGCAAGGTCACTCCATTCATATGCTTGATGGAAAGCTTGAGGTAAGAAAAGCATCTGACCACTCACTTGTCATGAGGGGAATAGAAGAATAAAGGCTTCTCAAACTGCAAGGAACCTCTGCTCATGCACAACATTTCTCATATATTTCTCATCATGAAGAAGGTACAGTTCCATCAAGTTTATTATGGCATGCTAGATTTGGACATTTAAACTATGACAGTCTCCGCTTATTGAAGAAAAATGGTGTTGTTGGTTTGCCTACAATTTCTAGGAAACATAAGCAATGTGATGCTTGCATTCTAGGAAAGCATAGCAAATAGTCTTTTCATGATTCACATTCAAGAGCACATAGGAAGCTTGAACTCATTCATTCAGATTTATGTGGTCCAATGCATGTTCCTTCTCCAAATGGAAATAAATATATCATGACATTTATTGATGATTACACCAGAATGTGTTGGGTTTATTTATTGAAGAACAAATCTGATGCTTTTCAAACATTCAAGAATTTTCATGAATGGATTGAAAATGATGCACAATCTCATATTGGGTCTATTCGCACTGATAATGGAAAAGAATATACATCAAATGAATTTGAAAACTATCTTTGCCAACATGGGATCAAACATCAAACAACTGTGCCTTTTAATCCCCAACAGAATGGTGTAGCTGAAAGAATGAATAGAACAATCTTGAATATGGTGCGATCCATGATTTTCTTCAAAAATGCAAAGATAATGTTTTGGGCTGATGTTGTTATATGTGCTGCATATATAAAGAATAGATGTCCATCTAATGCTATAAGAAACAAGACTCCTTATGAATTGTGGTATGGACATGTTCCTTCGGTAAAGCATCTCAGGATCTTTGGTTCCACCTGTTATGCTTTGATGCCAAAGGTACTGTTGTGGCCACCAACAACTTCCCTCTTTGTTTGGTATTAGCAATAACACCAAGCAAATGGGGACCCTTAATAAAAATCCAAAAAGAACATTTTATCAAAGTTTTTTGTATTTTTGACTCCCTAAAAGCTATATCGCATCGTGAGAAGAGAGTGAAACGTTTTCCTATGCGCATAATAAGCTGCGAAGAAGCGACGCGAAATTCATCGCATCGCATATATTATGGAGCACTCTTAAATGAAAAAACTTAAGGAATCTCCGACGGCCGATATGCGACGTCGCATATCGCAACATCGCATAAGCAGCACACAATGATTGAATACTAAGTGCGATGTGCGATTTGCGATCTGTGATTTGCGATCTGCGATGTTGCGATCTGCGATGAATGCGATCGTCAATTTCTACGATGACACATCTTGATGACACGATCCTTGATACTGTGATGCAAGTCGCAAAAATCATCCATCGCAAAATTTCCCCAGCACAGTATTCAAGGAAAGCTGTCTGTACACCAAAAATTGGGCGTGCGCCTTAAATGAATTTAATGATTGTACGCCAAAGTATCCAGGAAGGATTGCGTTGTGTTTTTCGAAGATTCAGTTCATTATGGGTGTCATAATTATGCATTCATTAGAGCTTAAAGCTTTCATGTCAATCTTTTCTTCATTTACTCTTTTCCTTTGCGTAAACTGTAAGACAACAAATAACATAAATCAATGTGCAGGAAACATCTAAGGAAAAGGGGAAAGCGTCGATGCTCGGAGAACAGAGAAGAGATGCCTTCACAAACGGATGCCGAATGCAACAGGACCACAGACTCCAGAGTATCACTTAACAGATACTGATTTCAATAGGCCATCCAAAACTCAGAATCAAAGGCACACAAAAGCAGCATGTTTGCAAAAGATCCTGAATCTTATGCCCGGTAAAGCAAAAAGAAAAAGGCGCAAAAGAGGGAAAACGCACCAGAAAAGCCCGGAACAAAGAACGTAGGCAGTTTTCAATACAGAAAATTGTTCAGAGAGAAAAGTCCCTGACTTATTCAGTCATTCGCAAGGCCGGAAACCGAAATAGCAAAAGCAGAATCAGTTTGAGAGAAATTTGGGTTATTACCAAGTATACACACAGTGTATACACCAAGCCAGAAGGAAGATTTTCGAAAATATCTTCTAATTTGCTAGAAAGTGGTGCCAGCGCTTGTTATTTCTATTTTCGTAGCTCAAACGAAAGGAGAAGACGACCAGTCGACTCTTCCCAGGCGAATGTTGCATGCTTACAGCACTAAGGAGCAAATACATAAACGGTTAGGAATTAGATTCAATTTTTAGAAATAATTTTGCTTTAGTAGAAGGGCGGTCATTTAAAACCGTGTCCTAAATTTATGTAATTAAGATTAATTAGTTAGCAGTATTTAAACCCTTCTCAGGCATTTGGAGAAGGGTCCAGAAATTTGTCAAAAACTTGTCCTCGGAACATGCACTTCTGCACCCTCGGAGGGGGTTTTTGATGAATGGTTGGATCGAGATTTATCAATATTTGCATTTGATATCTGCTACTGATGTTGCACTTCTGTACTCTTAGTAGATGTTAGAACAAGTAGAGATAAATCGTTGTTGCTTGAAGCTTATGAGTGGAACCAGTCATAAATGGTACTTTTATCTCTTGACCATTTCTGCTTATATTCTTAAAGTGATATACAGTTTTCAGTTGTTTATATGTTAATGCATGAATGTGTGGGTTACCATTTGGCACTTATGTACGGTGGAGTCATTTATTTGTGTTTGATATATGAATAACTTATTATGTGATATGTTGTTCACAACTGTTTTACTTAACTTTTTATGGAGAGTGGTTTATCTTAATTGATTTCTATTCTTATGATAGCTGAATGATCTTTATTACCAGTTATTGTTTGAAATCTCTTTAGATCGCATAATAGAAGAAATACACCCCGGATTAGCGTAGATTAGATGTGTTGTTTCCTATTAGATTACAGTAGCATAGAGTTAGTTTAGAAGTTTGAATTAAATTAGCTTTAAGTACTCCTAGATCAGCATCATCCAACTCTACACACACACACCCCTTAGATTGGGGAACTGGTCCCATTATCCCCAGTCGGACCCGCTATACCAAACGGATAAGGAGCTGCCAACCAAGGTCCGGACCGGGTGGGTATCCCCCTTGTTGTCGACCCGATTTTCGGGGCTTCAACATATTTGGCGCTAGAAGGAGGGCCCGAACTATGAATGGCACTTAAATCAAAATCTAAATACCATTCTGAGAGTAAATCACCCTCATCAACTCCCCCGACTTCCCCAGTACGTTTAAATCCAGAGTCAGAAGTCGCTCGAGTATCAACCGCTGCTACTTACCCTAATATTTCAGACCAATTTACCATTGAACCCCCTGAAGTTCAAACTCTGATTCGCAAACTCCAGGGATTTTCTATTTTTACACAGAGGTCTGATAAATCTCAAAGCAGCGTGACTTCCCAGTACAATCCTGCTCATCCCATGACCAGATTAAAGAGTGAAAAATTTGGCATCCAGCCAACTGAATTCCCTCTCCCCACCAGGAAAAGAGTAAGGAAAACACCACCAAAGTTTGACAGTGACACTCTTTCATCTACGTCGTCCATTTCAACTCCCTCACCGCGAAGTCAGCCACCCACATCTTCATTCCAAACCACTCATCTATCTTCCACAATCCCTCCTCTTCAATCATCAAAGATCATAGTATCTTCATCTTTCCAGCCTCAGGGATCATCCTCTGCACTTTCATTTGCTAGCAGCTCAATGATGGCCCAGTCTCCATGGAACAATCCTGGGGCAGTTTTAATGCCGCCACCCCTGAGCCAAATATCGGCCCATCCTGAGAAATGGCTACCCAAATTCAATCCAGAAGCAGGCATGCTAGCTGAAGAGCATATTAATAATTTCATGCTTTCTGTCAATCTCAACGGAGTTACCAACGAGGATGTTGTTGTTCGGCTTTTTCCCTATACAATGCAAGGAACAGCCGGGTCATGGTACTTTTCATTACCTTCCGGGTCTATCACAAGTTGGGACATTTTTCAAAGTCAATTCCTTACCAAGTTTGGCGATGACAGATCAACGACGACATTAATCAATGACCTATCCAATCTTAAAGCCAAGGCTAGAGAACCCATCAAAGATTTCAATTTACGGTTCAATAAAATCCTCAACAAAATTCCCGCTGCTTCCCAACCCAGCGAAGAAGTAAGATGTGAATGGTATGTTACGGCCTCACCATCAAATTTGGCACTCTTCGTGGATAGGGCAAATAAGACAACCTTAGTTGAAAACTTGACAGAGGCGATAGCAGTAGAGAAACGCGTAGTAGCCCTGGAAAAAAGATCTGCGATAGAGGAACGCAAATCTAAGAAAGTCTCCTTCAAAGAAGAACCCAAGAAGAAATAAATGAAAGACCCTTTCGATTTGGAAGGATTACAAAAAGTGTTAAAAACCATGTCCAATGAGATGATTGACATAAAAAAACAAGTAGCAGAAACTTCGTCCAAAAAGCCCTACAGAGCTTTTAAAAGAAGTCCTTCAATGGATGTGAAACCACCCAAAGCTATCTCAAACGTCGAATCCGAAGAAGAGGAAGAAGAAGAGAATACCATTGAAGGGCAGACCGATGACGAAGAAGTTGTGGAACTACAAGGAGTTTGGGATTTCATCCTCCCGCAAGAAGAAGATCAAGAAGCATTTCCGATTAGCACACGAAGCAAAAATCAACTTGATCCTCCTCAAACTACCCCCAAGCAGAAGGGCGCAAGCCCTGCAGCAAAAGATAAAGTCGCAACAAAGAAAACTACCGCTAAAGCGACTCAATCTAGCCCAGTCCAATCAGACCAAACACCTCCATCAAGAACACTGATTGTGTCGGATGAAATGGAGTACAATATTATTGATGACATGAAAAAGACTAGGGCTAATATCACTCTTTATGAATTGAGCAAATTGAAACATCAACAGAAGATAATGATGAAAGAATTACATGCCGTGCCTACTACATCTTTGCCTATAGTTGTAGCTTCCCACAACATGGGAAGACCTCCAACCAACACGATCAATAAGGTTGATCCAAATGACATCGCTTTGATTGGAGGAAGATCAAGGTCTCACACTCCCCCTTTTCTTCTCACTTATGAAATTTTCAATAAAAATGTGCACAATTGTTTGGTAGATTCTGGTGCTTCAACGAATATTTTACCCAGATCAATATGTGCCAAGTTGAATGTTCAACCACAAAAATCCGCAGTGCGCATAGTTCAGCTTGATCGATCTCAGGTCGAAGTGATTGGTGAACTTAATCAAGTGACCATAAGATTGTCGTCTAACCCAAAGGTATGTCAGGTTATTGAAATTCTAGTATCTGATATCCCAGAATTCTATGGTTTGATTCTTAGCAGGGATTGGTCCGAAAAACTCCATGGCTACTTCTCAACAGACTGGTCGCACATGTGGTTACCCTACAATGGTAAACCGAATCAAATAAAGGTTGAACGAGAGTTACACCAGAAGTACATAGTGACGGAATTGGAGGGAGAAAATGAAGCAATAGCATACAACAGCAGTATCATAGGCAATTACTCGGTAGATTCTTTCCTCGGCAATTTCAATGCTCATACCTCACCTTACTTAGAAAATTCAGTTTTGTCCCAAGTCGAAAATTTTTCCCAAACTAATGATTCAAAGTGTGTTAATTTTTTAGATAAACCTGTAAATACATCTTTGTTTTGGAAATTATATTTTGATGGATCTAAATCTAACGAAGGAGCAGGAGCAGGATGCGTCCTGATTAGCCCAGAAGGAAATAAGACCATGCTTACGTGCAGACTTGAATTCGATTGCACAAACAATACAGCGGAATACGAGGCCTTGGTGCAAGGCCTATACAAAGCAATCGGGTTGAACGTTAAGTACCTTCAAGTCTTTGGAGACTCTAAGATTGTCGTCAAATAGGTACGTAACACCATACATTGCATATCAGGTCATTTGAAACACTATCAATCTTTAGTACAAGATCTGACTGCACATTTCATAGCATTCAATATTTCGTCAATCCCAAGACTCCAAAATGCGAGCGCAGACTTGTTAGCTAACGTTGCCTCTAGACTTATTCCCTCCGAAGATTTTAGTCCAGATAGATTCTCAATAGAATTAATCTTTAGACCATCCATCCCTGACAACATTACAAACTGGAGAGTATTCAATGACGATCCTGACATTGTTAATTTCCTCACTTCTGAAGGATCCTACTCCAATCAAATAATTGACGAAGACCATCATGATCGACAAATACAACAAAATAGCACTGATAATGCTATACCTAAATCGGTGGTTAAGTTAGAAGACTTATATGATTTGAAAAGTCAGTTTAAAAGGTCTGCCAATTCTAAGCTCTATAGTTCAACTCTGAAATACGAATTAGTGAACCTAGGAACCGATGATAAACCACAAAACATTAATCTAGGCCACGGCCTAGCCTCTGAAGAAAAATTAGCGTATATCCGTCTTTTGAGACAATACAAAAATGTTTTTGCCTAGAATTACGATGAGTTGAAGACATACGACACTTCTATCATTCAACATATTATCCCTATGATTGACAAAGAAAAACCTGTCCAACAGAAACTCAGAAAAATTCACCCCAATTTAGAAAATCAGATAAAAACTGAGCTAAATAAGTTATTAAGAGCCAGAATAATTTTACTCGTCAGACATTCCAAATGGGTCTCCAATATGGTACCCGTTAGAAAGAAAAACGGAGATATTAGAATCTGTATCGATTTTCGGAATCTCAACAAAGCCTGTCAAAAAGACAATTTTCCCCTCCCACCTATGGAGCAGATATTACAGGCAGTAGCAGGCTCAGAATTAATGTCTTTTTTGGATGGATTTTCAGGATACAATCAAGTGCTGGTACATCCCGATGATCAGTTAAAAACCACATTCCGAACTAAATGGGGCACATACGCATATCGGAAGATGCCATTTGGTTTGATCAATGTCGGCGCTACATTTCAGAGAGCCATGGACATCGCATTCAAGGATTTAGTCAATAAATCTGTAGTGATTTACCTGGATGATATAACAGTGTACTCCAAGAAGCGAAGCGACCATCTCAAAGACTTGAAACAAATCTTTCAACGATGCTTAAGGTATGGGATTTCACTTAACCCAAAGAAATCTTTTTTTGCATTGAGTGAAGGAAAACTTCGAGGATTCATAGTGTCAAAATCTGAGCTTGACAAAATCAAAGAAATTTCTGAAATATCCATACCTCATAACAAAAAAGCCATGCAATCTTTCCTTAGTCAAATCAATTTTGTGAAGAGATTTGTCCCAGATTTTTCACGGATTGTTTCTCCTTTGCAAAATATGATTAAAAAGAATTCAAGTTTTAAATGGGGTCAAGATGAGCATGAAGCATTCAACCTGATCAAACAAGCTATCATTAACGCTCCATCTTTAGCAACCCCGAATTTTTCAGAATCCTTTATCTTATACACATTTGCCTCAGAGAAATCATATGTCGCGATTCTAACTCAAGCAAATCAAGAGAAAGCGGAAGCCCCAATCGCATTGTTTAGCTCGAATTTACAAGGTGTTGAACTTAACTATTCAGACGTGGAGAAACAGGCATATGCTGTTTTCAAAGCGATCAAATATTTCAGACCTTTTTTACTTAAAGTCCATACTAAGGTCATAGTACCATTTCCAGCGGTACGAAATCTTCTAATACAGAAGGATGTGGGTGAAAAAAGAGCAAATTGGATCACCGCTTTACAAGAATATGATCTTGAGATCAAACCAGCAAGCATTGTAAGAGGTCAAGGCTTCTGCAAAATGTTGGCTAGAGCATCGCTGTCAGGCCAGGGTAACTCCAGTTCACCCATCCGTTTCGGATTAGGTGTCAACATTCCCCCCCTTAATCTGAAGGGATGTTGGTGAGTCCAAGCATCGTTCTGAATCTTTCAAGCTTTTCTCTTCCAAGCGCTTTGGTGAAGATGTCTGCAATTTGCTCGTTTGTGGAACAATGACGGAGATGGATTTTTTTGGCCTCAACATGATGTCGGATCAGATGATATTTAGTATTGATGTGCTTAGTACGATCATGGAACTTTGGGTTCTTGGCCAACTTTATTGCAGATGTGTTATCAATCATGAGTGGAGTTGATTGTATTTGTTTTACCTGCAAATCTTCAAGAATTTTCCTGAGCCACACAATTTCTTTCGTTGCTTCAGCTGCTGCCACATATTCTGCTTCTGTTGTGGAATCTGCTGGTACTGATTGTTTGCGTGATCTCCAGGAGACAGCTCCTGATCCAAGACTCATAGCATATCCTGAAGTAGATACCCCAGTTTCTTTGTCTCCATCGAAGTCTGAATCAGAGTATCCAATCAAGTTGAAGTCGTCCACCTGTGTATACTTGATTCCAAGGTCTTGAGTTCCATTCAAGTACCTTAGAACTCTTTTTGTAGTAGACCAATGTCCCTCACAAGGCTTTTGCATAAACCTGGAGAGGATTCCAACAGCAAATGAAATGTCTGGTCTGGTAGTAGTGAGGTAGATGAGACTTCCTACAAGTTGTCTATACTTTGTTGCATCCTCAAATTCCTTTCCTTCAATAGATGTGAGCTTCAAGTTTTGTTCCATTGGAGTATGTTAGCGCTTGGAATTCACCTAGGCTGAGATAGACAAACTCTCAAGGCTACATCAAACCATTTCACCTCGTAGCTAGCCCTACGAGGTATGAGAAGGCTCTCTCGGGTCAGATTCGATAGATCTTTCAATATGATTAGGCTGACCAATTAATAATAAAGATTTTAGGCTAGTAAATTGATAAGGGGGTTGATTTAATGATTTTTTGGGGTTTTTGGTGGCAATTGGTGGAAGTGCAATTCAAGGTGCGGGGATTGAGCACAGTTTTCACAGGGGGATCTAAGGGGCAAGGTAAGAATGAGTGCTGATGCCTTAATTTGAGATGGATGATCAGAGATGATAGAGGAGAAGCTAAAGAGGGCAAACACACAATTCGAATCCTCTCTAGACAGTAGAAAACATTAAAATTGAACAAACTAAAAAGCTGAGCATGTCAAAACATGAGTTCAAACTTTACCACTTCATCTGTCCAATTTAGAAGCATAAGAGAGATGTGAAACACATAAACAAACTTACAAGAACATGTAGAGAACACACCATCAACAATCAGATCCACAAGAATCCTCAAAGATGTCTGTAAAACCCTGGCTTTCCTTGCCTTCAATTGCAGAAATAGATGCACAATATACAATAAAGCTTCCTTACACAAGAGTCCAACCTCCAACCTTGAAAAATGAGTAAGAGAAGGCATAATATAGACCATCTAACTCCTTTCCCCACCTCTAGGGGTCGAGCTCAGCTTCCTAGGAGCAGTTTGAACTAATTCTAAACTAAGAACTAGAAAATAGGCAGCCAAACAACTTGCCTCTATTACTTAGCTAACTTATCCATGCATTAATTTTTCACTTTTTACATCATGGAAGCTTCTAGAAGGGTAAATAAAGATAAAAACTACCAAAGTGCCATGAAAATATTACATTTATCCATCATCTACAAGTAAAAATAGTCAACCATAGTCAAAACAGTGTTTTTTGACCAAAAATGTGAATTCTGGCAAATCTGGAAGTTCTGGTCGCGCCCCTGGAAGTTCTGGTCGTGCCCCTTCACAGCTGTTTTTGAGTGGGTTCCACTGGTCCAAATCAGGTGCAAGATGGCTCATTGGAAAGCTTGGCCTGTCTACTTTCCATCCCAAGTGGAATTTCTGAATTTGGTGTTGATTTGACCCCTCAAAAACCATTTCTCCCAAGGTCACTTTCTGCAACTCAAAAAGTGGGCAGAAAGTCATTTTTTAGGTGTATTTTGAGCTTTTGGAGGCTCAAAACTCAAAATCAGGCTTCTCCCAAGTATTGGTAATTTTTCTTTTTGAATTCCCTTTCCAAAAATGCCAATTTTTCAAAATTCCGAGCAGCCCTTCAAACTGGTCTCACCCGGGGTGAGACCAGTTCTTGGGAAAAACCTGTAAATTGCACAAAAAATTCACAAATGACAAAATTTTCTCCAAATTTCTTGAAATTTGGGCTGGGAGTCCCCAATCAAGTACCATGCTGAGTCAAAGAGTCTTTGGCCAAAGTTTGGAGTGGATCGGGCGTTTTCCTTCGTTTTTGTGCTTTGGCCAACCGTACTTGGGGCACCTTTGTTCTCGCCGGTATTTTTGACATTTCTCTCAAACCATGACACTTGTGTAAAAAGTGAAAGAGGCTTTTCTTCCTTGGCATGTTTTGGACAAAAACCTCTCTCAGTTTTGAAAAATTCATCTTTGATTGCTCTGGAACATCATTTGAGTGCGACTTGTCCCGATGTGTGAAGCAAGGAATTTTGTCGAAATGGAGCGAGATGAAGGGGATAGGGGGCTTCTAAATTCTTGGGGAAATTTTTGGGAGTGGGGAGGGATGTTAGGAAGCAGGGGAAAGTGGAATCTCAGAGATTGAGTGAGGAGAAGGGGTCGAAAAGGACAAAACACAGGCCAAACCTAGAAAATTGCCAGCTTGTAGCGAGAAACTAGGGTTTGTGCAAAAATGAGGAATTTGGCGGATCTAAGGGATGGGAAGTGTTTGATAAGGTACTTTAAGGATAGGAGAAGGTGTATGAACATCAGGAAACAAGTTTTGCCGGTGATTTGACCATCCAAGAGAAATTGGCTTCAAAACCCTAGGAGAGGGAAATGACCTTGCCTGGGTGGCAACTGAAGCATGGACCAGGTGTAAAATGACTCTAATACACTAATATGATAATGAAAACCATATGAATGATGATAGACTCAGCTGAATAGTGACATGGACTGAAATTTAGGCAAACCCTAGACCTAATGCCTAGTGACCAAATTTTGCTTGAAGACTCACTGAAATGACAAAATTTGACCTTGACACTTCAAAATCACTATGTAAGAGCACATTTGATCACTGGAGGAAGGCTGTAAAGACTGACACTAACAGAGTACAAAGGGGATTGCACTCTGTCATGCCAAATCTGTTTAACAAATCTCCAATGTATTTCTTTTGAGAAAGAAATATGGACTTTGGATGTTGGGTTACTTCAATGCCAAGATAGTAATGAACATAGCCCAAATCAGTCATTTCAAAAAAATTCCTAATTCTTTCTTTATGGATGCAATATAGCTTTCATTATTCCCTTTCATTAAAAGATCATCTACATATACCACAAGATATACAACTGTTTTTCCAACTTTCTTGACAAATAAAGTTGCATCATCAAGATCAAAATGATTGAAGTTGAGTTTCAGAAGATGCTCAGTTAGTTTTTCATACCAGGCTCGTGGTGCTTGTTTGAGGCCATACAAGGAATTCACAAGTTTGCATACTTTGTGTTCATGTCCTTTCATAGCAAATCCTTCAGGTTGGGACATAAAAACATTCTCTTTTAGATCTCCATTCAAGAATGCAGTTTTTACATCCATTTGATGGACTTTCCAACCGTTCTGAGCAGCTAGTGCAAAGAGTGTCCGGATGGTGGCCCATTTTGTTGTGGGGGCAAAAGTTTCTTCATAATCGACCCCTTCCTTCTATGCAAAACCTTTTGCCACAAGCCTAGCTTTGTGCTTGTCAAGTGAGCCATCAGCTTTGTACTTGTTCTTGTAGACCCACTTGCAGCCAATTGGTTTTGTTCCAAATGGAGGATCAACGAGCTTCCAAGTGCCATTCTTTATGAGGGCATCATACTCCTTCTGCATCGCTTCTTTCCATTCATCATGAGAAGCAGCTTCTTTGAAGGAAGTTGGTTCAAAATCTGTAGACAAGTTCAATTCACAATCATAAGTAACATCCATATCAACAGGTGAATTAGAGTTATCTACATCACCTCCATCTTGTCGGTTTGTATTTCTGGTTCCTGTTTTTCCAATTTCATCAGGATGAACACTTTCAAGTGTCTTTGTCAGCCACTTTGGGGGACCTTTCTGAGATGGTCCAGGCTGCTCTGTTGATTGAGTTGGGTTTGAATCAAAATTAAGTCTCCCAATTCTATCAATTACATCACTTAAAGCATCATCCGTTGTTGGAGTGTCATGCAGGGGAGATTGTTCTTCAGAAGAAGAAGATTCCACATGTTGATCTAGTATAGGAATCCCCCCTTCAAGATGTGGAATCTGATTATCAAACTCTTGAAATGATTTTGGTTTTGTGAATCTATCCAAGCGATCAAGTTGCCGCTCAACAACACTTTCAGATTTGGATGATTCAAGAAAAATGACATCTCTAGATAAAACAAACTTTTTATTTACTTCATCATAGAGGCGGTATGCTTTAGATGTGTTTGAATACCCCAGGAAGATACACTTACGACTTCTAGCACCAAGTTTGTTTCTATGTACCTTTGGTATTAAAGCATAACAGGTGGAACCAAATATCCTGAGATGTTTTACCGAAGGAACATGTCCATACCACAATTCATAAGGAGTCTTGTTTCTTATAGCACTAGATGGACATCTATTCTTTATATATGCAGCACATAGAACAACATCATCCCAAAACATTGTCTTTACATTTTTGAAGAAAAGCATGGATCGTACCATATTCAAAATTGTTCTGTTCATTCTTTCAGCTACACCATTCTGTTGAGGATTATAAGGCACAATTGTTTGATGTTTAATCCCATGTTGGCGAAGATAGTGTTCAAATTCATTTGATGTATATTCTTTTCCATTATCGGTGCGAATAGACCCAATATGAGATTGTGCATCATTTTCAATCCATTTATGAAAATTCTTGAATGTTTGAAAAGCATCAGATTTGTTCTTCAATAAATAAACCCAACACATTCTGGTGTAATCATCAATAAATGTCATGATATATTTATTTCCATTTGCAGAAGAAACAGGCATTGGACCACATAAATCTGAATGAATGAGTTCAAGCTTCCTATGTGCTCTTGAATGTGAATCATGAAAAGACTGTTTGCTATGCTTTCCTAGAATGCAAGCATCACATTGCTTATGTTTTCTAGGAATTGTAGGCAAACCAGCAACACCATTTTTCTTCAACAAGCGGAGACTATCATAGTTTAAATGTCCAAATCTAGCATGCCATAATAAACTTGATGGAAGTGTACCTTCTTCATGATGAGAAATATATGAAAAATGTTGTGCATGAGCAGAGGTTCCTTGCAGTTTAAGAAGTCTTTCTTCTTCTATACCCCTCATGACAAGTGAATAGTCAGATGCCTTTCTTACCTCAAGCTTTCCATCAAACATATGAATGGAGTGACCTTGCTGGCGGATGTGGACCAGGGACAACAAGTTTCTCTTGAGATGTGGGAGATATAGAACATGATCCAGAAGAAAGTCTGGAAGACCAAGCAGTTTAAGCCTGATTGTGCCAAGCCCTGATGGCTTGATTTTTTACTGATCTGCAAAGTATACTGCTCCATCAACATTGTCAGTGAAATCTTCAAAAAAGCTTTCCTATGAGTCATATGACAGGTTGCCCCTGAATCAAGCAACCAGTCATTTTTCGAAGAAGCAAGTGAAGCATTAAACAAATCTTCATTTACTCCAATGTTACATTGTGCCTCAATATAGTGAGCGGATTCAGGTGCTTTACCTTTGTCTGTGTCATCAGTTTTACCTTTCTGCTGATTTCTTTTCTGCACAATCTTTTCCCATGGTAGCTTGCATGTAGAAGCATCATGTGATCCATTTCGTTTACAGCGAATGCAATGCAGATCTGCCTTTTCTACTTGAGAATGTCTGCCCCCCTGCCTCTGAAGTATCTTCCTCTTCCTCTTCGTCCACCTCTTCCTCTTGTACAATCTTGAGCAGGATGCTTTTCTTTATGAGCAAGGCAAACAGTCTCTTCAGAAGATTCAGGAACTGTTTTCTTTCCAAAGGCTTTCTCTCTTTCAGCAAACTTTTTCACAAGAGAGTCAAAGGTTATATCTTTAAGATTTCCATTTGCTTGTAAAGACTCAAGATAATTGGAGTAGGTAGGATAGAGTGCTTTGAGAAAGGCAATAAGAGAGATATCCAGCTCAACCTTAGTGGATTTAATATCATGCGTTATAGACTTTATTTCAGATGCAAGAGCAAGAGGATCATTATTTTTCAGTTCAAGAGTGAAGAGTTTAATCATGAGTTGAACAACTTCTAGTGCAGAATGTGTATCATAGAGTTCTTTCAGCTTTTGTAAAGCTTCAAAGGCAGTGGAATAGGATGAAATATGACGACTTACTTCTTCATTTACAGATGCTGCGATCAATGCATAGGCTTTACTGTTCTTGTTTTCCCAAATGACAAGTTCTTTATCTGATGTAGGTTGCACAGGGTCTTTGTCTTCTTCTCCGACACACACTCCTTTCCACAACTCATTGTAGATGAGGGTGTGTTTTACCATCCGAGACCATTCAGAATAGTTCTCCTTGCCAGTGAGAACTATTCCGACCATAGAAATGATTGAATGCATTCTGTAAAAGAATATCTCTGCCAAAAAAAAACTTTTGTTGATAAAAAAAACTTTTGCTGAAAAAGAAAATCCTTATGCCACAGCCTTATGCACTTTATTTTCTTCCTACGTTTGATAGAAGCATCAGCATTTCTCATTGCAATATTACTATGTTTGAAAAATGCACAATGGATCACTTCACTTCATTCTATTAATATATCACTTCAATATATTAAAAATGCGCAAGGGATATATCACTTCAATATATATATCAAAACTATTATGAAAGCAGCGCAACAAAACTTTTGAATGATACAAATGTTTTGAACAATACTGAACACTTTCAACTATCTCAGCAGCTTCGTGTCAAGAATGCATGGAGAACGACCCTCTCGATCCTTTCCGTTCCAAGTATAAGCATCTGTGTGTGCATACTATAATATTCAATGTCTATACAGCTGACAGCTAATAACTCGTTTCAAATACATGCATACAATAATATCATCATACAATATCTTTATGCCTTGGTCCCGCTGAGCATATTTTGAAACATCAAAGTTTATGAGAGAAATATGATTGGCGCAGTTCTCAGGAACTTGTTCCGGTAGAGCTCAATCTGTTCCTGTACTTAAAAATATTTCAATAGTATCTATAGAGACTAAGCTTCGCTATACAAGAGAATATGTATCAACAAGGGTACCGAAAGAAAGCATTCTTGAAGTAAAATGCGTGGTTCCATCTAAATTGCACACGAGAGAGTAATAAAAATATTGCACTGTCGCGCCATATAACATTATATGTCCATCTTCAAACAGCTTCAGCAAATCGGAAAAAAACGAGTTTGAGCCAACAGTCCCTTATATTAACTCCTGCCAATCATTGAATCCATTCATGGTATTCATAGCTCTGCTAGCCGAGGCCTGAAATCACGTGTCGGAGGTCACCGCGTTTGAATCAAATCCATTCGCAATGGTTCTCCCAACCAAGAAATTGCTGGGGGTGAGGAATCCTGGTAAGAAATGCCAGAAGCGGAAGCAGAATAAAAATCAGCTTCAAGGATTTCTAAACAATGTGGTGGATGGTTTGAAATCCGTCAATGTGGTGGATAGTTTGAAATCCGTGGCCAAATCATTCAAAGGTGCCCATCACACGGTGTTTAGAGTGCTAGCAGAATGGCTGGAATTGGACCGGGTTTCCCATCAAAGGCAGGCACTAACAGACAAAAAAGAGAGTACAACTGTTGTTACAAACGCCATTTTGCCGCCCATGGTGGGTTGGGATTTGAAGATGCAGAAGAAGACGATAGTTTTAGATTTGGATGAAACCCTAGTTCATTCAAGCGAAAAGCGTGAAGCGAAAGAGACCTTTCAAAAAACTGGGAAATGTGAGATCAAACGGAATCTGAGAGGAGCATTGTTGGAGAGGTAAATCCCCTCTGCAGACAGAGGCGATCCCACTAGCCCAAAATGGGACTAGCAACAATCAAAACACGCTATTACGCAAGTTCCTAGTTGTATATTAAAAGCAGATGACGAAAACCAAACTGGAGTCCAACGCTAATGTCGAATACGAGTTGACAATCCCGCTCCCTTGCTCCGGAAGGTCACAATCCTTGCGATCCCCGCGTATGGATACCTGCACATGCAAAGGACGAAACAAGAACAAGCGTAAAATCCACTAACATACAACTATATTTCAGTCAGAAAGGAAATAAACCAAACATTATCATGATGAACAAAGAGATTGGAACCATAACAGTAGTCGTTTATTAATGAAATAATAAGCAGAGAAAGATACAACCAAGGTTCTGACGTTGAACCTATCCTCTGGCTGGGCGAGCAGCTATATATGTCTTGCAATAGACCTTCTCTCTCTCAGGATTCCGGCAGCATAACCTCCCTATGCTTGAAGACTCTTACTATCACTCAGAACAAGCATAATCACAACTAGCAATACTCCAAAAACTAGCTTGTCTAATGCATGAGGATAGACTTTTATAGATGAAGAAGGGAGGAAGATACAATGTACCAGGACACTCATTGTGGATTAACATTATCTCCGAAAAGCCACTGTGGATAGATGTCAAGGATAGATGATGACTCTCGACCTCTATCAGATGGATTTTATCCTCAAAAGACTTCGTGATCCGAAGGGAAAAAACATATGAGTGCGCGTTTGCCAAAAATCATTACCAAACTTGGTTGGCGCGAGTGTTGTTCTAAGACAGAGCGCCAATGGTCGCACCCTCTTTGGAGGATCTCAGTGATTGGCGCGGATAAGACACTGTGGACCTGCGCCAATGGAAAAAGGGCACTTTTCAGGGAACATGAAGTACATACTCAGGGGAACTTAATGCAAGTGTTTTTAGACTATGTCACTGCTCACAGGTCCCGGAATGCGTCCTCCAATGTATGGAAACAGGGGTAACAGGGACGGTGACCAACGGTGACAAATTACTGTGTAACAGATGCCCCCTAAAGCATGAGGCCCGAGAGAGAGAGAGGGGTGAAATGCTTTACAAGAACACATGTAGCTGCCGCCGATAATTTGCATTGAGAAATACAATTGATAGCTCCAATACATGATGTACGTGGTATGGTCGCAGCCATCCATAAGAGAGTACATGATAATCTAGATCCATAGTATGGGTGCAGCCATCTGGTTAGGATCAATGAATTGACTCAGGTATGGTCGCAGCCATCCAGTGAATGAGTCATATATCAAGAATCACGCCTGGATTACAACAGACACAATCCAGGGTCTTGCGCTCCATCTCGACCCGAACAGAAGTACAAGTTCAAGCATGTGAACATGTGAGCTGAAGTCGAACATGCATGAACATCGTCTGATTACCAGTCAATATTGGAAATTGTTAACAGACGCGAGAGGTACCATCAATAATGACAATGGCCCTCAAGGTACTATAGGTACAATCTACGGCGTGTGAATTAGTGATCTGAAGTCGAACACCCGTAGAATCATTCGATCGGAGGCCAATGATGAAAACCTCACGTCGAACACGAAGAACCTGCCATTGAGGCATGCAGGCTCCAAGGCACCGGCAGGGAGTCTCTAGATCAGCTTCCTGGATAATGAGCTGAAGTCGATAGGAAGTGACCTTGATCGAAGGTGGGCCATAATGTTTCCCACATCATCGACACGAGACAAAGAGATAATGTTGTGAATCAAGATTGGACGAGCTATCAGAGGGAGGTTGTTTCTTTGCAGAGGTCAACTTCTCTTGAACATATCGGTGGCACATTAATGGAGTTGGCAGTATTTGAAATCAATGTATCAAAGGTCATGATGACGAGGCAATGAGTAGATGAGGGGTCAAATAGGGGTACCCAAGTCCATGGAAGCAAGTGAAAAATATGAGATGAGATATCCCCACCCCGGACACGAAAGCAGAGAAGTGCCATGTTCAAGAGCGACATACTGCCGACACGACGGTAATTATGGTTCCTTTTTTCCCCCCGCCATTTCTAGAGAGTACCCCAATTATTTTTAACAAGCTTGATGGGGATAGCATATGCTTGTGGTACGTCATTTCGACAAAGTCCGATGTCATCAGGTTTTAACGAGTCTGACAAAGGAAGAACTCGGCGTCTTTTCATGTTTAGAGAGTTTGAAACGACAGCAGAAAAGGAAACTCCAGGGGTGTCCTTTTTCGTAAAGTTGTGTCTCTCGGGCCCGAAAAAAGTATAAAATAATGCTCGAAAGAACCGCCCGACCATTACGATCGAGGAGTACTTTTCATAAATAGTGATTTCGACTTGAAAAAGTAAAAAAGCGATCAAAATCACGTCGTTCCGTAACCATTAACGAGTTTGAAACGACAAAAACCCGGTAATCTTTTTATGTTTTAACGGTCGACAAAAAGAACTTAAAACAACCGCCCCATATTAACGTTTAACGAGTCAAGAGGAGCGACTCGGCAATCTTTTCCTCTTTAAATGGTCAGAAAAGAGCTGAAAGCAGACCTTAAAGTAACCTTTCCTCATGTTTTACCGAGCTTGAAAAATTCAAAAAAGAAGCTCGTTTGATTGCTTTGAATTGCACCAACCCTTGTCATCATACAAAAACGGCGTAATACCCACTTTGACATAAAAATATCCCAAAAATACTCAAAAAATATCATTTCTAATGTATTTTTAGGTCAAAAAATGCTATAAATAGTGAAATGGTAAAAATAAAATTACTTTTCACTTTTTACCTTGTGAGTTTACCATTGGAGGGTTTTGGGTGCAAATTTCAACTGCTGATTGCGATCAATCCAAGAGATCATTCGAGCCGCCGTCTGGAACAGGTAAGAGGCCTCATCCTTAGCTTTGTTTTCATTCCATTTTTTAAGATTTTCATCCACAATTTAGTCCCCTGCAAGAGGATTTGCAATTTTATAGGGTTCCGCCATTGGCGCGAGTTTCCCGCACGGGATCGCGCCAATGGCATTTTTTACCCAAAGGGGTCGCGACCTTGGTGCGACTGTTTTAGAAACAGTCGCGCCAACCGCGCGATCTCAATTTGTCACAAATTTGACCGGTAAAATTGCAAATTCTCTTCAATTTTGACTTCACCAATGATCTAACGGTGGAAATTTCAACTTTGTGGTTGCAGGGATTCGTCAGAATGTCTACAGAATGGAGAGAAAGAGAGCATGATGTCGTGGATGCCATGGTAATGGAGGATGATGCATGCATGGATGCTCTGAGAGACTGTGGCTTGAAAAAGTTTTTCCTCACCTCATATTTACGTGCACAACCCGAGCTGTTACGATTCATAGTGGATGCTTGGGATACAGAGGATCAGGTATTTCGCCTGAAAGACCAGACATTGGAGTTAGATGTTTCGGATGTCTATTTTATTACTGGTCTATCGCGGCGAGGTGCACGACCCATCTTGACTGGTAGCAGGCCCTCCGGTGAGAAGATGGGAGAGGTGATGGAAAGAGTTTGTCCGGGGGCACATTTTGGATCAAATAGTGCCAAAGTGGACATTATCACGGTTCCCGATCTGGTACTCCGGGTGATTTTATTCACTATTACCCGGACAGCTGGGGTACAAGCGCCCCATGAGGCCAGCGAAAATCATTTGTTGTTGGCCACTGAGTGTCTCCAGCCTACACTGTTTGATTGGGCCACAGCAGTGCCAACAAACATCAAAAGGCAGCTTACCAAGTGTAAGCGTGATGGGAACAACCAGTTTGGCTATGGATCTATTATAGTGACTTTCTTCCTGGAGCGACTGCCGATATTCCGGGTACCGGGAGGTATAGTGGCAGATCCAGTGCCACGGGAGCCGAGGTTGAATCGATGGGCAGAGCTTATGCCCAGAGGAGGAGGGGGCCAACAGATGTCCTAGAGGCCCGAGTTCTTTATCTGGCTCCGTCACCAGATGATTGTCATCGAGGACTGGCCCTATGCGGGCACGGATTTTACTGGAGATCCAGACCTCCCATTGCCTGAGGGAGAGGACTGGGACGAGGAGCTAGGTAAGAACTCTTTGTGTTTTTAATGTTTTTACATATTCAAGTTTTTTGCAATACATGTCCGTCTCTGACAACCTCTATATATATGTATGCAGATGTTGGTGCAGAGCGACCAGCTGACTTGCCTCATAACGTACGGAGAGCACAACCTGCAGCCGACCTTCAGGCAGAGGGTGATGAGGGTGACGACCTGGTACAGAACCTTGAGGCACTGACTCGAGGTATTCCAGATTATGGCAGGTTGGCAGACGTGCCTAGAGCGTACCAGAGACACACGGTGGGAGTATCTACTCGCGTCCATCGTCTGTTGAGACGCTTGGTGCGGGCGGTGACATGCTATCATGAGCATCACCGTGATTAGACGCCTAGGTTTCATTTTTGCACGTTTTTTGAGGAACATGTTATCAGCGGCTGTATGAGTTTTGGACATGTATTATTTTTTGGATTATGTAATGCGCGGGGCACAAACATTATGACATACCCGTATATATATACATATGCCTATTTCTAGATGGATCTTTTCTTCATATGATGATGTGTTTTATATGTTATGCAACTGTTTGACACACATGTGATCTAATGTATCTACTGCATAACAAACGACCCATTATGGAATATATTTACACACACATATATATTTTATTTTTACAAAAGCTTGAAAACACACATGGCAACCACGTATGCAAACTATGCTTTGATAGGAGATTTTATTTTTATACAAGCTTAAAAGCACATGATACATATGCAAACTATGCTTGATGGTAAAAAAAAACGGGCATGCCCCCCAGCAACGTGTCTCAATTCGAGGTACATGACCCCCAAGCTTTAGTCCATTGAAAATGGAGTGAAGGTTGACATAATAGTAATTGCGCTCGAATTGTACGAGCTCATGTATCAACCGGGAAATGAACTAGCCTTGAGACTCCTTGTTTCATTTTTTAGCGAGCTTGACACAAGACAAGGAACTATGCTCCATCTCAACTTCATCATAATGAATGGGAAGGGGAGGATTCCAAGGGTGCCGCTCCGGAAGGAAGGCCAAGATCTTGGAAATTAGGGCCTAATGCCCCCAGGACACTATGCTTGACAGCGGGATTGCTAGTTACAGGCATGGGATAGGTGGCCACGTAGTTGACCTGCGGTGGGGCAGATGTAACTGGTGGATGGGAACCAGGAGGGGATGACGACTGAGCAGGGGGGGGACCCGTGGACTAACGAACGATAATTGATCGATAGTCACAATTCTTCCATCGTGTGGAAAGCAAACCACACGGAAAAGTGAAGAAATGAGGGCCCCCATGGCATAAACATAGTCACGACCAAGGAGAAGATTGAAATCTAAAGCACCTTGGGTAACCCATACGTCTATATAGACGGTCTTGCCTCCCAAAGTAATAGGGAACTGTGGAAGGAGCCCTAATGGTTGGCTAGTTCCTCCGTCAAAAGCAGTCAGATTCGATGCTACGGGCACAAGCTGTGGGGAACCCAAAGCTTGCCAAGTAGTGGCAGACATAAGACTAACAGATGCACCCTCATCCAAAACAGTGCCAGGTATGGCCTTGTCATAGGCGTGTACCGTGACCCAAAAAGGCACATGGGATGGGAGGCGGAAGGTAGTCAAATGTCTCCAGTCGAAGGAAGCGACTGAACTACTTGGTGGGGGAATCGTATGATTGCCCCCTGCTCTAAAGAGAGCGAAGTAGGACTCTCGGAAACGGCTGGGATAGGAGAGTCGTTGCCAGACTTAGGAGAATCTGAGGAGACGAGAAGAACATGAGAATGATGCTCTTCCGAAATAGAGTGGTCGGCGGGTGGTGAACTCGAGTCGACACTCTTGCCGACCAATGGTTGGTCGGGAATAGGCTTGGCAGAGCCAGATTCAGGAAGAGGAGGCTGGACAAGAGAGGAATCTTGGTTGAATTCTTTGTCAGCAGGGGAACGTTCTGCAATTGCAGAAAGACTTTGATAACCAGTAGGAAGTTGGGTTGAGGGAGCTGTAAGACTTTCCAATACAATAGAGGCTGTATCCATGAATGGACAAAGGTGAAGGGGATGATTGCCTTCACAAAGTTTACAAGGGATTCGAATCTTTTCTTTTCCCTTACCGTTTCCAGGTGATAAGGTAACATCGCCATGATGTCCAGAGGACGATGCAGGGCGGTTCGGATCATGAGACCATACTTCTAAAACCCTGGGAATGCCAGGACAATCGCAGAGAAGGTGGTCTTCCTTGCACAACTTACAAGGAAATTTGACCTTCCGCGGAGGAGCACAAGGCGGCTCGACTTGGGTTATACCTTTAACCTCTGGTTTAGGAGTCTTCTTCTTCTTTGTCTTCTTCTTCTTCTTCTTAGCCACCTGGTTACTTGAATCCAAAGTTTCACCAGGCGAAGTAGAAGATGAGGACGCAGCAATAGGCGAAGAAGGGGAGGGGTCCACCTTGGAATCAACATGATGTTGTTCAGGTGGAGGAGGTGGTGGTGGAACAGGGGTTATCACACTCGAGACCACCGAGTTTGAAAACAACCATATGGGCAAACTGATGGTTAACCCAGGCAAAGACAAAGTTGCGATATACTGAACACCGACATTTCCAACAGCAGGAAATGGACTAGGGTTTCCATCAGGGGGAACACCTTGGCCGGTGGACTCAGGGAAGGATGCCATTGAACGAGAAAGAATCCTACTCAAGCTAACGCAAACAAAATCTTGTTGGGTAAATGTTATTGTGGCCAAATAAATTTTAAGACGCAAAGACACAACTTGACCTTTTCATGTTTTAAGAGTCGAGAAAAGGACAAAAGATGACTCTAGTCTCCTTCGAATGTTTAATGAGCACGAAGTGACAAGACGCTCACAGGCACCTTTTCTTTTAAGGAGTCCGAAAAGGATCAAAAGTGACTACTCTGGAGACTCTAGGCAAAAAGGTTTACCAAACAATCCGTAAAACTGCTTATACACCTCGGCAAACAGATGAAAACCAAGGACTTCCCGTACTGCAGTCAATCTTTCTGAATGATGTGTTCAGTGCATTACAGCTTGTAAGGCGGCAAACTCGGCTTCCTATGGATAAAGGATGATAGCCTAGTGGGGTCTCCCGTATATACGTGACGGTACGTGGGAGCTCAGTCCGTACTGGTACTTATTGCCTCTCAGGAGGAATCACCCACCATCAGCGAGGCAATAGTTACCAGGTTTAAAGACGCCGGAACACGTCTCTAGCCTAGACCTCTAGAATATGTGCATTAGGTTCTGATGCGTTGTTAGGTTCATTTGGTTTATTTTACAGTTGATCTTCAATTAAGTTTCAGTTTTTTGGTCCTACCGCATGTAATATCTCAAACTTCCTAAATGCACACTATATGCCAAAATTATACCATTTCGTTCAATGAATTCTAACTACAGGAGAGTTGAGATTTTCAAACAAACAAAATGGATAATAAGCAAACAACAAAGATCCTAATGCAGCTAATAACAAGAAATAAAACTTTTCCTTTTCCTTTTCTTTTTAAAAGCAACAAATAACAACAAATGCTAACTAATAGAATGCAAAAAGATATTTTGTTTTTCTCTTTTTAAAATGGCATAAGGCATTTAAACAAATTTCATGAGATATTAACAGGCATAAACAAACAAAAATCACTCAATGTAAGGCGAACCAAATCTGAAACACCAAAATGAACTGTCAAAACAACAAAAAGCGCACAAACCTTCAATGAACCATGTGATCTAAGTTCAAATGAAGTCAAGCAAAATACAAACAAGCTAGAAGTGAAGTGCTTAGAAGCACGAAATAACAAGCTTTAACAACTACTAGAACGGTGCGGAAAACAACCAAACAGTTGACTGGGTAATCAAACCAAAACTTCCCACAGAAGGCTTGACATGCAAAGCCCCTAGATGCTCTAGGGCTATGATACAAAATCAAGAGAAATAAGCAAACAACTGAAGGATAAAGGTAACAACCAGTCACACAGAGGTCCAACACACTTCCAGAAGCTGTAAAAGATGTACAAAAACTAAAATCTGAGCTTAAGGAGCTTTCAACTAACAAATTGGAAAAATTCACAGAGCTGGCGCGACTGTGAACCTGCAACTTGCGCTACTCAAGAATTGGTGCGATTTGTTGTTATGCAACATGCGCCAACTGGCGCGACTGTCAGAGGAAAAAACGCGCCAACCGCGTTTGCTGACCCCAAAAAAAAATACAATAACTCAGGGTCTGGTCAACAGTTCTCAGACAGGTTTAAAAGCAGAAAAAAACTTCAAAGTTGACCCAGAAAGCTCATTCATTCAAGCAGGCAAGAGAAAACGAACATGCAAGACAAAACTCCAAGTTGTTTGGTTCATAAACCAAACCGGAGATCGACTGAAGTGGCGTTGATCTACTCCGCTAATGCAAAGCAATAACGTTTCAAAGGCTGCCTGGCCGTGCTTCAGACTCCGTCCAAGGTTTATGAATCAAACAACAAATAGCTCCTCCCCAGTGGAGTCGCCAAATTGTTGGAGAGGTAAATCCCCTCTGCGGACAGAGGCGATCCCACTAGCCCAAAATGGGACTAGCAACAATCAAAACACGCTACTACGCAAGTTCCTAGTTGTATATTGAAAGTGGATGACGAAAACCAACCTGGAGTCCAACGCTAATGTCGAATACGAGTTGACAATCCCGCTCCCTTGCTCCAGCAGGTCACAATCCTTGCGATCCCCGCATATGGATACCTGCACATGCAAAGGACGAAACGAGAACAAGCATAAAATCCACTAACATACAACTATATTTCAGTCAGAAAGGAAATAAACCAAACATTATCATGATGAACAATGAGATTGGAACCATAACAGTAGTCGTTTATTAATGAAATAATAAGCAGAGAAAGATACAACCAAGGTTCTGACATTGAACCTATCCTCTGGCTGGGCGAGTAGCTATATATGTCTTGCAATAGACCTTCTCTCTCTCAGGATTCTGGCAGCATAACCTCCCTATGCTTGAAGACTCTTACTATCACTCAGAACAAGCATAATCACAACTAGCAATACTCCAAAAACTAGCTTGTCTAATGCATGAGGACAGACTTTTATAGATGAAGAAGGGAGGAAGATACAATGTACCAGGACACTCATTGTGGATTAACATTATCTCCGAAAAGCCACTGTGGATAGATGTCAAGGATAGATGATGACTCTCGACCTCTATCAGATGGATTTTATCCTCAAAATACTTCGTGATCCGAAGGGAAAAAACATATGAGTGCGCGTTTGCCAAAAATCATTACCAAACTTGGTTGGCGCGAGTGCTGTTCTAAGACAGAGCGCCAATGGTCGCACCCTCTTTGGAGGATCTCAGTGATTGGCGCGGATAAGACACTGTGGACCCGTGCTAATGGAAAAAGGGCACTTTTCAGGGATAATTTGCAGAAGGTGTCTTCAGGGAACATGAAGTACATACTCAGGGGAACTTAATGCAAGTGTTTTTAGACTATGTCACTGCTCACAGGTCCCGGAATGCGTCCTCCAATGTATGGAAACAGGGGTAACAGGGACGGTGACCAACGGTGACAAATTACTGTGTAACAAGCATGTCAAAGGGGCACAATGGCTTTTGCAAGTAGACTTGGAAGCCTGCTTAGAGCCAACGGCAGAGATAGTCGGAAGCGGAGCGGAATTCCACAACGTCCTCAATGAAATGTAACTGATGCGCAGAGAATTAAACAGTCAGAGCAGAGCAGCGCTCAGGATGTCAGAGCAGAGCAGCGCTCAGGAGAGAGCAGTGCTCAGGTATGAGCAGCGCTCAAAACAGCAGGAGTTACAACTATTTCTGGGACCTGTGCTCTGATACCATGTCAGGCCAGGGTAACTCCAGAATGAGCAGGAGATAAAATTGATATTTTTATTCATTAGCTAACTCACATTTATATACATGAATACAACGGATCAGTTCATCTTCTTGATGACTGTCCAGTTCACCCATCCGTTTCGGATTAGGTGTCAACGAATTCCTGAGAATTCATCTGAAGAGGTACAGACGTATGAGGTAAGCCTAAACGATGCAGAATCATTATATGCTGACACCATTTATTATCTTAAGAACGGGTATGCTCCATCACACTAAGAAAAGAGCTCTGAGATTGAAAGCTAATCAATACCAGCTCATAAATGATGTTCTGTTTAAAAGGAATTATGATTCTGTGCTCCTTAGGTGTCTTGAGAAAACTGAAGCCGAAAAGGTTTTGCAGGAACTCCACGATGGACCAGCAGGCGGACACTATGCTGGAGATGCTACTGCACATAAAATCTTGCGTGCAGGATATTATTGGCCCACGCTGTTCAAAGACTCACACAGTTACGTGAGGAAATGCCAAGTCTTCCATACTGCTGCAGGGAGACAAAAGAAACTGTCCATGCCACTACAGCCGGTAAACATCGAGCAACCATTCAGTCAGTGAGGCTTGGACATAATAGGTGAGATCGTTCCTCACTCTTCTAAGCAGCATAGGTACATCCTCACGGCAACAGATTATTTTACTAAATGGGTAGAAGCAGTTCCTCTCAAGACAGCTAATTCTGAAAACATTATTGAATTCATAGGTCAATTTATAATCACTAGGTTTGGATTTCCAACGGCCTTAATGTTTGATAATGCCTCGTACTTTTCTGGAAATACAATGACTGAGTTTGCACATAAAAGAGGGTTCAAGCTGAAATATTTGGCCAAATACTATCCGCAAGGTAATGGATTGGCTGAATCGACAAATAAAAACCTGATCAGGATTATTAAAAGAACAGTTGACCAGAACCAAAATAATTGGCACAAAGCCTTGGTGAATGCTTTATGGGCAGATAGGATAACGAAGAAAGCTTCAATCGGCACTTCTCCCTTTAATTTAGTTTATGGGAAAGAAGTGGTTCTTCCAACTCACTTAGTCATCCCCTCTTTGTCTTTAGTACAACACATCAATGAGGTATCTACTTCCTCCATACAACTAAGACAAATGGAAATAATTAAATTAGAAGAACGACGAGAACAAGCTAAGAAAACCCATGCTCATCACCAAGCGCTGATAAAATCCTCTTTTGACTCAAGCATAATGACCAGAAAGAATTTTCAGATGGGAGATTTAGTTTTGAAATGGGATAAGGCTCATGAAGAAAAGGGAAAACATACAAAATTTCAGAAGATGTGGCTTGGTCCTTTTCAGATTGTAGAAGTCATAGGCCCATCAACATTTGTGTTGCAGGATTTAGCAGGTCGAAGGGATTCTTTGCCTGTTAATGGACAGAACCTTAAAATATATTTTCCATAGAAGATAACTCTTCTAATTTGTAGGATAGTTTAGTTTTTATTTGTTTTTCTCTTTCTTATAAATAAAACCAGTTGTAGATGGTTACTAAAGGGGTTCATGAAAAAGACACCAATTCTCTTTCAGATTTTGAGCTTTTTCGCTTGTATAAGTAGCAAATTTTTTTGAAAAATCTGATCTTTATTATTGACATGTAGAGTTAACTTTAGCCTAGATATGATACTAGTCTCAACTTCAAAAAAAATTGATGAAAACAACCTCTGGTAAAAGGAAAAATTGTTTCATATCAGCACAATGAAAGGTATCAATAATAAAATAAATATTCTCTGTAAAACTGTTGTTTTCAAACTCTATTATTGTCGTCCAGAGCTTTCTTAAGGAAAAACAATGACTTCCTCCCTGCTAAAGGAAATCGCAGCATTCAGAGAAACAATCCGAGAAAACACTGTATCTCAAAGAATAAGAGGTCTCATCACAAGCCGGCTTATCATGATCACATATATTATAACTTGCTGACTTTTCCAATACTGTCCACCAAAACAGGGCAACGACTCAAGATTGTTGCAATCAAAAGACAAGGGGTCTCATCACGAGCCATCTTGTTCAACAAAAGTGTAAATCAAGTGAATGACTGTGTCATAATTTGGCCACCAAACCAAGACATTGTTCTTTAGAGAATAAAAAAGGAAAAAGTGTCAAAAGGGGTTTTCTCTGAAAAGTTGTAAATAACCTTAAGCAGGATAAAGGATCATTGTTGGGTAACAGGTAACCCTGTCGAGGCTATGGATGCTTGCGGGCAGCAGAGGCTCTACCTACGACAAACGAGCATATTTTAAAAGCCAGCACACAGAGAAGACCTTATTTTATCTTTAAAAGACCAAGTAATGTCTGGTGTGAATACAAGGACTAAGCCTGAGGAAACAAACAATTGGAATATGAAAAGGTTGAGACAAAATATCATTGATAGGATAAGGCGTAATGTACTCTATCTGTCCATAACAAAATTTAGATGTATGAAAATTTTTCTGCTCTGGAAGTGAAAATTCAATAGAAAAGCAGAGATAACTGGTTCTTCACAGTGAATCGCCATTGTTGTGGCCACCAACAACCCCCCTCTTTGTTTGGTATTAGCAATAACACCAAGCAAATGGGGACCCTTAATAAAAATCCAAAAAAAACATTTTATCAAAGTTTTTGTATTTTTGACTCCCTAAAAGCTGTATCGCATCGCGAGAAGAGAGTGAAACGTTTTCCTATGCACATAATAAGCTGCGAAGAAGCGACGCGAAATTCATCGCATTGCATATATTATGAAGCACTCTTAAATGAAAAAACTTAAGGAATCTCCGACGGCCGATATGCGACGTCGCATATCGCAACATCGCATAAGCAGCACACAATGATTGAATACTAAGTGCGATGTGCGATTTGCGATCTGCGATTTTGTGATCTGCGATGAATGCGATCGTCAATTTCTGCGATGACACATCTTGATGACGTGATCCTTGATACTACGATGCAAGTCGCAGAAATCACCCATCGCAAAATTTCCCCAGCACAGTATTCAAGAAAAGTTGTCTGTAGACCAAAAATTGGGCGTGCGCCTTAAAGGAATTTAATGATTGTACGCCAAAGTATCCAGGAAGGATTGCGTTGTGTTTTTCGAAGAGTCAGTTCATTATGGGTGTCATAATTATGCATTCATTAGAGCTTAAAGCTTTCATGTCAATCTTTTCTTCATTTACTCCTTTCCTTTGTGTAAACTGTAAGACAGCAAATAACATAAAGCAATGTGCAGGAAACATCTAAGGAAAAGGGGAAAGCGTTGATGCTCGGAGAACAGAGAAGAGATGCCTTCACAAACGGATGTCGAATGCAACAGGACCACAGACTCCAGAGTATCACTTAACAGATACTGATGTCAATAGGCCATCCAAAACTCAGAATCAAAGGCGCACGAAAGCAACATGTTTGCAAAAGATCTTGAAGCTTATGCTCGGTAAAGCAAAAAGAAAAAGGCGCAAAAGAGGGAAAACACACCAGAAAAGCCCGGAACAAAGAACGGAGGCAGTTTTCAATACAGAAAATTGTTCAGAGAGCAAAGTCCCTGACTTATTCAGTCATTCGCAAGGCCGGAAACCGAAATAGCAAAAGCAGAATCAGTTTGAGAGAAATTTGGGTTATTACCAAGTATACACACAGTGTATACACCAAGCCAGAAGGAAGATTTTCGAAAATATCTTCTAATTTTCCAGAAAGTGGTGCCAGCGCTTGTTATTTCTATTTTCGTAGCTCAAACGAAAGGAGAAGACGACCAGCCGACTCTTCCCAGGCGAATGTTGCATGCTTACAGCACTAAGGAGCAAATACAGAAACGGTTAGGAATTAGATTCAATTTTTAGAAATAATTTTGCTTTAGTAGAAGGGCGGTCATTTAAAACTGTGTCCTAAATTTATGTAATTAAGATTAATTAGTTAGCAGTATTTAAACCCTTCTCAGGCATTTGGAGAAGGGTCCAGAAATTTGTCAAAAACTTGTCCTCGGAACATGCACTTCTGCACCCTCGGAGGGGGTTTTTTAATGAATGGTTGGATCGAGATTTATCAATATTTGCATTTGATATCTGCTACTGATGTTGCACTTCTGTACTCTTAGTAGATGTTAGAACAAGTAGAGATAAATCGTTGTTGCTTGAAGCTTATGAGTGGAACCAGTCATAAATGGTACTTTTATCTCTTGACCATTTCTGCTTATATTCTTAAAGTGATATACAGTTTTTAGTTGTTTATATGTTAATGCATGAATGTGTGGGTTACCATTTGGCACTTCTGTACGGTGGAGTCATTTATTTGTGTTTGATATATGAATAACTTATTATGCGATATGCTGTTCACAACTGTTTTTCTTAACTTTTTATGCAGAGTGGTTTATCTTAATTGATTTCTATTCTTATGATAGCTGAATGATCTTTATTACCAGTTATTGTTCGAAATCTCTTTAGATCGCATAATAGAAGAAATACACCCTGGGTTAGCGTAGATTAGATGTGTTGTTTCCTATTGGATTAAAGTAGCATAGAGTTAGTTTAGAAGTTTGAATTAAATTAGCTTTAAGTACTCCTAGATCAACATCATCCAACTCTACACACACACACACCCCTTAGATTGGGAAACTGGTCCCATTATCCCCAGTCGGACCCGCTATACCAAACGGATAAGGAGCTGCCAACCAAGGTCCGGACTGGGTGGGTATCCCCCTTCTTGTCGACCCGATTTTCGGGGCTTCAACAGGTGCATAGAAACAAAATTGGTGCTAGAAGTCATAAGTGTATCTTCCTGGGGTATTCAAACACCTCCAAAGCATACTGCCTCTATGATGAAGTAAATAAAAAGTTTGTTGTATCTAGAGATGTAATTTTTCTTGAATCATCCAAATCTGACAATGTTGTTGAGCGGCAACTTGATCGCTTGGATAGATTCGCAAAAACGAAATCATTTCAAGAATTTGATAATTAGATTCCACATCTTGAAGGGGGGATTCCTATACTAGATCAACATGTGGAATCTTCTTCTGAAGAATACTCTCCCACGACTGAAACTCCAACAACGGACGATGCTTTAAGTGATGTAATTGATAGAATTGGGAGACTCAATCTTGATTCAGTCCCAACTCAATCAACAGAGCAGCCTGGACCATCTCAGAAAGGTCCCCCAAAGTGGCTGACAAAGACACTTGAAAGTGTTCATCCTGATGAAATTGGAAAAACAGGAACCAGAAATTCAAACCGACAAAATGGAGGTGATGTAGATAACTCTAATTCACCTGCTGATATGGATGTTTCTTATGATTTTGAATTGAACTTGTCTACAGATTTTGAACCAACTTCCTTCAAAGAAGCTGCTTCTCATGATAAATGGAAAGAAGCGATGCAAAAGGAGTATGATGCCCTCATAAAGAACAGCACTTGGAAGCTGGTTGATCCTCCATTTGGAACCAAAAAAATTGGCTGCAAGTGGGTCTACAAGAACAAGTACAAAGCTGATAGCTCACTTGACAAGAACAAAGGTAGGCTTGTGGAAAAAGGTTTCGAATAGAAGGAAGGGGTCGATTATGAGGAAACTTTTTCCCCCATAGCAAAATGGGCCACCATCTGAACACTCTTTGCACTAGCAGCTCAGAACGGTTGGAAAGTCCATCAAATGGATGTAAAAATTTCCTTCTTGAATGAGATCTAAAAGAGAATGTTTTTATGTCCCAGCCTGAAGGATTTGCTATGAAAGGACATGAACAAAAAGTATGCAAACTTGTGAAGTCCTTGTATTGCCTCAAACAAGCACCGCGAGCCTGGTATGAAAAACTAACTAAGCATCTTCTGAAACTCAACTTCAATCATTTTGATCTTGATGATGCAACTTTATTTGTCAAGAAAGTTGGAAAAACAGTTGTATATCTTGTGGTATATGTAGATGATCTTTTAATGACAGGGAACAATGAAAGCTACATTGCATCCATAAAGAAGGAATTGGGGAAAAGTTTTGAAATCACTGATTTGGGCTATGTTCATTACTATCTTGGCATTGAAGTAACCCAACATCCAAAATCCATATTTCTTTCTCAAAAGAAATACATTGGAGATTTGTTAAATAGATTTGGCATGACAGAGTGCAATCCTCTTTCTACTCCAATGGATAAAAACTTAAAGCTCACATCTATTGAAGGAAAGGAATTTGAGGATGTAACAAAGTATAGACAACTTGTAGGAAGTCTCATCTACCTCACTACTACCAGACCAGACATTTCATTTGCTATTGGAATCCTATCCAGGTTTATCCAAAATCCTTGTGAGGGACATTGGTCTGCTGTAAGAAGAGTTCTAAGGTACTTGAAGGAAACTCAAGACCTTGGAATCAAGTATACACAGGTGGACGACTTCAACTTGATTGGATACTCTGATTCAGACTTCGATGGAGACAAAGAAACTGGGGTATCTACTTCAGGATATGTTATGAGTCTTGGATCAGGAGTTGTCTCTTAGAGATCATGCAAACAATCAGTTCCAGCAGATTCCACAACAGAAGCAGAATACATGGAAGCAACTGAAGCAACGAAAGAAATTGTGTGGCTCAGGAAAATTCTTGAAGATTTGCAGGTAAAACAAGTACAATCAACTCCACTCATGATTGACAACACCTCTGCAATAAAGTTGGCCAAGAACCCAAAGTTCGATGATCGTACAAAGCACATCAATACTAAATATCATCTGATCCGACATCATGTTGAGGCCAAAACAATCCATCTCCATCATTGTTCCACAAATGAGCAAATTGCAGAAATATTCACCAAAGCGCTTGGAAGAGAAAAGCTTGAAAGATTCAGAACGACGCTTGGACTCACCAACATCCCTTCAAATTAAGGGGGGGAATGTTGACACCTAATCCTCTGCGGTTGGGTGAATTTGGAATGTGAACAGTCATCAAAAGATGAACTGAGCAGTCACATTCTTTGTATATAACAATGGCTACCTAATGAAATAAATCGAATCATCTTTTCTGCCTAATGGAGTTACTGCCTGGCCTGACAACCACTCACACAAGTGAATACCCAAAAAGCGACATAAATGTTGAAAAAGACAAGTTGAGGCCACTTACCCATGAATATCTGAGCCGGATGTGTCGAAGAGTCCTAGATGTGGTAATTGATGTCAAAGCTCCAAGATCGATGTGAAAGAATGAGCTCTGATACATTGAATAAATAAGTTTTGGCTCATGATGTTCATGCCACAAATCTAGGAAAAAGCGACACTTGGAAGGAAGTTTCTAAAACAACTTTGCATGTAACATTCGGCTGCTAAAAATAGCTCCTTGAATCATGGGATTCCCTTTGCATGTTTCCTTTTGCTATTCTGGGAAAAGGCAAGTCATGCATGCATACAAGTCAAGTTTCCTTGGTCCCTAGTGGAACTGGTCAACTAGACTGATCATGCATGATGCTACTCAACTGCTTGAGAAAAATGTGCATTTCTGGCTGTGAGCTGGGCTGACTACCCAGGAGGTTTGCATAATTTCTGGGTAGAGCAGCTGACTTCTGCCCAGATTTGCGCAAATTTTGGGTTGAGCAGCCTTGCTGGGGAAATTTGTGAAATTCTTGTAGGGAGTGTTGATTGGCAGAATTGCGGAATTCCTGAGCCCAACAGACTGCTAGACAGGATTGTGCAATTTTTGGAGGGAAGGCTAGTTTCCTTCTAGAAATGCGCAATTTTCTTGGGGAAGCTGCTTAGCCTGCAGCTGGACTAAGTCTGAGTGGAAAGCCTGTGAGGAGAATACATCAAGATATGATCAATAGGTTGTCTTTGTGCAAGAAAACATTGAATCTTGTGTACTTGACGAAGCAAGACAAGGTGTTGTGAAAGGTTGGTAGGGAGGCTCCACAATGAGGCTAACACAAAATTTTATAGGGTGTTGTAGCCACTACAACACTTGGTGACACACTAGTATAACTCCAGCTCTCTGAATGGCCCTTGTTCGTGAAATGAAAGTCTAACACCTTGGGAAGTATTGTTTAGTTCTCAACTCATCTTGGTGTCACACTAGCTTGATTGCAAGATGTAGCATCTGCCAAGCTCTCGGTCGATTGGCACACATTCCAAGCCAAGGCAACACAGTTGTTTCGATTGGATTTGAGGGGTATAAGCACACTCTTGACTGAGACATGCAAGCAAACGAAAGAAACAAAGATAAGTTGCATCATACATGTGTGCTTGCAATGTAAGATTCCTCTAATGCATGATCGATGGGATCATGTCGTCTGAGTGGAGGAAGTATGATCTGTGTGTGAGATAGATCTTCAACGCATGCAGATGAGTGATGAGGAGCCCCGGGTGATTTAACAGTTTCATGATCAGAAATGAGACTAAACCCAATAGAGCGAGGACCTAACATAACCATCAGCTTGGGCTGAAGTTCCTCGACAATCTTGGGTGTTTCAACTTCATCATCAGATATATCATCATAAACCGGTGGCTTCGAAAGATCAATTGTCATAGAGTCATGATCGTGATCAAATAAAGAAACAAATGGATCACAACTGCCATGATTAGAAAAATCAATGATTTCATCGGTATCCTCATGATCATGTGAATCAAATAGATGGGTAGATGAAAAGCGAACAAACTCATCCTATGTGTTTCTAGAAAAGATAGATGAAAGATCAAGTGGATTTTCAATGAATAACTTATCCTCTTCGTTGTCGAATGATGGACCAACATCCAGCTAGTCTTGTGGGTGATCAAGAATGGGTGCATCTGTGGTTGAAGACACACATGCAAAATCATGATTGACAGGTTCACCAAAGATATCAAGAAAGAATGGAGGGGGCTCATATGGAAGGGAGTCATCCTTCACCGAGTGTTGATTCTCAAGCTCCCACTCATACTCTTCATGAATGACAACGCATGTTGGTTGTGCAACACCAACTCCATCAATGGGTTGTCCCTCATTCACAACAAGTGAAGACTGGAATGGAAAAACACAAGACAATATCATTTGGAGAACACCTGAGTTGAAAGACGGAGGTCATAGAACAAAATGCATATGAGAACTCGAAGGACTCACAACCAAATCTGTGCGAAAATTGAGTGAAGTGATGTTGGGAGAATGTGAGAGATGAACAAGGGTGTGAGCTTGATCCTCAACATCACTCAGCAGTGGTGGAGCTGTAGAATGAGAGGGAGGTAGACAGTTAGTCGAGACAGTGATCACATCCATATGAGATTGTGCAGCTCCATCAGTGAAGAATGTTGAGCGAGGCTTGATCTCAAGCGTCTTCTTGGGATGGGCAGATTTCTTCAGGCAATACTCAAACTGGTCCCAAAGATGGCAAATTTCATCTGGCTCCTCAGAGATTGAAACTACAAGTCACAGAAGCGCTGCCAAAAATCAATGATTGATTCATGCAGATCCTTCCATTGTTGCAACAATTTTTGTCAAGATGGTCTGGATCAAAATGATAGAAAGTGTCTTCAATAAGATCACATAAGTGCTCAAGTGAGTGCACGATGTTAGCTTGTAGGCTGAGTAGCCATCAACATGGAGATTCATGAAGTGTGTGTGCAAGCATCAAGCTGGCCTTTTCATCAGAACACCCATCTTCCTCATGAAGCATGGAAATAAAGTCATGTAAGTATTCAGGCTAGGCCACTTCGCCTTCACTATAATACGTGTAAGTGGACAAGAGATCGAAAAAATCCCTCATGATGGAGAGATATTCACGATTCGATAAACATCGCGAGGGAGAAGAGTGCAAGAATCCACGAAATATATGCAAAGGTTCAAAACTAGATGAGAGGACATAACTTGTCATTAGGCCCTGCTTCTGGCACCAGAAATGTTGACAGTGCTGGACTCGCCAACATGTCAAGGGAATATCCCCGGTAAGAAGTCCCAATTATACCTCATACCATTTGGTGTAGGAGTCCCAATAGTGAGTCATAAAGCAATGCCTTGACCGCAATGTCACATAGAGTAAATTAATATAACTCTGTTAGTAGGAAGGGTGTGACCACTGCAGTGAGTCAAGGAAGGTGTATGAGAGGTTATAACACATGGGGGTTGAGATGAGTGTGCCCCTTGGTAACCTATAACAGTACTCAGCTGGTAAGGGAACACATGAGCGAAGATGCATCACAAGCTGGAAAGAAGGTCAGCCGACAATCCAAAGTGATGGTTAAACCAACAACACATCTGCAACAAGATTCATATAATTGCATACAAAACACTTCATACACAACTATGTAAGTTAAACAAAATACATTGCTACAGCAACCAGAAAAGTTTAACTACAATAACAACATATGCATGAAAACGTGTTGGCTCTTATTATATAAAGAAGTGTAAGTTCCAATCATACAATACATCCATGTAAACCCGTTAGCCCTGATAGTTGAACATTACAACCACATCCACCTGTTCCTCCAAAGAGATGAACTAGCTCCGTATAGTGGAGAAGCCAAGGCGCATTACAATTTTGTCAAAGCTCTCTCCAAGATAGTCTTATCGGAAGCTTGGCTGACCAAAAGCCTATACAATGAGTTATGAGGGACTATTTATAGCAAAGGGTGGGGTGGCCCTTGACATTCCCCTTTGTGACTGTTCAACTACCCTCATGACTCTTCAACTACTCTATGATTGTTACATCCACTATTGACACTTGAATTACACTTGACATGAATAACATTACAATGCACATGTACCCATGTGAACAAAACCGGCTTGAGCAAGCCAAACTAGACATCATTCTGACTTAGACAACCATGGAAGTCCAACTCCTCATCATCTTCATGCTGATCGACGGTAACATATTGATGCCAAGATCTGTAGTCCTTGATGGTGTCCATGTGTTCCATGGTGACATCTGTCTGAAACCTGACCCTTGCCTCCATAGGATTCGGGTACACTTCTCGAGCTACTCTGTTCAACTCATCTGAAAGAATCCACATCATTGTCTTCAAATTAGCTGGACCAGCAACATACTTGTGCATGATTTCTGCATTAAAGGGCAAGTCTGGGCTGGTGCAAATGCACATCAACTCGTCGAAGTACAAGTCAAGCTCGATTCAGACCTGTTTCTTTGTCTTCGCCTCGGTAAGAGTCCCAAGTGATGGGATCATATGTGTAAGCACCACACCATCCATAATCTTGAATACTTGTGCATGGGAAGCCTATATGCTAGTCATGAATTGTGGGAGTTCTTTGTAATTCCAGATTTGACTTCAGATACATGCTTTCAGCTCGACCACATTGACCCTCATCATCTTAGGAAAGTGAAGTGGGGCTCCCTTGTACTTCATCGTCCATGTTTGCATGTCATCAACAACAACATGCAAGTTCATCAAGATACATGCTCTTCTAGCACATCGTTCCTACCATCCGTTGAGATGGATGACTACCTTGTGCATGGTACCAAACATGGAGTACAATGCTCGCATAACTGTGTCAAGGGACAATACTTCATCTAGTATTGCCTTCTTCAGTTCAGCTCGGGTGGACATTGTCACCAAGTCTCCTCCTTTCTTGGTCGTTTGTAGTTCCTTTTCCATTCGCTCATTCTCAGCTATTAGGAAGTGAACACTTGAGCTAGTGGCTTTGGCATACACTCTGGTTGCATCATCCAAGGTAGCTAGATGTTTGTGCACATCAGTGATGATCACTCATTCTTCAACTTGCGTAGGAGATGTTTGATCCTCCGGAGTTGATATTCTGCAAGACTGCACAACTCTATGTTGAGATTCATCGAATGCAATGTTGTGCATCTCTTCTTCTAGCTGATCACCAAGGACCTCAGTGCCTCCCTGGTCATTCAAGACTTGCTCATCATCTGGATGCATTGAAGTAGGTGAGTCGACGTCTTTGTGGTGAGGCATGAGGTCGGTGTCTTTTTCCAACACCTACTGCTCCATGTCTGCATCCAACAATTGAAGTGCCTATTCTATCTTGTGAGTGAAGTATATCCCATGCGATGGTTCACCATGTTCGCCTGATGCCATCTATTTAGATGAATAAACTAGTTTTACGGGTGTTGCTTCATCTGTTTGCATATGTTGTGCCCCTGTTGTATCTGTTGTTGCCGCGCTTCCCTCTCCTGTTTGTGTAGCTCTTGTTCCTTTCAGAGTTACTTCCTCAGCTCATGCCACTCCTTCTCTACTTCTTCCATTCTCTTCTTATCCTTATGCCTTCACACAATTCGCTTTTCATGCTGCTACCTCTTTTCCTCTATAGCCATAGCTGCTTTCTCTACAAGTGGATTTGCTCGAAACTTGCAAGTTATCTCCTCCTCCATGCGATCCACAATCTTGCTCTTACCTTTGTCACACACTAGTATGCTTGCCTTTGCTGCCACTACTGCTACTGCTGGTTCTCTCCGTGATGTTGCTTCATGTTGCTTCGCTAACCACTCCACAACGAAGCCAACTAGTTCATTGGATCTAGAGAAACTTTAGCAATATCTTCGTGGGTCCTTCTCGACCCAATGACATGCCCCGTGGATCCAGTTTAACTGAACTCTCGTGCAGTGATCTTTCATAATGCAATGTGGGTCATATGGATTGTAGCTTCAGAGGTCGAATGGGTACTTCTTGTTGGACAGGTAAATCCCCTCTGCGGACAGAGGCGATCCCACTAGTCTAAAGCAGAACTAGCCACAATCAAACCACGCTGCCACGCAAGTTCCTAGTTATGCATCAAAAATGGATTAGAAAGACCGACCTGGAGTCCAACGCTATGTTTGAAGTAGAGCTGATATTCCCGCTCCCTCGCTCCAACAGATCATGAACAAACACCTGCACATGCAAAAGGAGAGACAGATACCAACATAAAATCTACCAAAGCACAACTATATTTCAGTCAGAAAGGAAATAAATCAACACCATAAATGATAATGAGATTGGAACTATAATAGCAGTCGCTCATTAATTAATATTAAACAGGAAAAGTTACAACCATGGTTCTGACGTTGAACCTCTCCTGGCTGGGCGAGTAACTATATGTGTCCTGCACTGCATCTCCTCTCCGGCAGCATAACCTCTCTAGCTCTCATTAGCATTCCTCCAAGAACTCAAGAACTCAACATCTAGCACTCCATAACTCTGACTCTTAGCACTAGCGACTAGCTTGTCAAATGCATAAGGACAAGCTTATATAGATGAAGAAGGGAGGAGGATACAACGAACCGGGACACCTATTGTGGATTAGCATCTTTTTCCCGAAAGCCACTAAAGATGGAGATAGGATAGAGCTCGACATAAGACTGATTTTTTATCTTCAAAAAGCTCCATGTAATGAAGGAAACAACAGTCGGATGTGCATTAAGGCAAAAAGCATGACTAAATTCGGTTTCCGCGACTGCTGGTCTAAGACAGAGCGCCAGTGGTCGCGCCCTCTTTTGAGTATCTCCATCATTGGCGCGGGTAAGACACTGTGGACTTGCGCCAATGGAAAAGGGGCACTTTTCAGGGATAATCTGTAATAGGTGTCTTCAGGAAACATGAAGCATATGCTCAAGGGAACATGATGCAAGTGTTTTTAGACTTTGTCATTCCTTATAACTCCCGGAATGAGTCCTCCAAGGTACGACAAGAGGAGTAACAGGGATGGTGACAAATTACTGTGTAACAGATGCCCCCTAAAGCATGAAGTCCGAGAGGTGGAGAGGGGTGAAATGCTTTACAAGAACACACATATAGTTACCGCCGCCGAGGATCTGTATTAAGAGACATGACTGATAGTTCAATTACATGATGTACGGGGTATGGTCGCAGCCATCCATAAAAGAGTACATAGATAATCTAGATCCATAGTATGGACGCAGCCATCTAGTTAGGATCAATGAATTGACTCAGGTATGGTCGCAGCCATCCAGTGAATGAGTCAAGTATCAAGAATCACGCCTGGATTACAACAGACACAATCCAGGGTCTTGCGCTCCATCTCGACCCGAACAAGAGTACAAGTTCAAGCATGTGAATATATGAGCTGATGTCGAACATGCATGAACATCGTCTGATTACCAGCCAATAGTGGGAACTGTTAACAGACGCGAGAGGTACCACCAATAATGACGATGGCCCTCAAGGTACTATAGGTACAATCTACGGCGTGTGAATAAATGATCTAAAGTCGAACACCCGTAGAATCATTCGATCGGAGGCCAATGATGAAAACCTCACGTCGAACACGAAGAACCTTCCATTGAGGCATGCAGGCTCCAAGGCACCGGAAGGGAGTCTCTAGATCAACTTCCTGGATAATGAGTTGAAGTCGACAAGAAGTGATCTTGATCGAAGGTGGGCCATAATGTTTCCCACATCATCGACGCGAGACAGAGAGACAATACTGTGAAGCAAGATTGTATGAACTATCAGAAGGAGGGTGTTTCTTCGCAGGGGCCAACTTCTCTTGAACATATCGGCGGCACATTAACGGAATTGGCAGTATTTGACATCAATGTATCAAAGGTCATGATGACGGGGCAATGAGTGAATGAGAGGTCAAATCAGGTACCCAAGTCCATGGAAGGAAGTGAAAGATGTGAGATGAGATATCCCCACCCTGGACACGAAAACAGAACAGTGCCATGTTCAAGAGCGACATACTGCCGTCATGGTAATGATGGGTCAAAAAATTTCTTTTCCCCCCGCCATTTCTGGCAAGTACCCCAGTTATTTTTAACAAGCTTGATGGGGATAGCATGTGCTTGTGGTGTGACAAAATCCAATGTCATCAAGTTTTAACGAGTCTGACAAAGGAAGAACTCGGCGTCTTTTCATGTTTAGAGAGTTTGAAAAGACAGCAGAAAAGAAAACTCCAGGGGTGTCTTTTTTGTAAAGTTGTGTCTCTCGGGCCCGAAAAAGTATAAAATAATACCCGAAAGAACCGCCCGATCATTACGATCGAGGAGTAATTTTCATAATCAGTGATTTCGACCTGAAAAAGTAAAAAAGCGGTCAAAGCCACGTCGTTTCGGAAGCATTAACGAGTTTGAAACGACAAAAACCCGGTAATCTTTTTATGTTTTAACAGTCGATAAAAAGAACTTAAAACGACTGCCCCTTATTAACATTTAACGAGTCAAGAGGGAAAACTCGGCAATCTTTTCCTTTTTAAATGGTCAGAAAAGAGCTGAAAGCGGACCTTAAAGTAACCTTCTCTCGTGTTTTACCGAGCTTGAAAAGGTCAAAAAAGGGCTCGTTATGCTGCTTGAGTGGCGCTAGATCCTGTCAACATTCAAAAAACAGCGTAAAATCCTACTTTGACATAAAAATATTCCGTAAAACATTATTTTAATGTATTTTTAAGCCAAAACTAGTTATAAATAGTAAAATAGTAAAAAATAAAATTACTTTTCACTTTTCACCTTGTGAATTTACCGTTGGAGGGTTTTGGGTGCAAATTTCAACTGTTGCTTGCGACCAATCCAGGACACCGTTCGAGCCGCCGTTTGAAACAGGTAAGAGGCTTCATCTTTAGCTCCATTTTTATTCTATTTATTTAGCTTTCCTTCCACTGAATGATCCTCTGTAAGGGGGATTGCAAAAATTAGGGCTGCGCCCATTGGCTCGAGTATCCTTCATGGGTCCGCGCCAATGGGCAATTTTCTCTAAAGGAGAAGCGCCATTGGCGCGACTGTTTTGCAAACAATCGCGCAAACCCTAATTTTACCCTCTTTTCACCGTTGGATTTGCAATTTCCTTTAATATTTGGCTTCCTCATTGATCTATTGATGATATTTTTGGTTTTTGGTTGCAGGTATTGGTCAAAATGTCAATAGAATGGAGAGAAAGGGGACACGAGGCCATAGATGCCATGGCAATGGAAGATGACGCATGCATGGATGCGCTACAAGATTGTGGCCTGAAAAAATTCTTCCTTACCTCATATCTGCGTGCACAGCCCGAGTTACTAATGTTTATTGTGGATGCCTGGGATATTGAGGATCAGGTATTCCGCCTGAAGGAACAGACATTGGAGTTGGATGTCTCTGATGTCTATTTTATTACTGGATTATCACGGCGGGGTGCACGGCCCATCTTGTCCGGTAGCAGGCCTTCCGGAGAAAAGATGGGTGAGGTAATGGCAAGAGTTTGTCCTGGGGCCCACTTTGGATCCAATGTCGCCAAGGTAGATATAGTCACTATCCCAGATTTGGTGCTACGAGTGGTACTGTTTACTATCACCCGGACAGCTGGGATACAGGCACCCCAGGAGGCTGGCAAGAATCTCTTACTGCTGGCAACTGAGTGTCTGCAACCGACACTGTTTGATTGGGCATCGGCAGTGACAACAAATATTAAGAGGCAGCTTACCAAGTGTAAGCGTGATGGCAACAAACAATTTGGATATGGATCCATTATAGTGTCGTTTTTCCTGGAGCAGTTACCGATTTTCCGGATCCCGGGAGGCATAGTGGCAGATCCAGTGCCACGGGAGCCGAGGTTGGCTCGATGGGCACCACTTATGCCTAGAGGAGGTGGGGGCCAGCAGATGGCCTGGAGGCCCGAGTTCTTCATTTGGCTCCAACACCAGATGATCGTCGTGGAGGACTGGCCCTATGCGGGCACTGATTTCACTGGAGATCCAGACCTCCCGCTACCCGAGGGAGAGGACTGGGATGAGGAGCTAGGTAAGAACTCTTCATGCTTTAATGTTTTTACATAATCAAGTTTTTGTAATACATGTCCGTTTCTCACAGCACCTATGTGTATGCAGATGTTGGTGCAGAGCGACCGGCCGACTTGCCTCACAACGTGCGGAGGGCACAACCTGCAGCAGACCCTCAGGTGGAGGGTGAGGACGATCTGGTTCAGAACCTTGAGGCCCTTACTCGAGGCATACCAGATTATGGTAGATTAGCCGATGTGCCGAGAGCGTATCAGAGGCACACGGTGGGAGTTTCTACTCGTGTCCATCGTCTGTTGAGACGTTTGGTGCGGGCGGTGACATGCTATCATGAGCATCACCGTGCTTAGACGCCTAGGTTTCATTTTTGTATATTTTGAGAGACATGTTTACCTACGGCTGTATAGGACTTGGACATGTATTATTTTTGAGTTATGTAACGCGCGCGGCGCAAACATTATGATACACACGTATATACATATGTTTATGGTTCATTATTGTGTTTTTATGTGCTTGCTTATGGACTGTTCTAGTTACAAATTATGCAAATGTCTATCTAACACATGATTGGCCAATGCATCAGATAATGTGTTTAATTGTCTCGGAACATGTTGATATGTAATAAAATCAAAATGCCTTTCTAACAATCTTACACGTAAATATAATCTTAGAATATGACGGTTTCTGACGGAATATTGCCCATTGAGCTGGTGGACAACAAGTTGAGAGTCCAGGTTCACTATCAATGCGCGAATACCGAAATTAATTGCTATAGCGAGTAGCTCGATTACAGCACAGTATTCGGCAACATTGTTAGTAGTACGGCCTAAACACACACCCTAGCAATCTAGTAGCTCGCTATGAGGATCGTAGATCACCCAAGCTGCGGAAGACAAATCACGGGTACTGCGGCAGGCACCATCAGCGAAACCAACATAAGGTGTATCCGGCATCTGCACAAGAAGCGAAAAACACAATAAGTGGTGACTATGTCTTGACACACACACACAACACACTAAAGTACATGTATGTACACAATAAAATGTACCAGCATCATGCATAGTACTTTTTCAAATAAAGCCCATTTCGGGGCTTTCCAAGAGGGTTACCTTCATAATCAATCAGCTCGTAGGCCCCTTTCTGCAAAACTTTTTTGACAATATAAGGGCCTAGCCACATAGACTCGAGCTTCCCTGCGCCTAGCTTATCTTTTGCTTGATCATAGAGTAGGACTAAGTCTCCCTCAACGAAAGAACGTGGACGGACGGTCTGATCGAAGTGAGTCTTGGCTCGCTTCTTTTGGGTTTCGATGGCCAAAGAGGCCAGGCGACGAGTCTCATCTAACCGTTCTAAGTAAAGAAGGCGTTCTTCTAACGGAGTAGTGTTGGGAAGTAGCTCGACAGCTAATTTTAAAGAAGGGATCTCACATTCAATTGGTAGGGTAGCCTCTAGTCCGTAAACTAGTTGAAATGGAGTGAAACCAGTGGCATCCTTTACGGAGGTTCGGTAAGCCCACAAGGCAGGAAATAACATCAAATTCCAGTTAGACTTGTGCACACCAACTATACGTTGAAGCATTGTAACCAAGATTTTATTGACCGCTTCAACTTGACCATTGGACTGAGGGTAGTATGGAGTTGAACTATCGTGTTGCAAGCCTAGCTGGGTTGTTAATTCTAACATCATATGATTACAGAAATGTTTTCCGTGTTCCGTGACAATGGCTTGAGGGACGCCGAATCGCGAAATAACATGATTAAATAAAAATTGTGCCGCAGTGTGACCGTCTTCAGTTAATGTAGGCATCGCCTCGGCCCATTTAGTAAAGTAATCGACGACAACGATGATGAACCCATGCCCCCCGGCCGAGTGAGGGTTACAGGTCATATAATCAATGCCCCACTTAGCAAAAGGGCCAACGGAAACAACAGGGTGCAACGGAGCAGGAGGCGCTCGCATTTTCCGGTGGTATATCTGGCACTCATGACAAGAGCGAACAGCAAGGATGCAATCCTTGAAAATAGAGGGCCAAAAATAGCCAGCACGAAGGATTTTTTGGGCTCTAGCATATCCAGACATATGTCCGCCACAGGCCCCGGAGTGGTAGTCATTGAGAACCCGTTCAGCTTCCTCGAACGTAAGGCAACGACGGAGAACAGAGTCTGCACCGAGACGATACAATGTATCTCCAATGATACGGTATGGTTGAGATTGATGACGAATCCTTCGTCGAGCGTCTTTAGACACATCGGGGCGAAAGGAGGACGTTTGCAGATAGGTGATGATATCCCTGTACCATGGATAGAGGGTGCTAATAAGGAACAGGGTCTCATCCGGAATTTGATCCTCTACAGGCGAGGGAGAGGAAGAAGATGGCAAAGAGCAAATTAACTCAGCAAATACAAGGGATTTCTTAGACTTGGCAGTAGTAAATTCCAAGTCAAACTCTTGGAGGATAACAATCCACTTTGAGTATTTGCCCCCCAGTAACTGGCGTGATAATATATACGTCATGGGGTTGCAATCAGAAATTACGGTAGTAGTACGTAACAGAATATAATGACGGAAGCGTTGTACCGCACAAACTACGGCCATATTGAGTTTCCGTGTCTAATAGGTTGCGACTGAGATAATAAATAACATGTTCGGTGTTATCATCATCAGTTTGGACAAGAACCATGCCGATAGTGGTATCGGCGGCAACCAAATACAAGGTGTAGTCGCGATAATAATTCGGAGGACGGAGCAACGGAGCAGAAACAAGCAGACTCTTGAGACGCTCAAAAGACTCCTGAGCTGTGGCATCCCATCAAAAAGGGACATCACGCTTCAATAATCGTGTAAAACCTTTGGCCACCTCGGCATAGTTGGGAACAAAACGACGTAAAAAATTGGCTTTTCCCTGCAAGCTCTGCAGCTGATGCAAAGAAGCGGGGGAAGGGAGATTTACGATAGCCGCAACTTTAAGGGGATCCAGACGGATGCCCTCTCGAGAAACGATAAACCCGAGAAGTCTGCCAGATTCAACGCAGAAGACACATTTGTGAGGATTCAGCCTGATTCGGTAGTATCGACAGCGAAGAAAGATTTCGCGAAGGAGTTGAGGGTGGTCTTGACATTTAGCTGAATGAGCAGGAAGATCATCCAGATAAGGTTGCACAATATGCCGAATGTCATGAAATGCATAAGACATTGCACGCTGAAAGGTAGCACCGGAATTTTTAAGGCCGAAAGGGAGTTTCTTATAGGCAAAAGTCCCCCATGGGCAAATAAAAGCAGTTTTGTGTTGATCAGCGGGAGCAATATTGATCTGGTTATAACCAGAGAAACCGTCCATAAAAGAATACATTTCACTGCCGGCACACTCATCAATGATCTGATCAATGAACGGTGTGGGAAAATTATCTTTAGGACAGGCTTTATTTATATCACGATAATCGACACAAACCCGAATTGTACCCTGTTTTTTAGTTACAGGGACAATATTGGAAACCCAATCTGTAAGAGGAATAGGGTAAATAAAACCGGCGTTAAGAAGCTTTTGTACCTCGGCTTTAATCGCTGCAGCCTTTCGGGGGTGTACAGGATGTAAACGTTGACGAACCGGCTTAGCATCTGGGTACGTGATTATTTCATGTACCACTATACTAGAATCAATGCCGGGCATTTCTTCATAGGACCATGCGAAAACATCACGAAATTCGCGAAAAAGTTTGGAATAAAGTTGAATCTCTTCTGGAGTACAAGTGACTCCAATGTGAAGATGCTCGACTATCCCGGGTTTGACAGAGATTTCGATAGGTTGGGTTTGCGTAATGTTCGCCATATTCCCCTCAGAAAAGACCTGATCAATTTGAATAGACGTTTGAAGGATTTGTGATGGGAGACAAGGAGAAAATTGCTCGAGGCATGTCAGAAAATGCTGCGGGGTAGGGAGAAATGAAGAACGATGGTGAGAATCATGCCAAGGAGGTTCCTTCAGAGACATGGTTTCAAGAATGGCTTCGTCGGAGAGAAATTTTTCTCCTAGGGAGTCCGAAGAACCTCCGTCGAGAAGCCCTGAGGATGGAGTAAGCGTAGAAGAAGGAGCCGAGGCAACAATGATTTCAACATAATTAAGCTCGGCAGGACTCAAAGGCATCTGGTCGCCCCAGGAATCCACTTGGTCTGTGGGAGGTATGAACCACGGATCAGGGCCAGTAGTGATCATACTGACAGAGGCGAGATTTAGAGGAGGGAGTGGGAAAACACCCATAAGATCGGGATCTTTGAAAAGTCCAGCTCCCAGACTCTTGGGTAAGTTGGAGGTATGCTCCACAAATGGTATGGTGCCTTCAGAAGAAGAAGCAAAAAAGGAGAGCTTGTCAACGGTAACGATCTTCCCTTGATGAGGGAAACAGATGATTCGAAAGAATGATGAAGCAAGAGCTTGCATTGCGTATATCCAGCTACGTCCGAGAAGGAGGTTGTAGGTTAGAGTAGCATCAACGACTTCAACTTCCATCTCGACCGTCTTCCCTTCCAAAGAGATTGGTAAACGTTGGAGTATACCATAAGGACGGGGCGCTCTTCCATCGAAAGCTTCCAAGGTAGTAGGAGACTGGCTCAGCGTTGGAGATCTAATAGCTTTCCAACAGGTAACAGACATGATGCAAGTTGAGGCACCTTCATCAACAATACGGTGAATCGTCTTGGAATCAATAATTACCTGTATGAGGAAGGCGATTTGGGGAGGCAGTCTCTGAGTATGTCGTTCTAAGTCAAAAGTTATCAAATCCGAATCGGCCGGGTCTATGCCACCAATGGCAGATAGCATGGACTTCCTCTGAGAAGGGCAGCTCTGGAGAACCTCTAAAGCGGACATAGCTGACGGAGTCTGTGCTAAGTCCTCAACGATGTTGTAATGCTGTGCAGCACGAGCATTCGGATTGTACGAGGATTTCCGGAGTACTCCTTTTGGAGGGGGTCGAAGAGGCATTTCAGTGGTAGGTCTCTCGATGTGGAGTGGACCTGAACTGAACGGAGGAGCACTTGAGGGAACCTCAGGCTTCTTCCCGGCAGATGACGGATAATCTTTCGTTCGAGTACTGATATTAATGGGTATTGTACCATCCATGAACACTTGAGAACCAAAGGAAGAGGGAGGCTGAGTAGGGTCAGCCACCATTTGAGTTTTTTGAGTATGTTGGGTGGGAAAGGGCTCTTTGAGCACCGCAGGAGTCCCAGAGGTACCTTTTAACAAACGACTAAGTTCGGACCGCCTCGGGAAATCCTTGGTATAGTGATCCTCATCGCAGATAAGACAAGGATACTTAGGTTTGCGTTTATTGCCGTTCTCAGGTGGAGACTTTGGGATTTCCTGCTTAGGTTGTTCTGGCTTATTTTTCGCTTTCCCTTTTTTCTTTTCTTTCGAAGCCTTGTTTGCCATATTAGATTGGACGGCATTAACCTCAGAAGTAACATTCGAACCAGGCGATGCCTGGGAGGGTTGTCCATTCGCAGCAGATGTTTTTTGCTTCGCAGGATTCGCCGGGTTTTTCTTTGAGGATGAATTAACCGAACCAATGATACCGTCAACAGTGGGTGTTGGCGGGGCTTTAGACATTCCTTGTCTTGGGACATCAGGCAAATAATCATATAATGTACCTGACTGAGAGTAAACTAGGTCAAGGTACTGAGCTCGAGCAATAGCTTGCTCTTCAGTAATACACGCTCCCATAGCGATATCCCGAGCTATCGGAGGCACAAACGAAGTTGTAAACCAATCTGTAAGAAGATGGTCAGGAATCCAAAATTTAATCATACGTTTACGCCGTCTCCATTCATGGATATGATCAGAGATATGCGTAGCCGTCGTTTGTCTTAAGGAAGTGAGGAGGTGTGTACCCGTTTCGTATCGAATGGGTAACTGGAAATGAGTGAGAAACGCCATAGCTAAAGAATTAAAATCCTGAAAAGACCGCGATGGAGTTCGATATACCACTTAGCGGCAGAGCCAGTGAGAGTCCTTTAAAAAAGGCGAAGCCGAACTGAATCGTCAAGCCATGAATTGGATGAACACCATAAATGATAAGTCATGATATGGGCTTGTGGGTCTTCATCGGCTTTACCATCGAATTTTGGACAGTCACCAGGTATCTTAGTTGGAACTGGAGGCCAATAAGGATTATGAAGAATAGGATCATTGGTTAATTTGAATACATCCGGTAATTCTAAAGTTGCTAAGAATGGTAATTGAGGATTGAAAGACATCTGGGGCTGCTGGTAGGGTGGAGCACCAGGGTTCCAACCAGGTGGCGGTTGCCCCCATGGATTTTGTCCAGAGGGATTTGTATATTGCCCCCCAGCATAAGGGTTACCAAACGATGCTGCAGATGTGCCATATGGCTGTTGATAAGTTTGCGAGGGATTCGCTTGCGGTTGTTGGTAGTTCTGGTATAGGGCAAACGAAGGTTGCCCTTGAGGTTGTTGGTAGCCATACGGAGGTGGGGCTCCAAATTGGGTTTGAAGACCAGGCTGGGTTGAATAAAAAGTCTGTGACTGAGACCCAGCCTGCATTTGAAAACCAGATGGGTATTGGGGTCCCGTTTGGGGCCACGGACCGGATTGAGCCGCACCAGTAGGCTGTGCTATAGGTTGGGCTATCTGGCCAGAAGGAAAACCTTGTTGATATTGAGGTTGGCTGACCTGTCCAGAGGGTTGTACCTACTGATACTGAGGTTGAGACTGGAACTGTTGTTGCGCATATAAAGGTTGACCTGACAGGCTAGATGGCTGAGGAGCCTGGGGAGCTGGTTGGCCCAACTGTATTTGAGGCTGCCCAGCTTGCCCAGATGATTGCGAATACTGGACAGTAGGTTGACCAATTTGTCCAATGGGATAACCTTACTGGATACCAGGTTGGGCTTGTTGAAAAGACGACTGACCTGAGTTACCAGAAGGTTGGATATAAGAAGAGGAAAAAGGAGCACCAGTAACGAAAGGATTCCCATGAAAGGATTGCCCTGGTTGGGCTTGAAGGGGTTGTCTTGGAGATTGCGCAGATGAAACCTGACCACCATGAAAAGAGGTGGAGGTCCAATCAATTGACAATGGAACTGATACTTCAACAACCGGTTGAGATGACAAATATGGATCATATGGCCCCTGTATTGGGACACTCGTCATGGGATCAAAGACTCCAAACAAAGAAGCCAAAGGATGACTAGAAATAGGAGTTGAAGAGGCTGCACAAACCGTCGGGGCGGTTGTGACGGAGGTAACAGATAAACTGTGACTTTGTGGAGTAAAAGGCTCCGTAGTAGAAAGAATGTGTGACGACCAAATGGGACCCGTAAACGGGGTTCCAGACGGCATAGTATCTCTTAAAGCTTTATAGCCTGGTGGTAAATTGGTAGTAGTAGGTGTACTACTAACGTTTATAGGGTCCGCTGAGACGGGAATTTCACCACTCGTCGCAACAGACTCATCGGTCGTTGTAGGGGACAAATCATCCATGTCGGATGAAACAGGTGGGGTTGACACACGAGGAGAGGTATAGTCCCAAAAAGGGACACCATCCTCAAAGGGTTCCCACGTAGGGTTCCAATGAGATTGGTAAGTTTCGTCACCTGGGGCGCGAGAACTTAGTGGTTGTATACTCAGAACCACCGGAAGACTCACAAGTAGTGTCTCGGTAGAGGACGAAACTGGTGATTCCACCAGGATGAAACTTCACAAATTTAAGGAGCTTACCCTACTCAAACCGGCACAAATAAAATCTAATCGGGTAGATGTTATCGTGGCCAATAAATTTTAAGACACTGAACTTAACGTTTTCATTTTTTAAGAGTCGAGAAAAGGATAAAAGATGACTCTAGTCTCCTTCAAATGTTTAATGAGCACGAAGTGACAAGACGCTCACAGGCACCTTTTCTTTTAGGGAGTCCGAAAAGGATCAAAAGTGACTACTCTGGAGATTCTAGGTAAAGGGTCTGCCAAACTTTTCGCAAAACCACATAATACTTTTTAGGGTACGGGTGGTCAATCTTTGTGAATGCTGTGTTCACTGCATTGCGAATCGTAGGGCGGCAGACTCGGCTTCCTATGGATAAAGGATAATAGCCTAGTGGGGTCTCCCGTATATACGCGACGGTACGTGGGAGCTCAGTCCGTATTGGCACCTATCGCTTCACCGTGGAGGAATCACCCAACCACTCTACGATAAACTACCAGGTTTAAAGACACCGGAACACGTCTTCTAACCTAGACCTCTAGAGTGTTTGCGTTATGTTCCAATGCGTTGTTATGTTCATTGAGTTTATTTTAAAGTTTATCTTCGGTTATGTTTCAGGTTTTTGGTCCTATCGTATGTGGTCTCTCCAAACTTCCTAAATGCAATCTATATGCCAAAAGTATATCGTTTCATTCGATGAATTCTATCTATAGAAGAGTAGAGATATATGTTTTTTTTTCACACGAACAAAATGATCATCAAGCAAGTAACAAAGATCCTAATGCAGCTAATAACAAGAAATAACAGCTTTTCTTTTTCTTTTTTAAAAGCAGCAAATAACAATAAATGCTAACTAAAATAATGCAAAAAGCTCTTTTGTTTTTTGATTTTTTAAGGTAGCATAATGCATGTAAACAGACCTCAAGAGATATCCACAAATACAAACACAATTACTCAATAGGACCAATTCAGAAACATGAAGATGAACTATCAAAGCAAAGGAGAACGCAAAGACGTTCAATGAACCAAACGAAGTCAAGCAAGAACCAAGCAAGCTAAAAGTGAATCACTAGATGAGTGCGGAAAACAATCAAGAAGCTGACTGGATGATCAAACCACTACGTCCCACAGAAGGCTCGACATGCACAGCCACTAGGTACTCTAGGGCTGGGATACAAAATCGATAGAAATAAGCAAACAACTGAACGATGAAAGTAACAACTAGTCACACAGAAGTCCAACACACTTCCAGAAGCAGGAAAAAGATATGGAAAACAAAAAATCTGAGTTTAAGGAGCTTTGAGCTATCAAACTGAAAAATTCACAGAGATGGCGCGACTGTGAAACTGCAACTCACGCTAAAAATGAATTGGTGCGGGTGTCTATGGAGAAACTTGCGCCAACTGGCGCGACTGTCAGGAGAAAAAACGCGCCAGCCGCGTTTACTAACTCAAAAGAAAATATAACCACCCAGGGTCTGACTGACAGTGCCCAGAAGAACCAAACAGCAGATAGCAATTTCAGAATTGACTCAGAAAGTTCATTAACTTAGGCAAGAGAGAGAAAAACAATCATGCAAGACAAACTCAATAGCTTCCCCAGCGGAGTCGCCAAATTGTTGGACAGGTAAATCCCCTTTGCGGACAGAGGCGATCCCACTAGTCTAAAGCAGAACTAGCCACAATCAAACCACGTTGCCACGCAAGTTCCTAGTTATGCATCAAAAATGGATTAGAAAGACCGACCTGGATTCCAACGCTATGTTTGAAGTAGAGCTGATATTCCCGCTCCCTCGCTCCAGCAGATCATGAACAAACACCTGCACATGCAAAAGGAGAGACAGATACCAACATAAAATCTACCAAAGCACAACCATATTTCAGTCAGAAAGGAAATAAATCAACACCATAAATGATAATGAGATTGGAACTATAATAGCAGTCGCTCATTAATTAATATTAAACAGGAAAAGTTACAACCATGGTTCTGACGTTGAACCTCTCCTGGTTGGGCGAGTAACTATATGTGTCATGCACTCCATCTCCTCTCCGGCAGCATAACCTCTCTAGCTCTCATTAGCATTCCTCCAAGAACTCAAGAACTCAACATCTAGCACTCCATAACTCTGACTCTTAGCACTAGCGACTAGCTTGTCAAATGCATAAGGACAAGCTTATATAGATGAAGAAGGGAGGAGGATACGACGAACCGGGACACCTATTGTGGATTAGCATCTTTTTCCCGAAAGCCACTAAAGATGGAGATAGGATAGAGCTCGACATAAGACTGATTTTTTATCTTCAAAAAGCTCCATGTAATGAAGGAAACAACAGTCGGATGTGCATTAAGGCAAAAAGCATGACTAAATTCGGTTGCCGCGACTGCTACTCTAAGACAGAGTGCCAGTGGTCGTGCCCTCTTTTGAGGATCTCCATCATTGGCGCGGGAAAGACACTGTGGACTTGCGCCAATGGAAAAGGGGCACTTTTCAGGGATAATCTGTAATAGGTGTCTTCAGGAAACATGAAGCATATGCTCAAGGGAACATGATGCAAGTGTTTTTAGACTTTGTCATTCCTTATAACTCCTGGAATGAGTCCTCCAAGGTACGACAAGAGGAGTAACAGGGATGGTGACAAATTACTGTGTAACACTTCTTCATCAGTTCTTCTTTGACATCCGCTTGCTTGATACTCAATATCTCGTAAAACCTAATCCACAACAGAAGAGCGAGCCAAGGTGCCTTCTTCCTTCAATGAAGTCTAGTTGTCAATCTTGCTGAGATGTGATATGCTACTTCTGGCATGATAAGTACGTCCAAGGAAAACTTTGGCAGAAAATGTGGAGGCTTCTCCGCATTGAACATTCGGATGAAAGTGTCGGACGATGAGGCATACCAATCTACAATGCTTATCAATACCTCCATTTCTTCCTTTGACATGCAGGGTGGATCATGTTCAAATATCATCTTGTACACAGGGGTGACAAATTGATCATACAACCACGTGATTACTCCTTTGAAGTTGCATTCAGACAACAACTTGAAATATGTGTTCACAGGAGTCTCCATTGGTGACCATGCCCACGCCAAGCCCGGGAAATCCTATTGAGCATAGATTGCATCTAAGACGTAGGTGGACATGTAAATATCTACATGCATACCTCTGGGTGACTGTTGAGCCTTCATTACTTGTTCCTTCAGCTAGTGAGCCAGTATGCCCGACCAGTTACATGGTTTTCTTTCTCTAGCCAATTGGTCCAGTGCAACCACCCAACTTTGTGGGAAGGTTTTTGTGCTTGCATTGCCATACAGTCGACAAAAAAATATGATCAAGTATTTGTATGCCTTCCTCAGTATCTTTGTCTTGTAGATCTGGTTGGGTGTCAACCTGAATCGAGATGGCTCCTTTACCCAATTCTTCATAATGTCTCTGGAGTTAGCACTGTTCTTGGGTAAGATGAATGGAGTCTCCGTGATAGTCACGGGCTTTGACATCTGATACATCTCATCATAATCTCATTCCTAGAAGGTTGCAAGCTTCGTCCCATTGACACTGCTCAAGGTCATCGTCTTGGGATTAGTGTGAGAGACGATCTAGTGTATCATGTACATGCATGGAAACACGGGATATCTGCATGCAATCTGATACAAGCCAGACTTGTGAATGTTCACGTACACCTGACGGTCCTCGAGGTGTTCCCAAAAAGTAGTCAACTCAATGGATGCCCCAACACCCAATGAGCTATAACTCACCCTAGCACCACCCTACCACCCTGAACTTTTCACAGGATTGAACTTGTTGGTGACTTCATGCACCAACTTAGCACCACCCTACCACCCTATATAAGAATAAAAGAAGAATGGACTCTCGTACCAGGGAAAATGGTCCACATTACAATGATATAGAATGATGTAGAAGAATAAGACACACTAGACCATAACCCCAACTATGAAACAACCACCTAATGATGATCCTAGACCTCCCGACACTAAATCTTCAACTCTTGGCAGATAGACACTTGTACAACTTTTACAGTGATGCTTTTACAATGACTCTATACAATGGTATTTTTACAATGACTGTATATAATGTTGCCTACTTGAAGACTTCATGTGGTGAACTTCTTGCTGTTTTTATGCACCTTGATTGATTCTCTTGTCATGCTACCCTTTCTCACTCTTTAGAACATTATATTATGCATTGAGTCTGCTCTTGATGAATATATAATACCTGCAAAAAGTATTCAAGGAAATACCCATGAGATGATAATAGAAAAATTTACCTCATCCTGTTGTCCTATGATCCTGTTCTCTTGGAAGCCACTGAGATAGATGAACACCTGAAAGATCTGGAGACAAGAAACATACATGCAAGGAAATCTGTCAGTGAAAACAAAACAAATTCGGGAATGACACATCACATACCTAGGAAACTGATGGGCAAGATTGCGAAATTTCTTCTAGGAGGCTGGGTGACTAGTTGCCAGAACTTTACAAAATTCAGTCTAGGCTATCTGGGAGGCAGGACTGGTTGCTGGATTTGTGTAGTGCACAAACCAAACTGGCTGCTGGAAACGCACAATTACAGTTGGGAGTGACAGCAAGCTTAGGGATTGCATTGTGCAATTTTCTAGGTCAGCAGTCACTGCCCCTCGGAAATGCACATTTATGGAGAGGAAGCCAGAAGCTTCCTTCCCCAGATTGTGTAATGCAGTCTTAGTGAAGGCAGAGTCCGGGCCAAGGTTGGCCTGACTCACTGATGGGCAACTGAAAGAAAATAAGACAGTAAATGCATGGTGACACTAAGTGAAAGCAGAAGTGATTGACAGTGCATGCAAAACATGAATGAAAGATTCAACAAACAGATAAACATGCATGTGGGTGAAGCGATTCACTGGTTCAACGAATGTTCGTGCAAAACATTGTCATGCATGTGACAATAGTGAGATAGAAAAGAAAACTAAAATAGAACTAGGACAAGCTAGTATACATGTAAACGATGGCAAGCATTCAAATAAATCAAGTAGACAACACTCACACAAGCAAATACACAAAAAGTGACAGAAACGTTGAAAAAGACATGTTGAGGCCACTTACTCGTGAATAGATGAGCCGAATGTCTTGAAGAGTCCTAGATGTGTTGTGGGATGTCAGAGCTCCAAGGTCAATGTGAAAGAATGATATCTAATACGTCGAATACATAAGTTTGGGCTCATGACGCGCATGCCACAAATCTAGGAAAAGGTGACACTTGGAGGTAAGTTTCTAAAGCAACTTTGAATGTAACCTCCAGCTTCTAAAAATAGCTCCCTGAATCATGGGATGCCCTTTGCATGTTGCCTTTTGCTATTATGGGAAAAGGCAAGTCATGTATGCATGCAAGTCAAGTTTCCTTGGTCCTGGGTGGAACTGGTCAACCGCACTGCTCATGCATGAAACTGCTCAACTGCTTGAGAAAAATGCACATTTTTGGCTAGGAGTTGGGCTGACTGCCCAAGAGGTTTTCCAAATTTATGGGTAGAGCAGTTGATTGCTGCCCAGATTTACACAAATTCTGGGTTGAGCAGCCTTGCTAGGGAAATTTGCACAATTCCTGCTGGGAGTGTTGATTGGCAGAATTGCGCAATTCTGGAGCCTAGCAGGCTGCCAGACAGGATTGTGCAATTTCTGGAGGGAAGGCAAGTTTCCCTCTAGAAATGCATAATTTTCTTGGGGAACTTGCTCAGCCTGCAGTTGGACTAATTCCAGGTGGACAATCTATGAGGGGAATGCATCAAGCTATGATCAACAGGCTTCCTTTGTGCAAGAAAACACCGAAGCTTGTGTACTTGACGAAGCAAGACAAGGTACTGTGAAAGGTTGGTAGGGAGGCTCCAAAACTGTTGGGAATACTGGGGGGGGGCTGAATCAATATTCCTTTCAATTAGTATTATTATTAATCTTTCATAGCATTAGTTAATCTTCAAGTATTATCATTGTTTGTACAATGATAGTAGTAAACAAAAGGAACACAAATGCACACAGTTTTTAAGGTGGAAACCCCCTTTGGGACAAAACCACCCGAACAATTTTCTAATAATTCTTTAACCTTGAACTCCAATTGAAAAGAAAGCTCTAACTTCTTAGAATCTAGAAAAGCATTCTTCTTTAGCTCCCACTGGATGGACGCTCCAACACTCGAGATTCTTCAGTAGTCAACTCAATGGATGCCCCAACACCCAATGAGCTATAACTCACCCTAGCACCACCCTACCACCCTATATAAGAATAAAAGAAGAATGGACTCCCATACCAGGGAAAATGGTCTACATTACAATGATATAGAATGATTTGGAAGAAGAAGACACACTAGACCATAACCCCAACTATGACACAACCACCTAATGATGATATTAGACCTCCCGACACTGCCTCTTCAACTCTTGGCAGATATACACTTGTACAACTTTTACAATGATGCTTTTACAATGATTATGTACAATGATATTTTTACAATGACTGTATACAATGTTGCCTACTTGAAGACTTCACGTTGTGAACTTCTTGTTGTTTTTATGCACCTTGATTGATTCTCTTGTCATTCTACCCTTTCTCACTCTTTAGAACATTATATTATGCATTGATTCTTCTCTTGATGAATATATAATACCTGCAAAAAGTCTTCAAGGAAATACCCATGAGATGATAATAGCAAATTTTACCTCATCATGTTGTCCTGTGATCCTGTTCTCTTGGAAGCCATTGAGATAGATGAACACCTGAAAGATCTGGAGACAAGAAACATGGATGGAAAGAAATCTGTCAGTGAAAACAAAACAAATTTGGGAATGACACATCACATACCTGGGAAACTGATGGGCAAGATTGTACAATTTCTTCTAGGAGGTTGGGTGACTAGTTGCCAGAACTTTACAAAAGTCAGTTTGGGTTATCTGGGAGGCAGGACTGGTTGCTGGAGCTGTGCAATGCATAAACCAAACTGGTTGCTGGGATTGCGCAATGCATAATTACAGCTGGGAGTGACAGCAGGATCAGGGATTGCATTGCGCAATTTTCTGGGTTAGCAGTCACTGCCCCTCAAAATTGCACATTTATGGAGAGGAAGCCAGAGCCTTCCTTCCCCAGATTGCACAATGCAGTCTCAGTGAAGGCAGAGTCCAGGCCAAGGTTGGCCTGACAGACCGACGGGCAACTGAAAGAAAATAAGACAGTCAATGCATGGTGACACTAAGTGAAAGCAAAAGTGATTGACAGTGCATGCAAAACATGAATGGAAGATTTAGCAAAAAGATAAACATGCATGTGGGTGAAGCGATTCGCTCGTTCGACGAACGTTTGTGCAAAACAGTTTCATACATGTGACAACAGTGAGATAGAAATGAAAACTGAAACAGAGCTAGGACAAGGTAGTATACATGTAAATGATGGCAAGCGTTCAAATAAATCAAGTAGACAACACTCACACAAGAAAATACACAAAAAGTGATAGAAATGCCGAAAAAGACAAGTTGAGGCCACTTACTTGTGAATAGATGAGTCGGATGTCTTGAAGAGTCTTAGATGTTTTGTGGGATGTTAGAGCTCCAAGATCAATGTGAAAGAATGATATCTACTACATCGAATAAATAAGTTTGGGCTCATGACATGCATGCCACAAATCTAGGAAAAGGTGACACTTGGAGGGAAGTTTCTAAAGCAACTTTGAATGTAACCTCTGGCTTCTAAAAATAGCTCCCTAAATCGTGGGATGCCCTTTGCATGTTTCCTTTTGCTATTCTGGGAAAAGGAAAGTCATACATGCATGCAAGTCAAGTTTCCATGGTCTCGGGTGGAACTGGTCATCCGCACTTCTCATGCATGAAGCTGCTCAACTGCTTGAGAAAAATGCACCTTTCTGGCTAGGAGCTGGGCTGGCTGCCCATGACTGCTGCCTAGATTTTTACAAATTCTGGGTTGAGCAGCCCTGCTGGGGAAATTTGCACAATTCCTGCTGGGAGTGTTGACTGGCAGAATTGTGCAATTCTGGAGCCGAGTATGCTGCCAAACAGGATTGTGCAATTTCTGGAGGGAAGGCTAGTTTCCCTCTAGAAATGCATAATTTTCTTGGGGAACTTGCTCATCCTGCAGCTGGACTAAGTTTGGGTGGACAACCTATGAGGGGAATGCATCAAGCTGTGATCAACAGGCTTCCTTTGTGCAAGAAAACAATGAAGCTTGTGTACTTGACAAAGCAAGACAAGGTGCTGCGAAAGGTTGGTAGGGAGGCTCGAAAACTGTTGGGAATACTGGGGGGGTGAATCAATATTCCTTTCAATTCGTATTATTATTAAGCTTTCATAGCATTAGTTAATCTTCAAATATTATCATTGTTTTTACAATGATAGTAGTAAACAAAAGGAACACAAATGCACACAGTTTTTAATGTGGAAACCCCCTTCGAGACAAAAACCACCTGAACGCTTTTCTAATAATTCTTTAATATTCAACTCCAATTGAAAAGAAAGCTACAACTTCCTAGAATCTAGAAAATCATTCTTCTCCAGCTCCCACTAGATGGACGCTCCAACGCCTGAGATTCTTCAATAGTAAACTGAACGAATGCCCCAACACCCAATGAGCTATATCACCCTAGCACCACCTTACCACCCTGAATTTTTCACAAGCTTGAACTTGTTGGTGACTTCATGCACCGGCCTAGCACGACCCTACCACCCTATATAAGAATAAAAGAAGAATGGACTCCCGTACCAGGGAAAATGGTCCACTTTACAATGATATAGAATGATGTAAAAGAAGAAGACATGCTAGACCATAACCCCAACTATGACACAAGCACCTAATGATGATCCTAGACCTCCCGACACTACCTCTTCAACTCTTGGCAGATAGACACTTGTACAACTTTTACAATGACTCTGTAAAATGATATTTTTACAATGACTGTATACAATGTTGCCTACTTGAAGACTTCATGTGGTGAACTTCTTCCTGTTTTTATACACCTTGATTGATTCTCTTGTTATGCTACCCTTTCTCACTCTTTAGAACATTATATTAGACATTGAGTCTTCCCTTGATGAATATATAATACCTGCAAAAAGTCTTCAAGGAAATACCCATGAGATGATAATAGCAAAATTTACCTCACCCTGTAGAGAATATGTCAGTGCTAAACAAAAAAAACAAATATACAAAGAACCTAATGCAATTAAGAGATGAACGTGCATAAGAAGAATATACTTACCTGGAGCTTACCTCTGCTGCATCATTTTGCTGCACCTTGCTCTTTGCTGCCCTAGCAAGACTGGTCCTTTGCAGCCCTGGACAACACTTGATCTAGTTTTTCTTCTTTCCTTTTAGGCGCACGATATTGAATCTGATGTATCTCTGTGATTTCCTATCCCCAATATGTGATATTCGGTCATGTCGTATCCCTCTAAGTATTATTTCTATTACCATAGGTCTGACCTAATTTCGATTATTCAAGGCAAAGTTAAGCCCAATCTCTCACAATGACCTAATTATGGACTAGTTCACTAGAGTAAACTTATATGGTGTTCCACGTGTCACTCTTTCCTCCTTCGGCTCTGAAATTGATACAAAGAAAACTACAGTCCGTGCTCTATCCACCACTTTTTACAGAATTCCAATTCGATTCTCAAAGAGAGAGTTCTGACGATTTTCCCAAGGTCACCTCTTTTAGATGAAATTCGGGGGCCTACAAAAACCCTAGCTTTCACAGATCATGTCGTTAACAATATAGCGAACCAAGATCTTAAATTTGGTCACGACGTTCATCCGGATTTTGGCTCAAATGGGTTTTAATTTTAGCATCTAAGACTTCGCAGAAACAAAGTTATAGCGAAAATTCCACGATCACTATATTTGGAGGATATATGAGATTTCTTTTTTTAGAATTGAGAGGGGATTCTATAGATAATGTTAGAGGGATTTTAGGAGATTAAAAAATTATTAATTATTGACTATTCAATGACCAAAATCAATGATAAATTTCATACCACAACCTCATGTGTTTTTAGCCCACTAATTGGGGTTACTAACTTCAATCTTGAATAGCTTACAAACTGTGATGAATTACGAGGAGATCTATATACCGGTAGAAAGATATTTTTGAGTAGGGTATTCCTATAATGGTTATGAGACAAGAAACAATGAATGATGATGCCCAATGTGCCATGGAAGTTCAAGGTCATCCTTGGTGATTCTTGGGTTGACATCAATGACAACCTCAAATCATCTTTAGATCCATAATCTTCGCCTTTGGCATTGATGGAAACACAAGTACTCCCCTTGCGATCAAGGCACCTCTTCCTATTGCCTTCTCTCCCCCTTTGACATCGATGAAAAAGGGTAAATCCCCTGACACCTAACCATCCTGCGGACCTGTACACACTTCCACTCCTCCTTTATTTTCTGAATAAAGAACTTGGGAGAATCCCAAGCTTCTAGTGAAGATATTCAAATGCTTCACGAGGTAAAGGTTTAGTGAAGATATCAATGGTTTGTTCTTTTGTACCAACATATTCAAGTTTGATATTCTTTTTAGCGACTTGTTCTCTAACAAAATGATATTTGATCGGAATGTGTTTTTTTTAATGCATGACAGGATTCTTGGAGATGCTGATGGCACTGGTGTTATTACAGAAGATGGGAATAGGCTCACTGAATTGTACTTGAATATTTTTCAAGGTTTCTTTCATCCAAAGGACTTGAATACAACAAGTTGTCGCTGCAATGTATTCTGCTTCCACTGTAGATAACGAGATTGAGGTTTGCTTTTTGCTCAATCATTATACAATACAACCACCTAGATAGATTGTTGCTCCACTAGTACTCTTACGATCATCAACGCTTCCTGCCCAATATGCATCTGTAAAGGCTTGAATAATGAGATTGTTTCCCTTGGGATACCATAAGCCATATTATGTTGTGCCCTTTAGATATCGAAAAATTCTTTTGACAACAATAATATGTGATTCTTTTGGTGTTGCTTGGAATCTTGCTACTTGTCCAACTTCTTGCATAACATCTGGTCAGGAGGCTGTTACATATAGGATACTACCAATCATAGATCTGTACAAACTCTGATCCACATCCTTAGATGAGTTGTCTATGCTCAATTTGCAACCTGTTACCATCGGAGTAAGGACGGGTTTGCAATCTTCCATTTTGAATTTCTTGAGCATTTCCTTGATGTACTTGGCTTGACATATAAATTTTCTTTTCTCTTGTTGAGATATTTGAAGCCCTAAGAAGTATGTCAACTCACCAAGTAAAGACATCTCGAACTCGCTTTACATCTTTGTGGAAAATTTCTTAATTAGTCAATCATCATTTCTACCAAATATTATATCATCCACATATACCTCAATGATTGTTAAATTATCTTTATCTATTTGTACATAAAGATTGCTATTAGCAGTACCTTTCTTGAACCCTTGTTGACGTAGAGATCTATCAAGACGAGCATACCATGCTCTGGGAGCCTGCTTGAGACCATACAGAGCCTTCTTTAACCTGCAAACATAGTCTTCTTTTTCTGATAGTAGAACACTTTCAGGTTGTTCGATGTAAACTTCTTCTTCTAATTCATCATTCAGAAATGTTGACTTAACATCCATTTGGTAGAATTTTATTTTTCTTGAACATGCATAGGTGATAAACATCCTAATAGATTCCATTCTAGCAATGAGAGAAAATGTTTCTTCAAAATTGATTCCTTCAACCTATGAATATCCTTTTCAGACTAATCTTGCCATGTTCCTGGTAACCTGTAATCCTTCAATTTTTTTGCTCCCCCTGAACCTTTAATGAAACTACCATCTTGTTCAAACTACCTTCCTGTCACCTGTAGACTCGTGCAATATACTGCTGCATAAACTCCTCCTGTACAAACATTAAGGAGTAAACAAGCCAAATTTTTCAAAATAGTGAGTCACCTAACGGGCCATCTTGACTTGAGTCATTATTTGAAGCAACTTCTTATTCCTCATGACCTTTTGATTTTACAAATCTTGAAAGCATAATTGTTGAAACCTTGTTATTTGCTTTGTCTTCCTGTACTCATTTCCTTTTCCATACCTTATTATTCCTGCAATCTCAAGCCATGTGCCCATAGTTATGACACTTGAAGCATTCAATGTTGTCCATAGGTGATTCCATCTGATATTTGCAATCGCGACCGCTATGTCCATAGTTATGGCATTTGAAACATTCAATATATGTCCCATCTAGCATGTATTCTCTTCTGACAAAATCATTGTTGAACCTGTCTCGTGATCCTGCAAACTTGCTTCTAGGGTTTTGTAGATAATGATTGTACCTGTCAAAAAATTCACAATCCCTAGCTATATGTCCATAGTTAGCACATAAAAAGCAATAACCATTAAATAAACGAACATACCTGGAAGATTTTTCATTCTTCTTTGGAGGCGGTGTTGTAGTTTGTTGTGGTCCTTTGTTCTTGATTGCTTTGGTCTTGTTCTTTGGAGTTGTAACATTCTTCTTTGGATTTTCACTTATATCAACTTCCTTCTTGGAATCATCCCGTGAAGCTGTGGAGCTTGTACCTTCATCAACTGGAGCTTTACCATATTTAATTGTCTTCATTTTTGCTTCTTCATATGTCTTATCTTGTAAGTGTTCTTTTTGCGATCCCTTGAGTTTGTTGATCTCATCACGGGTTGCATCAAGTTTTTCTTGCTTTTGAGCACGATCTTCTTGAAACCATCTTTTCAAGATCTTCCTTCTTTTTTCTGCCTCCTCAACCTGTAGCTTGAGAAGAGTTGTCTTCTCTACTTCTCTGTTGAGAACCTGTATCTATTCCTTCTGCTTCACATTTTCAATCCTGAGCCTGCTTATTTCTATTGAAGATGTTTCTAATTATTTTTACTTTTGGTCAACAACAGATATGTATCTTTGATCATATTCCTTCCTTTCAATTTTTGCTTCCTGCATCTATTGTGTGATCCTACTAATCTCAGCAAATTCTGTGTCGAGTTCTTGTTGCTTTTGTTGGAATTCTCTCTTGAGGTCTCGTGTTATTGTATTATTGATTTTTTCCAACGCCCTTGAGCTATTGGCATAGTTTTGGACAATGTTTCCCTTCTTCACTTCCTTACGCAGCGAGACTACTTCGGCTTCTAATGCTTCCCTTTCTTGGTTGTTTTCTTCCAACTTCTTTTGAAGTGACTCTTCAATGACATTTGTTTTCTTCAACTTCAATTTTGAACCTTGAACTTTTTCTTCAAGAGTATTGGAACAGATCTTCTCAGCTTTGAGCTCTTTTATAAGCTTGATTGCCTCCTTAGAAAATTCTTCTATGGTCAACCCTTCTTCTTCATTGTTTGATACCACTTGTTTATTGTGCTTGGCCATAAACACTAGTCTCTCATTGGCTTCTTCTTCACTATCACTATCTTCATTGGATGATGAGCTATCTTCTTCAGACATAAAGTTCCTTTTGAATCCTTTCTTCTTGCCAATTTTTAATTTTCTCATAAAGTAAGGATATTCTCCATATGAAAAACCTTCTTCATCATCTTCTTTTTCTTCACACTTGCAGGTGTAGGTCTTTTCCTTTGAAGGTTGTTTGTCCTTATTGGTTTTCTTAGATGCATCAAATGTAGTTTCTAGATGCGAAGTACCCTCTTCTTTATCAAATCTCATTTCATATGCTATGAGAACTCCATGTAATTCCTCTTTACTGAGTTTGGCCATATTTTCACTATATTCTAAGACCAATACCTTTGGGTTGAATCTTCCTGGTAACATTCTAAGAATCTTTCGTATAATAGTATTCTTGTCAACAGGCTCTCCTAATCCTTCCAAAGTGTTGGTTATTTCATCAATGTGTCGGAAGTATGCAGCAATGTTGTCATCTTCTTTCATTATGAGTTGCTCAAATTTTTCTCTGTAGATTTGAAGCTTTGATTCTTTGACATTTGAGTCACCTGCATATATATTATCAAGCTTGTCCCATAAATTTTTGGCAGTTTTACAACCCAACACCTTATGATAAGCAGATTCAATAAGTCCACTGATAATAATATTCTTTTCTTTTGCATCATTTACCAAATTATTCTTACCTTGTTCATCCGTAATTGGTGTAAAGCCACATTGAATAGTGTCCTATACTCCATAACCTTGCGCCAAGAGATAGACCTCCATTCTTCCTTTCCATAGTGCATAATTATTTTCTTTGAACAAAGTTACACCATTCTTGGTATGCTCCATGATCTCCTTCTAGTTGTTAAACTGTTATTGAAGGAACAAAGCTCTGATACCGATTGTTGGAAATACTGGGGGGGGGGGGGGGGGGGGCAGGTCAATGAGTATTCCTTTCAATTACTATTATTATTAATCTTTCATAGCATTAGTTAATCTTCAATTATTAACAGTGTTTGCACAACGATAGTAGTAAACAAAAGGAACACAAATGCACACATTTTTTAAGGTGGAAACCCCCTCTGGGACATGTTAGACTCGGTCTAGTTATCCCTCCGTCAGAGATCAAAGCTCTTTTTTGCATTTCATGTTTAGGTGTCCCATCAGTTTCGATTAGTTGCATTTCGTTAGGCATGCCATAACTCTAACGGAATGGTTTGTGTTACTCATTCCCCTCGTGCTTGGCACTGCTGGTTCAGGTCTATTCATAAAAACAAGTCTTCAAAAGGTCATGTACAGTCCTGTTTCAAATTTCTGGGTCATAACAATGGTTCTTGGTCATTAGGTCTTGGGTTGAGTCAGTCTTGTTTTGCAAAGTCTAAGAAGACCAGCAGGCCAGAGGGATGTCCTCGATAGGTGGTTACTTCAATAATTTTCATCATTATACAGATAAATTAGGACTTCTCTTCAAAACTCTATTTTGAAGATAATTCGTCATCTCATTTTTGTAAAAATCTTCAAAAATTTCAGTTCTTGAATCGTCCAAGCACAGCCTTGGTCTCCTTTTCCAGATCATATCACAACTATCCCTGCAAATAATTGCAAAGAAAATCATTATTTCAACCAAATTTAAGGAGGAAACCAAAAAGGTCAGAAGTATATTAATCCTGAAAAAGTGTCAATGACAAAAAATTACAAAATGGGTCATGGACCAAGCAAAAATCAAAAGGGAGTCTTTATAAAGATATTTCATGACATTTTCAACTCATTTTGCATGCCAAGAGTGAAGAACATCATTCCAAAGCGAAATTGTGAGTTTGTGAGGAAGTTGGAGCAGTTTCAGGGGTGTGCGACGCATTGGACTAGGCGTGCGGCACATCAGGGGTGCGCGGCGCATCAGGCAAAAAATCAAAGTGTAAAAATACACGTGCGCGGTGCATCAGAGGCACACGGCACGTTGGGTGAGGTGCACGACGCACTGGGGTTTAAGCCCAAAATTTGCTTGGAAACGCATGAACTCGCCTCCTCTCCCCACAAAATTGTAGGTAGGCTCACATCCACCACTTGTGCTTGTTTTTTGAAAGATAAATGTAATGGGTTCATGATATGTTTGCCTTAGAAATCCAAGTGGAAAGCCCTCCTTGTAAATGAAATTGTTGTAGGGTTTGAATGCAAAAAAATTGTTGTAAGGGTTTCAAAAACAGAGTGTAACCAAGGTTGTCATCATTTCTCCATTTCCCTTTGTTTCCCATTCCCAAATTCACCCTTATTTTTCCCCATTAATTCCCTCCTTCATCCTACACTATAATCCCTCAAATCCTAGTCCCTCACCTCTATTACAAAACGCATTATCCTTATCATTTCCCTTCCCTTCTCTAAGTCCCTTGTTTTTATTTCCAAATTCCCTAATTCCCTAATGTTTCCCCTTTCCTAATATTCCCTTGTGCATTTGTGTCCCCTTGGTCACAGCATTTTTAGAGCAAAAGAACAGTTTACAGGCAATTGTGCACGCATTTTATACATCAGCTTATATATTCCAGCTATCTTGTTTTCAAAGACATGTCAGAGACCGAGTTAGTCTATGAGCAGGAGTATGATAGTGATTCTACACCGGAGGCAAATGTGCCAAATGTGCCACGGAGGTATCACAAAGGTGGCAAAAGTGGTCAGCATGTCAGGGAGGAGCCTACTTCTTTGGCCCAATTACAAGCTTGCCCACTTGCAATGGATTTTTTTCGGCGTCAATCATGTCTCCAATACTGTGAGATGATCTCACAAATCCAGCATCATTGGGAACTAGTCCGTTTATTTGTTCTAAATTTATATGATGGTCATGTAAACCTTGCCGGAGTGAATTTCACCTTGTCACCCGAGACTATTGCTCAGGCCACCAGGATACCAAATGTAGGGGAGGAATGGAGTAAACGCCAGCTGTTATATAGATTCTACTATGAGCCATATATCAAACCTGGGTATATGAGACACTTGAGCGTAGTTTTTCCTTTCAGATTCCTGAGGGATGAGTATGCACCATTGATGAAACTCATCATTCCATATTTCAGTTGCGAGGGCAGATTCTCGCGTCTCTATGCGTACCATGTCTGTTTATTGATGAATTTCACGAGGGTACGTATGATGAACATTATTTTTTTCATGTGTCGCAAAATAGAGAGGATGTTGCCTTTAGTACAAAGGAAGAGCCCAGCACATCAACATAAGAGCATATATCATTATGCGTTGATCAAAATCATAGTGATGCATCAGTTGGCACAGCAGGGCATTACTTGGGAGGATTTCATCTCCCGTGATTACTTCGCAGCGCTACAGCCGCCTCCTGAGATAGTTCATGATGAGGGAGCGCCTTCACACCAGCCAGGCATTCCCGATACTGAGCATATAAGTTCTCCTCCATATGTGACATACCAGCGAGGCCACAGGGCCTTATTTACATCTACACGACGAGTACTATCTCCACCCAGGGTGGAAGGGGTCTCGTTGACTTCATCAGCACAGCGAGTATTATCTCCACATCATGTGGAAAGGGTCTCGCCTTCTTCTTCACCACAATTACAGATCCAGGATAGGGGCAAGAGGCCCATGTTTGATGAGGGTCCTTCAGGAGGTCAGGACACGGATATCATTGATCTTGATGCGAGCTCTCCTAGCTCGGAGCTAAAAGAGATCATCTGGCAGCAAAGGGCTGAAAATGACTCGCTGCAAAAGAAATTGCAGATGGCTAAGTGGACGATCAACTACTTGGAGCAGCACAACAAACAGCTGGAAGATGAACATATACTTTATGAGCTACGGCAAATCCGGGAAGACCGAGAATTGGCCCGAAAGAGACCCGGTGATTTGACACCGATTGATCGAGAGTCTATGCTCATCCGGATGAACACTCATTTGGAGAAATTGTTGGAGAAGGCAAACAAAGACAATGACATGCTTCGTCATATGAAAACTCACTATTGGGCTCGCATGCATGTTTGCAAAGCAAAAATGAAGATCCTTAAGAGGTGATTGAGCAAGGCACTAAAACGGCAGAAAAAGCCTGATCCACTCCAAATTTTGGCCGAGGCTTCATTCGCGGGGCAAAATACATGATAGAGGGTCTTTACTCCGAATTTGAGCAAATTCGGAGAAATATTTGTCATTTTTGAAAATTTTGTCCTAAAAACAGGTTTTTTGGCTCAACGCGTAGCGCGCCGCGCGCGACCCATAAGATTGGGAGGTCCAAATCACAAATGGCTTGTAGTGTTGGATTTTTCATGATGAAATATACATGCTAAGCTATGGCCAAAGCATTTCATCAATTTCTGGGTGACCAAAAGGCTCAAAAACACCATGAAAATCACCTTTCTGCCACCTTTTGCACCAGCAAGAAGTACTTCCGGGAGAATTCACTTTTGGAGGGGAAAATGGACACCAAATTGGAAAATTCAACTTGGGTTGGAAAGTAGACATCCAGGGCTTTCCAACAAGCCAACCTGAGCTCAATTTGGATGTTGAGAACTGCCCCAAAAATAGGTGGAAAGGCGCACGACGCATAGGGCTCTAGCGCACGGCGCACAGGGTTTTTTGGCACAATTTTCATCTTCAGCTCAGGAAACGAAGCCAGTTTGACCAGTTTTGACTTGTGATGTGATTTTCTCACTCCTCTTGATGTAATTAATGAAACATGATGTAATTTTGGCACTTTATTACTTGTTCTAGAAGATTCATTCACTAAAAAGTGAAAATTAAATGAATGAATCAGTTTCCTACCTTATAGAGGCAAGTTGTTTTGACTGCCTAGATTGTAGTGCTTTGTTTAGAATTGGTTGAAACAGCTCCTAGGATGATGAGCTCGACCCCTAGAGGCAAGGGAATGGGTTGGATTTCCTATATTATGTATATTCTTAGTCATTTTCATGGTTGGACTCTTGGGGAAAAGGTTTTGAGACTCTATTGTACATTTTACTTCAGCATTTTGGCAAAGGAAAGACCAGGGTTTTGCAGCACTGTTTGGAATTCATGTGGCTTTATGTCTTGATGGTGTGCTTCTTTCAGTACTTGTAAGTTGTTATGTGTATCATTTTCCTTCTCTCATCTTCTACAATTGAACAAATGAAGTGTTAAGGTAGAATTCATAATCTGTAATGCTCTGCCTTTAAGTTTGTTTGATCTCCTATGTTTTCATTTGTTTAAGGAGAATTCTTGAGGTTTCCTTGCTCTCCTTATCTCCTCACCTTTCTGATCTACTCACATCATTAGCTTTTAAGGCATCAAACAATTGCCTACCTTGCTCCAATCAGACCTCTGCAGAAACTGTGTCTCATCCCCGCACCCAAAATTGCCTTTCCCTTTGATTCAACAAAAACCCCAAAAACTCACCTTTAAACCTCTGCACTTAATACCTAGCCTAAGATTAGTTATAATTTCAGCCATCTCGAGCCTCATTGATTATATTTTTCCGAGATTGACCCGGAGAGAGCCCTCTCCTGTCCTCGTAGGGCTAGCTACGAGGCTGAGCGTGGTTTGATGTTGCCTTGAGTTTTGCCTTCCTCAGCCTGGGGAAAATTCGAGCGTTAACATAGTGGCAACCATACTGGGGAATAAAATGGTTTGCTTGCTGATGTCATGTGTTTTATAAGCTACAGACGGAGCCTGAAGATTAGCCAGGTAGCCTTCAAAACGCTTTTTCTTTGCATTAGCGCAAGTAGATAAACGCTACTTCAGTCAATCTCCGGTCTAGCTTGTAATCGTGACATCTAACTTGTTAATTGCCCCAGTACATGTATCAAGTTCAGATCTAATTGTTGATGGTGGACAATTATCAGACACTGGCAAGGCTGAAATCATTCACCTGGCGACTTCATTCACTGAAAAATCCAGAGATCAATGCTTCATGGTGACTCCATTGCAGGAAGATTAGTAGCTTTGAGCTTTTCAAGATGGATCGGGTTGCAAGAAGATACGCTCCCATGAGCCGAGATCACATTCCAGGTTTTCCAAATAAAATGCCCAAGGTAGATTGGTCAAAGAATTTGCCTATGTTCAGAAATGTGGATGGTAATGACGCTGCTCTTCATCTGGTGAAATTTCACATTCATGTGCATAAATTAAATATCGACTTTCCTGAAGACTGTTTGATGAAGATGTTTATGGCTACTCTGGAAAATGAAGCCCGATCTTGGTATGAAAGTTTGCCATCTGCTTCTATTTACTATTTAAAGGATTTTCATACCATGTTCTTTGAAAAGTATAAAGAATCTTATCCATCCTTGATTTTAGTTCAGAACTATTGTAGCCATGTTCATAGTTTTATTGAAAATCTTGAGAATTTTTATGGGGATAATGAATTGATGGACGGAGAAATCATGGAGGCTCTGTACGAGAATCCATTTCAGCAACATGAAGAGAACCTAGAGGATTCCCATCAAGATGCTCAGGAAACTTTGCAGCAGGATCAAGATCTTGGTACAATGGAAAATAATGAAAGTGAAGGTTTTGTTTCAGATCTGTCCATAGAAGAAGACGATATGCAGGAAAGTCAAGTTTCGATTTCAGAAGGTGATAAAATCAAGACAACTATTTCAGATCTAGATTCAGATAGTGACGATCAAGAATACCTTGTGCTGAATCCCATGAAGGAGAGCTCTGCCGTTGAGATCGTTCTCAGTTCATTAGAACACAACCTTCATGAGGAGGTAATCCAGTCAGTTCATGAAAAACAGAATGAGATCTTTGTTCGAGTAAGTGATAAGTCTTCTTTCAATAATTCAGTGATAAATGATAATTTGATTGCCATGTCATATGAAGAAAATTACTATTTGAGCAAAAGAAAACAAAAAGCATTATCTCCTTTGTCTGAAGATGAGATAGATCAACTCTTGAAAGGTCATGTTACAGCCCAAGCTAAAGCAGATTTGCAGTGCACACATGGTCAAGAAAGTGTTGGTGAAACTTCTTCCTCTTTTGAAAATGATGACAGACTTGTAATTAGTTTTATAGATCAGCAAACAGATAATATTTTCTTTCACAAAGATGATAAGGTTGTCATGTTTGATAATCTTGAAGATTTTTTTTTGTTTACGAATAACCTAGACTATGAAGTTGAGGAATATGAGTTTGAGAGAGACAATATGCCATGATTTTTCATGTTCAAGGAACCTACAACTAACACTCAGATGGCAAAAGCACATACCTCTCTGTGCATTCCTATCCCTTGGAAATCAATGGTTCTTTCAGATCAAAATGAAGGGAGTACTTGTATTTTTGCAGCTGGATCTCAAGATAAGCCAGTGCTTCAGGATTTTCAAGATCCCTTCGGCATTCTTCTGCAAGCATTAGAAAAGATAAATATTGTCTGGTTCATTATCATAAGCTTTGGTTTCAGTGGTTATTTTGAGTTTCCTACAGGTTCATCGTTCCGCCTGCTCGAGAAAAGTGAGAGGAGAAATTTGGTATGTAGCCATCTGCTGGATTGGTTACATTGGAAAGCTCATTACACATGATTGTACATATTTCATTAGTATGCAGGTGGTTGTCATCATGATTTGAAATCTTGATGGACTACTATGCTTCAATAAGCTTTGTAAGTTCTTGTTTTAGTTAAGTCAATCATGAGTCATTTGTGAGTCAGTTTTCAGTCATGTTGGTTTCATAATTGTGTCGGCTTGAGTCAGGTTTCAGTCAATAAATGAGTCAAATTCTTGTGTCGTTTGCCGAAATAATGGACTCCATAGCCCAATGGACGAAGGCACTGTCTAGCTCTCCCAAAGATCTGTTGTTCTTGGCATCTCCAAGGAGCTACCATCCCTATTGGAGCCAATGTTAGAGTCGGTCTAGTATCCCTCCGTCAGAGATCAAAGCTCTTTCTTGCATTTCATGTTTAGGTGTCCCATCAGTTTTGATTAGTTGCATTTCGTTGGGCATGCCATAACTCTGACGGAATGGCTTTTGTTACTCATTCCCCTCGTGCTTGGCACTGCTGGTTCAGGTCTATTCATAAAAACAAGTCTTCAAAAGGTCATGTACAGTCCTGTTTCAAATTTCTGGGTCATAACAATGGTTCTTGGTCATTAGGTCTTGGGTTGAGTCAGTCTTGTTTTGCAAATTCTAAGAAGACCAGCAGGCCAGAGGGATGTCCTCGATAAGTGGTTACTTCAATAATTTTCATCATTATACAGATAAATTAGGACTTCTCTTCAAAACTCTGTTTTGAAGATAAGTCGTCATCTCATTTTTGTAAAAATCTTCAAAAATTTCAGTTCTTGAATCGTCGAAGTGCAGCCTTGGTCTCCTTTGCCAAATCATATCACAGCTATCCCTGCAAAGAATTGCAAAGAAAATCATTATTTCAACCAAATTTAAGGAGGAAACCAAAAAGGTCAGAAGTCTATTAATCCTGAAAACGTGTCAACGACAAAACATTACAAAATGGGTCATGGACCAAGCAAATATCAAAAGGGAGTATTTATAAAGATATTTAATGACATTTTCAACTCATTTTGCATGCCAAGAGTGAAGAACATCATTCCAAAGCGAAATTGTGAGTTTGTGAGGAATTTGGAGGAGTTTCAGGGGTGCGCGACGCATTGGACTAGGCGCGCGGCGCATCAGGGGCGCGTGGCGCATCATGCAAAAAAACGCAGTGTAAAAATACACGTGCGCGGCGCATCAGAGGCGTGCGGCCCGTTGGGTGAGGCGCGCGGCGCACTGAGGTTTAAGCCCAAAATTTTCTTGGAAACGCATGAACTCGCCTCCTCTCCGCACAAAATTGTAGGTAGGCTCACATCCACCACTTGTGCTTGGTTTTTGAAAGATAAATGTAATGGGTTCATGATATGTTTTCCTTAGAAATCCAAGTGGAAAGCCCTCCTCGTCAATGAAATTGTTGTAGGGTTTGAATGCAAAAAAATTGTTGTAAGGGTTTCAAAAACAGAGTGTAACCAAGGTTGTCATTATTTCTCCATTTCCCTTTGTTTCCCATTCCCAAATTCACCCTTATTTTTCCCCATTAATTCCCTCCTTCATCCTACACTATAATCCCTCAAATCCTAGTCCCCCACCTCTATTACAAAACACATTATCCTTATCATTTCCCTTCCCTTCTCTAAGTCCCTTGTTTTTATTTCCAAATTCCCTAATTCCCTTAGTTTTCCCCTTTCCTAATATTCCCTTGTGCATTTGTGTCCCCTTGGTCACAGCATTTTTAGAGCAAAAGAACAGTTTACAAGCAATTGTGCACGCAGTTTATACATCAGCATATATATTCCAGCTATCTTGTTTTCAAAGACATGTCAGAGACCGAGTCAATCTATGAGCAGGAGTATGATAGTGATTCTACACCGGAGGCAAATGTGCCAAATGTGCCACGGAGGTATCACAAAGGTGGAAAAAGTGGTCAGCATGTCAGGGAGGAGCCTACTTCTTTGGCCCAATTGCAAGCTTGCCCACTTGCAATGGATTGTTTTTGGCGTCAATCATGTCTCCAATACTGTGAGATGATCGCACAAATCTAGCATCATCGGAAACTAGTCCGTTTATTTGTTCTACATTTACAAGATGGTCATGTAAACCTTGCCGGAGTGAATTTCACCTTGTCACCCGAGACTATTGCTCAGGCCACCAGGATACCAAATGTAGGGGAGGAATGGAGTAAACGCCAGCTGTTAGACAAATTCTACTATGAGCCATATATCAAACCCGGGTATATGAGACACTTGAGCGCAGTTTTTCCTTTCAGATTCCTGAGGGATGAGTATGCACCATTGATGAAACTCATCATTCCATATTTCAGTTGCGAGGGCAGATTCGCGTGTCTCTATGCGTACCATGTCCGTTTTTTGATGCATTTCACAAGGATACGTATGATGAACATTCCTTTTTTCATGTGTCGCAACATAGAGAGTATGGTGCCTTTAGTACAAAGGAAGAGCCTAGCACATCAGCATAAGATCATATATCATTATGTGTTGATCAAAATCATAGTGATGCATCAGTTGGCACAGCAGGGCATTACTTGGGAGGATTTCATCTCCCGTGATTACTTCGCAGCGCTACAGCCACCTCCTGAGATAGTTCATGATGAGGGAGCGCCTTCACACCAGCCAGGCATTCCCGAGACTGAGCATATAAGTGATCCTCCATATGTGACATACCAGCGAGGCCACAGGGCCTTATTTGCATCTACACGACGAGTACTATCTCCACCCAGGGTGGAAGGGGTCTCGTTGACTTCATCAGCACAGCGAGTATTATCTCCACATCATGTGGAAAGGTTCTCGCCTTCTTCTTCAGCACAGGTACAGATCCAGGATAGGGGCAAGAGGCCCATGTTTGATGAGGGTCCTTCAGGAGGTCAGGACACGGATATCATTGATCTTGATGCGAGCTCTCCTAGCTCAGAGCTAAAAGAGATCATCCGACAGCAAAGGGCTGAAAATGACTCGCTGCAAAAGAAATTGCAGATGGCTAAGTGGACGATCAACTACTTGGTGTAGCGCAACAAACAACTGGAAAATGAACATACACTTTATGAGCTACGGCAAATCTCGGAAGACCGAGAATTGGCCCGAAAGAGACCCGGTGATTTGACACCGATTGATCGAGAGTCTATGCTCATCCGGGTGAACACTCATTTGGAGAAATTGTTGACGAAGGCAAACAGAGACAAGGACATGCTTCGTCATATGAAAACTCACTATTGGGCTTGCATGCATGTTTGCAAAGCAAAAATGAAGATCCTTAAGAGGCGATTGAGCAAGGCACTAAAACGGCGGAAAAAGCCCGATCCACTCCAAATTTTGGCCGAGGCTTCATTGGCGGGGCACAATACATGATAGAGGGTCTTTACTCCGAATTTGAGCAAATTCGGAGAAAATTTTGTCATTTTTGAAAATTTTGTCCTAAAAACAGGTTTTTTGGCTCAATGCGTAGCGCGCCACGTGCGACCCATAAGATTGGGAGGTCCAAATCACAAATGGCTTGTAGTGTTGGATTTTTCATGATGAAATATACATGGTAAGCTATGGACAAAGCATTTCATCAATTTCTGGGTGACCAAAAGGCTCAAAAACACCATGAAAATCACCTTTCTGCCACCTTTTGCACCAGCAGGAAGTACTTCCGGGAGAATTCACGTTTGGAGAGGAAAATGGACACCAAATTGGAAAATTCCACTTGGGTTGGAAAGTAGACATCCAGGGCTTTTCAACAAGCCAAACTGAGCTCAATTTGGATGCCGAAAAGTGCCCAAAAAACAAGTGGAAAGGCGCGCGGCGCATAGGGCTCAGGCGCATGGCGCACAGGGTTTTTTGGCATAATTTTCATCTTCAGCTCAGGAAATGAAGCCAGTTTGACCAGTTTTGACTTGTGATGTGATTTTTTCACTCCTCTTGATGTAATTAATGAGACATGATGTAATTTTGGCACTTTATTACTTGTTCTAGAAGATTCATTCACTAAAAAGTGAAAATTAAATGAATGAATCAGTTTCCTACCTTATAGAGACAAGTTGTTTTGACTGCCTAGATTGTAGTGATTTGTTTAGAATTGGTTGAAACAGCTCCTAGGATGATGAGCTCGACCCCTAGAGGCAAGGGAATGGGTTGGCTTGCCTATATTATGTATTTTCTTAGTCATTTTCATGGTTGGACTCCTGGGGAAAAGGTTTTGAGACTCTATTGTACATTTTACTTCAGCATTTTGGCAAAGGAAAGACCAGGGTTTTGCAGCACTGTTTGGAACTCATGTGGCTTTATGTCTTGATGGTGTGCTTCTTTCAGTACTTGTAAGTTTTTATGTGTATCATTTTCCTTCTCTCATCTTCTGCAATTGAACAAATGAAGTGTTAAGGTAGAATTCATAATCTGTAATGCTCTGCCTTTAAGTTTGTTTGATCTCCTATGTTTTCATCTGTTTAAGGAGAATTCTTGAGGTTTCCTTGCTCTCCTTAGCTCCTCACCTGTCTGATCTACTCACCTCATTAGCTTTTAAGGCATCAAACAATTGCCTACCTTGCTCCAATTAGACCTCTGCAGAAACTGTGTCTCATCCCCGCACCCAAAATTTCCTTTCCCTTTGATTCAACAAAAACCCCAAAAAATCACCTTTAAACCTCTGCACTTAATACCTAGCCTAAGATTAGTTACAATTTCAGTCATCTCGAGCCTCATTGATTATATTTTTTCGAGATTGACCTGGAGAGAGCCCTCTCCTGTCCTCGTAGGGCTAGCTACGAGGCTGAGTGTGGTTTGATGTTGCCTTGAGTTTTGCCTTCCTTAGCCTGGGGCAAATTCGAGCGTTAACAGGACAAAAACCACCTGAACACTTTTCTAATAATTCTTTAATCTTCAACTCCGATTGAGAAGAAAGCTCCAACTTCCTAGAATCTAGAAAATAATTCTTCTCCAGCTCCCACTGGTTGGACGCTCCAACACTCGAGATTCTTTAGTAGTCAACTAAACAGATGCCCCAACACCCAATGAGCTAAAATTCACCCTAGCACCACCCTACCACCCTGAAGTTTTCACAGGCTTGAACCTTTTGGTGACTTCATGCACCAACCTAACACCACCCTACCACCCTATAGAAGAATAAAAGAAGCATGGACTCCCGTACCATGGAAAATGGTCCACTTTACAATGACATAGAATGATGTAGAAGAAGAAGACACACTAGACCATAAAACCCAACTATGAAACAACCACCTAATGATGATCCTAGACCTCTCGACACTGCCTCTTCAACTCTTGGTAGATAGACACTTATACCACTTTTACAATGACTTTGTACAATGATATATTTACAATGACTGTATACAGTGTTGCCTACTTGAAGACTTCATGTGGTGAACTTCTTGTTGTTGTTCTGCACCTTGATTGTTGCTCTGTCATGCTACCCTTTCTCACTCCTCAGAACATTATATTATGCATTGATTCTTCTCTTTATGAATATATAACACCTGCAAAAAGTCTTCAAGGAAATACCCATGACATGATAATAGAAAAACTTACCTCATCCTACAGAGCATATATCAGTGCTAAACAAAAACAACAAATTAGAATACAAAGAACCTAATGAAATTAAGAGATGAACATGCATATACAGAATATACTTACCCAGAGCTTACCTCTGTTGCATCATTTTGCTGCACCTTGCTCTTTTCTTCCCTAGAAAGTCTGGTCCTTTGCAACCCTTGACATCACTTGATCTAGTTTTTCTTCTTGCCTTCTAGGGGCACGATATTGAATCTGATGTATCTCTGTGATTGCAGAGCCTCAATATGTGATCTTTGGTACTGTAGTAGCTCTCTGAGTCTTATTTCCAATGCCATAGGTCTCACCTGATTTTGTTTCTTCAAGGCAAAGTTATGCCCAATCTCTCACAATGACCTAATTATGGACTAGTTCAGTAGAGTGAACTTGTACGACGTTCCACGTGTCACTCTTTCCTCATTCATCTCTAAAATTAATAAACAGAACACTACAGTTTGTGCACTATCTGCCACTTTTTACATAATTCCAATCCGCTTCTCCTAGAGAGAGTTATGATGATTTTCCCAAGGTCGCCTCTTTGCAATGGAATTCAGGAGCATGCAAAAACCCTAACTTCCACAGATCATATCTCCGAAAATATAGTGAACCAAGATCTGAAATTTTTACATGACGTTGATCAAGATTTTTGCACAAATGGGTTTTAATTTCAGCATCTAAGAAATAAAGTTATAGCGAAAATGCCACGATCACTACATTTGGAGGATATATGAGATTTCTTTTTATAGAGTTGAGAGGGGCTTCTATAAATAATGTTGGAGGGATTTTAGGAGATTAAGAAATCATTAATTATTTAATATTCAATGAACAAAATCAATGATAAATGCCATGCCACAACCCCATGGGGTTTTAGCCCACTAATTAGGGTTACTAACTTCAATCTTGAATAACTTACAAACCGTGAGGAATTACGAGGAGAGCTATATACCGATAGAATGATATTTTTGAGTAGAGTATCCCTATGATGGTTATAAGATGAGAAACCATGAATGATGATGCCCAATGTGCCATGGAAGTTCAAGGTCATCCTTGTTGCTGCTTGGGTTGACATCAATGACAACCTTAGATCATTTTTAGATCAACACAAAAGAGGCTAAGGCAAAATTTTGGAGGTTGTTGTAACCGCTACAATAGTGCCCCAACTTGGATAGACCTGAAAGAAAGTGAAAGGATGTGATTTTTGGTGACCACCTCTTGTTAGATCAGTGCCTTAGTCTTGGGATAATGGATTCTATGATAAAATATGAGTATGATTCTTGATTCTTAGTCAAGGAAGCCTCAAGACCACTTCGCTAGCCTTCTAGGTCAAGTAGAAGCAATCTTACAACTTTCATACTTCGATGTGCAAAGGAGATGGCTTATCAAGGTCAAATTTTTTGATAGAATTACCCCTAGGATATTTCATTCACATTACATGGCCTATACATTGAGAGAAGCTATAATAGAGACAAAATTCCACAATTTTAAGCAGTAAATTCACGGAGCAATTAGCCCTAGAAATAGTGAAAATCCCAATCCAATGTATATGACAAAGTAAAACAAGAATAGCATTAAAATAATGTACTTACATGTAGCAGAGTATATCCAACCATCCACAATTGATAAAAGAGAAGCTCCAAGATAAGATAGACCAATATCCACAGACAAAATTCATCCATAAAGCTCCAATTAATCCTCTAGAAAAAGGTGTAAAATTCTTAAGAGAGAGAAGAAATCCAATCCTAAGTGATAACGAGAAAAAGAACTCATCTCACTTGTATTTATACCCAATTTAGGAGTTCGAATTAGCCTCCTTGGCCTACATAAGCCCAAAAAATAAAATAATGTTCTAATAATTCAACTTTTGGTGACAAGCCCACCAAACTAGCTCACAAATAAAAGAATCGGTCTCTCAAGAGGTCAAATAATTATATATGCATGTTGTAGGGTTCTCTAAGAGGCCTAATGAGGTACATGGGTGCCATAATGAAGAGTATGACCATCAAAAAGAAAAGTGTTGATGCTCGAATATCACTTTTTTTTTTTTTGGTAAATTTTCAACATTTTGAAATAATGGTGTAAAAGATTTTGCTATGACTCCAAAAAACATTAAAATTTCAAAAAAATAATGAAAACATAAAATTAAAAATAAAAACAATGAAAAAAACACAAAAAAAAAGTAAAAAAAAAAACAAAACGTAAATAAAAATATATATTAAAAGCAAAACATAAAATTAATTTAAATAAAAACATCAATCATAAAAATGTCAAAAAAAATAAAAAATTTAAAGGAATAAATAATATGAAAAACATATTTTCAAAAAAATAACATTTTTTTAATGTGGTAAACTATAAAAAAATTTGGAAAAAAAATAAAATAAAACATTAAGAAAAACTAAAAAAATAAAATAAAATTAAAAACAAACTAGATTAAAAAAATAGAAAAGTAACAAAGAAACAAAAAAAAAAATTAAAAAACTACAAAAATTAAGATTAAATACATTTTCAAAAAACCCTAAAAAAACAAAAATATGTTGAAATTAAAAATAAAATAAAAATCCGAAAAACAACTAAAATTTAAAAAAATACATATTTTCAAATTAAAAAAACATATATATATTATTTAAAAAACAAACATTTCAAATTTTATATTAAAAAATTTAAAATTTAGATTTAACAATTATTTAAAATTTGGATTTAAAAAAAAATTTAAAAAACAAAAAAACATTAAAATTAAAAAAAGCTAAATATATTTTTGATATTTTTTAAATTAACATTTAAAATATATATATATATATATATATATATATATATATATATATATATTACAAATAAATAAATAATTATAAAAAAAATATATATATATATATATATATAACAAAATTCATTTTTTATTAAAAAAAACAATTTTATCGGCCACCGCCCCCACGGGCGGTTGGGTGGTCGCTATCCGGTGGGGGTGGTTATCTGATTCTCGGAATCGAATAGCCATCGCCGGACCGCTCGTGGGGGTGGCTATCCGATTCTCGGAATTGAATAGCCATCACTTGGATGCCCGTGGGGGTGGTATCCAATTCTCGGAATCGAATATCCATTGCCCGGTTGCCCATGGGGGTGGCTATCTGATTCTCGGAATCGGATAGCCACCGCCCAGCCACCAGTGGGGGTGGTCGGGCAGTGGCTATCTGATTCTTAGAATTAGATGGCCACCGGTCGCCCGCCCGTGGGGGTGGCTGAGCGGTGGCTATCAAATTCCGAGAATCGGATAGCCACCCCCATGGGCAGTCGGGTGGTGGTTATTCGATTCCGATTACGGGAACTGATACTGTTATGCGTTCAATATTTGTAATATGTAATTTTCGCATTAATTTTTAAGTTAATCATTATTTTTTGAAAAAAAAAAGTGATTATTATTATTTTTTTGACATGAAATTCAAAAAAACAAAAAAAAAAAAACTATTATTTAACCATTTTTAGTTAAAATTTTCGTATAAAAATTGTGATTTTGACATGTCAATTCTAGCAAAAAATTATCAAAATGTGTAGTTTTATAGTTATATTTATGTTAAAAATGATTATTTTTATGTCCATTGTTAAAAAAAAATGTTTTTTAGAAACAATTATTTCATGTGGATTGAAAAATTAATTAAGGATGTATAAATATGTAGAATATAAAAAATTCAAAATATCGACCTTCTAATTTAAAAATGCAAAACAATAAAAACCTCACTACAAAAAATTTAAAATTAAAATAAAAACAAGAAAATATGAAGAAAACAACCACTTCAAAAATTATTAAATTTACAAAACAATTATTTACATTTCATACATTAGAAAATTTAAAGTAATAAAATAGGTCTTTTAAAAAAAGGGTCTGATGCAGAATTACCACTTTTTTAAATCAGTATGAAAATCCCTACCATTCTAAAACGCAATGTACATAAAAAAAAAAAAAAAAAATTAAAGTGCCAAAAACTATGCTCTAAAAAAAACATGTGTGTTCTGCATCACCCCTTTTAAAAATCATGTCACTTTTTTGCTATCTCTACGAAACGGGTAACACTATCAGTTCCTGTTTCAAAGTTTACATTGTTAAAAGAAAACACGTTGAGTTTGATGAATATCTGATGAGTCCTATTATTTATTCCCAACAAAAGCATAAATACTTGTGTCAAATGGAGAAATTGTATAAGAAATATTTACTTACAAAGAGAGCAATCAAAGAGCCATGTTTTAGCCTAAAAGGGATTTGGCCTCTAAGTTAAAGATGATGGACTATTGTTGACATTGTCAGACTAGATAACTGATATGATGAAGACAACAGTGGCAGAGGAAGCATCTAGAATTACCACAACAATATATGTTCCAGTGTGAGAAGGAGCACCTAATCAAGGGTGACAAGAAAGAAGTTGTGAAAGTTGATCCGTTTTATGAGCCAAGGCATGTTTCTCAACATGGGTTGGAGTACCAATATGGTACAATTGGTCATGGCAATGATAGTTATGGTTTGAGGGTTGTCTCAAATCATGAAGTAAAACTACAAAATTCAGATTGGGAAGAGAGTGTTGAAGAGTTCATCAAGATAATGCTTTATTTTGGGCTCCATTATAATTTTTTATTGGATGAGCATGAAGCAACATCTATTGCACTCAATATTGCAGAGGCCATGTATATTGCAGTTGTATTTGAAAGTTGAGAAGTAGTGTGGCTTCAGAGGGTAATTACACGTTTTTTTAGTACCGAGACATGGTACAAGAAGGGTGCAATATGGCTCTAATATTATTCTCAGTCAAGCAAATTGCTAAACCTCTATCCCCAAGAAAATTTTGTATACTTCAGGGACAATCTTGCACTTGTTGAGAATGACTCTCTCATTGAGAGGGAGAAATATGGCTCTAGTATTATTCTCAGTCAAGCAAATTTCCAAGCCTCTATCCCCAGGAAAAGATTGTATAGTTCATGGACAAGCTTGGACTTGTAATTCCTCTCTCATTGAGTGGGAGTGCTTATGAGATAGAACCAGGGACAGCCTTTATTCTTGTTTCATATATGACCAAAATTAGGGAGAATGGTATAGCAGAGGACAATCATTCTTCTTATGTCAAGTATATTGACCAGAATTGGGAAGAATGATCCTAGAGACCTAGAATTACTCATATAGAGTGTGGCATTTCAACATTAAGTTCATTTAGCACCAGGCCCAAAATCACTCATCTAGAGTGTGGCCTTTGGAGATTCACCATGTGTCAAAAACATTAACCAAAATGATGGTGAACCAAGATTATTTTGTGTACCATGTGTCAAATGGATCAAATTATGGTGGCTATTTGATGCTAAATGATGTGCCATGTGTCTGAAGTACTGACCTAAATTATGGTGAGGATATACCATTGGTCTGAAGTACTAACAAGAATTATGGTAAGGATGTGCCATGTGTTTGAAGTAGGGACCCGAATTTTGGTGAGAATATGCCATTGGTCTGAGGTATTGACCAAATTATGGTAACTTGTTTTGCCGTGTGTCATGACCATTGACTTGATTATGGTACATGGATTTGTTATAACCTTTTCTTAGATAAATATTTCAACATGAGAGCATCTAGATATTCATTATTAATACCTCCCTAGCTAAGAGGAAGTGTTGAATTATGTATCTATGGTCAGTCTTCATAATTATTATTTTAGTAATTGATGCATTTGTAAAGCATGTTCTTCATTATATTGTCAAAAGAGAAAAAAGAAAAAAATATTTGACATGTTCTTCATGTCGGTTTTTAAAAGAAGCGTTGTCGCTGCGACAAACACCCTCCAAAAATTTTCAAATACTTGAATTTTGGAGCCTACTATGGATCTTGCAATCAATCATTCCATAGTCACTTCTTGGTCAGTCGATGCTTTGTTAAGTCTTCGAGCTTGCTTTTTTATCGTAAGTGTCGAAGTCACCTACTCATTCATGAAAGCATTCCTTCACACAAGCTTGAACAGGCATGGCACAATTCACTAAGACAGTCCCTGTGCAATGTTCAACCCATGTCGGTAGTCAATGCACATGTCATTAACAGGTCCTCACTTTGTTTGCGATCGTCCTTATTTTTCGATGAGTTTCCTCAATTATTGCCTTTTGCACACTTTCATCTTCACAAGTGTCATTTTCATGTGGATGATTGCCATTTTTGCTTGTGTTCACTTTAATTAGTGTCGTTTTCATGTTATCTTCATTTGGGATTTTTTCACTTTCACTATCGTTCGCATAGCACAATTTTTGTTCGCACTTTTCTCTTCATTGATCCAGGTGGATATTGGTGGCCACCTGCCTATTCCACTTGGAGCCCCACCATTATTTCTTTCAGTTTTTCAGTTTCAATATTTGTAGCACAATTAACTATTTTTGGCAATTTTTCGGGTCTTGAACTTCGGGAACCGTTTTGAGGCCCTAAATGACGTTTTTTTGGGAAAAATGGGAGCAACATGGGTCATTGATTAATGTTGCTCATTCAAAAGTTTTAATCCTTGAATAGATCTTTCTAACAAGGTATTGTGTGTATCAAACGGAGATCGTATGCCAGTTATGACCCCGGGAAGTTGATGTACCAATTTACCCAAACGGGGCCCATAGTTTGGCACTTCATCTCCTAGGGTTAGGTTTTTGGATGTTTAGGGTTTTCCATTGTTTCTCAACAATAAATAGGCCTTCGAGCCTCATTGTAACACAATTCATAGGCATGTAGTTGCCACATCACTTCTCAAAGAAAAGCTACCATCGCCTGAGCTAGTCTTATTCTCATTCTGTTTGTAAGCATATTTCAGTATTTGACATTAATGAAATGAAGTGTTATTTCTACTGCATCTTTGTATTTATGGTTATATCTATAATTTTTTGCATTCTTGTTTAAATCCGGATCAGTGGTATCAGAGCGCTCTGCTCTTTCTCTGTTTTTCTTTGCATGTCCCCAACGAGGTCAGGATATAAGGAGTTATGGCTTGAACTCGTTGAACCTTTGCAAGACCAGCCTCACAAATCTTGATGGCCTCCCATGGTGAATGAAAAGAAAGACGGGGGGCAGGAGATCCTATCAAAATCTTGCTCGAAGGATACCTTGAGTGACAAAGGAACGTGATGATGGACCACCTTGCCCAAATCCTTCAGCGGTTACCCAAAGGCGACTCATCTACTTCCAACAGCTACTCTGGAAGCGCCACACCCTTTAAGGTACAAATTAACTTTGACATTACCATATTTGAGGGTCAGATAGATGCACACGTTGTAGATAAATGGTTAAATCTGCTAGAAGGATATTTTTCCGTTCATGATTTTTCTAGCGAGAAAAGATCACTTTTTCACTTCTCAAAGAAGCCCCCCACGTCAAGGACTGGTGGGAAACCTACTGAGAGTAGAAGGATGAAAGTTTGAACTCATTGTTTTCAACCACACCCACTTGGAACTTGTTCTGGGATGCCATCAAGGAGTAGTACTACCCTGTCAGGATCTACGAGGATAAATACATAAAGTGGGAAACACTGTGACACAGAAGGGACCAAGATGTGCTGGAGTTTACCAATGTTTTTCATACCCTTTGCATGAAGTTAGGTATCAAGGATTCTAAGAAGCATTTGGTTCTCAAGTATCATGGTTGCTTACACAGGTATATCCATAACGAGATGGAACTCCTGGACATCTTCGGCTCTTCCGGTAGTTTTGGCTTTTCTAGCAGATCCGGCAGTTCCGACTTTTCCAGCAGTTCTGGCAGTTCTGAATTTTCCAGCTCTTTCGGCTTTTTCTGGTAGTTTCGGCTTTTCCAAAATTTCTTTCTTTTCCAGCTTTTTCGACAGTTCCTACTTTTCTAGATTTTCTGGCATTTCTAGCATTTTCGGCTTTTCCGTCAGTTCTGGTTTTTCCAGCTTTTTTGTATTTTTCGGAAATTCTATATTTTCCGGCAATTCCAGCTTTTTGAGCAACGTAGAGCTTATTCTCCCATGACTGCATTTAGATCTAGGGCATGTTATTTAGGGCGGTGTATACCCTAGGGCACTCCCTCTAGCTTTCATCTTCATCAAACCCAAAATAGGATGAAGTGAGATCACAAGAGTGAGTGTGTGTGTGTGTGACAAATGAATTCAAATCCTCTTCTATTTATACTAAAACGAAGATGATGAATAGACATTTCTATTGGGCTTCTGAGCCTACTCAAGTTTCTGGCTCACTTGACAATTTATTTATAACATAAATAAATTCGGAACTTCATAAATACTTATTAGAATCAGATGATCTTTATATCAATCCTACACCTCTCGATGAGAGGGATCCAATAAAAATATCAGTTTCCATAAATAAGATGACCCACATGGAGTTTGGCCATATTTTCCAATTTTAACACTCCCTCTCAACTAGGGAGAACTCCATCCGTTGATCCATGTGTCCAACTGTACTATCTCTACCATCAGTTCCCTGCACTGCTCTGCTCAACTCTGCTCAGCTCTGATATCTCTGCTCATCTCTGCTGGATCTGCTCATCTTTGCTCATCTCTGCTCAGCTCTGGTCAACTCTGTTGACTCTGCTCAGCTCTGTTGGCTCTGCTCTGCTCTGCTGAACCATGAAGAAGAAGAAATGATTGAGAACGTGTCATAACATCCTCCATTGACCCGAAGTCAGTCTCATAGTGTGTACCACTGGTCCCAGACCAGTCCCCAACCGACCCGAAGTCAGTTTCATCGGAGGTACAACTCCTACCATTGGTCCCAAACCAGTACTCTACTAACTAGAAGTTAGTCTCAGAGTATGTACCACTGGTCCCAGACCAGTCCTCAACCGACTCGAAGTTAGTGTCATTGTAGGTACAACTCCTACCACTGGTCCCAGACCAATACTCTACTAACTCGAAGTTAGTATCAGAGTATGTACCACTGGTCCTATTCCAGTCCTCAACCAACCTGAAGTCAGTGTCATCGTAAGTACAACTCCTACCACTGGTCCCAGACCAGTATCATTGATACCAGATCAATGAAGGTCATCCTAGCATAGGGAGTACGGTAGATACATTGATAGGTCCATCGGTACTACTATGGTCCCTATCCTCATTTCCCTGCTCATTGATCAGATGAGAGGTACTTCCCATGAGTCCCAGACTGCATGGGTAGGATGACTCGACAGGAGAACTAATCAATCTTGTCCCACAAGAGAGCGAATCATCTTGTCCACAGGACAGCAAATCATCTTGTCCACAGGACAGCAAATCATCTTGTCCATAGGAGAGTGAATCATCCTGTCCCACAAGAGAGTGAATAATCTTATTCCACAATCGACATGGAGAACACATCATCTAGGCCTCACAGGAGAACCAATCATCCTGCTACATAGTCTTCATGGAGAAAACATCATCCAGACCTCACAGGAGAACTAATCATCCTGCTACATAGTCGTCATGGAGAACACATCATCGAGACCTCACAGGAAAACTAATCATCCTACTACATAGTCGTCATGGAGAACACATCATCCAGACCTCACAGGAGAACTAATCATCCTGCTACATAAGAGAGCGAATCGTCTTGTTCACAGGAGAGCGAATCATCCTATCCAGTGTGCACCACTAGGGGAGGGTGAGTCACCCTGCGGTCATATGTTGCTCTAGTAAGAATCGCAAGCCCCCAGAGCTCCCAGAGTTCAATGTATACAACATGCAGGACCCTTTTATAAGGGTCTCTCAACGACTCCAAGTCATTCGGGAAAATCACAAATTTTATCTTTCCCCAGGGCTTTGACAAAGTGTAGCGACCTGTACATCATCTCAGTGTGATGGAGCCTTGTTGCTCATCGACTTACCATATCCCAGATAAGGTAGTATCTATCTGCTAGAGTAATCATCGAATACAGGATTCCTCAATAATCGAATCCCACCTCTGGTTGTCACAGAATCACAGTGGTATTCATCATCTGTACAAACAGCTCACTGAAGAGCTTCCACAACTAGGCAGCTTCATGCGAGATCGTACTCGTAGTTATGTATCCAGTCTTGGCGGTGCTTATAACAACTGACTTCTGCTTCCTGTTCATCCATGATATCGAAGCAGAATCCAAAGAGAACCAACACTGAGAAGTGCTCTAGTGTTCCTTCACACTGCTTGCCCAGTCAACATTCGAATAATCATTCAATTTCATATTTCTAGCAGTGTATCTCAATTCATGAGAGATTGCGCCCCGAAGATATCTCAGAAGATTCTTGGCACCAATCCAGTGAGGCTCAACCAAATATGAGCTCACCATGCTAACTGCAAAACATATGTCCGGATGGAAGTTCACCAAGAACATCAACACGAATGAGTTTATGAGACTCGGAGGCAATTCCCAAATCTGGTCCGACGTCACTACCATATAACTTCTAAAAGTTGAGATCCTTGAGGTAGTCACAGGCTTGCAGTTTATCATTCCACTTCCGGAATCCAACTCCCTCTTACTTCTTTAAGTGAGAGGGTCTGCACCTGTTTGAAATAGGTTGCCCTCAGAGGGTGCTTGGTATGAGAGGTCTATCATCCACAACCTTTGAGTAATGGTTTGTATCGGTTTCACTTTAGCTTCATCTGACAGCTATCAGTCCTCTCATACTACGCCTGGGGAGTTTTTCTTCAAGCCATAGAGGGCTTTCTTCCACCTGCATATGCGAGATTCTTGATCATCAATCTCAAACCCCTCAGGTTGTTTCATATCAGTGAACCTGCTACATGAGGGGAATGGTCCCTCCTATCAGATTTTCCTTTGGTACATCTCAGATATGTACTTTCATGCTCTTTTTTAATTCAGGCATCTTTGTCACCATCTGACTCACAGACCTTCGGTGATGTGTCAATGGACATGGTCCCCAGTGGACTTCCTACAACTTGATACAACCCTGAACTCAAAAACATCTTTGAAAAGTCTATTTTCAAACACGTACCTTTCCATCGATGAGTGCCACCCTGAAACCTTTGACTTCCATTTTCGATATGGACACCAGGTTCTTCTTGCAATCAGGTACATAAAAGAGATTATGTAAATGAATCGAGTTACCCTCCTTCAATTGAGGGGTAACATTCCCTACACCCTTTCCAGGATAGGTGGCATCAGCTCCAAGTATAATCCCACGATTGTTTCCATCTCTATCAAATTAGAGAGTGCACCCTTCTATCCGATGAAGTGCCGGGGTTCCTTGCTTTCTTTGAACAGTCAACCATTTCCTTGATGATCTGCATTACCAGTCATTCCTTTGAAGATGTCCCTGGAATGATTGTAATCTTCATCAAGAGATGTGTCTCTGCTATTCAAACTCTCCTTCACATAATGGCCGAACTTATTGCAACCAAGGCATCCGCCTTTCCTTCCACCCTTGGATCTAAACTTCCCAATGAAGTGATCTTTAGGTAGGCCATCAGAAACTTTCGCTTCACCATTCTAATAATATTCTCTGCTTCAACTTCACCCTTAGTGAATGAGAAGAGGGATGATGATCCCATTGATCCTTTTGTCTTGTCCCAATTATCTTTGGTGATTGCTCTTTCACTCTTGCTTGGGCATTGTCTTCACCTCAGCTCTGATACCATGTTAATTTTAGGTATGTTCTATGCTAGAGAAATTTATTTAATTTTCACATTATGTTTTCTAGATTAGCAATCACATCAACATTAAAGTAAACTGTAGATAGAACATAAATATAAATCGCAGAAGACAAGCCAAGACAAGAGGACACAAGAGGTGGCGCTAGCCAGGGACAAACCCCAATGTGGGGAAACCCTTGATCAATTCTTCCTTAATGTTATTCAAAGTTCAACAGAGAAAGAGAGAGAGATAGTACATTTACAATAGAAGTCAACATTTTGACACTATGATATTTGCATGAGATCAGTTGAAGACATATTGCTCCAACTGATTCTCCAAGGTGACTGCTTCACCTATCGTTGTGTTGCATTTCGTCATCATGTTGCACCTCACCATGTTGCACCATGTTGCACCCATCATCACTATGCTGCATCTCATCACGCTTCATTAATCATGATTGTACCCATCACTGTACTGCATTATGTGCCATTGTTGCACCATGGTGCCATCCTGACCTATTTGTTGGCTGCACCTTGGTTGCTTGTTGTCCCTTGGTTGCCTGTTGTCCTTAGCTTGATACTAAGTACCATACAACTATCCCAATGTTAGATAGTTGTCCCTTGCATACTGCTCTCCTTCGGAAACAGATGCTCCTGCTGTTCCGACAGTTCTTGGCAGTTCTGGTAGTTCTGGCTTTTCCAGCAGTTCCGGCTTTTCCAACTTTTCCGGCTTTTCCAACAGTTCTAGCTTTTCCAGTTGTTCTGACTCTTCCGGTAGTTTTGTCTTTTCCGACAGTTCTAGATTTTCCAGCTTTTCTGTCTCTTTCGACAATTCCGACTTTTCTAGCAGATCCGGCAATTTCGGCTTTTCCAGCAGTTGCGGCTTTTCCGGCAGTTCCGACATTTTTGAATTTTTTGGGTTTTCTGGCTTTTCTGGCAGTTTCGGATTTTCTGACATTTCCATCCTTTCCTGATTTTCCATCAGTTTTTGCTTTTATGGCTTTTCCGACATTTTCGACATTTCCAGCTTTTCCGTTAGTTCCGACTTTTCCAGCTTTTCTGTCTTTTTCGACAATTCCGGATTTTCCGGCAATTCCGGCTTTTTGAGCAATGTAGAGCTTATTCTTCCATGACTGCATTTAGATCTAGGACATCTTATCTAGGGCAACGTATACCCTAGGGCACTCCCTCTAGCTCTCATCTTCATCAAACCCAAACAGGATGAAGTGAGATCACAAGAGTGAGTGTGTGTGTGACAAATGACTTCAAATCTCTTCTATTTATACTAAAATTAAGATGATGAATAGACATGCCCATTGGGCTTCTGAGCCTACTCAAGTTGCTAGCCGACTTGACAATTTATTTATAACATAAATAAATTCATAACTTCATAAATACTTATCAGAATCGGATGATATTTAGATCAATCCTACACCTCTCGATGAGAGGGATCCAATAAACATATCAGTTTCCATAAATAAGATGACCCACATGGATTTTGACCATAGTTTCCAATTTTAACAAATCTGGTATAAACCAGACTTGTGAATGCTCACGTACACTTGAAAGTCTTTGAGGTGTTCCCCAAAAGTGCCTACAAATGTTTCATTTACCTCTTGCCACTTCAGTTTGGTGTCCTTATCTAGATACAACTTTGTATCTTCATAGATCGACAGACTAGAGGACACTTTCTCAACTGCTTCTCCATTTGCATTTCCATCAGTGTCATGTGATCCTGTTCTCTTGGAATCCATTGAGATAGATGAACACCTGAAAGATATGGAGACAAGAAAAATGCATGGCAAGAAATATGTGAGTGAAAACAAATCAAAATCCGAGGATGACACAACACATACCTAGGAAACTAATGGGCAAGATTGTGCAATTTCTTATGGGAGGCTGGGCGACTGGCTGCCAGAATTGTGCAAAGGTAGTCTAGCCTGTCTGGGAGGTAGGACTTGTTGCTAGATATATGAAATGCACAAACCAGACCGGATGTTGGCTGCTGGGATTGCGTAATGCACAATTCCAGCTGGGAGTGACTGTAGGCTCAGGGATTGCATTACGCAATTTTCTAGGCCAGTAGTTATCACTCCTAAGAAATGCGTAAAACAGCCCTGGAGGGCAATGTTGGGCAGAAATGCGCATTTCTAGAGAGGAATATAGAGCCTTTCTTCCACAGATTGCGCAATGCAGTCTCAGTGAAGGCAGAGTCCGAGCCAAGGTTGGCCCAACTCGTCGACGGGAAACTGAAAGAAAATAAGACATTGAATGCATGGCGACAATAAGCGAAAGCAGAAGTGATTGACAGTGCATACAAAACATGAATGAAATATTTGGCAAACAAATCAACATGCATGTGGGTGAAGCGATTCATCGGTTCGCTGAACGTTTGTTCAAAACAGTTTCATGCATTCAACAATAGTGAGATAGCAACGAAAATTGAAATAGAGCTAGGACAAGCTAGTATACATGTAAACAACAACAAACGTTCAAAGAAATCAAACAAACACCACTCACACAAGCGAATACCCAAAAAGTGACATAAATGCTGAAAAAGACAAGTTGAGGCCACTTACCCGTGAATATCTGAGCCGGATGTGTCAAAGAGTCCTAGATGTGCTATGGAATGTCAGAGCTCCAAGATTGATGTGAAAGAATGAGCTCTGATGTGTCAAATAAATAAGTTTGGGCTCATGATGCACATGCCACAAATCTAAGAAAAAGCGACACTTGGAAGGAGGTTTCTAAAACAACTTTGCATGTAACATTCGGCTGCTAAAAATATCTCCTTGAATCATGGGATTCCCTTTGCATGTTTCCTTTTGCTATTCTGGGAAAAGGAAAGTCATGCATGCATACAAGTCAAGTTTCCTTCGTCCCTGGTGGAACTGGTCAACTGGACTGCTCATGCATGATGCTGCTCATCTACTTGAGAAAAATGTGCATTTCTGGTTGGGAGTTGGGCTGATTAACTAGGAGGTTTGTGCAATTTCTGGGTAGGGCAGTTGACTTCTGCCCAAATTTGCACAAATTCTGAGCTGAGTAGCCTTGCTGGGGAAATTTGCAAAATTCCTATAGGGAGTGTTAACTGGCAGAGTTGCGCACTTCTGGAGCCCAACAAACTGCTAGACAGGATTGCGCAATTTCTGGAGGGAAGCCTAGTTTCCCTCCGGAAATGCGTTATTTTCTTGGGGAAGTTGCTTAGCCTGTAGCTGGATTAAGTCCGGGTGGAAAGCCTATGAGGAGAATGCATCAAACTATGATCAATAGGTTGTCTTTGTGCAAGAAAACATTGAATCTTGTGTACTTGATGAAGCAAGACAAGGTGCTATGAAAGGTTGGTAGGGAGGCTCCAAAATGAGGCTAACACAAAATTTTAGAAGGTGTTGTAGCTACTACAACACTTGGTGACACACTGGTAGAACTCCAGCTCTCTGAATGGACCTTGTTTGTGAAACGAAAGTCTGACACCTCCGGAAGTATTGTTCAGTTCTCAACTCATCTTGCTTTCACACTAGCTTGATTGTAAGATGTAGCATTTACCAAGCTCTTGGTCGATTGACACACATTCCAAGCCAAGGAAACACATTTGTTTCGATTGTAGTTGAGGGGTATATTGATGCACAACAGTATAGTCGTCAGAGTCTTAGATTCATCTCTGGTGTTGCTCGCTGCCAGCAGGCCTGGATAGTACCCCGATGGAGTCACATAGGAACACAAGCATGGCTCTGACGCTAGCGAGCCTGGTTAGTATCCCTGCGGAGTTACTTGCATCACCTCCCTGTGCAAGAAGCCTTTCTCTTCTTTCGCCTTATTCATTTTTCATTTTTCATTTTTTGGCTTTTCATTTTTTTCATTTTTTCATCTGTGCATAACACTTATTCATTTCAGAGGTGGAAGATGGATCCTGAATTATTGAGAGCAGAAGAGGTTGTTCTAGCAGAGAATTAGTTTATTATATCTCTGACATGCATGTTTAATTTTTCCCCCTCACCTTACTATACTTGACTAAGTTGACAAGGGTTAACTCAAAAACAACCGACTAGAGAAGGTGACACTAGTTAGCATGCAAGTGCTGTGTTTTCACCAAGGTTCACTTCGAACAATACGTATTTTCCTTTGATGTATCATGGACTAAAAGTAACAAGTTCTTCATACAAAGGCAAGATGACAGATAATCAAGTAGTGATAGTTGTACAAGTCCTCTTGTACTTCACCCAACTCGTTTCAAGAGTCATACATGGTTTCATGCGAAACTAACCTACGAACAAAACAAGTGAACTATAAGAAACAAGCGAACTAACAAACAACAAATCAAAGCAAGAGAAGAAGAAAAAGTGAAAGAAAATCAAGTAAGTAAATAGGCAAGTAGACAAATAAACAAACAAAGCGAGTAAGCAAATAAGGATGCAAGCAAACTGACTGAAAGCAAACACTACTCCTACTCCTAAACTAATGGTGCATAGCCCTGATCACCTCAAATTTTATTTCCTATGCATCCATCGATGCATTGGTTGACCCATGTTAGTGAAGGCTTGGTCTGTGAGCAACCTAGTTGTGCGAACCAACAAGCAAGAAAGATATAACAATGAAGACAACCACGCTTTGTGTTTGACAATTCCCATAGGACATGAGTCAGTGCAAGAGCATGACGAGCAGTCCGTGGACTTATCATGGTATTGTGTGACACTGTGTGCAACTTTGGAGCATAATAACACTCTTGACTGAGACATGCAAGCAAACGAAAGAAACAAAGATAACTTGTGTCGTGCATGTGTGCTTGCAACGTAAGATTCCTCTAATGCATGAGCGATGGGATCGTGTCGTTCGAGTGGAAGAAGTATGATCTGTGTGTGAGATGGATATTCGATTCATGCATATGAGTGATGAGGAGCCTCGGGTGATTGAATAGTTTCATAATCGAAAATGAGACTAACCCCAAGAGAGTGAGGACTTGACATAACCATCAGCTTGGGTTGAAGTTCCTCGACAGTCTTGGGTGTTTCAACTTCATCATCAGATAGATCATCATAAACCGGTGACTTGGAAAGATCAATTATGATAGAGTCATGATCATGATAAAATACAAAAACAAATGGATCATGACCGCCATGATCAGAAAAATCAATGATTTCATCAGCATCCTCATGATCAGATGAATCAAACAGATGGGTAGATGAAAAGTGAACAAACTCATCCATTGTGTTTCCAGAAAAGACAGATGAAAGATCAAGTGGATTTTCAGCGAATAACTTATCCTCTTCGTTGTTGAATGATGGACCAACATCCAGCAAGTCCTACGGGTGATCAACAATGGGTGCATCTATGGTTGAAGACACACATGCAAAATCATAATTGGTAGGTTCAACAAAGATATCAAGAAAGAATGGAGGGGGATCAGATGGAAGGGAGTCATCCTTCGCTGAGTTTTGATGCTCAAGCTCCCACTCATACTCTTCATGAATGACAGTGCATGTTGGTTCTGCAAAACCAACTCCGTCAATGGGTTGTCCCTCGTTCACAACAAGTGAAGAGTTTGGAATGGACGAACACAAGACAATATCATCTGGAGGAACACTTGAGTTCGAAGACGGAGGTCATAGAACAAAATGCATATGAGAACTTGAAGGACTCACAACCAAATCTACGCGAAATTGAGTGAAGTGATGTTGGGAGAATGTGGGAGATGAAAAAGTGTGTGAGCATGATCCTCAACATCACTCAACAGTGGTGGAGCTGTAGAATGAGAGGTAGGCAGACAGTCAGTCGAGACAGTGACCGCATCCATATGAGATTGTGCAACTCCATCAGTGAAGAATGTTGAGCGAGGCTTGATCTCAAGCTTCTTCTTGGTACGGGAAGATTTCTTCAGGCAATACTCAAACTAGTCCCAAAGATAGGAAAATTTCATCTAGCTCCTCAAAGCTTGAAACTGCAAGTCACAGAAGCACTGCCAAAAATAAATGATTGATTCATGTGGAGCCTTCTGTTGTTGCAACAATTTTTAGTCAAGATGGTCTGGATCAAAATGATAGAATGTGTCTTCAATAAGATCACAGAAGTGCTCAAGTGAGTGCATGATGCCAGCCTGTAGGCTGAGTAGCCATTGACATGGAGATTCACTAAGTGTGTGTGCAAGCATCAAGCTGGTCTTTTCATCAGAACACCCATCTTCCTCATGAAGCATGGAAAGAAAGTCATGTAAGTACTTAGGCCAGGCCACTTCGCCTTCACCATCATACATGTAAGTGGACAAGATATCAAAAAACTCCCTTATGATGGAGACATCTTCATGATTTGAGAAACATCGTGAGGGAGAAGAGTGCAAGAATCCATGAAATATATGCAAAGGTTCAAAATTGGATGAGAGGACACAGCTTTTCATTAGGCCCTGCTTCTGTTGCCAAAAATGTTGACGGTGTTGGACCTGCCAACATGTCAAGGGGATCTCCCCGATAAGAAGTCCCAATTATACCTTAGACCATTTGGTGTAGGAGTCCCAGTAGTGAGTCATAAAGCAATTCCTTGACCACAACGTCACACAGACGAAATTAAGATAACTCTATTAGTAGCAAGGGTGTGACCACTACAGTGAGTCAGGGAAGGTGTATGAGAGGTTATAACGCATGGGGGTTGAGATGAGTGTGCCCCTTGGCAACCTATAACAGTACTTAGCTGGGAAGGGAACACATGAGCGAAGATGCAACACAAGCTGGAAAGAAGGTCAGACAACAATCCAAAGTGATGGTTAAACCAACAGCACATCTACAACAAGATTCATATAATTGCATACAAAACACTTCATACACAACTACGTAAGTTAAACAAAATAAATTGCTACAACAACCAGAACAATTTAACTACAATAACAACATATGCACGAAAATGTGTTGTTTCTTATTATATAAAGAAGTGTAAGTTCCAATCATACAATACATCCATGTAAACCCGCTAGCCCTAATAGTGGAACGTTACAGCCACATCCGCCTGCTCCTCCAAACAGATGAACTAGCTCCGTATAGTGGAGAAGCCAAGGCATGTTACAATTTCGTCAAAGCTCTCTCCAAGATAGTCATATCAGAAGCTTGGCTGACCAAAAGCCTATACAATGAGTTATGAGGGACTATTTATAGCAGAGGGTGGGGTGGCCCATGACATTCCCCTTTGTGACTGTTCAACTACCCTCATGACTCTTCACCTACTCTATGACTGTTACATCCACTATTGACACTTGAATTACACTTGACATGACTTAAAATTACAATGCACATGTACCCATGTGAACAAAACCGGCTTGAGCAAGCCAAACTAGACATCACTCTGACTTAGACAATCATGGAATTCCAACTCCTCATCATCTTCATGTTGATCGATAGTAACATGTTGATGCCTAGATCTGTAGTCCTTAATGGTGTCCATGTGTTCTATGGTGACATCTGTCTGAAACCTGAACCTTGCCTCCATAGCATCCGGGTACACTTCTCGAGCTCCTCTATTCAACTCATCTGAAAGAATCCACATCATTATCTTCAAAGTAGTTGTACCAGCAACATACTTGTGCATGATGTCTGCTTTGATGGGCAAGTCTAGGCTGGTGGCAATGCACATCAACTCGTCGAAGTACAAGTCAAGCTCGATTCAGACCTATTTCTTTGTCTTCACCTGGGTAAGAGTCCCAAGTGATGGGATCGTATGTGTACACACCACACCATCCATAATATTGAATACTTGTGCATGGGAAGCCTATATGCTAGTCATGAATTGTGGGAGTTCTTTGTAATTCCAGATTTGACTTCGAATACGTGCTTTCAACTCGGCCACATTGACCCTCAGCATGTTAGAAAAGTGAAGTGGGGCTCCCTTGTACTTCATCATCCATGTTTGCATGTTATCAACAGCAGCATGCAAGTTCAACAAGATACATGCTCTTCTAGCACATCGTTCCTGCCATCCGTTGAGATGGATGACTGCCTTGTGCATGGTACCAAACATGGAGTACAATGCTCGCATAACTGTGTCAAGGGACAATACTTCTTCTAGTATTGCCTTCTTTAGCTCAACTCGGGCGAACATTGTCACCAAGTCTCCTCCTTTCTTGGTCGTTTGTAGTTCCTTTGCCATTCACTCATTCTCAGCTATTAGGAAGTGAACACTTGAGCTAGTGGCTTCGGCATACAATCTGGTTGTATCAGCCAAGGTAGCTAGATGTTTGTGCACATCAGTCATGATCACTCGTTCTTCAATTTGTGTAGGAGATGTTTGATCCTCTGGAGTTGATATTCTACAAGACTACACAACCCTATGTTGAGATTCATCGAACACGATGTTGTGCATCTCTTCTTCTAGTTGATCACCAAGGATCTCAGTGCCTCCTTGGTCATTCAAGACTTTCTCATCATCTGGATGCATTGAAGTAGGTGAGTCAACCTCTTTGTGGCGAGGCATGAGATTGATTTCTTGTTCCAACTCCTGCTGCTCCATGTCCGCATCCAACAGTTGAAGTGCTTGTTCTATCTTGTGAGCGAAGTATTTCCCCTGTGATGGTTCACCTTATTCGCCTGATGGCATCTATTTAGATGAATCAACTACTTGTACAGGTGTTGCTTCATCTGTTTTCACATGTTGCACCCCTGTTGTATCTGTTGTTGCCACGCTTCCCTATCCTATTTTCGTGGCTCTTATTCCTTTCGGAGTTGCTCCCTCAGCTCATGTAACTCCTTCTCTGCTTCTTCCATTATCTTCTTATCCTTTTGCCTTCATGCGATTCACTTTTCACCTCTTTTCCTCTAAGCCATAGCTAATTTCTCTACAAGTGGATCTGCTCGAAACTTGCAACTTTTCTCCTCCTCCACGCGATCAACAATCTTCCTCTTACCTTTGTCACACACTGGTATGCTTGCCTCTGCTACCACTACTGCTACTGCTGGTTCTCTATGTGATGCTTCTTCATGTTGCTTTGCTAACCACTCCACAATGAAGTCAACTAGTTCATTGGGTCTAGAGAAACTGTAGCAATATCTCCATGGGTCCTTCTTGGCCCAATTACATTCCCCGTGGATTCAGTTTAACTGAACTATGGTGCACTGATCTTTCATAATGCAATGTGCGTCATACGGATTGTAGCTTCGGAGGTCGAATGGGTACTTCTTCATCAGTTCTTCTTCGACATCTGCTTGCTTGATACTCAGGATCTTGTAAAACCCAATCTGCAATGGAGGAGTGGGCCAAGGTGCCTTCTTCCTTTAATGAAGTCTAGGTGTCAATCCTACCGAGATGTGATATGCTACTTCCGGCATGATAAGTACGTCCAAGGAAAACTTTGGCAGAACATGTGGAGGCTTCTTCACACTGAACATTCAGATGAAAGTGTCAGACGATGAGGCATACCAATTTACAATGCTTATCAATACCTCCATTGCCTTCTTTGAGATGAAGGGTGGATAATGTTCAAATATCATCTTGTACATTGGGGTGACAAATTGATCGGACAGTCGCATGATTACTCCTTTGAAGTTGCATTCGGACAACAACTTGAAATACGTGTTCACAGGAGTCTCCATCCGTGACCATGCCCACTCCAAGCCCGGGAACTCCTGTCAAGCATAGACTGCATATAAGATGTAAGCGGACATGTAAATATCTGCATGCATGCCTTCGAGTGACTATCAAGCCTTCATTACTTGTTCCTTCAGCTAGTGAGCCAGTATGCCTAACTAGTTACATAGTTTTCATTCTCTAGCCAATTGGTCCAGTGCAACCACCTGACTCTGTGGGAAGGTTTCTGTGCTTGCATGGCCATACAATCGACAAGCAAATATGATCAAGTATTTTTATGCCTTCCTTAGTGTCTTTGTCTTGTAGATCTGGTTGGGTGTCAACCTAAATCGAGCTGGCTTCTTTACCCAATTCTTTAGAATGTCTCTGGAGTTAGAATTCTTCTTGGGTAAGATGAATGGATTTTTTGTGACAATCATGGGCTTTGACATCTGATACATCTCTTCATAATCTCGTTCCTAGAAGGTTGCAAGCTTCGTCCCACTGACACTTCTCAAGGTCATCGTCTCGGGATCAGTGTGAGAGACGATCCAGTGTATCATGTCCGCGCATGGGAACATGAGATAACTACATGCAATCTGATACAAGCCAGACTTACGAATGTTCATGTACACCTGACGGTCTTCGAGGTGTTCCCAAAAGGTGCATGCAAATGTTTCATTGACCTCTTGCCACTTCAGTTTGATGTCCTTGTGTAGATACAACTTTGTATCTTTGTAGATGGACAGACTAGAAGACACTTTCTCAACTGCTGCTCCAACTGCATTTCCATCAATGTCCTGTGATACTGTTCTCTTGGAATTCATTGAGATAGATGAACACCTGAAAGATCTAGAGACAAGAAACATGCATGGAAATAAATCTGTCAGTGAAAACAAAACAAATTCAGGAATGACACATCACATACCTGGGAAATTGATGGGCAAGATTGCACAATTTCTTTTGGGAGGCTGGGTGACTAGTTGCCAGAACTTTGCAAAAGTTAGTCTAGGCTATCGAAGCAGGACTGGTTGTTGGATCTATGCAATGCACAAACCAAATTGGCTACTGGGATTGCGCAATGCGCAATTACAGCTGGGAGAGACAGTAGGCTCAGGGATTGCATTGTGCAATTTACTAGGTCAGCAGTCACTACCCCTCAGAAATGCACATTTATGGAGAGGAATCCAAAGCCTTCCTTCCCCAGATTAATCAATATAGTCTCAGTGAAGGCAGAGTTCGAGCCAAGGTTGGTTTGACTCATCGACGGGCAACTGAAGTAAAATAAGGCAACCAATGCATGGAGACACTAAGTGAAAGCAGAAGTGATTGACAGTGAATGCAAAACATGAATGAAAGATTAAGCAAACATATAAACATGCATGTGGGTGAAGCGATTCGCTGGTTCGACGAACGTTCGTGCAAAACAGTTTCATGCATGCGAAAACAGTGAGATAGAAACAAAAACTGAAATAGATCTAGGACAAGCTAGTATACATGTAAACGACAACAAGCGTTCAAATAAATCAAGTAGACAACACTCACACAAGAAAATACACAAAAAGTGACAGAAATGTTGAAAAAGACAAGTTGAGGCCAATTTCCTGTGAATATATGAGTCGGATGTCTTGAAGAGTCCTAGATGTGTTGTGGGATGTAAGAGCTCCAAGATCAATGTGAAAGAATGATATCTACTACGTCGAATAAATATGTTTGGGTTCATGACATGCATGCCACAAATCTAGGAAAAGGTGACACTTGGAGGGAAGTTCTAAAGCAACTTTGAATGTAACCTCCGACTTCTAAAAATAGCTCCCTGAATCATGGGATGCCATTTGCATGTTTCCTTTTTCTATTCTGGGAAAAGGCAAGTCATGCATGCATGCAAGTCAAGTTTCCTTGGTCCCGGGTGGAACTGGTCAACCGCACTGCTCATGCATGAAGCTGCTCAACTGCTTGAGAAAAATGCACATTTCTGGCTAGGAGCTAGGCTGAATGCCTAGGAGGTTTGTCAAATTTATGGGCAGAGCAGCTGACTGCTGCCCAAATTTGCACAAATTCTGGGTTGAGCAGCCCTGCTGGGGAAATTTGCACAATTCCTGCTGGAATTTTTGACTGGCAGAATTGCGCAATTCTGGAGCCCAACAGGCTGCCAGAAAGGATTGTGCAATTTCTGGAGGGAATGTTAGTTTCCCTCTAGAAATGCATAATTTTCTTGGGGAACTTGCTTAGCCTGCAGCTGGACTAAGTCCGGGTGGACAGCCTACGAGGGGAATGCATCAAGCTATGATCAACAAGCTTCCTTTGTGCAAGAAAACACTGAAGCGTGTGTACTTGACGAAACAAGACAAGGTGCTGTGAAAGGTTGGTAGGGAGGCTCCAAAACTGTTGGGAATACTGAGAGGGTGGGGTGAATCAATATTCCTTTCAATTAGTATTATTATTAATCTTTCATAGCATTAGTTAATCTTCAAATATTATCAATGTTTGTACAATGATAGCAGTAAACAAAAGGAACACAAATGCACACAGTTTTTAAGGTGGAAACCCCCTTCTGGACAAAAACCACCTGAAAAATTTTCTAGTAATTCTTTAATCTTCAACTCCAATTGAAAAGAAAGCTCCAACTTCCTAGAATCTAGAAAAACATTCTTCTCCAGCTCCCACTCGATGGATGCTCCAATGATGAGATTCTTTAGTAGTCAACTGAATGAATGCCCCAACACCCAATGAGCTATAACTCACCCTAGCACCACCCTACCACCCTAAATTTTTCACAAGCTTGAACTTGTTGGTGACTTCATGCACCAGCCTAGCACCACCATACCACCCTATATAAGAATAAAAGAAGAATGGACTCCCGTACCAGGGAAAATGGTCCACTTTACAATGATATAGAATGATGTAGAAGAAGAAGACACACTAGACCATAACCCCAACTATGACACAACCACCTAGTGATGATCCTAGACCTCTTGACACTGCCTCTTCAACTCTTGGCAGATAGACACTTGTACAAATTTTACAATGATGCTTTTACAAGGACTCTGTACAATGATATTTTTGTAATGACTATATACAATGTTGCCTACTTGAAGACTTCATGTGGTGAACTTCTTACTGTTTTTATACACCTTGATTGATTCTCTTGTCATGGTACCCTTTCTCACTCTTTAGAACATTATATTATGCATTGAGTCTTCTCTTGATGAATATATAATACCTACAAAAAGTCTTCAAGGAAATAACCATGACATGATAATAGCAAAATTTACCTCATCATGTAGAGCATATGTCAGTGCTAGACAAAAAAAACAAATTAGAATACAAAGAACCTAATTCAATTAAGAGTTGAACATGCATAAGAAGAAGATACTTACCTGGAGCTTACCTCTGCTGCATCATTTTGCTGCACCTTGCTCTTTGCTTCCCTAGAAAGATTGGTCCTTTGCAGCCCTTGACAACACTTGATCTAGCTTTTCTTCTTTCTTTTAGGCGCACGATATTGAATCTGATGTATCTCTATGATTTCCTATCCCCAATATGTGATATTCGGTCATGTTTTATCCCTCTATGTCTTATTTCTATTGCCAGAGGTCTGACCTAATTTCCATTATTCAAGGAAAAGTTATGCCCAATCTCTCACAATGACCTAATTATGGACTAGTTCAATAGAGAAAACTTATATGGTGTGCCACGTGTCACTGTTTCCTCCTTCGGCTCTGAAATTGATATAAAGAAAACTACAGATATTCTCAACTTCAATTTTGAACCTTGAACTTGTTCTTCAAGAGTATTGGAACAGATATTCTCAGCTTTGATCTCTTTTATAAGCTTGATTGCCTCCTTAGAAAATTCTTCTATGGTCAACCCTTCTTCTTCGTTGTTTGATACCTCTTGTTTATTGTGCTTGGCCATAAACAATACTTCTCATTGGCTTCTTCTTCACTATCACTATCTTGATTGGATGATGAGCTATCTTCTTTAGACAAAAAGTTCCTTTTGAATCCTTTCTTTTTGCCAATTTTTTATTTTCTCGTAAAGTAAGCATATTCTCCATATGAAAAACCTTCTTCATCGTCTTCTTTTTCTTCACACTTGCAGGTGTAGGTCTTTTCCTTTGAAGGTTGTTTGTCCTTATTGGTTTTCTTATATGCAATGAATGCAGTTTTTAGATGCGAAGTACCCTCTTATTTATCAAATCTCATTTCATATGCTATGAGAAATCCATGTAATTCCTCTTTACTGAGTTTGGCCATATTTGCACTGTATTCTAAGACCAATACCTTTGGGTTGAATCTTCCTGGTAACATTCTAAGAATATTTCGTATAATAGTATTCTTATCAATAGGCTCTCCCAATCCTTCCAGAGTGTTGGTTATTTCATCAACGTGTTGGAAGTATGCAACAATGTTGTCATCTTCTTTCATTCTGAGTTGCTCAAATTTTTCTCTGTAGATTTGAGGCTTTGCTTCTTTGACATTTGAGTCACTTGCATATATATTATCAAGCTTGTCCCATACATTTTTGGCAGTTTTACAACCCAACACCTTATGATAAGCAGATTCAATAAGTCCACTGATAATAATATTCTTTTCTTTTGCATCATTTACCAAATTCTTCTTACCCTGTTCATCCGCGGTTGGTGTAAAGCCACATTGAATAGTGTCCTATACCTCGTAACCTTTCACCAAGAGATAGACCTACATTCTTCCTTTCCAGAGTGCATAATTATTTTCGTTGAACAGAGGTACACCATTCTTGGTATGCTCCATGATCTCCTTACAGTTGTTAAACTACTATTGAAGGAACAAAGCTCTGATACCAATTATTGGAAATACTGGGGGGGGGGGGGGGGGGGTCAATCAGCGTTCCTTTCAGTTAGTATTATTATTAATATTTCACTGCATTAGTTAATCTTCATTATTATCAGTGTTTGTACAATGATAGCAGTAAACAAAAGGAACACAAATGCACACATTTTTTAAGGTGGAAACCCCCTTCGGGACAAAAACCACCTGAATGATTTTTTAATAATTCTTTAATCTTCAACTCCAATTGAAAACAAAGCTCCAACTTCCTAGAATCTAGAAAAGCATTCTTCTCCAGCTCCCACTCGATGGACACTCCAACGCTTGAGATTCTTTAGTAGTCAACTGAATGAATGCCCCAACATCTAATGAGCTATAACTCACCCTAGCACCACCCTACCCCCCTGAATTTTTCACAAGCTTGAACTTGTTGGTGACTTCATGCACCAGCCTAGCACCACCATACCACCCTATATAAGAATAAAAGAAGAATGGACTCTCGTACCAGGGAAAATGGTCCACTTTACAATGATATAGAATGATGTAGAAGAAGAAGACACACTAGACCATAACCCCAACTATGACACAACCACCTAATGATGATCCTAGACCTCTTGACATTACCTCTTCAACTCTTGGTAGATAGACATTTGTAAAAAATTTACAATGATGCTTTTAAAATGACTCTGTACAATGATATTTTTACAATGACTATATACAATGTTGCCTACTTGAAGATTTCATGTGGTGAACTTCTTGTTGTTGTTCTGCACCTTGATTGTTTCTCTTTTCATGCTACCCTTTATCACTCCTTAGAACATTATATTATGCATTGAGTCTTCTCTTTATGAATATATAATACCTGCAAAAAGTCTTCAAGGAAATACCCCAGACATGATAATAGCAAAACTTACCTCATCCTGCAGAGCATATGTCAGTGCTAAACAAAAACAACAAATTAGAATAAAAACAACCTAAGGAAATTATGAGATGAACATGCATATACAGAATATACTTACCCAGAGCTTACCTCTGTTGCATCATTTTGCTGCACCTTACTCTTTTCTGCCCTAGAAAGTCTAGTCCTTTGCAGCCCTTGACATCAATTGATCTAGTTTTTCTTCTTGCCTTCTAGGAGCATGATATTGAATCTAATGTATATCTATGATTTCAGATCCCCAATATGTGATCTTTGGTATTGTAGTATCACTCTGAGTCTTATTTCCAATGCCACAAGTCTGACCTGATTTGGATTCTTCAAGGCAAAGTTATGCCCAATCTCTCAGAATGACCTAATTATGGACTAGTTCAATAGAGCGAACTTGTACAACGTTCCACATGTCCTTCTTTCCTCCTTCGCCTCTAAAATTAATAAATAAAACACTACAGTTCGTGCACTATCTGCCACTTTTTACATAATTCCAATCCACTTCTCCTAGAAAAAGTTATGATGATTTTCCCAAGGTCACCTCTTTGCAATGGAATTCGGGAGCCTGTAAAAACCCTAACTTCCACAGATCATATCTCTGAAAATATAGCGAACCAAGATCTGAAAATTTTTCACAACGTTCATAAAGATTTTTTCACAAATGGGTTTTAATTTCAGCATCTAAGATTTCACAGAGATAAAGTTATAGTGAAAATTCCACGATCACTACATTTGGAGGATATATGAGATTTCTTTTTATAGAGTTGAGAGTGGCTTCTATAGAGAATGTTGTAGGGATTTTAGGAGATTAAAAATTATTAATTATTGACTATTCAATGACCAAAATCAATGATAAATTCCATGCCACAACCCCATGGGGTTTTAGCCCACTAATTAGGGTTACTAACTTCAACCTTGAATAACTTACAAACCATGAGGAATTACAAGGAGAGCTATATACTGATAGAATGATATTTTTGAGTAGAGTATTACTATAATGGTTATGAGATGAGAAACCATGAATGATGATGCCCAATGTGCCATGGAATTTTGGGGTCATCCTTGGTGCTTCTTGGGTTGACATCAATGACAACCTCTGATCATCTTTAGATCAACACAAAAGAGGCTGGAAGGTGTTGTAGCCGCTACAATAGTGCCCCAACTTGGATAGACCTGAAAGAAGGTGAAAGGATGTGATTTTTGGTGACCACCTCTTGTTATATCAGTGCCTTAGTCTTGGGAGAATGGATTCTGTTAGAGTCGGTCTAGTAGCCCTCCATCAGCGATCAAAACTCTTTGCATTTCGTTAGTAGGTGTCTCATCAGTGTCCTCTTATTGCATTCCATTAGGCATGCCATAACCCTGATGGAGGAGCTTGTGTCTTTTATTCCCCTCTTGGAACTGCTGGTTCAAGTTGTTTCAGTCAATAAATGCTCTACAGGGTCATTTGTCTTGTCTTGAAAGTCAAGGTCCTAGGTCTAAGGTTTAGTCCAATTTGTCTTTGAGGTCATGTTTTTAAGGTCAATAAATGCCCAGCAGGCCAGAGGGATGTCTATCAAAGCATCACTTCAAAGGATTTCATATTGTACAGCTAATTTTTACCTTGAATTCAAAAACCCTGTTTTTGAAGACAAGGTCATTTTCTCATTTTTTGTAAAATTGGTAAAAATTCAAACTCTTCGGAAGTCAGCATGCGGCCCTAGTCCCCTTTGCCAAGACTCCTCAGAAGCTACCTCTGCAAAAATTTTCAAGAAAAAACATCATTTCAACCAATTTCAGGACAAAAAGGAAACCATAAGTCAGCAGCATTTAAGTTTTGAAAAGTGTCATGTTATAAACATTAGAAAGTGGGTTTGAGGGGAAATTAATTCAAATCAAGTTTAAAAAAGCCCCCCTCCCTTCATTTTATCATTATTTGCCTCCAAGGCTCCAAGAGCAAATGTGAAAGGCGACTTAGTGAAAAAACTGGGCGAAATTGCTGTGAGAGCCCGCGCGCTACGCATCAGGACCTGCGCGCTACGCGTTTGGCAGGCACTACGCGTCGGGGCAGTCATCGCAGTGGGAAAAAGACACAGGCACTACGCGTTGGGCGCGCGCTACGCGTCAGGACCCGCGCGCTACGCGTTGGGGTTTACACGCAGAAAAATTGCCTTCAAACCTCAAATCGACCCCAAATCTCTTCAAGGTTGCAGGTAGGCCTCCAAACATCAAAGTATATTGCTTGCTAAAGCTTGAATGAGCATTTAAATTTCATCATTTTGAAATGAGAAGTTATGTGTATTTTGCTTACAAATGTCAAAGTGCAAGTAAGGCTAGGGTTTTGCTTTTGCTGCTCAAGGTCATCCCTTTTCACCCCCATTTTTCCCCACATCCCATTACCATCTCCCTTGTCATTTTCACCTAATCTCCCTAAAAAAAATACCAAAAGCCCTAATACCCTACCCCTATCCCTAAAATTCAATAACATAACCCTAAACCCTACTTCCCATAAAACCCCTGCAAATTATAATTGTATGATGTTGTATATGTCATGATTCCTTCCCTAAATCCTCTTTTACTTATATTTTCCCTCAGTTCCCTCAAAAGTCTCCCTTCCCTAACATCTCCCTTGTGTTATTTGTCCCCTTGAAGGAGCATTTCAACAGTTAAAACAGCAGGTTTTTGAGCAGAAGCAGCAATACATTTCAGCCACTTTGCTCTTGAAACCATGTCAGAAACCGAAACCGACTATGAGCAAAGTGATGACCGTGAGTCAACACCAGAGGTTGAGGTACAAAGGAGGCCTCACAGGGGTGGTAAGGGTGGTCACCATGTGAGAGAGGAGCCCACCTCTTTGACCTATTTACAAGCTTGTCCACTTGCAGTCACATGTTTCCACCATCAATCATGTTATGAATTTTGTGAGAGGATTTCTCAAATTCAGCACCATAGGGAATTGGTCCACTTGTTTGTTTTGCATTTGCATGACGGGCATGTGAATCTTGCAGGGGTGGATTTTACATTGTCACCTGAGGTTGTTGCTCAAGCAACAGGGATACCCAATGTTGGAGAAGAGCGGAACAAGCGCAAACTGTTGGACAGATTTCAGTATGAGCCCTACATTAAACCTGTGTACATGAGGCACATGACTGGTGTATTTCCTTTCAGATTTTTGAAGGATGAGTATGCTCCCTTGATGAGGCTCATCATTCGCTATTTCACCTGTAGGGGTAGATTTTCACGTTTGTATTCGTACCATATCCGCTTGTTGATGCATTTCACACGGGTACGGATGATGAACATACCATTTTTCATGTGCCAGAATATTGAGAGGGTGGTGCCCTTGATGCAGAGAAAGAGCCCAGCACAGCAACATAGGAGCATCTATCATTATGGTTTGATCAAGCTTGTGGTCATACATCAGTTGGCCCAGCAGGGTATCCCATGGGAGGATTTCATCTCTCGAGATTTCTTCACAGCACCACCACCCCCTGAGGTTGTTCATGAGGAGGGAGGACCATCACAGTAGTATGACATCCCTGAGCCCAGACATGTCAGCTCCCCTCCAGTGGTCACATGTCAGAGAGGCCACAAGGCCTTATTTGCATCAGCTCGGCGAGTATTTTCTCCACACCAGGTGGAAGGGGTCTCGCCATCTTCATCAGCACCGCGAGTGTTATCTCCACATCAGGTGGAAGGGGCCTCATTTCCGATAGCAGCACAGGTATGAGAGAGGGGCGAGCAGCCCATGATTGAGGAGGGATTGTCAGGTGATCCAGATATCGACATCATTGATCTTGACACCCGTTCTCCTAGCTCGGAGCTTAAGGAGATCATTCAGCAACGGGAGGCTGAAAATCGCTTGTTGCAGGAAAAATTAGAGAGGGCACAATGGAAAATCACATATTTAGAGCAGCGCAACAAGCAATTAGAAGATGAGCACACTCTTGATGAGTTGCGGAGGATCCATGAAGACCGCAACTTGGCTCGTAAGAGACCCGGTGATTTGGTGCCCATTGAGCGAGAGGCTATGCTTCTCCGGGTCAATGCTCATTTGGAGAGGTTGCTGGCCAAGGCCAACAAAGATAAGGACCTGCTCCGGAACATGAAGGACCATTATTGGGCCCGAATGCACGTATGCAAGGCGAGAACGAACGTGCTCCAAGGACGGTTGGCCAAAGCACTAAAACGAAGAAAAAGTCTCGATCCCCTCCACATCTTGGCTGAGGCTTCCTTGAAGGAGCATGTTGCTAAATGACTCAACTCCAGCACAAATTTCAGAAAATTTTGAGCATTTTTGGTCACTTGTGAATTTTTTGGGCTAAAAAACAGGTTTTCTTCACCAACGCGTAGCGCGCCGCGCGCGACCCTTAAGATGAGCAACTCCATTTTAGGAAAACTCAGCATTTTTCGATTTGTCATGAAAAATTACACTTTCTCAGCAATTGCCAAGACATTTCACCAAGTTTTTAGCCTTCAGAAGGTCAAAAAACATGCAAAAAATGACTTTCTGCCACTTTTTTGACACACAAGAAGCGGTCTTGGGAGATTGCAATTTTGGAGGCGAAAATGGACACCAAATTCAGAAATTCCACTTGGGTTGCAAAGTAGACATCCAGACCTTTCCAACAAACCCACTTTTGCCTCATTTGGACACCTGGAAGTGCCTCAAAAGTTGCTCCAAGGCACGCTACGCGTTCAGAATCAGGGCGCTACGCGTTGGGCAATTTTCACAAAAATGCACCTACAGCTCAGCAAAAAGCAGTTTTGACTGGATTTGACTTTTTGGAGTGGATTCTGATCCTCCTTGTTGTAAATGATGTAATTTTATGATATTTTGACACTCATTTATCTCTTCTAGAAGATTCATTCATGAGATAGGAAAAAATTTAATGAATGAATTGGTTTCCTAGCTTATAGAGGCAAGTTGTTTTGACTGCCTAGTTTTCAGTGCTCAGTTTAGAATTGGTTGAAACAGCTCCTAGGATAGTGAGCTCGACCCCTAGAGGCAAGGAAAGATGTTAGATTGCCTATATTATGTACTTTCTTGGTCATTTTCATGGTTGGACTCTTGAGGGAGAAGCTTCTATTGTATTACTCATTGTATCTCTACAATTTTTGGCAAAGGAAGACCAGGGTTTTCCAGTCCTTTTTGGGATTTCTGTGGTTACATGTATTGATGGTGTGTTTCTCTTTGTACTTGTAAGTTTGTTATGTGATTCATCTTCTTACTTTTCCTTCTGCAAATTAGGCAAATGAAGTGTTAAAGTAGAATTCATGATTGCCATGCTCTGCTTTTAAGTTTGCTTAATATCAATGTTTTCATCTGTTTAAGGAGAACTCAAGGTGTTTACTTGCTCTCCTTAGCTCCTCACCAGTCATTCTTGCTCATCTGACTCTTTCAAAGGCATCAATACAGTCTCCTACCTTGCCCCAAAGAACCCCCTGCAAAAACTGTGTCCAATCCCCGCACCCAAAATTGCCTTTCCCCGATTTTCCACCAAAATCCTAAAAATCTCAAATCAAACCTTTTATCAGTTTACTAGCCTAAAATCAGTGTTCTTGATTGGTTATCTCCGCCCTTTGAAGATCTTTGCCAAGATATACCGGAGAGAGCCCTCTCCTGCCCCGTAGGGCTAGCTACGAGGCTAAGTGGTTTGATGTTGCCTTAGAGTTTGCCTTTATCAGCCTGAGGTGAAATTTCAAGCGCTAACATATTGGCGACCATACTGGGGAGAACAAATTGTTTGATGACTGATGTGTTTATTTCATAAGTCTTAGACGAATTCTGAAGATACACCAGGTAGCCTTCGAAAACGCTCTTGCTTTGCATCAGCGCAAGTAGATAAACACTGCTTCAGTCGACCTCCGTGAGCTAGTGAATGTAACACTTCATTTGCATTTCACCCCAGTATATTTGCAAACTCTGAACTTTTGGATGATTAGTTAAGAGTTTTCACAGGTTGATTGATTATTTGTTCCTCGATATCCAAACTGGCTACAGATCCTAGATCTTTTTTCAAATCTCATTCATGTCCAGCTATTTTTGAGTATCGTGAAGACATTGATTTTGACGAGAATTTTGAGTTGTCCTTGTTCAAAACCAAATCTGAAAGCGCACTTGATTCTCTAGTTTCCAACCCTGATTTTGCAGCTTCCCTTGACATTGAGAGACACAACAAATTGGTTGACAATTTCATCCTAAGATCTCTTCAATCAGATATTCACGCTACCAATCTTGTTGAGTTCGTTGAAACTATATTTGTTCATATTGGATCCACTATCACGGCGCATGAGCAAAGAAATCCTCCTTTTATTTATGTTTCTCCTATAATCACTTATCCAGAATCTACAGTTGGTTCACCTTCCACATCCCATACCACTTCTCCTCCTCATACTCCTCATACTACAGCTACACCTACTCCACCTGCTACTCCTAGACCCAATCTACCTAAAGCAATGGCCACCCGGTTTGCTCCTCTTGCTCTTCCCCAAAATCTGCATGATATGCCAGCCGATTATCAGAGTAAAATTCCCATGTTTGATGGCACTCCACAAAGTATCTCTGCTCAGCAACATATTGACAAAATGACGACTTTCTTTGATCTATATGAGATAGATGAAGAGGATGTAACTATGTGTTTGTTTGTACAAACATTTGATGGAGAAGTAAGAAAATGGTTCAGAGGTTTGACAGCTAGAAGCATACCCACCTTGGAAGCACTTCAGAGCCAGTTTCTAGATCGATGGGAAATCAGAAAGGATCCACTTCAGATAAATGCTGAGTACAACAATCTCAAACGTAATCATGGTGAGTCGGTCCAAGATTACATTATCAGATTTAACACAGTTTACAATGCTATTCGAGATGATTTAAGGTCATCTAGAAAATCATCACTTCTCAAATTCCCGGATGGCTTTGATCCGGAGATGTCTTATTCATTGCGAGATAGAGATCCGCCTACCTTAGAGGATATGCAGAAAATTGTTGTTAGTGTTGAAGCGAATTTGAATGATAAAAGAGCAAGGATGAAGGCGGAAAAGCGAGTCACAATCAAAGAGGAAGCTTCTACATTAGATCAGCTCCTCCGTAAGGTTGAAAAGATTGAAAGGGCACTTGAACATACTCATCTCAGCAAGCCGGAACCGCAGATCCGTAATCCTAATTTCCGAGGTCCACAGCAACCACAATACAGAATTAAGCAGCGTGAAACAAGGGAACAAGAGGCAGCAGTTCAGCAGCAAATTAAACCTCCTTTTCAACAGAATTTTGTTAGCCAAGAATCCGAGGATGAAGGTGATACTATAGGAGAAGAAAATCACTTTTTCACTCCTGATGATCTGCCTACCTATATTACAGAAGAAGAAGAATTTGTGAGAAATTCAGTCATACATCAGGATGAGAATTATATCTTATCAAATGAGGCAGTACTTGAGGAAGAATCGGAGGAATACCAAAGAGGATATCTCAATGCCTTGTCCGCTCAGCAGAGACAATTAAGAAACCGAGTTGTTCCCATAAATCCCATTCAGCAAAGGAAAGATACTTCAGCAAAAAATGATTCAGCTTCCCCACAGACAAAAGGAAAAGACATAATCGATCCTCCAGCAGGTCAAACATCATCAGCAAGCAAGATAAATCAGCCATCAAGTACACCGAGAGATAAAGTGGAAAAAAGAGAAGTTCCGGCCAAAGAAGGTGAGAAGATTTCAGCTTTCAGTTTGGAGAATGAAATTTCAAAGTTGAAAGTGTCCATTCCTTTGACGGAAATCATGAAGAACAGCACTTACCAAGGCCAAATCTCCAAGATGCTGAATTTTGATCCAATGCTAGACACGATGAATGTAGAAGATGATCAGCCGGAATTGATTTTTGGGCCCGCTTTAAATGGTGAGTCTCCCGAAAGTGATGTTCCTCCATTCTATATCAGTTTGAGGCTGCACGAGTATTTTTTACATAATGCCATGTTTGACTCGGGAGCTTCGCATAATTTGATGCCGAAAGCAATTATGGAAAAGCTGGGACTAGACATCACGAGGAAATATCATGACTTGTATTCGTTTGATTCCAGCCGGGTAAAATGTATTGGTTTTGTCAAGGACTTGGTAGTGAGCCTAGATCAAATCCCAGCAAAGAATGTTTTGATGGATGTGGTGGTGGCGGATATTCCTCCGCGATTCGGAATGTTGCTTTCTAGATCTTGGGGAGCTAAGTTGAAAGGTACACTTCAACTCGATTTTTCCTATGCTACAATTCCGGTCTTTGGTCAGATGAGGAAGTTATATAGGGAGCAAAAGATGAAATACATGATCACTAGTAAGGAAAAAATAGTTAATCATCCTGTAAATTATGTACATACAGATTTAGAGTCATTTGTTTTGTTTGCGGATAATTTTAATGAGATAGATAGTCAGTTAGTTCAAGCAGAAGATATACCAGACATTACAGAAAATTTTAGAGAAATTTTGAGAAAAGAAAGTGAAGAAAGGTCCGTTGTCATGGAGCCAACAGCTGAAATCAATGGACAGCAAATAGAAAATGCAGAGACAACACATTTTCAGCACTTAGAGGACGATGAAGATGGTCTTTGGACCATGGATTTTGATGGCGCTGTGGGCAGCGATGGTGCTGGTATAGGTGTGTGGATCCGAAGTCCATTTTCTGTCCGAAACCAAGTCCCAAGCAAGGTACGGGTATGTTCTTACAAATTGGCATTTGATTGTTCAAACAATGAGGCGGAATATGTGGCTCTCATTGCTGGTCTGAAAATACTTCGGAAGTTGAAGGCAAAGAAGATAGCAGTATATGGCGACTCCGAGTTGGTCATAAAGCAAGTGAAAGGTGAGTTTCAGGCCAAGCATCCTCGTATGCGAGCATATCGAAATGATGTCCTAGATATCTTGAAACTGTTTTCTGAACATACTTTGACATGTGTGCCCCGCATTCAAAATGGTGTTGCGGATGCGTTGGCTAAGGCAGAAAGCAATCTAAAAATCCCCATGAATTCCAGCAATAAGTTTGAGATTTATGTGAAGCACCGTCCTACAGTTCCAGACAATCAAAGATGTTGGCAAGTTTTCCTAGATGATGAAGAAATCAAGGATTTTCTGCAAGTTGAAGGTGAGTTCAAAGACATCTCCATAGACACAGAACCTGAGGAAGTAAATCAAATGGATGTATTGCAACTTAAAGATAATTTCATTCCTAAAGGATTAATTCATTTGGAGGAGCTGTTTGATCAAGATGACGTGGCCCGCAAACCAACCTTGAGGCCAACGGAAGAAGGTGTCGAAGAAGTGAATCTCGAAACACCTGAAAATCCAAAGATGGTGAAGCTATCGAAGGCATTGTCGCCTAAGGTAAAGAAAGAATATGTCAGATTGTTGTCTTCGTTTTCTAATGTTTTTGCATGGGATTATTCAGATTTGAAAACTTATGACACAAGTATCATTCAGCATACCATTCCCATAAAGCCAAATCAAAAGCCTTTCCGACAAAAGTTGAGAAGAATTAATCCTAAGTTGTTGCCATTGATTGAGAAGGAAGTCAACCGGTTTTACAAGTCTGGAATTATAGTGCCAATCAGATTTTCCGACTAGATTTCCAACTTGGTGCCCGTGAGAAAGAAGACCGGCGAGATCCGCTTGTGTATAGACTTCAGAAATCTGAATAAGGTGTCGCTAAAGGACAATTATCCGCTGCCCAGGATGGAACATATATTGCAGCGGGTAGTTGGGGCATCGAGGATGTCATTACTTGATGGTTATTCCGGGTATAATCAGATTTTGGTGCATGAGGATGACCGCGACAAGACAGCATTCACTACCCCATGGGGGACATTTCATTATGCCAAGATGTCGTTCGGATTAAAAAACGCAGGCGCCACTTTTCAGCGGGCGATGGACATGGCCTTTGCCAATGAGAAGGATGTCTTTTTGGTCGTTTATCTTGATGATTTAACTGTGTTTTCTAAATCTGATGAAGAGAATTTGTATCATTTGATAATGGTGTTTCAAAAGTGCAAAAAATATGGTATCTCATTGAATCCGAAGAAGAGCCTTTTCGCCATGAGTGAAGGCAAGCTGTTGGGCCACATCATTTCCAAAGATGGCATTCGTATAGATCCTGCACGTGTGGAAGCAATTCAGCAATTAGAGCAGCCTCGAAGCAAGAAGGAGATTCAGTCCTTTAATGGCAAGTTGAATTTTCTGCGTCGCTTCATCCCGAATCTTGTCGAACACCTCAGAGAAATCACTAACATGCTCAAAAAGGACAGCCAACTCAAATGGACCGAAGAGGCGGTAAAGTCTTTCAATTTGGTAAAGTTAATTTTATCTTCAGCCCCAACTCTAATCAGCCCGGTTTATACACAAGATTTTATTTTATTTTCATTTTCTCCTGAGCATACATTGGCAACTGTGCTGATGCAAAAGAGAGATGGAGTTGAGAAGCCCATAGCTTTTTTCAGTCGTATTATAAGGGATGGAGCGCTGAAGTATAATATCATTGAAAAACAAGCATTGGCGCTGGTAAAAGCTTTGAAAGATTTCCGTGTGTACATATTGAATTCTCACATTTTGGCATATGTTCCTAACGCAGCTGTTAAAGATCTTTTGGTACAAGCAGAACCGGAAGGAAGACGGGGTAAGTGGATTGCTGCACTATTGGAGTATGATGTCGAAATTAAGCCTACCAAGCTGATCAAGGGCCAAGGTCTTGCTAAATTTATGGCTGAAAAAAATCTCCATGTCCTAGACATTAATTTGATTTCTGCCTTGTCCAACGAAGATGAAGAAAATTCAGCGCTACAGGTATCTGACATCTTTGTTTCCTCTCCTTGGTATGCTGATATTGTATATGTGCTTCAAAATTTGTCTTCACCTCCTGGGATGCCTCGAAACAAAGCTAGGACATTGAAATTAAAGGTTGCCAAATTTTGCATCATCAAATCTACAATATATTGGAAAGACCCCGGTGGCATATTGCTGAATTTTTTGGTCGAGGAAGAAGCTAAGAGAGCTGTAGAGGATTTTCACAAAGGTGACTGTGGGGGCCACTTGTTTTGGAAGACCACGGCAAACAAGATCCTAAGGGCAGGTTTCTATTGGCCTTCATTATTTTCAGACGTATATCAAGCAGTTAAGAGTTGTCATGAGTGTCAAATTTTTCAAGGAAAGAAGAAATTACAGCCATTGCCACTCAAGCCCATTGAAGTCAGTGCACCATTTCAACAGTGGGGCTTGGATTTCATCGGCGAGATTCATCCAGCATCTTCCGGATAGCATCGGTGGATATTGACAGCCACCAATTACTTCACGAAATGGATTGAAGCCATTCCCACCCGACAGGGCCACGGACTTGGTAATTATTTCTTTCCTTGAAATAAACATATTGTCACGTTTCGGTTGTCCACATAAGTTGATTACAGATAATGCAGCAGCATTTAAGTCAAAGAAGATGGTTGATTTTTGCTACAAATATAACATCAGCTTGGGGCATTCAACCGCCTATCATCCGCAAGGAAATGGGCTGGCTGAATCTTCGAATAAATCTTTGGTAAACATCATAAAGAAATTGCTGGAAAACAATAAGAAGAGCTGGCACAAAAAGTTAGTAAATGCATTATGGGCTGATCGTGTAAGTCAGAAAAAGTCAATTGGTATGTCACCCTTTGAACTAGTTTACAGGACAGATGTGGTGTTTCCTACTTCACTTAGTATTCCGGTAGCAAAGTTGCTTCAAGAAGCTGATGGTGAGGAGGATCCAATGCAAAGGCGGATTAGTCAAATGATTCATTTACAGCAGACACGGGAAGAGGTTCTTCAAAATACTCTTAAATTTCAAGAGCGCATAAAGAAAATCTATGACGGGAAAGAAAAATCGGATGATTTCCAAATAGATGATGTTGTTTTGAGGTGGGATGCCCAAAATGAAGACAAAGGGAAACATGGAAAGTTTGACAACTTATGGAAAGGTACTTACAAAATTGCGGCATACCATGGTCCAAATGCCTTTCTTCTCAAAGAAATGAACGGTGATGATTGTCTTGGAGGGTCGGTCAATGGCTGGCTGCTTCAAAGGTACCATGTATGAGCATTTTCTGCTCTAGGCATTATCATTGTAATTACCATTTTACTTTTATTTCACTGCAAGTGTGAACTGATCTTTCATCTTTAGTCTGGGGCCCGCGGTGAAGGCTATAATTCTGAAGATGGAGATTAGTTGGTGTGAGTTTTTCATGTTGTTTTTATCAGTCCATTTTCTGTCCAAAAGTTGAGTTAGTTTGGGTCAAAATTAGTCCAATTTTCATTCAGTTGTCAAAGTCAATAAAGTTGTTCCAGTTTGGGTCACATGTGTAAATAATGACTCCATTGCCCAATGATTGTAAGGCACTGGTCTGCTCTCCCAGAAGTCTAAGGTTCATGGTACCTCCAAGCAGCTACCATCCCCATTGGAGCCAATGTTAGAGTCGGTCTAGTAGCCCTCCATCAGTGATCAAAACTCTTTGCATTTCATTAGTAGCTGTCTCATCAGTGTCCTCTTATTGCATTCCATTAGGCATGCCATAACCCTGATGGAGGAGCTTGTGTCTTTTATTCCCCTCTTGGCACTGCTGGTTCAAGTTGTTTCAGTCAATAAATGCTCTACAGGGTCATTTGTCTTGTCTTGAAAGTCAAGGTCCTAGGTCTAAGGTTTAGTCCAATTTGTCTTTGAGGTCATGTTTTTAAGGTCAATAAATGCCCAGCAGGCCAGAGGGGTGTCTATCAAAGCATCACTTCAAAGGATTTCATATTGTACAGCTAATTTTTACCTTGAATTCAAAAACCCTATTTTTGAAGACAAGGTCATTTTCTCATTTTTTGTAAAATTGGTAAAAATTCAAACTCTTCGGAAGTCAGCATGCGGCCCTGGTCCCCTTTGCCAAGACTCCTCAGAAGCTACCTCTGCAAAAATTTTCAAGAAAAAGCATCATTTCAACCAATTTCAGGCCAAAAAGGAAACCATAAGTCATCAGCATTTAAATTTTGAAAAGTGTCATGTTATAAACATTAGAAAGTGGGTTTGAGGGGAAATTAATTCAAATCAAGTTTATAAAAGCCCCCCTCCCTTCATTTTATCATTATTTGCCTCCAAGACTCCAAGAGCAAATGTGAAAGGCGACTTAGTGAAAAAATTGGGCGAAATTGTTGTGAGAGCCCGCGCGCTACGCATCAGGACCTGCGCACTACGCGTTGGGCAGGCGCTATGTGTCTGGGCAGTCATCGCAGTGGGAAAAAGACACGGGCACTACGCGTTGGGCGCGCGCTACGCGTCAGGACCCACGCGCTACGCGTTGGGGTTTACACGCAGAAAAATTGCCTTCAAACCTCAAATCGACCCCAAATCTCTTCAAGGTTGCAGGTAGGCCTCCAAACATCAAAGTATATTGCTTGCTAAAGCTTGAATGAGCATTTAAATTTCATCATTTTGAAATGAGAAGTTCATGTGTATTTTGCTTACAAATGTCAAAGTGCAAGTAAGGCTAGGGTTTTGCTTTTGCTGCTCAAGGTCATCCCTTTTCACCCCCATTTTTTCCCCACATCCCATTACCATCTCCCTTGTCATTTTCACCTAATCTCCCTAACAAAAATACCAAAAGCCCTAAAACCCTACCCCTATCCCTAAAATTCAATAACATAACCCTAAACCCTACTTCCCATAAAACCCCTGCAAATTATAATTGTATGATGTTGTATATGTCATGATTCCTTCCCTAAATCCTCTTTTACTTATATTTTCCCTCAGTTCCCTCAAAAGTCTCCCTTCCCTAACATCTCCCTTGTGTTATTTGTCCCCTTGAAGTAGCATTTCATCAGTTAAAACAGCAGGTTTTTGAGCAGAAGCAACAGTACATTTCAGCCACTTTGCTCTTGAAACCATGTCAGAAACCGAAACCGACTATGAGCAAAGTGATGACCGTGAGTCAACACCAGAGGTTGAGGTACAAAGGAGGCCTCACAGGGGTGGTAAGGGTGGTCACCATGTGAGAGAGGAGCCCACCTCTTTGACCTATTTACAAGCTTGTCCACTTGCAGTCACATGTTTCCGCCATCAATCATGTTATGAATTTTGCGAGAGGATTTCTCAAATTCAGCACCATAGGGAATTGGTCCGCTTGTTTGTTTTGCATTTGCATGACGGGCATGTGAATCTTGCAGGGGTGGATTTTACATTGTCACCTGAGGTTGTTGCTCAAGCAACAGGGATACCCAATGTTGGAGAAGAGCAGAACAAGCGCAAACTGTTGGACAGATTTCAGTATGAGCCCTACATTAAACCTGTGTACATGAGGCACATGACTGGTGTATTTCCTTTCAGATTTTTGAAGGATGAGTATGCTCCCTTGATGAGGCTCATCATTCGCTATTTCACCTGTGAGGGTAGATTTTCACGTTTGTATTCGTACCATATCCGCTTGTTGATGCATTTCACACGGGTACGGATGATGAACATACCATTTTTCATGTGCCGGAATATTGAGAGGATGGTGCCCTTGATGCAGAGAAAGAGCCCAGCACAGCAACACAGGAGCATCTATCATTATGGTTTGATCAAGCTTGTGGTCATACATCAGTTGGCCCAGCAGGGTATCCCATGGGAGGATTTCATCTCTCGAGATTTCTTCACAGCACCACCACCCCCTGAGGTTGTTCATGAGGAGGGAGGACCATCACAGTAGTATGACATCCCTGAGCCCAGACATGTCAGCTCCCCTCCAGTGGTCACATATCAGAGAGGCCACAAGGCCTTATTTGCATCAGCTCGGCGAGTATTTTCTCCACACCAGGTGGAAGGGGTCTCGCCATCTTCATCAGCACCACGAGTGTTATCTCCACATCAGGTGGAAGGGGCCTCGTTTCCGACAGCAGCAGAGGTATGAGAGAGGGGCAAGCAGCCCATGATTGAGGAGGGATTTTCAGGTGATCCAAATATCGACATCATTGATCTTGACACCCGTTCTCCTAGCTCGAAGATTAAGGAGATCACTCAGCAACGGGAGGCTGAAAATCGCTTGTTGTAGGAAACATTAGAGAGGGCACAATGGACAATCACATATTTAGAGCAGCGCAACAAGAAATTAGAAGATGAGCACACTCTTGATGAGTTGCGGAGGATCCATGAAGACCGCAACTTGGCTCGTAAGAGACCCGGTGATTTGGTGCCCATTGAGCGAGAGGCTATGCTTCTCCGGGTCAATGCTCATTTGGAGAGGTTGCTGGCCAAGGCCAACAAAGATAAGGACCTGCTCCGGAACATGAAGAACCACTATTGGGCCCGAATGCACGTATGCAAGGCGAGAACGAAGGTGCTCCAAGGATGGTTGGCCAAAGCACTAAAACGAAGAAAAAGGCCCGATCCCCTCCACATCTTGGCTGAGGCTTCCTTGAAGGAGCATGTTGCTAAATGACTCAACTCCAACACAAATTTCAGAAAATTTTGAGCATTTTTGGTCACTTGTGAATTTTTTGGGCTAAAAAACAGGTTTTCTTCACCAACGCATAGCGCGCCGCGCGCGACCCTTAAGATGAGCAACTCCATTTCAGGAAAACTCAGCATTTTTGGATTTTTCATGAAAAATTACACTTTCTCAGCAATTTCCAAGACATTTCACCAAGTTTTGAGCCTTCAGAAGGTCAAAAACCATGCAAAAAATGGCTTTCTGCCACTTTTTTGACACACAGGAAGCAGTCTTGGGAGATTGCAATTTTTGAGGGGCAAATGGACACCAAATTCAGAAATTCCACTTGGGTTGGAAAGTAGACATCTAGACCGTTCCAACAAGCCCACTTGTGCCTCATTTGGACACCTGGAAGTGCCTCAAACGTTGCTCCAAAGGCGTGCTACGCGTTCAGAATCAAGGCGCTACGCGTTGGGCAATTTTCACAGAAATGCACCTACAGCTCAGCAAAACGCAGTTTTGATTGGATTTGACTTTTTGGAGTGGATTTTGATCCTCCTTGTTGTAAATGATGTAATTTTATGATATTTTGACACTCATTTATCTTTCTAGAAGATTCATTCATGAGATAGGCAAAAATTTAATGAATGAATTGGTTTCCTAACTTATAGAGGCAAGTTGTTTTGACTGCCTAGTTTTCAGTGCTCAGTTTAGAATTGGTTGAAACAGCTCCTAGGATAGTGAGCTTGACCCCTAGAGGCAAGGAAAGATGTTAGATTTCCTATATTATGTACTTTCTTGGTCATTTTCATGGTTGGACTCTTGAGGGAGAAGCTTCTATTGTATTACTCATTGTATCTCTGCAATTTTTGGCAAAGGAAGACCAGGGTTTTCCAGTCCTTTTTTGGATTCCTGTGGTTACATGTATTGATGGTGTGTTCCTCTTTTTACTTGTAAGTTTTTTATGTGATTCATCTTCTTACTTTTCCTTCTGCAAATTAGGCAAATGAAGTGTTAAAGTAGAATTCATGATTGCCATGCTCTGCTTTTAAGTTTGCTTAATATCAATGTTTTCATCTGTTTAAGGAGAACTCAAGGTGTTTACTTTCTCTCCTTAGCTCCTCACCAGTCATTCTTGCCCATCTGACTCTTTCAAAGGCATCAATACAGTCTCCTACCTTGCCCCAAAGAACCCCCTGCAAAAACTGTGTCCAATCCTCGCACCTAAAATTGCCTTTCCCCGATTTTCCACCAAAATCCTAAAAATCTCAAATCAAACCTTTTATCAGTTTACTAGCCTAAAATCAGTGTTCTTTATTGGTTATCTCCACCCTTTGAAGATCTTTACCGAGATATAACGGAGAGAGCCCTCTCCTGTCCCATAGGGCTAGCTACGAGGCTAAGTGGTTTGATGTTGCCTTGGAGTTTGCCTTTCTCAGCCTGAGGTGAAATTTCAAGCGCTAACAGATTCTATGATGAAATATGAGTATGATTCTTGATTCTCAGTCAAGGAGGCCTCAAGACCACTTCACTAGCCTTCTAGGTCAAGTAGAAGCAATCTTGCAGCTTTCATACTTCCATGTGCAAAGGAGATGTATTATCAAGGTCAAATTATTTGATAGAATTACCCTTAGGATATTTCATTCACATTACATGGCCCATACATTGAGAGAAGCTATAATAGAGACAAAATTCCACAATTTTAAGCAGTAAATGCATGGAGCAATTAGCCCTAGAAATAGCGAAAATCCCAATCCAATGTATATGACAAAGTAAAACAAGAATAACATTAAAATAATGTACTTACATGTAGCAAAGTATATCCAACCATCCACAATTGATAAAAGAGAATCTCCAAGATAAGATAGACCAATATCCACACACAAAATTCATCCATAAAGTTCCAATTAATACTCTAGAAAAAGTGTGAAATTCGCAAGAGAGAGAAGAGATCCAATCCAAAGTGATGACGAGAAAAAGAACTCATCTCACTTGTATTTATACACAATTTAGGAGTTTTAATTAGCCTCCTTGGCCTACATAAGCCCCAAAAATAAAATAATGTTCTAATAATTCAACTTTTGGTGACAAGCCCACCAAACTAGCTCACAAATGAAAGAATCAGTCTCTCAAGAGGTCAAGTAATAATATATGCATGTTGTAGGGTTCTCTAAGAGGCCTAATGAGGTACATGGGTGCCATAATGAACAATATGACCATCAAAAGCATTGGAAAAGGGGTTGGCCCCTTGTTATAACCTATGGTGCTCCAAATGAGATGTGGGGCACCCAAGTGTCCTCATGGGTCTCCAAACAAATCGAAGATGCCTGTAGATCACCTGCAAGGGCTAGGATGATGGTGTAGGTGGTTCCACATCATCATGAAAATCCTGGATCATCTTCCAAGTGTATGGTGCAAATATGGGGCCAGCTTGGCATGATGGATCAAGTGCATCTTCCTTGTCCAATAAGTGAACCACGAGCAATCTATGAATGGTTGTGGGGATCCATGGAGTGCCATATGCTTTTGTGGAGGCCCATGGCTCTCAACACACACCCTATATGTACCAATGTAGCGCTCTAGAAAATTAGGACCTTGTATAGGGAGACCAAACCCAACATGAAAACCAACTCCAATCCTACATAACATTTGATGCATCCTCTAGCCTTCCAGTACAACAAGTCATTAGAGAAATCATGTAAATAAGCTTACCAATCATGGGCCACAGGTGGGGACTTCATAATGGTTTTCCCTTCCATAATGGGCTTCGGGATGTTGCAATGTCTCATAAACTCCAAAAGGGGTTAATCCTATTAGGTGGTTTCTACTTCTAAAGGGGATAATATAGTCAAGGTATATCCTTCAAAAAGGTGGTTACATGTGACAGATAGGTGAATGAAGTAGGGGGTGAGAAGGGGCAGCCTTGGGTCACATGCTGGGATACAAGGGTAGCTAATAAGAGGGAAACCCACACTTGGGTTTGTAATGTATAGGAGAGATAAATCATGGTACATGAGGTACGCCAGCCTTGTTTTTACCACCCTTCTTTATATGCCTTTTGCCTTTTTATGATTTTATATTATTAACTTCTCAGGCTCAAGGGGTGAGAGCATGATGTATAAGATATAGCAGTGAATACCCCCTTTTAAGGTAGGGTAGTTCATTTCCCACCAGGGGTTGGGACAATTATGGGTTCCTATATGATGAAGGGGTTTCATGGAACCTATAGGAACTAGGGTGATGGCCATGAAGATGGGGTAGAGCTCATGTATTGGATTTTTCCCACGTGCTAAATGTGTTTGTCTCGACCATCTTTTGCATTTTGTGGTATATTTTACCATTGAATGTGGCCAAATATGCTTTGATATTTCTTTTCAGCTACATCAACCTCCAGGCTTCATTCCAGGTCATGACCCAAGGCATGGGCAATGGGAAGGGACAAGCTAACTCTATGGGGACCCAATGGAGGAATGTGGACCTAGGTTGGAGAAATGATGAATGGGGTAATAATGAGTTGAAGAGGGTAATACAAGTGGATAAGGGAGCAGGACCACGCAACCTAGATCAGGGTATTCCATGAAATACCATCCCTAGAGCCAAATGGTCAGTAAAAGAGATCCCACGGGACTAGAATCCAATTTTAATACCCAAAAGGGGTGTAGGGGAAAAAATCACAGACCTAGCCTATACTTTCCACTGAGTCCACCCCATTAATACATGCCCAGAAGTGTCCATGATAAGAAAACTACAATACTCAATTTCCAAATGACAAGGCATGCCTTTAGGTTCAGGATTCCCACCTTCAAATATACGATCATGGAAAATGAGCAAGGGACCACATGGTTGGCTCAGGTGGTGGAGAAATGGAACATGAGCTAGATGGCAGATGTAAGGGGTCGTTGGTTGTCGGTTGATGACCATCTTGGAGAAAAAAAATCTCCCAGGGATATTATCCACAAAATGGTGGATAACAGGATAAAGAAGATAGGTCGAGGATCTAGACTATGTAAAAAAGGTAACCAAACCTTAGGAGTTGTCTATAAGAGATCATTGAAGTCACCTATAATGAACATTGAATATATTTTGACATCATTATGTTATGCCCATTGAAGTAATCTCTAAAGATGAAAAGTCTCCACTGTGTTGTGCTTTGGAGATCAAAGACCAAAATTTCAATGATTTTGAAGAAGATCTCAAAATTAGAAAGCCTGATATGTTCCTCTTGATATTATGCCTCAAAATTTTAGATAGAAGTTGATAATGACCTTTGGAAAAGAGAGATCATTGTTTAAATTTTCCTTTCTCAATTAGCAAGATAAAGGTTGAGGATATTAAGGAGGTATGAAAAGGGTCACATATTTGCTATAGTAAGGCCAAGGAAAGATACCAATATCGAAGAAACTCAAGAAAGTTTGAATTCCCTCAGCCAATGACAATGCCAACAAAGATGCCTTTCAAAAAATATCCAAAGTCTGCTTGCATTACAAGGTATGTATTGTTTCTCTTAGTAATTTTGGTCAAAGAAAAAATTATTTTGGGCAACAATTACAAGGTTGAAATTGCAAATTGCAGGTCCATCAAGCAAGGTTTAGAATACAATTTCAAGATAAGATTGTTTCAAAGTGATTTTCTTTTACTCAAAGATAGTTTAGTGAAGTATGTTCAAGAAAATTTGAAATCTCATTCAAAAGGATGTATAGAGACAAGTTCAAAATATTTGACAATATAGGACCTTGTAAATATATCTATGAAAATTGAACTTCTAGTGACATTATACCTGTCATCAAAAGGGTAGAAGACATGGTCTATATGACTACTAACAAGAAATTTTACAAGTAATAAACCCTAGAAGACCTAAAGGATGTGTGTAAAAGAAACTGGTATTTGCTAGAGATTAAACATTTGACAGCACAAAAATCATCTTGAGATATAATGGTTGCTTCATAATATAGTTCATAATTGCTAATCCTAAAAGGTAGAATACAGAGGATGAATCGAATGCACCTGTGCCAAGAATAGTTGACAATTTGAAGGCTAGTTAGATTAAAATTTTGTATAGACCTATGCAAGAGATATCTGACCTATATGGAAATTTCATATCGAAGTATGTAGGAAATGTATTACATTATGATGAATGGTAATTTGATTTTTGAAGTTTGTTTTTGAGCCAAAGGAAATTAAGGAAATTATTTGATCTGAAGAAAATTCCTATAAGTCTCTTATCTAAGGAAAAATGCATTCTAGATAAATTTACTGATTTGAATCATTCTCAAAGGAAAGTTGAGATACTTGATTTGGAAGAATCAAGGAGGCATGAAGATTCTATGATCTTGGACATGGAAAAGATAATTTGCTACTAATGATAAAAGGCTGCACTTGTTGCTACTAGGGTTTTTCAACAGTGTGTGAAACTTCTGAGTTTACTTTAAGAAGAGTCCAAGCTCCTCTTGAAGATTGGATATCTAAATCATCTTAAGAAAATGAGTCACTTACATAACCTCTTATTATTATCATTGATAGGCTACTTGGATTGAAAGGATAGGAATCAATGTTTAGTTGAGAATATTAAAACAATATTATGTGGGATCTCTGATATTTTCTGGAATATTCTTAAGCATGGGGATCGTATGGTTTTTTGGAATATGAAAAAATATGTTGGACTTGCAAGAAGTGCAAATTGGATCTTTCAAAAATTAAGGTTTGGAAAAACTTAAAGTCTTATGGAGAAATTCTAGGATATATAGGGTTTGTAAACCATGGCAAGCATAAAGGGCTTAAATAAGAAATCTCTGGGGCTTATGGACAAAACCATAGGATTAGATTTGTATCAATATGTCCACTGAAAGTAGAAACCCTAGCTCATGCAAGGAATAAATGACATCATGATGACAATATGGATGAGATTAATAAAGTCACAAGATGGATGCAAGGAGGCTAAGATAAAGATGGAGCTGACATTCCCTGTAATCCTAAAACAATAAGTATCTTATATCTATGTTCCTTGATTATTAATGTTGTTGTTAATTATTCTCTTGTCTTTGTATTATTTTCTTGGTTGTAATTATTCTTCCATGATCTACTTGTGAGGATTGGAGGTACATAGTAAAAGTTGCTAAGGCATTGGAAAGAAAGATGGAAGAAGTGGAAAAACAAATAAAAGTAAGAGGACTTTACTAGAATCATATTTTGTGTTGAGAGATATTTTACTAGATGGGATCTTAGCTTAGATAGAGCAATCAAAACAGTAAATCTGAAATATACTTTGATTGTGCCAAAGAGACGTCAATGGTCTAGCATGCAACAAATGATAATATAGACAAGTACAAAGTAAGAATTGAAAATAAAAGGCCCTCCTAGAAAGAGGGAGAGGTTCATGAAAAGAAATTTTCTCCAACTCAGAGGTACTCTTCTATTAGAACTATTATCAATACTTTGAAATTGCACCAAGTTGATGCAAAGATTGTTTTTCTCAATGAAATTATTAGGAAGAAGTGTATATAAAGATACCTCAAGGATTGGAGGTGCATGAGAAATAAGTCTAATGATTGAAGAAGGATTTTTAAGATGAAAAGAAAACACGTTGGGTTTGATGAATATCTGATGAGTCCTATTAATTGTTCCCAACAAAAGCATAAAGACTTGTGTAAGAGGGAGAAATTGTATAAGAAATATTTACTTATAGAGAGAGCGATCAAAGAGCCATGTTTTAGCCTAAAAGGGATTTGACCTCTAAGTTAAAGATGATGGACTATTATTGGCATTGTTAGACTAGATAACTGATATGATGAAGACAATAGTGGCAGAGGAAGCATCTAGAAATTCCACAACAATATATGTTCTAGTGTGAGAAGGAGCACCCAGTCAAGGGTGAGAAGAAATAAGTTGTGGAAGTTGATCCGTTTTATGAGCCAAGGCATGTTTCTTAACATGGGTTGCAGTAAAAACATGGTACAATTGGTCATGGCAATGATAGTTATGATTTGAGGGTTGTTTCAAATAGTGAAGTAAAACTACAAAATTCAGATTGGGAAGAGAGTGTTGAAGATTTCATCAAGATAATGCTTTAGTTTGGGCTCCATTAAAATTTCTTGGATTAATTTCTTGGATGAGCATGAAGTAGACACCTGTTGCACTCAATATTGTAGAGGCCATGTATATTGCAGTTGGATTGGAAAGTTGAGAAGTAGTATGGTTCAGAGGCTAATTACACGATTTTTTAGTACCGAGACATGGTACAAGAAGGAAGCAATATGGCTCTAATATTATTCTCAGTCAAGAAAATTGCTAAACCTCTATCCCCAGGAAAATTTTGTATACTTTAGGGACAAGCTTCAACTTGTTGAGAATGACTCTCTCATTGAGAGGGAGAAATATGGCTCTAGTATTATTCTTAGTCAAGCAAATTTCCAAGCCTCTATCCCCAGGAAAAGATTGTATAGTTCATGGACAAGCTTGGACTTGTAATTCCTCTCTCATTGAGAGGGAGCACTTATGAGATAGAACCAGGGACAACCTTTATTCTTGTTTCATATATGACCAAAATTAGGGAGAATGGTATAGCAGAGGACAATCATTCTTCTTATGTCAAGTATATTGACCAGAATTGGGAAGAATGGTCCTAGAGACCTAGAATTACTCATGTAGAGTGTGGCATTTCAACATTACGTTCATTTAGCACCGGGCCCAAAATCACTCATCTAGAGTGTGGCCTTTGGAGATTCACCATGTGTCAAAAATATTAACCAAAATGATGGTGAACCAAGATTATTTTGTGTATCATGTGTCAAATGGATCGAATTATGGTGGCTATTTGATGCTAAATGATGTGCCATGTGTCTGAATTACTGACCTAAATTATGGTGAGGATATATCATTGGTCTGAAGTACTGACAAGAATTATGGTAAGGATGTACCATGTGTCTGAAGTAAGAACCCGAATTTTGGTGAGAATATGCCATTGGTCTAAGGTATTGACCAAATTATGGTAACTTGTTTTACCATGTGTCACGACCATTGACTTGATTATGGTACATGGATTTGTTATAACCTTTTCTTAGATAGATATTTCAACATGAGAGCATCTAGATATTCATTATTAATACCTCCCTAGCTAAGAGGAAGTGTTGAATTTTGTATCTATGGTCAGTATTCATAATTATTATTTTAGTCATTGATGCATTTGTAAAGCATGTTCTTCATTATATTGTCAAAAGAGAAAAAAAGAGAAAAATATTTGACATGTTCTTCATGTCGGTTTTTAAAAGAAGCGTTGTCGCTGCGACAAACACCCTCCAAAATTTTTCAAATACTTGAATTTTGGAGCCTACTATGGATCTTGCAATCGATCATTCCATAGTCACTTCTTGGTCAGTCAATGCTTTGTTAAGTCTTCGAGCTTGCTTTTTGATCATAAGTGTCAAAGTCACCTGCTCATTCATGAAAGCATTCCTTCACACAAGCTTGAACAGGCATGGCACAATCCACTAAGACAGTGCCTGTGCAATGTTCAACCCATGTCGGCAGTCAGTGCACATGTCATTAACAGGCCCTCACTTTGTTTGCGATCGTCCTTATTTTTCGATGAGTTTCTTCAGTTGTTGCCTTTTGTGCACTTTAATCTTCGCAAGTGTCATTTTCATGTGGATGACTGCCATTTTTTCTTGTGTTCACTTTAATTAGTGTTGTTATCATGTTATCTTCATTCGGCCTTTTGTCACTTTCACTGTCGTTCGCATATCACAAGTGTTGTTCGCACTTTTCTCTTCATTGATCCAGGTGGATATGGGTGGCCACCTACCTATTCCACTTGGACCCCCACCATTATTTCTTTCAGTTTTTTAGTTTCCTTATTTGTAGCACAATTAACTATTTTTGGCAATTTTTCAGGTCCTGAACTTCCGGAGCCGTTTTGAGGCCCTAAATGACGTTTTTTGGGGAAAAATGGGAGCAACATGGGTCATTTTTTAATATTGCTCACTCAAAAGTCGTAATCCTTGGATAGATCTTTCTAACAAGGTATTGTGCGCATCAAACGGAGATCGTATGCTAGTTACGACCCCGGGAAGTTGATGTACCAATTTACCCAAACGGGTTCCATAGTTTGGTGCTTCATCTCCTAGGGTTAGATTTTTGGATGTTTAGGGTTTTCCATTGTTTCTCAACAATAAATAGGCCTTGAAGCCTCATTGTAACACAGTTCAGAGGCATGTAGCCGCCACATCTCTTCTCAAAGATAAGCTACCATCGCCCGAGATAGTCTTATTTCCATTCTATTTGTAAGCATATTTCAGTATTTGACATTAATGAAATGAAGTGTTATTTCTACTGCATCTTTGTATTTATGGTTATATCTATAATTTTTTGTGTTCTTGTTTAAATATGGATTAGTGGTATCAGAGCAATCTACTCTTTCTTTATTTTTCTTTGCATGTCCCCAATGAGGTCGGGATATAAGGAGTTAGATCTTGAACTTGTCGAACCTCTGCAAGACCAACCTCACAAATCTTGATGACCTCCCATGGTGAATGAAAATAAAGATGGGGGCCATGAGATACTATAAAAATCTTGCTCGAAGAATCCCTTGAGTGACAAAGGAACGCGATGATGGACAACCTTGCCCAAATCCTTTGGCGGTTACCCAAGGGCGACTCATCTACTTCCAGTAGCTACTCTTGAAGCACCACACCCTTTAAGGTACAAGTTAACTTTGACATTCCCATATTTGAGGGTCAGATAGATGCACATGTTGTAGATAAATGGTTAAAACTACTAGAAGTATATTTTTCTATTCATGATTTTTCCAGCCGGGAAAAGATCACTTTTTCACTTCTCAAAGCAGCCCCCCACGTCAAGGACCGGTGGGAAACCTACTGAGAGCAGAAGGATGAAAGTACGAACTCATTGTTTTCAACCACAGCCACTTGGAACTCGTTCTGGGATGCCATCAAGGAGTAGTACTACCATGTAAGCAGCTATGATGATAAATACATAAAGTGGACAACACTGCGATAGGGAAGGGACCAAGATGTGCTGGAGTTTACCAATGTTTTTCATACCCTTCACATGAAGTTGGGTATCAAGGATTATGAGAAGCATTTGGTTCTCAAGTATCAAGGTTGCCTGCACAGGTACATCCAAAATGAGATGGAACTCCTAGACATATCCTCGCTCGGCACAGCATACCGATATGCCGTCAAGATCGAGAAAAAGTTTAAACAAAAGAAGTGAGAATTTGGATCTACGAATCCGAAGAGAGGTAAAGGTGCCCCCAAACTATAGAACAAAGGACAAATCCAAGGCGGGGTATCCCAGGACAACCCACCAAAGCCGCAAGTAAAGAAAAATGATGCAAAGCCAAACAAGGACATGGGAAAGTGATGTGAGTTCCATAAGAGCTCCACTCACAACACAAGTGAGTGTCGGGCCAGGTAGTCACTGGTGGCTGATCTAAAGGCTTCAGAATCATATGCATGTTTTGAATCTGAGTCAGAACTTGACAAAGGGAATGACAAAGGGAAGAAGATTATTGATGTAGAGCCCAACGCCATTGTTTCCACCATAAAGATCCAGAAGGAAGAACCCGAAGATCCAGAGGAGGAGGAGCGCCTCTTCCACTCCCAAATGTGGGTAAAGGGTTCCCCACTACAGTTCATTGTCGACAGCGGGAGCCAAAAGAAGCTCATTTCGGCAGAGGTCGTGAAGTCGCTAGACTTACTGACCACAACCCATCCACAACCGTACAACATCGAGTGGCTTCACCAAGGACGAGATCTTTGCGTGAGCCAGCAGTGTTGCCTTCCATACAACATCAAGCCCTTCAAGGATGAGGTATTATTTGACATTTCTCCCCTTGATGTTTGTGATGTATTATTAGGTCAACCATACTTGTGGAAGTGACATGTTGTGTATGAGTCAATGCCTCGTGTTATTATTGTTACTTTGGGAAATAAGTTGTACAGGATACTGAAAGTAGCACCACCTACCACCATCTCTTTGGTTACTACAAAATAATGCAGTAAGCTCATTTCCAAAACCTAGAAATTTGTTTTCCTGATGATATGCCCTCAGGGAAAGAAGAAGACGGTGGCCACGACCTCCAGACAGGGCCCCTCCACATGACAACAACAGATGGACAAGGTCTTGGAGGAGTACGAGGACATATTTACCTCTCCAACAGGGGTGACTCTGCACTGTCAAGTCAAGCACTCCATCAATCTGGCCCTAGGTGCGCCGCTTTCCAATGGACCAATCTATCAGTGCTCCGTTCTAGAGAATGGCGAAATCAAGAGGTAGATTCAAGAGCTGTTGTAGAAAGGTCACATCCATCTGAGTTCGTTTCCCTGTGGGAGCTCGATCATGTTGGTAAAGAAGAAGGATGGGGCTTGGAGACTTCGTATTGACTATTGGGTGCTGAACAAGATCACTGTCGAGAATAGGTACCCGATCCCATGGATTAATGACCTTCTGGACCAACTAAAGGGGGGAAAATATTTTAGCAAGATTGACTTGAAGTTTGACTATCACTAGGTACGAATCGAACCCTCCGATGTGTGGAAGACTGCCTTCAAAGCCAAGGAGGGCCTTTTCGAATGGTTGGTTATGCCCTTTGGGTTGACGAATGCTCCTGCAACCTTCATGAGGCTAATGGATGACATCTTGTGGCCCTTCACCAACTCATTTGTATTGGTATACTTGGATGACATATTTATCTTTAGACATAGTTGGAAAGAGCACCTCCACCACATCTGACAGGTTCTCAAAACACTGTGGCAACACAAGCTCTGTGCCAAATTTGGAGAAATGCACTTTTGGCATGACCCAGGTTTAGTATTTGGATTACATTATTGATGAACGAGGGGTGCATGTGGATCAAACCAAGATCCAATTCATTCAGGATTGGCTAGCGCCAACCACTCTGACAGAGCTCCGTAGCTTTCTGGGTCTTACCAATTTCTACCGCAGGTTCATGTTGGGATTCTCTCATATCACTTGGCCCTCGAGTCAAGTCACCAAGGGAGGAGAGAAAGAAAAATGATTTTGGTTTGAATCTCAATAGAAGGCATTCCCAGAGTTGAAACATAGCCTTTGCTCTGCACCAGTGCTCACTTTACCAGACTTGCAACAACCATTTGAGATCGAGACAGATGCCTTTGACTATGCTATTACTGAAATCCTTACTCAACAAGGGCATCTAGTGGCATATCACAGTGAGACACTTTCAGGAACAGTCCAGAAGTATCCCACTTATGACAAAGAGATGCATTCCATTATGCAGGCCTACCAACAATGCAAGCATTACATTTTGGGGAAGCAAATGGTCATCCACATAGACCACCGACCCCTGCAGTTCATACAGATGCAAGGGAAGTTGCGGAATGATCGCCATCAAAAGTGGTCCACATACTTGCACCAGTTCCATTTGAATATCAAGTATAAGAAGGGTATCACAAATAATGTTGTAGACTACCTCAACCGACCACCGATCATGGCATTAAACACTGTGCTCAACTCTTGTGGGCATGAGACTTTTGACTAGCCACTTCTCTACAAAAGCGACCCAAAATTCAGTGACACATACTAGATGCTCTTGGAGGGTCAACAAGTTCCAGATTTTCACCTCCAGGATGCCCTACTATGCCACCTGGGACACCTTTGTGTTCCTTCAAGCGAGCGAGCTAAGATGATTTTGGAAGCTCACTATAGTAGGGCCAATGGGAATTTCGGGGTCGAGAAAACAGTGGCAGTAATGCAGAAGTATTTCTATTGGCCGAATCTTTGACAAGATGTCGAGACGTACATCAGAACCTGCACTGCTTGCACCATTTCCAAACCAACCATCAAGAAGCAAGGCCTCTATACTATGTTTCCCACCCCTAGTCGACCTTGGGAATCCATCTCCATGGATTACATGTCAGGCCTTCCTTCTAGTAAGCATGGCAACGACTGTGTTTTGCTGGTCGTCAACAGATTCTCGAAGATGGCCATTATGGAGGGTTGCAGAATATCACAGCAGAAGCCACTGCTAAACTCTTCTTTAAACGAGTGTGGGTACACTTTGAGATCCCACAGTTTATCATCTCAGATCGGGACAACAGGTTCCTCAGTAAATTTTGGTCCAGTCTCTAGTCAATGTTCGATACCAAGATCACTAAGTCCACAAATTTCCATCCCCAAACTAATGGCCAGACAGAGGTCGTCAACAGGATGATCATACACATTCTGTGCATGTACAACTCAAAGCATACTTGCACATGGGATGAGAGCCCTCCCTATGTCTAGCACAGTTATAACCAGGATCTCCATAGCTCGACTAGCCATAACCCTTTTCAAGTGGGCTTGGGATTCTAGCCACTATGTCCCATTGATGTGGCCATACCATTTGCAGCTACTCAGCTAGATTCAGCTCATGTCCAGTCAGAAGTCGATAAGGCAAACAATTGCATTGATCACATCCAACATATCCACCAGCAGGTCCATGACATTCTAGAGAAATCAAATGCCAAGTACAAGCAGCGACATGATCAACATCAGGTGCCACACAAGTTTCTAGGGGGCGACAAAGTCTGGTTGCATTTGCAGAAGGAACGCCTTATCGGAGCCTATCGGAAACTCAGACCACTCTGATATGGTCCTCACACCATTACCAAGGCTACGAGTGACAATGCATTTGAGCTCAGCATTCCCCCATTCCTTAGTCTGCACCCAGTGTTCAATGTGGACTGCCTTTGACCATACTTCCCACCATTGCTAGACACATCAAACATTGCAAAGCAACTCACACCTACAAAGTTAAATCTAGATTGCATGGAGCGAGACACAATTGATCGGATCATGAACACGTAGATCAAGAACACCCGACAGTAAAGGATCCAACTATATTGAGTTGTCAAAGCAGGCCAACTCGTTCACCAGGGACCAAGTTCAGTAGAAGTTTCCTCATCTCATGGAGGAACTAAACGTAATGGGCACCATTGCTTCCTAAGGGGGGAGGAATGATCCAAGTGGATATTGGTGGCCACCTGCCTATTCCACTTGGACCCCAACCATTATTTCTTTCATTTTTGCAATTTCTTTATTTGTAGCATAATTTACTATTTTTGGCAATTTTTCGGGTCCTAAACTTCCAGAGTCATTTTGAGGCCCATAACGAGGTATTGTGTGCATCAAACGGAGATCGTATGCCAAATTTACGACCCTGGGAAGTTGATGTACCTATCCAAACGGGACCCGTAGTTTGGTGCTTCATCTCCTAGGGTTAGGTTTTTGGATGTTTAGGGTTTTCCATTGTTTCTCAACAATAAATAGGCCTTCGAGCCTCATTGTAACATAGTTCAGAGGCATGTAGCCACCACATCTCTTCTCAGAGATAAGCTACCATGGCCTGAGCTAGTCTCATTTCCATTCTGTTGTTAAGCATATTTTAGTATTTAACAATAATGAAATGAAGTGTTATTTCTACTGTATCTTTGTATTTATGGTTATATCTACAATTTGTTGCATTCCTATTTAAATCCGGATCATTCATATAGTAAATGTCTTCTTTTAGCATGTGGAGTATCGCACAATGCAAAAAAGCAAGTTTTGGTATGTTTAAAGGGGTAATATTTGCATTAATGAGTTGTACTCACCCTGTAAACATGTATCGTACTCATTTCAAAAATTTTAGGCATTGTCACACAAGTTTCATAACAATTGCCACAATGTGTATCTTTGGTGTTGCACTTGTCGTCACAAAGTTGTCGCACTGAAGGAAGTTTATTTTTCATGTGTTCTAGATGATCTATGTTGTGTTGTCAAGTGTTCTAAGTGTGTGATCACAATCAAGTCCTATCACTGTTAACATAAGATTCATCGATCCCACACTTAAACAAATTCGTAAAAACTTTTGACCAAGTAACTTAGCCTCATTCGGACCTCCTGAACTATGCATTGCGTAGTATCAACCCTCAAGATGTAACATTTCCTCTTGACATTGTGCAATGCACAATTCTTGCCTCCCAAAAGTACATTCTACATAGTCTCAGTGCTCAATCTCAGGCCTTGACCTCCAAAACTGTGCAATGATACCCTCAAGATAGGCCTGATATATGAATTGCACAGTCTCAGTCCTCAAGCCTCGACCTTGAGCTCCTAAATTGCGCAATTGCACAATCACTTGGCCTCCCTGCCTCCAAGGACTATGCAGTGGGAAAACTCAATGCTCAAGACTCCAACATGAGTCATTGAGTCCCTCAACTGTGGATTTCCTCTGCCTTGACCTCCATAACTACGCATTGCACAATCTCAAGGCTCAAGCCTCCATACTGAGTCCTTGAGTCCCTCAACTGTGCAATTCATTGGAACCTTTCCTCCCAGAATTGTGCAGTGAGCATCTTCAAGCCTAAATCCATAGCCTTGAACTCTTAAGACCCTCAAATGTGTAATCTCTTGAACATGGCCATCTTAAACTACACATTTCACAGCCTCAAGCCTCAGTCCTAGTCCTTGGCCTTTGGAACTATGCAATCCCTTAGTTAGTCACTCAACCAGTCACTAGTTCCAGCCCTAACAGGTGAGTTCATGAAACATGTTAGGTTAGGATTTTTTTGGATTGATGTCAGCTTTTCATGAATGGTTTTCAGTTGTAGGTAGTCTATCTTATCATGACAGGATGATGAGGGGGGAAAAGGAGAAGGGGACCATGCTAGAAGACACATGCTAAATAGATAAGATGACCAATAGGCGAGAAGACAAAGGAACACTAGATTACAACAGAATATCAAAGATCAGGACCACATGAATACTCCATTTGATTCACAACCCTTTGGAGGGTGTATATGAAGAAAAAATCATATCTCTCATGAATATGAAGCATTTCACATATCTTATTGAAGAAAAAGGATCAATAAGAATGCCTTGACATTTCCAGGTCATCAAGAAGTCTTTGTTAGTTGTGTCATGTCATGAGTCGTCATATACCACATCATTCTTATGGATTATGTAATTTCTTATTTGAATATGTATTTTAAAGTGGAAGTCCAAAGGACATGTACAAAATATGAAGAGTCATGTAAAATTGAACAATCATGAGGGTAGTCAAAGAGTCACAAGAGAGGTGAAGTATCACACCATTGGTTATATATACACCCTCATTATATGAGCAAAGGACTTTTCACCTTGGTTTCTCCCATAAGGCATCAGAGAGACAAAGTTAGTATTTTTTGGGAGAAATTCGTGGCTCCAATGCTCCACTATTGGAGCTAGTGATGCTTGCTGTATTCATGTATCTTGGGACTTTTACTTAATACTTGAATCCTAATGGTCGACACATTTTCATGCATAGATTGTGAATATTTATAAGATTGTCCTGTGAATATTTATGATTCATGTTTTCTTTCACCTCCACTAAAGTAGTTGAACTATTTCAGTTATTTTTGTGTTTATCTAATTTAAAATGTGTTGTAATGGTTGTGACAATCGCCGCATCTATGTGGACTATTCTGCTCGATGTTAGGCAATTATCTTTTCGCTTGTGTGCACCTCTACTAGGATGGTACTATTACCTCTCTCTTAGAGGCTCACCTTTCCTCCCTCTACGGTAGAAGAACCTGGATACACCTACAACTGAACATTCACTGGGCACCATTACTAGCTTTTCATAAAGGCACATATACACTCCTCTCTCTTGCCGACAGTAAAGCCAAGGAAAATCTATAAGAAAATATGGAAACCAGGTCGATACTCTAGATGGGGGTCCTATTCCAAACAATGTGAGGTCTAATTAGGACTTCACATCAGGGAGAGCCCCTTGGTTGATGGATTTCCAGCATTGTCAACAAGAAGGAAAATTGAATTTTTATTATTTGAATTTTTGTCTCTAAGAAAGCCAAGTCGGCCCTCCTCCTAGTAAATTCAACCCTCCTTCTAGTCAAGTCAGCCCCCATCTTAATGGAATCCATTCAACATAATAGATAATTATATAAGGAAACTCTTCGTCCCACATTTGACACATAACTCATATCTTTTTATGTGGAATCAATTCATACTTTTTGAGGCCAAAAGAATATGAATTTGAGGCAAAGACAAGACATATTTCAAGAAGATTATTGGATGAGTCTGAGGCTAATTGAAGGACCAAATCTCTATGAAATACTCTATGGAACAATCAAATATATAAGGTAGCAAATCTTTGTGGAAGGACCAAATTTCTGTGGATTAGAAGGTAGTGGAGTTAAGCTTCTCCAGGCACAATTTGAGGTTGAGATTATTCCCTAGCAGAGAAGAACAAATTGAATTTCTTGGGAAGTGATTTGAGTTGACTAAGAGGCAGATGGACCAAATTTGACCAAGCATAATTTGTTAGTCATGTTGACCTTGTAATGACTAAGGATGTCTAGGTGTGTCTCTTGTTAAATTAAATAATTTCTCTAAGGAAATGGTTAATGGGTTTTACCAACGTAAACTCTTGGGTTCTTTGCTTGGTTGTCTCTTCATGATCTTGTTGCCATATATGTTATATGGCTAATGGCTTCTATGTAATTGCTTAATGATGGATAAGAATAAGAAAATGAATTTAATGATTGTAAGTGATTATCAATTTAGAAGACCCCATAAAAATCAACGCCTATAAGGTAGTTATCCCTTGGGAGATAACGTTAGTACCTATCTTTTATAGATCATCTAAATTGAGAAAAACATTAGTGAGGGTGAATCTACCACCCTAGAAGAAATAAATTTTACTTTACAGAAAATTGAACTTTCTCTAAGTCTAAAGCATGAAAGAATTCTTGAAAAATACTATGAATAAATTATTCTAAGTCCAAACAAATATGCATCAAGCGATCAACAAACAATTCATGAAAATAAACACACATAGAGCAATCAAATTAAAAAAAAGCAACCAAAATACTACAATAATGCTAAAAGAGCTTATTTATCTATGAGGGTGAGCTTGGCACTAAGCATTATCAGATGTGTTTGGTAAAGTCATGTAACCAATGCAAGAAATTGATAATTTTGACCTCACACAAGCCCTTTTCAATAAGGGAATGACCTTGCATGAATCCAATATATGACCAATATTGGATTATATGATAATTTGTTTTCTTCAAAAACCAACTCATGGCATGGCCATGGTCAAACAACAAATATTTCCAAGGTTACTCTAGTTGCAAGGTACTCGAGGCTTAATTTCAAGCAACTTCAAGGATAGAGGAAAGATTCTTACCAAGACACGCCCATTTTAAAAATCCTCATAAATAAGTGAAAAACCATATGAGATAAACAAGTCTGGAGACCCCATGAAAATCCAAAGAACATAACAAGGTCTCCACTTCATATAATTCACCCCCTCAAAGTCATGAAATGATACCTTTCTAATATTAAGATCTTGGAAAGGGAATAAATTCCCTAAGTTCTATTCTTAAGAGGAAAGTGAGTGTTAAAGTATATTCTCATTTGTGTTTCATATCCCTTCAACTTCGTCTTAATCATACTTCACTCCTTATTCAACGTTTTTTTGGAGAAAAAGAACATGAAAGAACCACATAATTACACACACCATCATCCAAACTTCAAAGAGTGGAAAAAGTCATTTATGGACTCAATATTTTTTGCATAGAATTTTCTAAATTTCTCCCTATATAGAGTAACAATGGTGTCATGATAGCTAGGAATAACGCCATAAGGTAAATCCGTTTGCAAAGAACCCCCGAGTTAACTAAAAAATTCCTTAATTAGAGAACTCCCCAAGAGTTAGGAATATCAATGACCACTATATCCATAAGGATGGTTATATCATGATACTCATTCAATCTCACAACCAAGTCCTTGATCGATCCAAACACCTTATCCTTTTGTCTATCAATAACATAGACGTTCATATAGGGAAAAGTCATATTAATACCTAGTTGATGCACCATAGTCAAAGGCATGAAATTAGTAGATAACCTTGAATCTAACATGAAATTATGTAACACCTAGGCATTTATCTTCAATGAGACATGGAAAGGGGAATTTACACCATTCGGCCCTCCTTTATTCAAGGTTTGAAAAATTGTAGGGGTACCTTGAGAAGGGTATTCATAAATTTTGGTTGATGTTGATATTATATGACTTGTTTCTGATAAGAGAAAAAGGATTCACGTGACAAAGGGAGTTGTTTTTGCCTTGATTACACACCTAGGTTAATGTGGGAAAAATCCTTAACCCTACAAGGTGTGGCCTTCGTTACTTAGAGAAGGGGTTGTCACCTAATCCCAACTCTCTCTATTAAAGCTCTCTCCTAGTTAAGCTAAGGGGGGTGGTCCCTCAAAATGGTTAGTATAATGAAACTTGTTGGAACAAAAAGTTTTAGGAGACTAAGGTTAAGGGAAGTGCTTTTCAAGGTAAATTGATTCGAGATTTAGCAAGTGTAAATGATGAGCAATGTGAGAATATATTTCAATATGGAAATTCAATACTAAAGAGTATAAATGAGTGCCTTGTAAACAATGTTCAAGTTGAAATATAAAGTACTTACAATATGGAAATGAAAATCTCAAATTACAATGACAAGTAACCTTGCAAAACAAAATCTTAGCTCAAGATATGAAATATGAGCAAATAAATATATACCTTGCAAATGTAAATGGAAATTACACTTATAAAGGAAATTCCCAAATGGAATGATACAACATCAAATAATCATGAGAAAGTAAAACTCTAGATGAAAAGTGCAAGAGTTATATAACAATATTACAGGTGAAATGCTAGAAAATGCTCATAAAATAACTTGATAGGATGACATCAAAACTAAGCTATGTGAAATACAATTATCTTGGTTAGTTTTTTATGTCTAATCTAAGTTGAGACATTTTTCTTTCAAATTCTTACCACAAGGTAAATATTGGGGTGAGTTTCAAGGAAGATGGGTTGAGGAGGCACTAGTCCTTCATTAATGATACCATTCCCAAAATCCTTATAAATCCCACATTCCTGATGGAAACACTGAGAGAGCGAGCCGGGGAGGGGGGGTGGGGGGTGGTGTGGGTGAATCAGTATTCCTTAGAAATTAGCACTTTTTAAATCTTTAATAATTTAATAATAATTTAATAGTTAATATTAAATTATTATTAATGTTTATGTAGTAAAAATAGTAAACAATAGAACATAGTAGGCGCAAGAATTTTAGGTGGAAAACCCCCTCTGGGTCAAAAACCACCGAACGCTTTTCTAATAAATTCTTTCATCTCCAACCCCAACTGAAATGAAAGTTACAACTTCCTAGAATTTTAGAAAAGCATTCTTCTCCAGTTCCAACTCGAAGGACGCCCCAACTCCATGGTTTCTTCAGTAGTCAACTAAATGGATGCCCTAACATCCTAGACCGACCTACCATCCTGAAGTGTTCATAGGCTCCAACCTGTAGGCAACTTTATGCACCTACCTAGCACCTCCTTTCCACCCTATAATGAATGAAATGAGACAAGAGTGTGGATTCCCACACCAGGGACAACGATCCACGATACAATATGATTTACAATGATTTTGACCGAACACTCAATCACACTATGACCTGCAACCCAATCCTGACATCATCCCAACAGAGACTTCTATACCTCTCAATAATGGCTTTTTGACTCTAGGCAGATTGACTCTTTTACAATAATGACTCTTCCAGTGATGACACTTTTACAAATGACTCTTTTACAACTTTACAATGATGACTCTTGGCCTGGACACTTCTTCACAATATCGGATGGTTGTCATGTCTTCAAAGGATGTCCCACTGCAATGCTTCCTTTGATTTGATACTTTAGCTCTTGAAAGCTCGCTTGATGCTATCCTTGAATGTTCTTCTACCAGCATGCAAATTTTCCCAGCAAAACCCAATCCCAAAAGGAAAAACAAAATCCCCTTTAACTTACCTCTGTCTGCAAACACACATGTAAGCACATAATAATAAATAAATAAATAAAAATCAAATGAATACAATGCGTACCTCAAATGTGCTTGTTGTTTGTGATTGTAGTTGACTTCTTGCAGTAGAAAAGACCTAGACTCTATGCAAGACTATATACAAAGTTGACTACATGCACTAGAGATATCCTCAACCAACCCTTATGATAGTTCTTGACTTCTACTTATAATCAACCTAAGACTAGAATCACAGACTTAGAGACAACAAAACTAAACTAGTGACAGATTTAGACATTGATGAGGTTCTAATATTATAACACAAGAAAACAATCCTACAACCATCCACACAACATAGCATCAAAAACGTACCTACACAACATAGCATCAAAAACGTACCTATCATGTAGCATCTTAGACTGACTATGGAACCCTCTTTTCAAGTAAAAATACATTGTGGCATCCAAGATACTAACTGTGATATATCATATCACTGTGGCATCAAGAACTTGTGGAAAGATATTACCATGGCATCAAGGATGGATTGTGGAACATCACCATCTCATTGTGGCATAAAAAGACTGATTGTGACATATCATTTCTATGTGAAATGTCACTGTGGCATGGAGACAAAAATTTGTGGTACTGAAGAATTCCATATCTGAGATGCAACATTGGAGTTCACTGCAATTTTATATCACTGAAGGCAAAAGGATAGAAGACCTTTCCATAGTAATACTACTGCAGATTTTCCATAGTAATAAATCCGATGTTCAAATTTCAGCTACAGTTTGAATGAAAGACCGAAACCCTGAATTGAGCTTGTGTTGACATTCGTTAGACCTGTAATGACCTTCGCTAGACCTGTAATGAACTGTTGTTAAAGCGAAACAAGAAGCAAACCCTTTACGTAAAGATTCTGCGTTGATTTCCTTCGTAGGGTGATCACAAAATTAAGAATCTTTTGGATACTTTGTTAAGATCTCATCACGTCTCTATTTTAGAAGGTTCATAACAATCTTAATATATAGCTTAAGGATTTCATCTAAACGTTGCATGGGGATCCTTGATTTTAGGAGACACCACATATTTACGTAATGATATTTATCATTTGACCATTAGGTGTTAAGGAGGGGCTTAATAATGTTCAATATTTTAAAATGTGTATCATTTTATTCTAAGGTAAGTGAATCACTTTAATATTCCTTCTAATATTTGCATTAATATTTATTGACTTAAATTAATTTTTTTTAGTGACATACTCTTAATAATTCTTCTTAAGTTTGATGTTAATTGCAAGCAAACCAATGATTAGCTTAGGGTATATGATCCTGATTCCTACTCGAGTATGAAGTCAATGATTGGCTTACTATCTTTGGATTTTCAATTTATTCAACTTATACGAGGTGAGATTACGTTGAGAATACATGTCGTATATTGAAAATCGTTGGGGAATACAGTGATCTCTCAACCCCTAGGGTTTTAGCCCAGTAATGGGGGTTTCCGACTTCAAACGCAAATAACTCTCAAACCAAGAAGGACTGGGAGGCGTACCATATATCAACAGAAACATCTCAACGAGTAGAATCCATCGAGAAGAAATTTGATGCAAAATAATATGAGTTTTCAAGTCAAAATTCCCTTGCAAGATCGGGGTAGCCCCTGGTGCTACTTGGGTTGATATCAATGACAACCATTGATCAAAAATCTCCCCCTTTGGCATTGATGGAAACACAAGTATTCCCCTTGTAATCATGACACCTCTTCCTACTACCTTCTCTGCCCATTTGTCATCAATGGCAAAGGGTAACTCCCCCTGAAAAATAGCCATCCTGCGGTCCTGTACACACCTCCACTCCTTTTTTCTACTCGAGTAGATAAGAGAAAGAGTCTACTAAAAACTTGGGAGAATCCCAAGATTTTGACGAAGGTACTCAAATGCTTCACAAGGTAATGGTTTGGTAAATATGTCAACAATTTATTCCTTTATGCCAATATATTCAAGCTCGATATTGTTTTCGGTGACCTTCTCTCTAACAAAATGATATTTAATCAGAATGTGCTTCATTTTGGAATGCATCACAGAATTCTTGGAGATACTGATGGCACTGGTGTTATCACAAAATATGGGAATAGGCTCATTAAACTTGACTTGAATATCTTGCAAAGTTTTCTTCATCCAGAGAACCTGAGTACAACAAGCTGTTGTCGCGACATATTCTGCTTCTGATGTGGATAACGAGATTGAAGACTTCTTTTTACTTAACCATGAAACAAGACAACCACCTAGATAGAATGTTGCTCCACTGGTAATCTTACGGTCATCAACACTTCCTACCCAATCTGCATCTGTATAAGTTTAGATAACGAGATCATTTCTTTGGGATACCATAGACCATATGTTGTTGTGCCCTTAAGACATCGAAGAATTATTTTGATGGAAATAATATGAGATTCTTTTGGTGTTGCTTGGAATCTTGCTACTTTTCCAACTACCTGCATCATATCACGACAAGAGGCTGTCACATATAGGAGACTACCAATCATGGATCTATACAATCTTTGGTCCGCATCTTTTGAGGAATCTTCTAAGCTTAACTTGCAACCTATTATCATGTGGGTAAGGACTGGCTTGCAACCTTCCATCTCGAATTTTTTGAGAATTTCCTTGATGTACTTGGTTTGATATATGAATATTCCTTTATCCTGCTGAGAAATCTGAAGTCCCAAAAAGTATGTCAGCTCGCCAATCATAGACATTTCAAACTCACTTTGCATTTTTGTGGCAAAGTCTTTACTTAACATGTCATCATTGCTTCCAAAGATTATATCATCCACATATACCTCGATAATCGTTAGCTTGTCTTGATCCACTTTTGCATAGAGATTGTTGTCAGCGCTTCCTTTCTTGAATCCTTGTTGATGTAGATACCTATCAAGATGAGAATAACAAGCCCTAGGAGCTTGCTTGAGACCATATAGTGCCTTCTTTAATCTGCAAATGTAGTTTTCTTTGTCAGTGAGCAAAAAACCTTCAGGTTGTTCAATGTAAACTTCTTCTTCCAATTCACCATTTAGAAAGGTTGACTTAACATCCATTTGGTAGACCATTATTTTTCTCGAGCATGCATAAGCAAGGAACATCCTGATAACCTCCATTCTGGAAACGGGAGAAAATGTTTCTTCAAAATCGATTCCTTCAAGTTGTGCATATCCTTTGCAGAATAATCTTGCTATATTTCTGATAACCTGTCTATCCTCATTCAATTTGTTTTTGAAGACCCATTTAGTTCCAATAACATTTTTATCCTTTGGTTGTGGAACCAATTCCCAAATGTCGTTCTTCTCAATTTGATCCAGATCTTCATTCATAGCTACTACCCAGTGTTCATTTTGACTAGCTTCCTCAAAAATTCTAGGCTCAAAACTCACGAAAAGGGAAAGATGGGCTTGATGTGATGAATGAAGTTGTCGATTTATAGTTCTAATTACTTAATTTATGTTGTCGATGATTTGATTTGACAAATGATTATTTTGATACCATTCTTTTGAAACTTTTGGAGAAATTTCTTGTACATCATGCTGATCACTTCTTATTTCTTCTTGGTTGACTGGTGTTTCCTTATTTGATTGGTCTTGTCCTGGAGCTTCTTGTTCATCCTTCACAGATTCTACCTCAAGTCCCCCAGATTTTCTTGAAGAGACGATCTCATTGGTATCCTTTAGAACACGGTCTTTGTCAAAAGTAACATTTATACTTTAAACTATTTATTTTTTCCTTAGATTGTAGCATCTATAAGCCTTTATTTTGCGTGAATAACCAAAAAAAATACCTCCATCAACACGAGAATCGAACTTGCCCAATTTATGTTCTTCTCTTTTGATGTAGCATTTACTTCCAATTATTTTGAAGTATTTGATGTTAGCCGGTCTTCCTTTCCATAGTTCGTATGAAGTCATGTTACAATTGTTCTTGAGCGAGCCTTTGTTTATAATTAGTATGGAAATATCAATTGCTTGAACCCAGAATTTATAGTCTAAGCTTGAGTCTTTTAACATGGTTCTAGCCATTTCCTGTATGGTTCTGTTTTTCTTTCAACTACTCCATTTTGGTGTGGTGTTCTCACTGTTGAGAATTTCCTTTTTATTCCATGTTCGTCACAGTATTTATGAAATGATTTAGACAAGAATTCTTTGCCATTATCTGATCTTAGACATTTTATCTTCAATGCAATTTCATTTTCAACCAATTCCTTGTAGATTTTGCAACATTCGAATGCCTCATACTTTTTCTTCAGGAAACTAACAGTTGTCATTCTGGTGTAATCATCTATCATTAACATAAAGTATAATTCTTCGTCTAAACGTTTTTTTCTCTTAGGACCACATAGATCAGTATGTATTAATTCCAATGGACGTGACACAAAATGTTCCTTTGTATTGAACTCAACTTTTGTTTGTTTTCTATGCCAACAAGATTCACATATCGTATTGGCAGGTTTTGAGATTTTTGACATTTCTCTAACTGCTTCCTTTTTATTGATCTTGACCAAATTGTCGAAATTTATATGTCCCATTCGTTTGTGCCATAACTAGCTCTCGTCTTCTTTTTCCAAGAAACACCCTTTAGGTGTCTCATCCAAAATATATATGTCATTTGGAGCTTTGCTTGTTGTAGCCATAATTTTACCAAACTTGCCTTTCCTGATTTCACATTTCTTCAAGTTGAATAACATCGTGTGTCCATGACCACACATCTGTCCAACATTGAGCAGATTGTGATTCATATTTTCAACCAGCAACACATCCTTTGCTAATGCATCCTTGCTTCCAAGAGTGACTTTACCTTCTCCTATGACGTTTGAAGGCCTGTCATTTCCAAAAGACGTTGTTCCATCCTTCTTTTCTTTCAAGGATATGAACTTATTTCTATCTCCATTCATATGCATTGAGCAAACACTGTCAACATACCATACATTTCTACTGCTTTGAGCCTTGAGAGCGAGAGCACACCTTTCAGTCTTCCTTTTCCATACTTGTCCATTCTGATTTTGCGAGAATTCTTTTGAAGAGATTCCAAGTTTGCAATCTTTGGCCTGGTGTCCAATGTTGTTACATTTGTAACATTCAACATCATCTCTCAAATGATCAAATCTATTGATAATTAGCTGAGTTTTAGAATATCCATTTATGCAATTATATTCATTCCAAACATACATGCGACATTATGCAGCTCTATGTCCAAACCTTCCACATCAATAACAATGACCATAAAAGATAGGTTGATACCTGGGAGGAAATATTCTTCGAGGAATTGTCTTCCAAGGTTCTTCTTGGGGGTCTTGATCTCTTGATCTCGCTGGGAGATCTATCTGCTCGGTAGATTTTTCATATCCATCTTATTTAGTTGTCATAGAAGGACTTGAATCCTTTTCGAAATTGTCTTTGTAACCAAGGCCAATCTTGTCACTGAATGATCGCTGGTTGCTAATGAGTTCATCCAAAGTCTCTGAATTGTTGGCATAGTTTTGAAGATTTTTTCCAGTTTTTACTTCCTTTAGTAAAGAAACGATTTCAACTTCCATTGCTTCTCTTTCCTTCTTTCTTTCCTTTAATTCTTTCCTAAGTGATTGTTCGATTTGTTTGTATTCTTTAACCTCGATTTTAAGATTTAGGACATGTTCCCTTTCTGTCTTTAATTCGTCTTCAAGAGTGTTGACATGCTTCTTCTCAGCCTTGAGCTCTTTGATAACCTTGATCACTTCGTTTTGAAATTCAACCTCAATCATTTCTTATTCTTCGTCTCTTTCTTCGTCAAGTGCATCTTTCTTATTGTGCTTGGCCATAAACAATACTCTTCTTTTGAATTCTTCTTCGTTATCACTGTCTTCTTCGGATGAGGAGCTATCTTCTTTGGAGAAGAAGCTTTTCTTAAACCATTTCTTCTTGCCTTTCTTGTTGAACTTCCTAGGACTTTTATTTCCTTTCGTAACATCCTCATTTTTGTGAGGACATTTGGCTGCAAAATTCCCAACCTCCCCACAATCAAGACATATTAATGGAAGTTTACCTTTGAATTTTCCTGTACCTATTCTCATTTTCCATGTGAAGTAGGCAATTTCTTTATCTGAGAATTCTTCTTCATCTTCTTCCTTTTCCTCATCCTTACAATTGTAGTTTTTGGCTTTTGGAGACTACTTGTCCTTACTATTCTTCTTGGATGTGGCAAATGTTGTTTCTAAGTGAGATGTACCATCCTCTTCTTCAATACTCATTTCATATGCCCTAAGAATTCCATACAATTCATCTATGCTGAGATTGGTCAGATTCGATCTATCTTCCAAGACAGATACCTTAGGGTTAAATCTTACTGTAAAGGTTCTGAGGACCTTCGGACAACAATTTTCATTTCAACAGGTTCTCCCAAACCTTCCAATGTATTTGTTGTTCCATCAACACACCACAAGTATGCAGCAATATCTTCCCTCATTTTGAGTTGCTCAAATTTTTCCCTAAACGTTTGAATCTTTGCTTCTTTCACCTTTGAGTCACCTGCATATATATTTTCAAGCTTGCCCTATACCTCTTTAGAAATTTTGCAACTCAATACCTTAAGATAAATAGATTTGATAAGACCACTAATAATAAGATCTGTAGCCTTTGCATCATATACCATATTTTGCTTACCTTGTTCATCCTCGTTCAGTGTGAAGCCTTTGTCAACGATTTCCCATACTTCGTATCCTTGCACCATCAAATGAACTTGAATTCTTCCACTCCAAAGTGAATAGTTATTTCCATTGAAAAAAGTAACTCTATTCTTAGTATACTCCATGATCCACTTCCAGTTGTTAGACTTCTATTGAAGGAACCAAGCTCTAATACCAATTGTTGGAAATACTGAGAGGGGGGGTTGAATCAATATTCCTTAGTAATTAGCACTTTTTAAATCTTTTAGAGAATTAGTTAATCTTCAATTATTATTAATGTTTATGCAGTAAAAATAGTAAAAAATAGAACACAGTAGGCATAATAATTTTAGGTGGAAAACCCCCTCGGGGTCAAAAACCACCAAATGCTTTTCTAATAAATTCTTTAATCTCCAGCCCCAATTAAAATGAAAGTTACAACTTCCTAGAATTCTATAAAAACATTCTTCTCTATATCCCTCTAGAAGAACGACCCAATTCCCTGGTTTCTTTAGTAGTCAACTGAATGGATGCCCCAACATCCTAGACCGACCTACCACCCTGAAGTGTTCACAGGCTCCAACTTGTAGGCGACTTCATGTACTTGCCTAGCACCTCCCTGCCACCCTATAATGACTAAAATGAGACAAGAGTGTGGATTCCCATACCAAGGACAACGATCCATGATACAATATGATTTACAATGATTTTGACCGAACACCCAATCACACTATGACTTGCAACCCAACCATGACATCATCCCAACAGAGACTCTTATACCTCCCAACAATGCCTTTTCGACTCTAGGGAGATTGACTCTTTTACAATAATGACTCTTCCAATGATGACACTTTTACAAATGACTCCTTTACAACTTTACAATGATGACTCTTAGCCTTAACACTTCTTAACAATATACAGATCGTTGTCATGTCTTAAAAGGATGTCCCGCTGCAATGCTTCCTTTGATTTGATACTTTAGCTCTTGAATGCTCACTTGATGTTGTCCTTGAGTCTTCTTCTACCTGCATGCAAATTTTCCCATTAAAATCCAATCCCAAAAGGAAAAACAAAATACCCTTTAGATTACCTCTACCTTCAAACACACATGTAAGCACATAATAATAAATAAATAAAAATCAAATGAATACAATGTGTACCTAAAATGTGCTTGTTGTTTGTGATTGTAGTTAACTTGTTGCAGTAGTAGATACCTAGACTCTATGCAAGACTATATACAAAGTTGACTACATGCAATAGAGATATCCGCAACCAGCCCTTATGATAGTTCTTGACTTCTACTTATAATCAACTTAAGACTAGACTCACAGACTTAGAGACAACAAAACAAGGAAAACTACACATACCATAAACTAGTGACCGATTTAGACATTGATGAGGTTCTAATATTATAACACAACAGAACAATCATACCACTGTCCACACAACATAACATCAAAAAATTACCTATCATGTGGCATTTGACACTGTATGTGGAATCCTTTTGTCATGTAAAAATACACTGTGGCATCCAAGATACTAATTGTGATATATCATATCACTATGGCATCAAGAACTTGTGCAAAGACATTACCGTGGCATCAAGGATGGATTGTGGAACATTACCATCTCACTGTGGCATAAAAAGACAGACTGTGACATATCGTTGTTACGTGAAATGTCACTGTGGCATGGAGACAACAATTTGTGGTACTAAAGAATTGCAGATTCGAGATGCAACGTTAGAGTTCACTGCAATTGCATATCACCGAAGGCAAAAGAATAGCATGCCTTTCCACAGTAATACTACTATAGATTTTCCATGGTAATAAATCCGATGTGAAAACTTTAAAGGATGGCTCAGAACTGTGACCAGATTGCACCAAAAATGCTAACGAATCAAAGTCCCTAAAGCAGATTGACTTCATGCGTTAATTTGTGCTTCAACTGTAGTTTGAATGGAATACCAAAACCCTTAACCGAGCTTGTGTTGACCTTCATTAGACCTGTAATGACCTTCGCTAGACCTGTAATGACCTACTATTAAAGGAAAACAAGAACCAAACCCTTTATATAAATATTCTGCATTGATTTCCTCCGTAGAGTGATCACAAAATTAATAATCTTTTGGATACTTCGTTAATATATCATTACATCTCTATTTTAGAAGGTTCATAACACTCTTAATTTATGACTTAAGGATTTCATATAATCGTTGGATGGGGATCCTTGATTTTAGGAGGCACCACATACTTATGTAATGATATTTATCATTTGATTGTTAGGTGTTAAGGAGGGGCTTAATTATGTTAAATATTTTAAAATGTGTATCATTTTATTCTAAGGTAAGTGAATCACTTTATTATTCCTCCTAATATTTGCATTAATATTTATTGACTTAAATCAATTTTTTTTAGTGACATACCCTTAATATTTCTTCTTAAATTTGATGTTAATTGCAAGCAAACCAATGATTGGCCTAAGGCATGTAATCATATTTCCTACCTGAGTGTGAAGTCAATGATTGGTTTACTATCTTTAGATTTTCAATTTATTCAACTTATACAAGGTGAGATTACGCTGAGAATCCCTGTCATATATTGACAATCGTTGGGGAATAAGGTGATGTCTCAACCCCTGGGGTTTTAGAACACTAATGGGGGTTTCTGACTTCGAACACAAATAAATATCAAACTGTGAAGAACTTGGAGGTGTACCATATATCAACGGAAACATCTCAATGAGTAGAATGCATCAAGAAGAACTTTAACACAAAATAATATGATTTTTCAAGTCAAAATGACCTTGCAAGATCAGGGTAGCCCCTAGTGCTACTTGGGTTGACATCAATGACAACCACTGATCAACAGTTCCTTCATTCCTACAAGGGGAATAAGCCACCTCCATAATTGCAGGGTCATCTATTTGGAACCTTACTCCATACCAGATGAAAGAAAAGTTAAGAAAAGTTGGTCCTAGAATATCTATTCAACCAAGCTTATGCTTGGAGGTAAGTTGTTAAATGTGTAATTCTAATGCTATAATGCCTAATTGCTAATTGAAAATTGTTTCAAGTAAATGATGGTAATAAGATGCTCCAAGATATATATCAATGAACAATGTGATATTCAAGATGGTATCTCAAGCATAAATTGACATGATGAAGCATGTACCAATAAGCATATGAAATTAATGCCAAAATTAAGAGAGAACTAAATCAATAAAAAATTCCAATTTTCCAAGGAAATAAAATAAATTCTTTGTAGAGTGTTGTAACTTAAGCGAATGAGAGACAAGTTGCACCACATAAGATTGGAAAAATATTGTAGCTCAAGCAACTATGAAATTGATTGCACAATACAAGAGACTAGTGAACAAATTGGCAAGTTCGATTTGCTAAATAGAAAATGTGAGTGTTATGTGTTGAAATTATGAGTTAAACCATGCACAAATTAGATTAGTTTAACAAGAGAAAAATGCATGCAAGTAAATTAGAAACTAAACTAAGAAATTTAATCCACCCAAAAGAGAATTCTTCCCTCTAAATGAGGATATGGGATACCATGGGAAAAACATCCCAAGCTCCCTCAATAAAAATAACTTTTATTAACTTGGTTACAAGAGATGAGGACTCTTCAAAGGCATCAACTAAACTCAAGGAATATCTTTACAATAGTTTCTTAAACCTTAGACACTAGATCCTCTCCTTGGTGAAGCTACGTCGATTGAAAATGAGGCACAAAAGGAGAACCTTCAAATCTGAAAATTAAAGGACTGCTTTACATATATAAATTATCCTTCCAAGAGTGAGAAAATTTTTGCAAGGAGAAAGAGACTAAGCCTCTAAAAGCTCACATCCTTATCAAAGAAGGAGGGTTTCCTTGAGGAGGGATCATAGCCTATACATAATTTTGTTCAAAGTACTCATGGCCTTGATGAAATTATGTCCCAAATGTGTTACAAATCTGCAAAATAAATATTAGTAGTTCAGCCTTCTTACTTTCCTTAATCCTACCAACACAAAGGGTGAGAAAAACTCCTCAAAGTAAGTCTGATTTTGTGCAAAATAGTTTTCAAAGTTAGTGGAAAATGCATAAGAAGAGGAGATAAATATCTACAAGAATTATACAAAGGCTAAACCAAGGAATAAAAGTAGGACACTATCCCTTTTTTAGCTATTGACATGCTCTCAAATATAAAATGAAATTGATATTAGCACAATTTTTTAATATAAATAATTTGAATGAGGTGGACTATACTACAAGCCAAAGCCAAGGATCTTGATCCAAATTTAAACAGGAACGCAAAAAATTACAGATATAACCATAAATACATGGATGATGCAAAAATAACACTTCATTTCATTAATATCAAATACTGAAATATGCTTACAATCAGAATCGAAATAAAACTAGCTCGGGTGATGATAGTTTATATCTAAGAAGAGATGTGGTGGCTACATGCCTTTGAACTTTGTTACAATGAGGCTTGAAGGCCTATTTATTATTGAGAAACAATGGAAAACCCTAAGCATTCAAAAACCTAACCCTAGGAGATGAAATTCCAAACTATGTGCCCTAATGGGGTAAGTTGGTACATCAACTTCCTAGGGTTGAAGACTCCTTAGGGCCCCACAAAACATCGTTTAGGGCCTCAAAATGGCTTTGCAAGTTCAGGACCCGAAAAAAATGCACAAAATAGTAAATTGTGTTATTTAAGGAAATTGAAAAACTAAAAGAAACAATGGTGGGTCTCCAAGTGGAATAGGCAGGTAGCCACCAATATCCACCTGGATCATTCCTCCCCCCTTAGGAAGAAATGGTCCCCATTGCATTGAGTTCCTCCATGACATACGAAAACTTCTACTGAACTTGGTCCCTGGTGAGCCACTTTCCCTAGTGAAGGAGTTGACCTACTTTAACAACTCGATATAGCTGTATCCTTTGTTGGTGGGTGTTCTTGATCTGTGTGTCCATGATTCGATCAGTTGTGGCTTGTTCCATATAGTCTGGGTTTAACTTTGTTGGTGTGAGTTGTTTTGCAATGTCGGATGTGTCCAAAAATGGTGGAAAATATGGTTGAAGGTGGTCCACATTGAACTCTAGGAACATACCAAGGAATGGTGGAACACTGAGCTCGAAGGCTGATCCGGGTGGCTCCAGAAACATGTAAAAGTCCAAGAGGGCTCAGAAATGGTGAAAATTAAAATTGGTCAAATTTCTCTCAAACCAACACTAGATCAAAGTGCTCATCATCCTAATTCCAATAGTGTGAACGACACTCAAATACTAGCTCGTATGAGGGAGATAGAGTCAGTCAAAGTTTTGGTCAAAGTTTCCATGTGGGCCCGGTTTAAGTGTCCTACAAATTCACCATCAATCGATGTGGAAACTTAGCTCTTGAGAGTGGGCCCACTAAATCCACCAGGTAACGACACATATATTGAAATATGGGAGGCTAGGAGGTATCAAAACCAGACCGGTCACGTGGATCAGCCTGCCACCATGCAGCGGCTCCATCCCAAAATTAATACAAAACAAAAATGACGCATTTAAAAAAAGGTCACCAAGGTTTATCAAAATTGGAGTGGGTGGGTTTTGAACTCGGCCCGCCCCCATGTCATCCGCCGGGAGTTACCAATGGCCCATGAGGGCCACACCTTGTTTGCTCTACCACCCAGCCGCTATAAAAACACAATGTTTAGTGCAGCGGAAAGAGGAGGACTCGTAGAGTGGAGAGCGCACCAATGTTTTGGGAATTCGAAGGCGGAACTGTGAGCCGAGGTAGTGGACAGGCGAAACCATGAAGTTATGGAACCATGAAACAGTTCCAGGAGGCAGATTGATGGCATGCATTTCGAGATAGATTCTCAAAGAATATTTCTTGATGCCAAAGATTCCTTGGGAGGTAATTTTTCTTAGTGTCAAAATGTAGTCAAGTTTACAGTCATTTTTCTCAGATTTTCATAGGGAACGCAATGGCAAGGTTAGATTCGCCTTTTGAGCAATGCATTTTTAGATTCCTAGCAGAGGAGAATATTTGAGAATCTTGAGAGAATCTTCCAGATTCCTTGGAGGCTGAAATTTCCCAGGTCCTAAATGCAACCAACTTTATACTCATTCTTCTCAGAATTGTTGGGTTGTGTTATATTCTTTCCACAACTAGCAGGGGGGGTCACCCGGGGGGGGGGCACAGTAGCCCCCCTGTCAATGGGTATTACCTATGGTTTTGTGCGTGGATTTTGCACATGATTTCAGCATGTATATATATGTATTGTAACATTTATATAATGAAAAATCAATCTGGTAGTCCCAGTTTTGGGATCCAGGGGAGAATCTTTGTGCATATCTGTTTTATGTGTTATGCTCTCTCCTTTGTTTATTTTCTGTTTTAGAATTCATATGCAGGTAATTTCTGTATGGGGTTAAAACCTACAAGAATTTCGCAAGTATATCAATGGTGGGATCAATTTTATGATTTGAGTTGCAGTTCTTCAGTCAGCCAGAGGAGGGAATCTTTGGAGAACCATGGGGGAATATAAAAGATTCCTATAGGCCCAAATTTTTCCTGTGTCAGAATTCGACAAATGGATAGTCGATTCTACACCTCTCAACGACACAAATTTAGTGGTGCAGTCATTTTTTGCAGTCAAGCCTTCTATTTTTCAGCCATTTTCCATATTTAAGTGACAGTGTCATATTTCAAAGCATGGACAGTCGATTCTATGCCATTCGACACCACGATTTTGATGGTGCATTCAGATCCAATAGCCAAGTTTTATTCTTCAACCAACATCAGAGTTGAGGTATATGAAGTGTTGTTGTCATGTACTTCTTTGATCATTTATTGTGTTGTTTTGATTCCTACTTGATGTATGATGCAAAATATTTGTGTCTATTTCATGTGAGATGTATTCATCATGGATTGTTATGTATGTTTTGATTGAGATCCCTTTGTTGCCATGATGGCAGGATATTCATTGTCACCATGGGTGTTTTGGTTGAGATACTTTGATGCCATAATGGTGGGATACTCATTGCCACCATGTGTAAGATTATGTCGTGCTAATAGGAGGTCTATTGTGAGTGATAGTTCCTCTAGTGGAATGACTCGTGGAGAGACTTTGCAACTCATGTAGAGGGCACATTTCCTTGTATAACATAAAACATAGTCCATGTACATCTTCACCATTTTGAACGCTGAATGAAGCGGCCAACACCATCTTGACATCGGGCCTGGAGATGTAGTCCACACTGGACGAAATCCATTATCAATGTCTCTTGTTTATGATTTGTTGATCGTCGTTATGTTTCCATTTGCTTAAGCATGCATATATGCTCATTTATTCTATGTTAAAATGAAATTCTAACTGCATCACAGAAGCAAAAGATCTTGGTTAAATCTAGAAGTTGAGTCAACTCGGATCAACTTTGGTATCAAAGCAGTCTTTTCGTTGATGTGAATTGCGAGTGTGAACAATGGAATGTGTAGAGATGGAGGATGACAAATAGATGTACGAGACCATGCTCAAAGTGTCCAAAAAGATGGACATAATGTATGAAGCTCTACAAGAAGAGATAAAGGAAAAGCAACAATTGCAGCTTCATTTGCCATCTACGGAAGAGGCCCTGGAAGAGCTAAAGCACAAAAACCAGACTCTTCATGCAGATAACGATAAATTGAAGATGCTTCTACGAGAAGAGAAAGAGGATAAATAGAGGTTTCTACGACAGTTGCAAGCTAAGGACAAGGCCTTGGAAAAGTTGCAGCGTGACCCTTGTGAGGTAAAAAGTAATTCTTCAACTTCATGTATGTTTCCCGATGATGATTTTGTTGTTTTTTAAAATCATACCACAGGAATTGGCTCCAAACTGCTGGAGAGAATGGGATATGAAGGAAAAGGCTTGGGAATTAATGGACAAGGCATTATCAACCCCATCAAAGTATAGGAATTACCTTTTCAGGCAGGACTTGGGTATGTCAGGAAGGAAGTTGGGGAATGCACCAAAAAATCTAGTGAACCACCAAGAACAGATGATGAGAAGCCCTCATCAGTGCTTTCCAACTCGATAGTGGAGGTAAAAGATGTTGATTTCCCTTCAGTTTCATCTTCACATAGTATACCTTTTATTGGAAATGTGGAGATACCAACTACATGGACAAACCTGAGGCTCCTTACCAGGATGAGGTATAAGGAAGAAGAAGAACTTGGTGTTAATAGCCAAGGAATAACTCAGCCACTGGAGGTCATGCAAAGACCTCAATTTGCGGGCTTGGGATACATCGAAGGAGAATGTTCAAGGGTGTCAGGTGCTTCTGAGACATTGTTGAAATCATCGAGGAAAGAGAATGTTGGGAGCACATCACCATCATCCCATGGTAGTGCCATTGCAAGGAAAGAGCTGAGGCAAGCTCTCATCGCCATAACTACACCAAAGGCAGCAAGGAAAGGTATAACAAGTCTCAATATTCCAATGTGGATTTCAATTACAATCATCTTGTTAATGATGGACATAAATCATGGTGTCGTAAAACATGTATTTTTTGTGGTTTACATAAAAAAATATTTGTTGAGTGCTAGAAGAGAATGGAAGCACAAAAAAGGCTGAGGCGTGAAAGGCCTTATCCACCGCAGGGGAAGAAACATGTTAAGCAGATCTAGAGGAAGAAGACTCATTGCAGTCATTGCAATAGAAATGGTCACCAAAGGGCCACATGTTGGAGGCTCCATATAGAGCAGCGTCGCAAGGACAAAGCTTTAGTGCATGAACCAGATGAAACAATTGTTCGACCATCAAATGCACCACAAGGAGATGACCCATTCACTTTGATAAGTGAGAAATGGTTCTTCTAGGTGTGGTAGAATGTCATGGACTTATTTTTGCCAATCATGTGTTGCATTTTAAACTATATAAGTGATGATGTGTTTTCTATCACTTGTTGCAGCAACAATGATGGAGCTTTAACCTTCTTACCCGACACTTTCTCCATAATGCTTTAAACTCACAAAACTTTGTGAAAGTTTGATCCTTTTTCTACATGAAAAATATCTAGCATTTATGAGAATAGTCATCAACAAATATAACATAATAGCTATGTTTAGCCGTGGATGTTGTCGATAATGGTCCACACACATCTGAACAGACTCGCTCTAGAATAGTCTCTGCTTGACTGTCTTTGTTGTGAAAGGAAGACGGTGTATTTTCCCAAAGTACACCCCTTGCATATATCAACTTGCTCAAGCGTACCTTTGGGAAGGTTGGTAGAGATCTGCTGCAATATATTCAAAGCCTCGTGATGCAAGTGGCCCAATCACCTGTGCCACAACTCGCTAACATATCAACTCTACACCCTTTCTGATTTTGTGCTCAAAGCAACACACTCCTCTACCTCCAGCTTATAGATATTCTTCACCTGAAACCCTATCTTCTTTACCTGACCCGTGGCTATGTGTTGAAGGAACACCTTTCCTTTCGAGAGGATCACATCATAGCCTCTATCCTCAAGCATGGAAACTGATACCAAGTTATTCTTCAACACAGGCATATACATAACATTCTTCAAGGTGAGTGGAGCCCCATACTCGCTCTAAAGAGTAACTGTGCCCAATCTAGTAACACTATACCTCCTATCGTCACCCATCTCAATATGCATCTAGAGATCTTTCTCCTCCAGGTCACTGAATAACTCCTTGTCACCAATCATGTGGAATGAAGATCCACTATCTAAGTACCATACACTTCCCATCATTTATGACACCATGCATGCAATAAGGGAAAAATCCAATTCGAATTGAGAGGCCAAAGCCTCACCTGCCACTCCTACTGAGGAATTATTCTTGGACTTCTTGAGTGGACAATTTGTATCAAAATGGCCCATCTCATGACAATGAAATCACTTAAATTTCTTCATGTCTTTCTTCTTACCTCCATGATAAGAATTTGATTTTGAATGGGAATTTTTCCCTTTCCCCTTCTTCACCCTAATCCCTAAGGCACAATTCTCTCCATCATTAGTCTTTGATGAAGAACCATCCTCAGTGTTCCTCTTGATCTCCTCCTACATCAAATCTAACCACAGTCGTTCCCAATCCATCAACTTCTACCGACTATTGAAAGAGTCATGATAACTATGCCAACTTAGTTATGAAATCAACTCACAAAAATATAGAAAAGATAGATCAACGCCTTAGAAATAAGCCTCTTCGAGGGGGAAACCTCCTTTACATTACACAAATGAACAATTCTTGGATGGTACAAATGACAAAACCTCTTTTCTATATATAGGATTCTAAGGGGTCATAATATAATCAGAGTCGACATAACAATAATAATGTAAGGGCACCACAATAACAATAGTGGGTTCTATGGGGCACAATAATAAGAATATGGGGACTACATGGGCACAACAATATAATAAGGGGGTTGTACTAATAACAATAAGGGGTTACACTAGTAGTATAGGGACCTAACATGCTCCTCTCCTTCAAAAATTGTTGTCCTCAATGCTTGAGTAGTTCTGGATGCTTTTGTATAAAATTATCACCCTTCCATGTTGGCTTATTGGGGCCTGACCCAGGTTTAAAGTTGATTTAGCCAAACAAATCCCGGTACTACTGGCACTTTCGGCAACAATCCATAGAGCGCAGACTGAGGTCTCACCCGAAGTAGTATGGGAGGATGCTAGAACTAGGTTTCCACACCCTGGAGATGTCTGATCAATTCAAGTGATTCGCGGTTCGACCCTACGCACAAGTCACTTCACGCACTCTCCAGTACCTCGCAGCCTGAGATACTGCCTTCGCGTAGCCCTATTCAAGGGTTGAACGCTGCGCTCCTGCGTTATTACCCAAGACTTCACTGATATTTCAATGTTAGTTGATTATCTTAACCTACTTGCATGCTTTAACTTATACTTAACAATATAAACCATTCATACAGGTGCGCGCAGTAAATAAATAATATATTCACAATTTATATCAAACATGCATTAACCCAAGAATAGATACACAAAATTATGATAAAACTTCTCTTTATTAATTCTTTCCTTGATTACAGACTCGACTCCGCCCTGTGCACTTAGTTGCAGGGGTATGCGCACTCAGTTGCAGACTACTAGGCCTCTGCCCACTCAGCTGCAGAGCCTTCTCCTACCCTACGACCCAAAGACACACTTCACTTAGTCACTTAGACTCTTGCTTTTCTCTCTACTTCGCTCTCTTTTACACTTAGTGCCTCTCTTTATTTATACAATTTCATGGTCTGCAAACCATGGGTAGGCTAACATTACATTACAAAACTAGGGCGGACAACCTTGTGACTCTAACATACTTTTCACGCCCCGCGCCCTCAATTTGCGGAACTTTACAACACAATTCAGTCAAAACTTGGGCTTTGAGCCCCAAAACATGCCTTGGGGGGATTCCATGCTCAACATTCCATGTGGAATCTTTAGCAGGTAAGTTCTTCCACTCGATGAGATACTCTAAAATTGATCGATTTCGTAGTTGTCGATTTCTCGGTTCTGTGACTGCTTCAGGTTCCAATATGATTTTCCCTTCCTTGTCGAGTTATCACAATATTGTTTGAACAGGGATCTTCTGAAACTTTTGAGTGAGTTCCCACCCTGCTTCGTCATTCTTCCATTCATCCCTTGCTTCATTTATTGAATTTGGTTGGATAATTATAACAACCTCTAACATTTTAGCAACCATACGTTCAATTTCACTCCTTTGGGCATATGGATATCTGTAAGGCCTGATGTTTGGAGGAACACATCCTGGAATCAAATGAATAGCATGATCATGATCACAAATAGGTGAGAGGCCTTTGGGAGTCTCAAATACCTTGGAATGATTGTCCAATACTTTTTGTAGATCTAGAGAAATAGATGATTTCAATGTGGAAACCTCTAGCAAACATAATTGTGCAATCACGCCTCTTTGTTCTTTCTTTAGAAGCTTTGTAATTCTATTAGAGATGATTACATTTCTTGGTTTCCATGTGATACTCACTAATTCAACTTCCTTTCCTTCGGGAGAAAATTTCATCAAAAGTTATTGAAAATTAAAATCTATTGTACCCAAGGGTTGTAGCCATTGGACTCCTATTACAACATCAACACCACCCATTGGAATGGAAAGCATTGGTCTATTCAATACATATTCTCCCATGGATAGCTTTATATTATGGCACTTTCTAGAGAAATTTAAGGTTCCTCCACTTGCGACCATCACTTTACACTGAGGTGTTGGATATAGGAAGCAATTCAATCCCTTGGTTATCTTACAATGAATAAAAGTATGGGTGTACTGCCTGAATCAATCAACACTATTACCTTTTTCTTCTTGATATGTCCTTCTATCTTGATAGTTTTAGGAGTGGTAATTCCAGCCAATTCATTACAAGATATGGTCGGATTCATTTGTTCTTTCACGATGTGATCTTTCACTTCTTGAACCTTTTTCTTCTTAATATGTCCTTCTACCTTGAGAGTTTGAGGAGTGGTAATTATTTCCAATCCTTTACAATATATGGTCGGATTAATTTCTTCTTTCTTTAGGGTTGGTTCCTGGTGTATATCCTCTTCTTTTGATGTTTCTTGATCATTTTCTTCCTCTTGTTCACAACCTATGTAAAATAATTTCTTCTCAACACACTTATGACCTTTAGTGTATTTGCTATCACAAATGTAACAAAGCCCTTTTTCTCTTTTTTCTTCCAATTGTTGTGGTGTAAACCTTGTAGGTTGTGGAAGGCTAGGAGAAAAAACACTTCCATATTTATAGTTGTGAGTGGTTGGATTCTTTGTTTCCACAATTCCGCTTTCAATTTTTCTTGCCAACCTGAATGCCTTCTCCAATGAGTCAGGTTCCCAAAGACGAACCTCATGTTGAAATTTATCCTTTAAATTCCCTAATAAGATCTCAATCCTTTGCTTCTCTGGAATATCATTTACCCTTATATTTAGTTTTTGAAAGTCCTCAATGTGCTCTACCATTTAACCCTTTTGTTTGAGATTTATCAATTGGCTAAAGAAGGTATTTCTCTTTGTATCCTCATAATGTGCTATCATTTCCTCCATGAAAATTGACCACGTGACAAGTGGTTTACGAGAACAAAGCCCTTCATACCATAAAAATTTATTCGGTTCTAAATATGAAGATGTAATACATACCTTTTGTAACAGTTTCACCTCAAGTAGATCAAAATATTGCTCCATCTGTAGTATCCAATTTATCATATCCTTGCCATCAAACTTCCTCATATCGCCTTTTCTTGATTTTTGGAGCTCGATATTGAAACGAATGTAACTCTGTAACTTTGTATCCCCCATTTCTAAAATTACGACCTACGGTAGCCCTCTGTGTTATCTTTCCAATGCCACTAGTTTGATCTAAATTGGATTCTCTAAGAAATATGTGTGCACAATCTCCCAAGATGACCTGATTATATACCTTTTCAGAAGAGCGAACTTGTAAAAAGTTCCAACTTGTACAAAGTTCCACGTGTCATTGTTTCAACCTTTGAACCTGAAACTAATACATAGAAATCTACAGGTCGTCCTATTTCTGTAAATTCTTACGAAACATAAATCTTATGCTCAGAAAGAAAGTTATGACGATTTTCCCAAGGTCACTTGTTTGGGATGTAATTTGGGATATTGCAAAAACCCTAAATGTCTTGGATTGTTTATTCGAAAATATAGCAAAACATGATCTAAAATTTGGGCCCGAGGTTCACCAAGATTTCGGTTCAAATATTTTTTAATTTTAGAATCTAAACCTTCGTAGAAAACAAATTATAGCAAAAATTCCACGATGGCCTATTTGAGATGGAATTATGGAGCTTGAAAAAACCCTAATTTCCTTAGATCATATCCCCGCAAATATAGTGTAACAAGATCTGAAATTCGGACCTGAGGTTCAGTGAGATTTAACCTCAAATGGGTTTTTGTTTTAGCTTTTGAAATGTCGCAGAGAAAAAGTTATAGCACATGTTAGCGCTTGAAATTTCACCTCAGGCTGAGAAAGGTAAACTTCAAGGCTACATCAAACCATTTAGCCTCGTAGCTAGCCCTACGGGGCAGGAGAAGGCTCTCTCCGGTCTATCTCGGTAAAATCTTCAATAGATGAGATGACCAACAGGGTAACACTGATTTTAGGCTAGTAAACTGATTAGAAAGGTTGATTTGGGGTTTTTAATTAAATGACGGGGTTTTTCTGGGCTGCATGGGCAAAATCACAGCTTGAACAGAGAAATATAATGAACAACACAGATTATCGACTGAGGCAAGGTAGGCAAGAAATTTAACACCAAATCTAGATTTAAATGGGATGGCAAGACTGGTGAGGAGCTAAGGAGGGCAAACAATAACTTTGAATCCTCCTTAAACAGAAGAAAACATTGAATTGAACAAACTTAAAAGCAGAGCATGGCAGGCATGAATTCTTACTTTAACACTTCATTTGTTCAATTAGAAATGATCATGAAGTGAAATGGAACATAACAGATCACATATGAAACAGAAGAAAAACTTATGCTAAATTAACATACCACATGGATCTCAGAAGTCAGAGCTGTGTAATTTCATTAAAGTCTCTGCCAAAAACTGTACATGGAAAGCTCTCTGTTCTCCACCAGCTCTCAGCACTCAGAACTCTCTCCCTCCACTCTCTAACATTTACAAATGATTATTTTTATAAACTATTCTAAAACAAAAACAACAGATCGACCCAACAATTAGGGCGTTGTTTGAACTGCAATTACAACAATAGAAAAGAGCGTTTTCATCTGTTCTAAAACAGAACCGTGTCCCTAAAAATCCTTTGATCATTGGCTAATTAAAAGATAAATGCTGGAGCGCAGATCCTTTTGACTCATTAACTGAAGACAAAGATAGGCAAATTTGTTCCTATTTTTCTGCTCGGGTTGGTAATCCGGGTTTAATTTGGGTTTGACTTTACTCTGTTTTCGAATAAGAACTAATCTTTAATAAAAATGGCGCTATATAGTTTCCAATATCAGCGCATACATATCTCGTGAAATAATTGAAGCGAAAACTGTGCATTTACTATCTCATCCATCATGATTTTTCCTCATGTTCAGATAAACAAGATCTTGGCTGTAGGAAATTGTTTCCTGAAATTGGTTGTCTAGTAACTGGATTAACGGGACCCAAGGAACGGACCTGAAATTTATCTGAAACCATATGACGAAGTCGTTGATAGTAAACTGGATCAATGAATATTTCACAAGTAAACTCTGTACCAAGGGTGCCACTGTAGAGAACCTCTGTGCCATGATATTTGAAACCATATAAAGATAAAACTTGACCAAATTCATCAACAGTAGATTTTGATGTATGTTTCGATGTATTGTCTTGATTCCTCACCGATCTTGCAAATGGAGTTGCATCAACAAACTTTCCCTGGAGACTACCACCCTTAGCAGCTATAGACTCCAAAAACGTTCCAATAGTCGTTCTAGATGGAAACACATGTGGATTAATTATAAGATCTGGACGCATTCCTGTAACTGCTGAAAACGGCATATCAACATCAGGCCATAACTGTGAGCAAACACCCCTTTGTCCATGGCGGCTACTGAATTTGTCACCAATGATTGGATTTCTGCTGCAGCGTACCCGTATTTTTACCTTTTGTAAAGGATCCTTTGACTTTGTTCCAATTGCAGCTACATAATCAACAACAGCAGTCTCAGCACCCTTCAGTTTATGAAGTTTGCTCTGAGTGGTTACAGTATCGATTACACTGCAATAAGGATCCCCTGATTGAAGAGTCTGGCCAATATTTAATTGTTCATTAGGATTATTTGTACACGGACCAGTGGGGCTCCACTTGACGGCATGGATTTCCTTCGTGTGCTTCTTGAAATCATGTAGACACGTCCTTGAGATCATGTAGACACGTATGTTGCTTTCACACTCCATATCTTTGTTGTCAAGTCAATGCTCAAACCCGAAAAAAGATATGCCATATGTCTTGTGCGCAGACTTTAACAACGCTCCTTGCATGATAAAGCTTTATCTCTGCTTAATACATCTCAATAACAATATACATACATCCACTGCATTATATTTTCTCATTAGCATACAAGCTTTATTACAAAAACACTCTTTTGATACACCAATCAGTTCACATTGGGTGACTTCCCTTTGGCAGCAAACATTTTCAATTATCTCCAACGAATTATCTTCAGTAGACCATGATAAAGCGCATCACGAGGTTGCAGATGAAGACCACTTATCCGCAACCTTGTAAATTTTTGTTTCCTTTATTTGTTACAATAATTCTCCCTTGATAGCAATTCGCTCAGCTTCTTCCTAATCTATAGTTTTCGCAGAGCTGTCCAACCCTCTAACTTCGTTAATCCACTTGATGAAATCTGTAAGATTTGCAGGTAATGATTAAAAAACTACAGAAAGGATTTTTTCTACACTGTCAAAACCTTCTGCTTTCAGAAGCTGCAGAACCAATGTATAAAGTAAGGATGGACCCTGTCGGTGCTTCAAGATTAGCATAAACCCCCTGTATTTTTGAATCGTTTCGTCTATGGTATTCATTGCCTCCCAAAGAAGTGAAAGTGGAACCCAATGGGGAGGATACTTGAATCGAGCGACATCTAAAACAAGTGCCATGTCTTTTCCAGCATGGTATCCACCAATCGGTGAAAAATGGCCAGATCCTGTCTGCTTTAGTGGAGCTCTATGATATGATGTAATCACATGGCAAATCTTCAGAAGAAGCACACTTTGCTACAAATCTCCGGAATTCATCAATAGAACTTTGATTGGAGCGGAAAGCTTCAACCTTAGCTCCAGAACAATTAGCTAGGCATGCCCTCAACTTTCACCTTTTCCAAAGGTTCACAACAGTCCAGCATCGATTCATCAAACCAGCGCCAAGGCCCCTTCCATTTTCTTCCAGGATCAATTGCAAGAGCATTGAGAACAACTGCAAGAGTAGCCAATCCACAGTAGGCAGGTTCAGATTGTGTTTGGAAGTATGAAATGAGTTCAAAGAATCCCTCCATGGTCCCATTTTGTAGAGCCCCACAAATGAGTTCATTTCATCATTTGAGTACGCCATTATCAAGCATTTGCACAACTCTCCCATGCACCAAATCTTGAGCTGAAACTCCCTCCTCCACATTGTTGCGCATACTCAACTACCGCACTCCGCGCACAGACATCCCAGCTCTTTGCCAATGTTTTGCTCAAAAGGTGCCTTGAATCAATCAGTTAGAGATATACACAATTGTTTTATTGCAGTCCTGTATTGGCCCATCAACAAACTGATTTATGTAATGAATTTTCTCCTTAAACATCACAAAATGCCACATCAATTTACTGACAGGATTGTTCATTGCTATGGTGACCTTTTCTCCTTATTTTTATACGTGAGGGAGCAGGGCTTGATTGCTTGCATCCAATGATGGACTAAAGTATGCCTCAAAAAACCTCAAAATATGTAAATCCATGTGCCAAGAAGTCTGCAGTAGAGGTTAAGCAACAAGGCCGCAGGCATATGCTTGTCAAGAGATTAAAGTATGCCTTTCATTCCAGCAATTCCTTTGCTAAGTAACCAGATTTGAGCAACCAAATGTATGGAGAGTTGTATAACCAAATGACAACTGAAGACAACTTCTAGACCAGATCAAACAAATGGACATGATTTTTGATGATGTTTTGTTTCTTTTGTTTGTGCAGGGATAGGAGCTTGAAGTCGTTGCTGCCTTTTGAAGAGCTGGAGCATAAATTACATAATTTAAAACAACACATTTAACGATTTCTTCTTCAAAACAGGGTTTTGAAGAAGAATCAATCTCTGACATGAGACGGAGTCTAACATCGGCTCCACTTGGGATGGCAGCTGCCGCTTCATGGAGGTGCCAAGAACCACAGAACTTTGGGAGAGCAGACAGTGCCTCCACCCAATGGGCAATGGAGTCATCATCAACACAACTCTTGACTTATTTTCAAACTGAAACTGAACTCAAACAATCTTCAAGCAAACTAAAACAAGATGCTTCCCTTATGGCTGCTTATTTATTTACATAGCTACCCTAATCTGCTGTACAAACACTAGATCAGGTAATACTAAAATGCCAAATTAACCATTCAAGTAAACCTGAAAATGATGCCGCCGCTTGAGAATGCTTCCACCAGGACACAGATGTGATTACTGGCAGCCCTTCATGCACGTACTGAGCCTGGTCACGGAAAATACAGCCTGATCTATCAATCAAAGTGAAAAATGTGTCCATGTATGCCGCAATAGGATCACGGAAGCCGGACTCTGTTGGCTGCCCCAACTCTGTGATGCATACTTCCAGCTGCACACTGTCAATGTAAACGACTGTAGGCAATTCTATGATATCTTGTTGCGAATGAGGAAGGATTTCCAAGAACTTTTTAGGGTCTTGGAAATCATATGACTGAATCTGCTCATCTAGATATTGAATCTCCTTTTCGATTTTATCAACAACTAACTCACAGACACCAGTTTTAAACCAAGGGAACTTTGGAGATTTCAACATATGAAGGAAGACACTGAAAAATTCTTCATTAATTTCAATATCCACTAACCATTCTCTAAATTCGTTTAGAGCTTCACACAGGGCAGGGTTTGCCACATACCCGTCCATTGCATGAATGGATCAGCAAGCGTTGGAATGTCTGGATCGAATTTGAGTCGCCAGGTGAATGGTTCAGCCTGCATACGTATCTGACTGCTGTCCACCATCAACATCAGATCTGCACCTTGATTGCATGTACTGGGACAAGACAATCAACAAGTCGAATGTTCTCCCCAGTATGGTCGCCAGTATGTTAGCGCTTGAAATTTCACCTCAGGCTGAGAAAGGTAAACCTCAAGGCTACATCAAACCATTTAGCCTCGTAGCTAGCCCTACGGGGCAGGAGAAGGCTCTCTCCGGTCTATCTCGGTAAAATCTTCAATAGATGAGATGACCAACAGGGTAACACTGATTTTAGGCTAGTAAACTGATTAGAAAGGTTGTTTTGGGGTTTTTAATTAAATGACGGGGTTTTTCTGGGTTGCATGGGCAAAATCACAGCTTGAACAGAGAAATATAATGAACAACACAGATTATCGACTGAGGCAAGGTAGGCAAGAAATTTAACACCAAATCTAAATTTAAATGGGATGGCAAGACTGGTGAGGAGCTAAGGAGGGCAAACAATAACTTTCAATCCTCCTTAAACAGAAGAAAACATTGAATTGAACAAACTTAAAAGCAGAGCATGGCAGGCATGAATTCTTACTTTAACACTTCATTTGTTCAATTAGAAATGATCATGAAGTGAAATGGAACATAACAGATCACATATGAAACAGAAGAAAAACTTATGCTAAATTAACATACCACATGGATCTCAAAAGTCAGAGCTGTGTAATTTCATTAAAGTCTCTGCCAAAAACTGTACATGGAAAACTCTCTATTCTCCACCAGCTCTCAGCACTCAGAACTCTCTCCCTCCACTCTCTAACTTTTACAAATGATTATTTCTATAAACTATTCTAAAACAAAAACAACAGATCGACCCAACAATCAGGGCGTTGTTTGAACTACAATTACAACAATAGAAAAGAGCGTTTTCATCTGTTCTAAAACAGAACCATGTCCCTAAAAATCCTCTGATCATTGGCTAATTAAAAGATAAATGCTGGAGCGCAGATCCTTTTGACTCATTAACTGAAGACAAAGATAGGCAAATTTGTTCCTATTTTTCTGCTCGGGTTGGTAATCCGGGTTTAATTTGGGTTTGACTTTACTCTGTTTTCGAATAAGAACTAATCTTTAATAAAAATAGCGCTATATAGTTTCCAATATCAGCACATACATATCTCGTGAAATAATTGAAGCGAAAACTGTGCATTTACTATCTCATCCATCATGATTTTTCCTCATGTTCAGATAAACAAGATCTTGGTTGTAGGAAATTGTTTCCTGAAATTGGTTATCTAGTAACTGGATTAACGGGACCCAAGGAACGGACCTGAAATTTATCTGAAACCATATGACGAAGTCGTTGATAGTAAACTGGATCAATGAATATTTCACAAGTAAACTCTGTACCAAGGGTGCCACTGTAGAGAACCTCTGTGCCATGATATTTGAAACCATATAAAGATAAAACTTGACCAAATTCATCAACAGTAGAGTTTGATGTATGTTTCGATGTATTGTCTTGATTCCTCACCGATCTTGCAAATGGAGTTGCATCAACAAACTTTCCCTGGAGACTACCACCCTTAGCAGCTATAGACTCCAAAAACGTTCCAATAGTCGTTCTAGATGGAAACGCATGTGGATTAATTATAAGATCTAGACGCATTCCTGTAACTGCTGAAAACGACATATCAACATCAGGCCATAACTGTGAGCAAACACCCCTTTGTCCATGGCGGCTACTGAATTTGTCACCAATGATTGGATTTCGGCTGCAGCGTACCCGTATTTTTACCTTTTGTAAAGGATCCTTTGACTTTGTTCCAATCGCAGCTACATAATCAACAACAGCAGTCTCAGCACCCTTCAGTTTATGAAGTTTGCTCTGAGTGGTTACAGTATCGATTACACTGCAATAAGGATCCCCTGATCGAAGAGTCTGGCCAATATTTAATTTTTCATTAGGATTATTTGTACACAGACCAGTGGGGCTCCACTTGACGGCATGGATTTCCTTCGTGTGCTTCTTGAAATCATGTAGACACGTCCTTGAGATCATGTAGACACGTATGTTGCTTTCACACTCCATATCTTTGTTGTCAATTCAATGCTCAAACCCGAGAAAAGATATGCCATATGTCTTGTGCGCAGACTTTAACAACGCTCCTTGCATGATAAAGCTTTATCTCTGCTTAATACATCTCAATAACAATATACATACATCCACTGCATTATACTTGCTCATTAGCATACAAGCTTTATTACAAAAACACTCTTTTGATACACCAATCAGTTCACATTGGGTGACTTCCCTTTGGCAGCAAACATTTTCAATTATCTCCAACGAATTATCTTCAGTAGACCATGATAAAGCGCAGCACGAGGTTGCAGATGAAGACCACTTATCCGCAACCTTGTAAATTTCTGTTTCCTTTATTTGTTGCAATAATTCTCCCTTGATAGCAATTCGCTCAGCTTCTTCCTAATCTATAGTTTTCGCAGAGCTGTCCAACCTTCTAACTTCGTTAATCCACTTGATGAAATCTGTAAGATTTGCAGGTAATGATTAAAAAACTACAGAAAGGATTTTTTCTACACTGTCAAAACCTTCTGCTTTCAGAAGCTGCAGAACCAAAGTATAAAGTAAGGATGGACCCTGCCGGTGCTTCAAGATTAGCATAAACCCCCTGTATTTTTGAATCGTTTCGTCTATGGTATTCATTGCCTCCCAAAGAAGTGAAAGTGGAACCCAATGGGGAGGATACTTGAATCGAGCGACATCTAAAACAAGTGCCATGTCTTTTCCAGCATGGTATCCACCAATCGGTGAAAAATGGCCAGATCCTGTCTGCTTTAGTGGAGCTCTATGATATGATGTAATCACATGGCAAATTTTCAGAAGAAGCACACTTTGCTACAAATCTTCAGAATTCATCAATAGAAATTTGATTGGAGCGGAAAGCTTCAACCTTAGCTCCAGAACAATTAGCTAGGCATGCCCTCAACTTTCACCTTTTCCAAAGGTTCACAACAGTCCAGCATCGATTCATCAAACCAGCGCCAAGGCCCCTTCCATTTTTTTTTCCAGGATCAATTGCAAGAGCATTGAGAACAACTGCAAGAGTAGCCAATCCACAGTAGGCAGGTTCAGATTGTGTTTGGAAGTATGAAATGAGTTCAAAGAATCCCTCCATGGTCCCATTTTGTAGAGCCCCACAAATGAGTTTATTTCATCATTTGAGTACGCCATTATCAAGCATTTGCACAACTCTCCCATGCACCAAATCTTGAGCTGAAACTCCCTCCTCCACATTGTTGCGCATACTCAACTATCGCACTCCGCGCACAGACATCCCAGCTCTTTGCCAATGTTTTGCTCAAAAGGTGCCTTGAATCAATCAGTTAGAGATATACACAATTGTTTTATTGCAGTCCTGTATTGGCCCATCAACAAGCTGATTTATGTAATGCACTTTCTCCTTACACATCACAAAATGCCACATCAATTTACTGACAGGATTGTTCATTGCTATGGTGACCTTTTCTCCTTATTTTTATACGTGAGGGAGCAGGGCTTGATTGCTTGCATCCAATGATGGACTAAAGTATGCCTCAAAAAACCTCAAAATATGTAAATCCATGTGCCAAGAAGTCTGCAGCAGAGGTTAAGCAACAAGGCCGCAGGCATATGCTTGTCAAGAGATTAAAGTATGCCTTTCATTCCAGCAATTCCTTTGCTAAGTAACCAGATTTGAGCAACCAAATGTATGGAGAGCTGTATAACCAAATGACAACTGAAGACAACTTCTAGACCATATCAAACAAATGGACATGATTGCTGATGATGTTTTGTTTCTTTTGTTTGTGCAGGGATGGGAGCTTGAAGTCGTTGCTGCCTTTTGAAGAGCTGGAGCATAAATTACATAATTTAAAACAACACATTTAACGATTTCTTCTTCAAAACAGGGTTTTGAAGAAGAATCAATCTCTGAAATGAGACGGAGTCTAACAGCACAAATGCCACGATGACCTGTTTTGGAGTAGCGAAACCCTAAAATCCAAAGCTCTGATACCAAATGTTATGAAACTAGCTCACATAAAGATAGAAAAGATAGATCAATGCCTTAGAAATAAGCCTCTTTGAGAGGGAACCTCCTTTACATCACACAAATGAACAATTCTTGGATGATACAAATGACAAGACCTGTTTTATATATATAGGAGTCTAAGGGGTCGTAATATAATCAGAGCCGACATAACAATAATAATGTAAGGGAACCACAATAACAATAGTGGCCTTCTATGGGGCACAATAATAACAATATGGGGACTACATGGGCACAACAATATAATAAGGAGGTTGCACTAATAACAATAAGGGCTTACACTAGTAGTATAGGAACCTAACAAACTCTTTGTGAGTCCTATAAGAGAAAGACTCACCATATAATCCTTAGCAACCATGATTCCAACACTTACAAGCTCATTATGACATTGAGTGAACTTGGTCAAGTATTTTGGAATAGTCTTGCCTTTCTCCATTTTGATTTTTTAAATTTTGTCCTTCAATGCCAATTTCCTTTGGTCACTGTTGTTTTGATACAAGTCTGTCATTGTTTTCCACATAGCATAAGGAGTTTCCTTGTCATGGAGACTTGAGACAGTGTGGTCTCGAACTCCCTCAAGGATTATTCACCTCGTCTTTGCCACACACTTCTTCCATTTAGCTAAATTTTTTGCATTCGATGCTGCTGGCTTAGGAATTTCTTGATCAACGAATTCCTTCAAGCCATTATCCTCTAGCACAGCCTCCATTCTGTCCCTCCAGGCTATAAAATTCGAGTTGACTTCCAAGGCATACTCGAGCCACATATCGTAGAATTCCATCTGCTGATCCTGAAGGATGTTGCAAATTCGAATTTCTCCTATAACCCAAAACTAAAAACTTCGAAATATCCTCTAGTATATTGTTCTCATCTCTGATACCATGTAGAAAATCCTGTAGATTAACAAGCTCGTGCAATGTACTAAAGCATAGGAAAATAATCTACTTCTACTTTCAACCAGTGGAAGCCAATAGAAGTATGAAAACAATAAGAACAAGAAGAAGATAAATCAATGGCAAAAAACAAAAGATGTATTTGGGGAAAGCCACTACTCAAAACCCTGCTATCTGTGTTTCATATATCAAAAATATTAGTAAAGATACAGAGATTTTTCTCACTATAACAATTCCGCACAAGTATGCTCAACTCTCTCAGCTCACAAGCTAGCTCAAGCCAAATCCTTAGCCTATTCAACAGCTCTCCAAGCCCCTAATCTCTTGTGTAATTCCTTGGATGAAAAGCCCATACTTAAAGGGAATTCATGCTTCCAAAACTGTGCAATCCAAACATGGGATCAATCTGTGATGTATGCATGATATTTACACTCCATCAAATAATAACACTGATAGTACATTGTCCCTGCACTCTAGTCTCAACTGGGTCTTTCTTTGAACTAACATGCATGAGTTTCTCATGAGGGAATCTTCAGTTAACTGGAGTAGCACTAGTGGATGCACTGGTGCACCAACTAACTATTAGTCCTCTATTAGTTAAAAAAGAAAATTTAGAACTAATTTAACTTAACTTAACTCAGTAAACTAAGTGATCTAATTTCCAACTCATTTTAAACTAATACTGGACCCCTAAAACTTAGGAGAACATATACATGACTACAGAAAGACTTCCAACTCGAAATTCTTAAGCTAATTAAGTTAATTAAACTTAATTAACCATTTACAAGTTACTATGAGAATAGAATTCAATTTTAATTCTCAATATAATACAAGGAAAAATTAAGCTGGATTTTCTTGTTGCCATTTCTCAACATGTACGGCCTAGTGATCCCTGGATCGAACTACAGATGCACAATAAAGCCTGAGAGACTAGAAGGCACTCAAATTCCTCATGGTGTAGGTGAAGAACTCCGGTGACATCCACATTGAATGATGTTTTTAATGTGTTCTATCAGTCCCACATTCATGCTTGGAATATGGCACGAGGGTGATTGGCTGAAGAGAGACTTTTCTCAACCAATCGACGGTTGGGTGGAACGTGGTAGTCCCATCGCTGATTGGTTCATTGTATTCATTAATGAGAAATTAATTTCCTTGATTTTCATGTGTAAATGTACTGGTGTATATATGGATTTTGATGGTTGATATGTTTATCATATTTATGTTCCTATTATGCTCGTTATATGTACATTTTGTGACAATAGTTATGTATTGTTCTCAACATGCTTTTACTTCTATATGAATGGATAATGTGTTTATGACCTAATAGATTAATATGCAGCAAATTACATGAGGAAACAATGGTTTATAAAGATTCTTAGATAAGTATGAGATCCCTACACTTCATTATGTTGTTTACACATGTAGGTTACATGTCGATGATATGTTTAACGAAATGCCTGTCATGGCTAGTAGGGGTATGGTTAAGTCCTTGTTGATCTTATTGCTATTACATCATTGTTTCCCTATACTTTTATTGATTTAAAGCTTTCATTCCATTCTAGGTAGTGGTCTAGGCTCTAGGCTTGAAAAAGTGGCTTAAATCACGGGGTCGCTGGCACAGAACTGGAAAGTTTGGTCGACAATCGCTAGCATGTAGGCCTATGAGAGCGACTATGGCCTCAGAGGTATAAAACAATAGTGGGACCCAAGGACAGGTTGTCTGAGTGTCTAAATTGTCTTCTAAGGGTTTTATTGATGATGTTGGATAACTATGTGTGATGTTCCATTGATTCCACTTCCTTAAGGTCACCTAGGAGGTCTAATCATAGTAGCCTCTCATCTCATGATTACCCTAGTTGGCATGTTTACTTGGGTGGATGTGGGAGGAGGGTGTTACAGAGTGGTATTAGAGCATGGTTCAACTCTCGGACTGGATGGGTTGAATGTATTAGTCATGCATGCATGTCAGTTGCATGTGTGTCTTTTATACTTGCAATTCATGTGCTTGTTGCATTGGCTTGATAATTGATTATGGTTGTAGTATGATTGTAGTATGATTGTTATGGATAATTTAATGTTGATTTTGTGAAATGAATTTGTCATCAGTATCTGACTGGTTTCATATGGTTATATGTCGCTTACATGTTGGTTTTATGTCGCCTACTTACATCCTTGTATGTTAGGTTACATTTTTTAACATTTTTATTACATGTATCAGTCTTGTAGGTTGATTACAAGAATTGATCGCTTATGCTCGACTACATGTGTTTATGCATATGTGTAGTTGGTTAGACATTGCTTATACATATTGATGGTTGCATGTGGAAATGTGTACAATTGAGTGATGGTTGTTTTCTTGCATGAGGTCATCGTTTGTGTAGTTGATATGGTCATGCACTGATGATTGGACTCTAGCTAGAATGGTGTATACATTGTTTTGTACTCATGTGTTATATGTATATATGCAGTTGTTATGCATGTATGGTCTTGGTTATAGTTATGCATGAATAGTAGGTCAAATATGCCTTGTGATGTCATTGTATGCAATTTAGGTCATCATGGTGCTATTGGTATGTTATGATGCTAATGTGTTGGATGAGGTAAAGCAAGAGATGCAGATCATCAAAGTGAAGTTGCAGCACTGGACCTCGAAGCGAGAACATGTTAAGTTGTATGTTGGGCATGCAGGTATGTAGGTTAAGGTTTGTTATATGCATTAGGGTTATATACATTTGGTTATCTACATGTCTTTTGATGTTATGCTTACGTACCTGATAGATGCTAGTTGATTAGCATAGTCATATGCACATGTGTCTGATAGTCAAGAATGGTAGTAACCTATGGTTGTATGCATTGCTATTGTTGCTTTAGGTTAGATAACTTAAGGATTATGTATATGATATGTTGTTGATGAGTATGTTATAGGTTAACTTGTTGCTATATGGTAGTTAGCTTGATGATTAGGTTTTATGTTGTTGATGAGCATGATATATAGCTTATTATTGTTATGTACTATTAACTTGATGATTAGGGTTATTTCATTGAGATCTTGATGGTGTAATTTGATTTGGTCATATGCGTGATGGTTATATTCATTGAATTGAAGATATTGATGTTATATGTATTGTGTTAACCTAGTTTGATCTATGCAGATCGTTATGGTTATGATATTCAGGTATGAGCCAGCGTATTTGTGATATGGTGTCATACTAATCTAGATTGATCGTACATATGTGATTGTTATGCATGAATGAAAAATTCTTATGAGCTTATGGCGTGAACATGTTAGTTATTTACTATTATGGATATCATGATTTATGTTTGAGTTGATATTTTTTTAAGTTGTATCATGCTAACCTAGCTTTATTGTGTAGACAATATAGCCTCCCCTGATATACAATAAGGTAATAGTTTTATTATGTCGTATAATTGGTGCTTGGTTCTTTGATTATGACGTCTATTTGGTGTTTGAGTGTTTGGTGCCTAGTTGATTTATTTAACGTGGTATGTTTGCAAGTTGGTTGAATGTTTGATGAATTTCATAATATGAGTATGTGTTCCAATGATCTTTCTTTAAGATGGTTTTACTAACACATACAAGTTGAGACAATTGATATGTACTTGAGTGTAGTAGGTGACAGTTGTAGCATTATGTCTAATGACTATGAGTTGACTACAGATTATGACATGATTGTTTGTAAAAGTTGATCTCAAACTGATAGATATGATTGTCTTGATATTTGGAACATGTTGTTGACATGTGTAAGCAGTTGCAGGAAACATGCTTGGTATTAGCGTGACGAGGTAATAATTGATGTGTTTATATAACTAACAGTTGGGTGGCGTGAGAGTATATAGTAAGGCTCAGTTGCAATAAGGTAAAGGAAAAATAAAGTAATCATGTAAAATTCATTTGGCTATGTTTGGAAACCCTATGTCCAAACGAACGAGTGCTTTGAATACAGGGAGTCTCTTAACCTTGATTTTGTTTGACATTATGTGGATATGTGCTAGATTCATGAAAATGTGCTTGACAAGTATATTAGCTAGCCTTTAGTTACAAGTGGATCTGTCAAAGAATTGGAGTCCCTTGAGAGATGGCATGGATGTGTTCAGTTGCAAACAACATGCTTGGCACAAAAAGATAAGGTAACTAATGTATTGTTATGTTTATTTATACACTGACAGTTATGTGTTTATGGCAACATGATGTAGGGGAATTTTGATTTATGGTAGCATTAGATGTGCTCTAAGTCTCAAATTTTGCAGGGAGGCTTGGGCACATGTATTCCAAAGAACCCAGAAAAAGTTTTGGGAAATTACACCCGGAGACAATTTTATTAAAATAATTAATTAATTCTAATGGGACCCTAAGTCCAAACTTAAGAAATTAAAATAATTAATGGGTATTAATCTAACTATGGGTGTCACTTCTAGAAGAATACGAGGATCAAGAAGAAATGATCTTAGCCATTAATTAGCTTCTAATATGGGTTGTTGAATTTCAGCGAGAAGATTATTTAAGGAGGCTTGAAAGTCTTTTGGAAAACACACAGAGACTTGATTAGTCAGATTGAATTGTTGAAGAGGTAGCACAGTAATTTTTTAGTGATCACACAGAGAGGGGCAGAGAGATTTTTGGATGGAGTATCTTCTCCAGATCCAAGAATACTTAGTAGAGAGGTAGAGAGACACATAAGAGACAATGTAGTGCCTAGAGAGGGTGACGCAGAGCCAGGACGGGCTCACGCAGGGCAGTGCAGAGCCTTCACATAGAAGTCTAAGATTTGCTAAGGATTTGACGTTCTGATCCGGGAGGGCTGGAGTAAGCGCCTGAGAGAAAAGCGATCCAACAAGAGGAAACGCAAGGCCTTAGAGGTTGTGATGCAGACCTACGTAGTGACTGTATAGGGGTAGCACAGAAGTAGTTGGGGACTCATTGGTTCAGCTGCCGGATCAGCGGGGACTTGTAGTGTAAAGTGAGGTAATCTCACTAATTTCTTCTGCCAAGTGATATTCTTTGTACTGGATTTCTTGCAAAGCATCTAGAGGTTGTATTCAGAAATAACTTCTGCTTAATAATAAAACCCTTAGATCTATTGCACCAATTTTCCCGCATTGTGTTTTCTGGGGACTTTTGTCCCAAAAAAACTGTATCATTTATGTTGTATCTCTCTATTGTTTAGTTTTTTATTTCAGCATATTATTTTTAATTAAGTGAAGGTTGCAGTAGTATTTACTTCGATATTTACCGTAGAACATAGTAAATAACTTGTATGGATTAAAAAGTAGGAGAATTAACATCAATTCGTTGTAGTAGGGATTCTGGGTTTAGGAATGTTCACATGGTATCAGAGCAGTGCAAGTGAGACAAGAAGAGAAGTGCCATAGAACCCAGTGTTGAGCAGAGAAGGAGCTCAAATAGCTACTGGAAGCAGTAGTTCGAATCCCCATAGGGATTATGCAGTCTAAGAAAGGAGGGATGAATTTTTGAGGAAAGTCTCTCTCTAAGTGAGTCGACAGAGAGGAAGGGATTCCAAATAAAAATCTTGTCATGTCAGAGGGAGCAGCACAGAGCCTCGGCGTGGGGAAGAGCTGGTGGAACGTAGTTTTTTTTAATAAGCAAATTGTTGTGCTGAAAGATGTCAGAAGAGAGAGGAGAAGCACAGTCAGGGAACTTTTCCTCAGTAGACTTCCGCCAAGAAGTTCATTTTCTTATTGGCTTAGCAGTAGCAATAAGAAAAAGAGAAGAGAAGTTTGACATTTTAGAGGTAGAGATGGAAACTAGTGGGTTGAGAGATCATGACAGGTTGAATGGGGCATCCAACTATGTCATCCAGAAGTTAAGGATGTCATTCCTTCTAGATGAGCATTCTCTCAAGACCTATGTCGACAATGTGGTGGTTGAGCCTGCAGATGTAGATCCGCTAAAGAAGTACAAGTAAGAAATGGTGAAGGCCAAGAGGATGATCCTTGATGGAGTAAAGGATCACATGGTTTTGCTAGCATAGGGACTGCTAAGGAGATGTGGAATGCCTTGGAAACATTGTATCAAGGATCTTCCGAGCAGCGAAAGATGTACTTAGAGGAGAAACTGATGTCTAAGCAGATGCAGAAGGGGGAGCGCATAGATCCATTCCTCACGAAACTTCAGGAGACCTGGGATGAGTTAGAAGTTGTGGGGTCTACACCTAAAGGTTCAGAGATGGTGAGACTGGCCTTAAACTTAGTCTCATAATAGTGGCAAGTCTTTGTCTAGAGCATCCTGGACAGGGCAACTTTTCCAGACTGGGATAGTATGTGGGCAGATCTCAAGCAGGAAACGCTGAGGAGAGATCTAGTCAAGTGCAAGCTTGATGGAAGTTGCAGTAGTGTGTCGAAGCCCAAGGAGGAGGATGAGAATGCAACCCTTGCATCTAAGGGGAAGCAGAAGCAGTGGAGGCAAAAAAGGACGTCTCAAAGATCAAATGCTTCAGGTGTGTTCAAATGGGTCACTGTTGGGTCCCTATAATACTAGTGATTACCCCATTACTATTGTAGTTATACCCCTTATTAATATTGTTGTGCCCCCCCCCCATATTGCTATTATTGTGCCCCATAGAATCCCTCTATTGTTATTTTTGTGGCTTTATATTATTATTGTTAGGTCCGCAGGATTATATTGTGACTCCTTAGACTCCTATATTAGAAAGGAGGTTTTGTCATTTGAATCATCCAAGAATTGTTCATTTATGTAATGTAAAGGAGGTTTCCCCCTCGAAGAGGCTGAATTCTAAGGCATCGATCTATATTTTCTATCTTTTCTTGAGTTGGTTTCATAACATTTGGTATCAGAGCTTTGGATTCTAGGGTTTCACTGCTCCAAACAGGTCATCGTGGCATTTTCGCTATAACTTTTTTTCTATGACGTTTCAGAAGTTTCAAAAAAACCCATTTGAGAAGAAATTGCATTGAACCTCAGGTCCGAATTTCAGAGCTTTTTGCGCTATATTTGCGGAGATATGATCCGAGGAAGTTGGTCTTTTGCAGACTCCCGAATTACATTCCAAACAGGTGACCTTGGGAAAATCATCATAACTTTCTCTCTGGGGATCGGATTGAAATTTCGTAAGAAGGTACAAAAAGAGGACGGACTGTAGTTTCTTGTATGAATTTTAAGATCCAAAGGTCGAAACAATGAGTCGTGGCACGTCGTACAAGTTTTCTCTACTGAACTAGTCTATAATCAAGTCAATGTGGAAGATTTCGCATAACTCTTCCTTGGAGAATCCAATTTGGGTCAGACTTGTGGCATTGGAAAGAGGACACAAAGGGCTACTGCAAATCACAAATTCAGAACTAGATGATTGGAAAGTACAGAGATACATCATAGGCAATATCGAGCTCCTACAAAGTGAAAAAAGGTGTGTAGATTTTCTTAAATTTTTGCTTAAGCTTGGTTTCAAAATTTATTTTGAAGGAATTCAAAGGGCATAATAGAGCATTGTTATCGGTAACTGATGCCCCGAGGAAAGAAAATGCAAACACCTAGTAAGGAACCTAAAATCTCTAGCATGACTCATGAAGAAGAAGAAGAAATGTTATATGATATATCAAAATTACAAGAACAAGTGCAACAAGTGTCACTTGCACAAAAAGCAACAGAATCTAAGATGGATGGTTTAAGGAAAGATGTAGAAGCTAAGATGGATGGTTTAAAAAAAGGTGTAGAAGCTAAGATGGATTGTTTAAAGAAAGGCGTAGAAGCTAAAATTGATGGCATGGATGATAAGATGGAAGAATTGAAGATAAATATGAATAAGTTGCTACAAGAAATGGTCACTAAGGGTGAAAGGGTACTAAAGGAAACTCATGATGAGAACAAAAGAAATGTTAATCATGATTCCATAGACTCTAATGTTGGATCGAAGACTCACCATATTCCAAAAATCGATATGAGGAAGTTTGATGGCAAGGATCCCGCCACATGGATATTACAGATGGAGCACTTCTTCGATCTCAATAATGTGCAAAACACACAACAGGTATGTATGGAAACTTTAGATTTGGAACCAAATCAGTTTGTATGGTATCAATGGCTTTGCTCTCGTAAAAAATTTATCACTTGGGCAATTTTTACGGAAGAATTGATAGCACATTATGAGGATACAAAAAGCAACACTTTTTTTAGCCAATTGATAAGTCTCAAACAAAAGGGTTCAATAATCGAGCACATTGAGGAGTTCCAAAAATTGAACATAAGGGTAAAAGATATTCCAGAGGAGCATAGAATTGATGTGTTCATAGGGTCTTTAAAGGATAATATCCAACATGATGTTCGCCTTTGGGAACCTGATTCATTAGAGAAGGCATTCAGGTTAGCAAGAAAAAATGGAAAGCAAAATTATGGCAACCAGGAAGCATACCACTCACAACTATAAAGATGGAAGTGTTGTCGCCCCTAGTCTTCCACAACCTACAAGGTTGACACCACAACAATTGGAACAAAAAAGAGCAAAAGGGCTTTGTTACAGTTGTGATAGCAAATACACTAAAGGTCATAAGTGTGCTGAGAAGAAATTATTCTACATAGATTGTGAAGAGGAAGAAGAAAAGGAGCAAGAAAGGTCAAAAGAAGAGGATATACTCCAGGAACAAAGCCTAGATGAAGAACAAATAAATCCGACCATATCTTGTAATGCATTGGTGGGAATTACCACTCCTCAAACCATCAAGATATAAGGACAAATCAAGAAGAAAAAGGTAATAGTGTTGATTGATTCAGGAAGCACCCACAATTTTATTCATTGTAAGGTAGCAAAAGAATTGAATTGCTTCCTATATCCAGCACCAGAGTGTCAAGTGATTATTGCAAATGGAGGAACAACAAATTTCTCTAGAAAGTGCCATAATATCAAGCTATCCATGGGAGAATATGTATTGACAAGCCCAATGCTTTCCATTCCAATGGGAGGTGCTGATGTTGTACTAGGAGTCCAATGGCTACAATCCTTGGGTACAATAGCTTTTAATTTTCAAGAAATTTTCATCAAATTTTCTACGGAAGGAAAGGAAGTTGAATTAAGGGGTATTGTAGGGAAACCAGGAAAGATAATCAGCTCTAATGGTACGACAAAGCTTCTAAAAAAGGAGTAAAGAGGTGTAATTGCACAATTATGTTCGCTAGATGTTTCCACATCGGAATCATCTATTTCTCCAGATCTCCAAAAAGTCCTGGACAATCATTCCAAAGTATCATCAGATGTTCTATATGTCTCAAATTTTGCAGGGAGGCTTGCAAACATGTATTCCAAAGAACCCATAAATAATTTTGGGAAATTCCACCCGGAGACAGTTTTATTAAAATAACTAATTTTTTTAATTAGACCCTAAAGTCTAAACTTAGGAAATTAAAATAATTAATGGGTATTAATCTAACTGTGGGTGTAACTTCTAGAAGAAGACGAGGATCAAGCATAAAGGATCTTAGCCATTGATTAGCTTCTAATCTGGGTAGTTGAATTTCAACAAGAAGATTATTTGATGCAGGAGCATTCTTCAAGGTTTATAAGACCTAGGAGTCTTATCACACATTTACTAAAGGGAGTGTGTTCCCTTAATTTTTTATTTATTTTCCTAAGTTTATTTTGAGTTTTAAAGAGATTGGAATGTAATTTGATTAATAGGGAATATCTCGTGAGTTGTAGAGATCTTAGGAATGAATGAGTAATCCTAGGAAGAGTGAGGATTTTAGGGATTTGAAATATCTAATTTAGGATTTTGTTGAGGGAAAAATGGAGCTGAAAAGATACTTTAGGAGAAAGTGAGAGAATTGTGGGATCGGAACTGAAATGGTTCATGAATCCTTTTCTTTTATATATTATAAGCTTTAGAAACATTTGAGAGGTTTTTTTCAATAAGGAGTTCTTCCTTTTGGGAAGAGAATTGGAGGTTAGCTATAGGTTAGAAAGAGTAGTAGAGGGATTTTATGGAAAAGAACTGAAATAGTCGAATGTGACGGTTTCCTTTGTAAATATTTTATAAATACCAAAACAGTGTGGATTTGTATATATCTGTGTGACAATCAGGGTTTCTTCGCTTGAATAGTTGAATTTGTGCACTGGTAGCAAGAGTCTATGATTATTAATTTCCTAATTGGTATCTTGCTACATCTCTGTAATTTATACGCATGAATGGTCAAATTCCAGAGGTTTTAGATTCCCTGTGAAATGATTGAACCTATGTTCCTTATGTTTCAAACTCACACGATTTTGTGTTTGTTATGTTTTGATTCTGTAATAATCCTTTTGGTGATAGAGGTTTATGCTGGTAACTACCCTTGGCTTGGTGATTGGATGTTCAGTAAACTCATGTCTAGTTATTGATTAGCCGCAAAGGAATAATTGTGACAGCCTAAAATCTGGTGGATTGAAGATAATCGACAGAAATTGTGTGAATTCGGAGGAGTATTGTGGCCGCAGAGTGCAGACTGGAGTCAAGGTAAAAGTGGTGAATGAGAAAGAAATTTGGTAGACTGCTAAAATTGAGTGAAATCACGGGGAAGCGGTGATCATCCGATCAGAGGAGATCGACGCATATCACGTCAAAACATGCAAGCAGGTTAACATTTTAAACAAACGTGATGTGGTTATTAAAAAGAGTTTAAGGTTCAGAGTGATAGGACTGTCCGTTTAATGGGTGATCGAACGCATATCGATTCTGAAAGTGTGCGCAGGTTAAAGTTAGAAATGGACGCAATAAGGTTTTATACAAAGGGATTAAAACCTTATTGAGTTCTGGCCATCAAGACCGTTCGTTGGTTAATTGATCGGACGATAATCAGGCATGAACATGTGCGTGGGTTAACGGACCTTTTGTGACCCGATATGTTATCAAAGAGGATTAAATTTTATTTGAATCCCAGTCATACAAGCCAAACAATCGTTTCATTCCAGCTGTTTTTAAGCATATTACATGCGAGAGGAGTCACACGATTGTGTGAACTACGATATTGTGAAGGAATTTTGTGAAGGAAACCATAGGCCATCGCAATGAAAGTGTCTCATGTTAAAAATTAACCATACAGTGGGCCTATAACCCACTGACCGAGGATCAGGTCGCGAAAGATGCGGCTTTGTTGTATCATTTTTTGGTATCAAAGCTAGACTAATGCTCTATGGAGTCTGTTCAAATATTGAATTTTATTCCCAGCGGGTATATAATTTGCATTATAATGGATCTGATATAGAGGGAGAACAAGACACAATAATTGATGCATAGAGGAAACCTGAGATGTTGTAGACAATGAGGACTTCAGCATTTCATCAAAGACAGAATCAGGTAGAGGTTGTGCAGGTTTTAAAATTTCAATGATATATATGAGAATGCAAAGTAACAACAGATGTTCCAGCAAGTAGATGTGACAAAGAAGCGAATGAAGAAATTTCAACAAATGAAGTGAATATGGATGTACTCAGCAAGAAAAGAAATTTAGTTGAAAGAAGAACTGAAGTGCAGACAGTGAAAAGAAAAGCAGCATGTGTATTGCCCAAGCCAGTGAAAGGTTAAAGAGATAGATCATTTGAATATCTCTTAGGTATGAGTTATATTTTGGTGTTGGTTTCATTTGAATTGTTTTATAGGGAAGACAGCGATAGCAACAAAACACAATAGCAGACTGTGTAAAGAAAGAGAGGAGTTGCATTAGTGGCGGTGAACCTAAATATTCCAGCTGAAAGCTAGATAGGGAGGACAGTTAAAGTGTTCTCAAGAGAGGTGAGTTGACGATATAAGCCTAAAGAGAGCAGAAGAGAGTGTTGAAGAGGTTCCAGAGATAGAGAACAAATGTTTACCAAAAGACCAAGTCCAAAGAGGGGATTGGTGAGGTAAATGAGAGAAGGGAGGATTTGTCGTTGCAAGAGGCTTAGTGCAGGTCATAGTGAGTGAGGAACTCATAGAATGAGATGAGAAAATGACTATTGATAGTCATAGAAGGGGTTCAAAGAGAAGCCACAACAGAAGAAAGAAAGGTGCCAAGGCAAATGGCATATGGAAGTAGTTGACTGATGAAGAATATGAGGGAGAAGGCTAAGATAATATTCCATCTTGAAGTACTTATTGAATTGTTACAAAGGAATGAGAAATACCAAAGGTATGGTTGGACTATGAAAAGAAAGAAAATAAAATGGAAGTTGCTGCAGAGACAAATAAAGAGGAGAATGTATATCAGATTAAGTGAGGTGTTGGCTTGTTGGGGCCTGACCCAAGTTCGGAGTTAATTAGCCAAACAAATCCCTATACTACTGGCCCTTTCAGCAACAGTCCGCGGAGCGCAGACTGAGGTCTCACCCGAAGTAGTATGGGAGGGTGTTAGAACTAGGTTTCCGCAACCTGGAGATGTCTGATGAGTTTGACTGGTCCATTGTTTGTCCCTGCACGTAGGTGGCTTCATGCACCTTCCGTTCCTCGCGGCCTGATACCCTGCCTTCGTGCAGCCCTAACCAGGGGGTTGTGTTGCGTTTGGCACTATTATCCAAGATCTTAATTATATTCCAATATTAGTTAATTATCTTTGCCTACTTGAATGCTTGTAGTTATACAAAATATTCATACAGGTTCGTGCAGTAAATAAACGGTATACTTGTAAATTATATTCAATCATGCATTAACCCAGAAAAAAGATACACAAAATTACAAAAGAACTTCTCTTTATTGATTCTTCCAACGATTACAGACTCAACCTGCCCTATGCACTCAGTTGGAGGGGTTTGTCACTCAGTTGCAGACTACTAGGCCTCTACGCACATAGCTACAGAGCCTTCTCCTACTTTATGACCCACAGACTCACTTTAAACTTCGACTCAATCCCTTAGACTTCTTCTCCTCTCATCTCTCTTATTAGTTATCTTTTACACTTAGAGCCTCGCTCTACTTATATAATCCCATGGTCTGCAGACCATGGGTAGGTCTATCCAGCCGACATTACATTACAAGACTAGGGCGAACAACCCTGTGACTGTATCATACTTTCGTGCCCCATGCTTACAATTCACGGGTAGTTCTATCCAACTGACATTACATTACAAAACTAGGGCGGACAACCATGTGACTCTATCATACTTTCGCGCCCCATGCCTACAATTTGCGGATCTTTTACAACAAGATTTGGTCAAAATTTGGGCTTTAAGCCCCAAAACATGCATTGGGGGGATTCCATGCCCAACAGGCCCCTAACACAAACATCATGACTCACCCTCGAGTCACTTTATCGGCGTGGAGATCATTGTGTGTAGTCCCCCCAACTAGGTCCGAACTGCTGCAAGGTCGGCAACACACTAAGTTGTTCCTTGCTGAATCTATTGCATATGTTGCTCTGAGACCTCTGTGTCGGGAGTGCTTCTCTACATCACGACATGCATCCCCTACATGTGTGCAAGCTTGCCTTCAATTTCAGCTGTGATGGTGAAGGCCTCATCGATCCAAGGCTGAACGTGTGCCTTCAGGACTGCTTCCTTATGTTGTGTCGCATCCACCTGCTCTTTCAGCGCTTTAACCTGTTGCACCTACGCAAGCCTTTGAGTGAGGACCACCATCTGCGTAATTCCTCGAATGTTGTCATACTGCTATTAGAGTTCTCGTGCCTTTGTCTCTAAATGCTAGATCTTGGGGTCCTCATGCAGATATGTGAGGACCTCAAGTGATTCTTCCAACATACTGGTGCAGTCTTGTACTGCACTACCAATTTCCTCCAGTCCCGCTGTGATAGCACTAGCGTGTTGTTCTCTGACTTCCCGGAGGGTGGATGGTTGCACCTTCAACTGCAACTCAGCGATGTGAAGGTTCAGCTCCAACTGAACCTTTGTCATTTCTTCCCCCACATACCCCTGCTGCTAACCTGTGGATCCACGCCTTTGTTGGTATGTCTGCTGGGATGGCCAGCTCCGGGACGCTTTGGCAAGCGTCGTCTATTACTTGTGCCATTTTTTGATTCCACGACACCACTTCATCACGCTTCAAGCTCAGTTGCTCCATATTGATTTTCTGCTCACTGAGGATTTGCAGTGCACGACTCTCCCTAGCGCGCAGCTCTGCAATTATCCCATCCTGCAAAACATATAAGGTCTCTCGTGGGAGTGCAGCCATATTGAGACCGAGACCTTTCAACGCACTAACCATAGGCCTGTCGGCCTCATTTGATGTCACTAGTTCGCCTTTTGGCAAGATTATGGTATTCTTCATCCATGCGTGCAACATCTTCTCTACTGTTGTTGAGCCGACTGCGAGGCTAGTCGAAAGGGTACCAGCATGAGCAGGGCGCACCTGTAATTCTTGTAACTGTGCTCTGAGGGCCCCCCAACAGAATCTGGTTCTCCTACATGAAATCTTGGAGAGCCTCAGAGGTGACATCCCGCATTGTCTCGTCGATGTCATGCAGATCACCCTCGATTAGGGTGATCGGGTCAATAGACAACTTTAATGCCTTGACCTTCTTACATGACCCTGCCCGCTTTGTTGGGTGTTGTTGCTTCAACTATGTCGTCGCAGTTTGTGGGTCCGCGCCTCCCTCTTCTATTTCTGCTTCCTCTGCGTCCTGCCCATACGAAGGCGTCGTTTGGCCCTCGCCCACCTTCGTAACTACCTCTTGTGTTGTTGCTGCTGCTGTGACCTTTGCCTACTCAGTTGCTTGCTGTGTAGCATCCCGTGTTGCCCGCACTTCTGATGTCGTTGCTTTCTTCCTTCTCTTTTCTGCCAACTGTGTGATGCACAGCTTGGCCTCATCTCTACTCCTCTATGCCGCTGATGTTTCTATCTTCATGATGTCTGGGGCATGCCACTCCGACGGCCATGTCTCCAGGACATTAAAGATGACATCATCTGCGGCTACAAAGGGTAGCTTCCTCCATTGTTTAGTCGGGTCCTTGCACGCTCTAATGTAAATGTTATGCATGTCTACTTTGAGCTCCGTAAAAATCTGAAGACTATTGTAGACAGTGGGTGACAACCGTGGCTTGAGGTTGATCCCCATTCTGAGGTTCATCTGCATGAACATCCAGAATATTTTGCTATCGCGGATCCTAGTGGCATCCTTTGTGGCCCAGAGCGAAGCATACTTCACAGCCTTCGTTAAGTCCCTGTCAATTATGTGGAATTGACTATCCTCTAGTAATTCCCCTGCCATGAGCACTGTTAGTGTCAGTCTTTACAGCCTTCCTCCAGTGATCAAATGTGCTCTTACATAGTGATTTTGAGGTGTCAAGGTCAAATTTTGTCATTTCAGTGAGTCTTCAAGCAAAATTTGGTCACTAGGCATTAGGTCTAGGGTTTGCCCAAATGTCAGTCCATGTCACCCTTCAGCTGAGTTTATCATCATTCGTAGGGTTGTAATTATCATGTCAGTGTCTAATGAGTCATTTCACACCTTGTCCATGCTTCAGTTGCCACCCAGGCAAGGTCATTTCCCTCTCCTAGGGTTTTGAAGGCAATTTCTCTTGGATGGTCAAATCACCGGCAAAACTTGTTTCCTAATGTTCATACACCTTCCCCTATCCTTAAAGTACCTTATCGAACACTTCCCATCCCTTAGATCCGCCAAATTCCTCATTTTTGCACAAACCCTAGTTTCTAGCTACAACCTGGCAATTTTCTAGGTTTGACCTGTGTTTTTCCCTTTTCGACCCCTTCCCCTCACTCAATCTCTGAGATTCCACTTTCCCCGGCTTCCTAACATCCCTCCCCACTCCCAAAAATTTCCCCAAGAATTTATAAGCCCTCTATCCTCTTCATTCCGCTTCATTTCGACAAAACTCCTTGTTTCACACATCGGGACAAGTTTCACTCAAAATCTGTTTCTGAGCAATCAAAGATGAATTTTTCAAAACTGAGAGAGTTTTTTGTCCACAACATGCCAAGGAAGAAAAACCTCCTTCACTTTTTACACAGGTGTCATGGTTTGAGAAAAATGTCAAAAATACCGGCGAGAATGAAGGTGCTCCAAGGATGGTTGGCCAAAGCACAAAAACGAAAGAAAACGCCCGATCCACTCCAAATTTTGGCCAAAGCCTCTTTGACTGAGCATGGTACTTGATTGGGGACTCCCAGCCCAAATTTCAAGAAATTTGGAGAAAATTTTGTCATTTGTGAATTTTTTGTGCAATTTACAGGTTTTGGCCATTGGAGTGGTCTCACCCCGCGCGCGACCACTCGGGAGGACTGCTCAGAATCACAAAAAGTTGACATTTTTGGAAAGGGCATGCAAAAACTAGAATTACCTATACTTGGGGTCAACTTGATTTTGAGATTTGGGCCTCCAAAAGCTCAAAATACATCAAAATTTTGACTTTCTGCCCACTTTTTGAGTTGCAGAAAGTGACCTTGGGAGAATTGACTTTTGAGGGGTCAAATCAACTCCAAATCCAGAAATTCCACCTGGGATGGAAAGTAGACACACAGAACTTTCCAATGAGCCATCTTGCACTTGATTTGGACAACTGGAACCCACTCAAAAAGTGCTGCAAAGGGGCGCGACCACTCGAGCAGGGGGCGCGACCACTCGAGCTAAAATTGCCAGTTTTGACTTTTCAGGCCTGCAAACTCTGTTTTTTACCTTGGTTGATCATTTGTACTTGTAAATGATGGATGTATGGATAATTTTCATGGCACATTGATAGATTTAATCTCTCTTAACCCTTCTAGAAGCTTCCTTGATGTAAATAGTGAATATTTAATGCATGGATGAGTTAGCTAAGTTTTAGAGGCAAGTTGTTTTGACTGCCTATTATCTAGTGCTAAGTTTAGAATTAGTTCAAACTACTCCTAGGAAGCTGAGCTCGACCCCTAGAGGTGGGGAAAGGAGTTAGATGGTCTATATTATGCCTTCTCTTGCTCATTTTCATGGTTGGACTCTTGTGGGAGAAGCATTATTGTATATTGTACATCTATTATTGCAATTTAAGGAAAAGGAAGGTCAGGGTTTTGCAGACATCATTGTGGATTCTTGTGGATTCTTGTGTTGATGGTGTGTTCTCTACATGTTATTGTAAGTGTGTTTATGTGTTCCATCTCTTTCTTTGTTGCTAATTGAACAGATGAAGTGATAAAGTTTGAATTCATGCATGCCATGCTCAGCTTTTAATTTTGTTCAATATCTATGTTTTCCACTGTCTAAAGACGATTCAAAGTTGTTGTTTTCCCTCTTTAGCTCCTCTTCTATCATTCTTGATCATCCATCTCAGATTAAGGCATCAGCACTCACTCCTACCTTGCCCCAAAGATCCCCCTGCAAAAACTGAGCCCAATCCCCGCACCCTGAATTGCACTCCCTCTAATTGCCACCAAAAACCCCAAATATCTTTAAATCAACCTCCCTTATCAATTTACTAGCCTAAAATCTTTATTCCTAATTGGGTCAGCTCATCCTATTGAATATTTTACTGAGATTGACTGGAGAGAGCCTTCTCATACCCCGTAGGGCTAGCTACGAGGTGAAATGGTTTGATGTTGCCTTGAAGGTTTACCTTCCTCAGCCTAGGGTGAAATCTCAAGCGCTAACAAGCACTATGGACAGCAGAAGCCATGCATAGTGGAATTTTTTGCCTTATTCCTGGGCTTCACAACAATTCTCTAAAAGTTTTGTGTGGAGGAACTCGGACCAGTTAAACTAGACCCCCTCCACGCACTTCTCAACCAATGCGAACACTGCCGCGGTACCTCGTCTATGCAGCATTTGCACATAACCTTTCCTGCCAAGATTTGGGTCACCACGCGTACTGCTTTGTCCTTGATACTAGAGATGGCGTAGCCCCTCTTCTTCTTTTCCTGCTTGTACTTTTTCTTCATGGCCTCCGCGATGGCCACGTCACTGCTCTTCCCTTCCGATATGACCGCAAGGTCTTCTCCTTTGCATGGAAGCCAGGAAATTCGGTGAATCAAGTCTGCCGTGATGGGGATGGGCTCCTCCAGCCACAAACACCCATCATGCACCAGGCATAGCAGTTGCCTGATGACGAAAATGGTTATTGGGGCGCAGTGGAAATGCAACGCCTAGAGAAGGTTAAGTAGCCTGACCTTTTCCACTCTGCGCAACCACTTCTGCGGCTCTAATTTTGTAACCTCTACCATGGTGTTCTGCTTAGGCTTCATGAGGTTTGAGGTCGCGAGGTGAGGGAACTTCTCGTGGTTAGCAAGGTCCCAATCTTTGAATTTTAGGCTCAGCACCCGCCCCAGGTGTGTGCCCTCAAAAATAATGTTGTCTGGAAGGAGCAAGATCTGGAGCGAGCTCTTGGTCTCATCAAAGTCCTTGGGCGCTCTATCATTTCCTTTCCACGGGGGGACATAGGCGGGCAACTTTTTCGGGGGGGTGTGCAGGCTCAGCTTCCACCTCCATTCCTTCCTCCTTGTCTGTTGCGATAATTAGGTCCTCCAGGTCTTCTTCTTCTTCATTGGTCATGATGGTGACGGCATTCCCCTTGTCCTTCATTGTCATCTTGATGCACAATGGGTTTCGCGGGGACACACATACGAGGACCATTGCTTTTTTTTCCTTCTTTGGTCTCGGCATGCACGGTGACTTCGGGATTTTTTCCACAATCCTGGTGCCTTCTGGAGCATCCCCAACAGTTAGGGCCTGTGTGGCCTCTTCGGCAGTTATTTCGATTATGTCCATAACGTCTACAGATGTTGCCATCGTGTTTGTTCAGGAATCTAGCACTCTCGAACTTAGGGGCTCAATCGATGCTTGACTCACAACAATCAAGGCTCTGCTCAATGGCCCAATTTTCAAATGACAAAGTTTTGTTTGTTGGGAAACCCTTTGTATTTTATAGCGCTTTTTGAATTTGAATTCGACCATTCCCCCCAAATCCGGTTCATTAATGCTCCCTTGGCAGCAGAATTTTCCAACTCTTGCCCATAAATCACGTATTAAATGCCTATCGCCCGCTCCATTTGGCCTCAAGTTGAGCATCCAATCATGAATAGTGACTTCAACAGTCACTTTCTGACCAACCCGTGTGGTAGCGCTACCCCCCGTGCATGGTCATGGACCTTGTGACTCTTCGCGTCTGTGCGCAGCTCCAATATTGTGTAGTTCCGGGCAGAATAGTTTATAGTCATGCGCTTCCTTTCAACTGCTTGGAGCGCTAAGATTGTTCTTCCCTCAGCTAGTCGGTTGGATGCACCACCTGTGTGTGGTGTCCTTCAGTCATCCATCATTCTTCCTGGGAAATACCCACCTTTCACCCTTACTGGCGGCGTCACACACCTTATCATCTGCAGCGCATCGCCCTGGTTAATTCTCTTGGAAATATGTGGTACAAGCCAAGGCATCAAACTAATCAATTCATGGCGATAGTCCTCAAACTTGTCAGCATGATCATGCACACCCTATTTTATCACCCTGGTCTTCTTATTGAGAAAATCATCCCTTATCTCATCCCCCAACTTTTTGACTTTCGCTTCTACTAGAGCGCTTTTCTTCCTTAATCAAGCCCTTTATTTTTCAATTTCCTGGAGCCTAAAATTTCCCTGTTGGATTTCTTCCTCAAGTCCCAAGCGTTCTGCTTCTTGCAGCTATGTGATCCCTTCTTTCCAGGCTCCATGAACCATCATATCTACCGGTGCTGCTATGCACGAACTAGGCCTTTCATGCTCCATGGGGATTACAGTGTTCGCTTCATACTTTAGCTTCGGAGGTGTCTACATGGTCAAGGTCTTGTACGCGGTCCTATAAGCCCATAGAACCACTGGTACGCGCGGGTCCCAGTCAGTTCACTTCGCATTGTGGACTTTGTTCAGCGCTTCTCGTATTTTGTTAAAGGCTTCTGTGTGGATATCCTTTTGCGCACCTAGTCTTTTCGTACTTCGTGGTCCCAACCGGAGGGGTCACTCATGCAATTATCTTGCCCACACCTGCTTACGGATCTTGTCTCCTACCGCAAGTATTGTGTGCATTCCAGCAAGTTTCGCACCATATGCTTGTATCCACCTGGAAAGGTGGGCGCATGGGCCATTTCGTCTGTCATACTTGTCTTTTAACCACATCTAAGGCTTCCCAAATCGTAGGCGCATCATCCTTTAGCAGTCGTGCCAGTCCTCAAAACTCTTCTAGTGCATACCCCACCACCTTGTGGGCGTAGCGCGTAGTACCCATTTCATAGTGTCGAAACGTTGTTGTTCCGACACTTCTCTTTCAAATTTGTTCAGGAACTCCTCCACTTCACCTAACCCATTGTACGTAGGCAGATCACTTCTCTCTGTTGTTACATAGCGCAACGATCTCGTCATCATATTATAGTTGAGCGTGGTTACCTCATGTAACCAATTCTGCCATCGTTCTATCTCTTCATCAGAATCTGATGTACAGGAGCTTTCATGCTCCCATGAGATTCTACCATATGCGATTGGATTTACTCGGTCTTGTTCATGCACATTTATATTGTAGATGCAGTCTATATCTTCATCACTGTCGTAGTCGCACACGGGCTCTATGTAGCACGATGCTTCCGCAGGGTCTAAAGGTACCACTACACGGAGTGACTTTTTCTCAAAAATCATCTTGCGCTTCTTTAAATTTATCACTCCATTCATGTCAGTGGCCCAATCTATTTCCAGTAGCGTGGGGTAGAGATTTCTATCATCAACAATATCTATCACTCTGAAATCTGCTAGCACGCTTTCTCCTTAGATATCTACTGTGATTCCCTACAATCTCCCCATAGGTAGGATCTTTTGTTGGTTTGCCATTCGTAGTTATATAGGAGACTATCGCAACACATGTCTGCCTATGTTTTCCCATGTCTGTTTTGGCAGGACGTTCACGTCTGATCCTAGATCCAGAATCACTTGATCCATCTAATATTCCCTGATCTGCGCAGTCAATCTCATCTCCCTTCATGTTCACATCATGTGCTTCCCGAGCTTTCGAACTAGGCGTGGTTCTCCTGGCGCAGTCCCAACGCATCTAGTTATGAGTTCTTGTAGCCCCTTTACAACCTTGATGTCGTGCAGCAACTTCATGCATGTCTCTAAGAACGTACTGAGCATTAATGGGTCCATTTCCGGTTCTAGTCTGTCTTTACTTCCCGAAGTGGAGGCATCCACGAAACTCCTCTTAACTTCCATGAAGGTCTCCTTAGCACGCTCCAAATCAAATTTTGGTTCCTTCATTGGAGCCTTGCGAACCCAGGTACTTTCTTCAGGCTTCTTACCTTTGTCATCCCCTGTCATAATACCACTATGGAGCATGATATTTACATTAGGGTCTTCCTCACGCAGCTCAAACCTCTCAGTTGCAGGTTTTGAGTCGGGGGAGGTTAGAGTGCTCCTTTATCGCTTAACCTAGCTATTAGTGTTAGGCAGTCCTCTGTCTCATGATTGAACAATGTAAAATACAAGCATGATGGCCACGTTGGATTCATACAATCATGAGCATAATGTCCTGGCCCTCCGCAATTGTAACATATCAGCTGTCCGCGACCTTTTCCTGGTCCCATTCCACCTCGGCCTCATCCACCCCCCTGAAATCCAGTGCGTGCCATTCCTACGTTTTAATCGAGGGGTCGTGTTTCAGCCTAAATTTGTAGGTAGGAGACCGATCCATCATTAGTTCATAACTTCTACAGGTGCGCTCATCATGGCCTACTGACCTGTAGAAATTACAGAACAACTACTGGGAATTCTGCGTATACTTCTGTAATAGATGGCAGTTATCTATAGCATGCTTTCCTCCTATCTGACAAATCATGCACCATAATGTAGGCGTTGCACTTGGTCATACTTGTGCCTCTGGTCTCAATGGAATTGGTCCTCCTCCCGTGAGGTAATTCGAAAACACCGGGCAGTGTTCCTTATCATGCCCCTAGCTCTTGCACTTTATGCACCATACCTTGTCGTGCACTTCTGGATGAGTTGTCCTGTCTTGTTTCAAACTCTGCATCTCAAGGCACAAGTTTTCAACTGTGCATGAATCTGCTGGACTCCTAGGTTAGAATTTTGTATCGGAGTCTCGTGCAATCTCATCGTGACCTCCAAAGCCTCAGCATGAGTGGTTAGCCTTTGTTGCAATAGCGCGTTTCGTAGATGTGGTTTTAATGAGGCTACAAACCATTCGCAATGTTGGCCATCTGTTAAGGTCATGTTCGCTTTGTGAATTGTGCACTTCAGTCTTTGATCCAACTCCCATGGGGTTTCGCCTGGTAGCATTTTGATTTCCTTGAATCCAATGTTCGATTGTGCCTCTGATTTTAGCTTGCTAAATTCCTTGTTTAGCACAGCTTGGATATCCGCTATCCCTGCATTCATATTGTCATTGGAATGCTTAAAGTACTAGGTCAACACACGATCCTGCAGAGAGCTGACCTACGTTGCCTTCTTTATTTGTCATCAGTGACACCCTGTGCTTCCCATACAACTTTTACCATGAACCAAAATTGGTTCGGATCTTCATTCCCTACTCCCTTAAACACTGGTAGCTTTATTGCACTGGCCATACTGCTTCGTAGTGGTGGAGGAGGTGGGATGGGCAAAGTCAGGGGTGAAGACGGTGAAACTGGTGGTGGTGTGGGTGGGGGTGGTATGCACGGAATTCTCTGCCTTGTCAGATTGTTCACACTTCTTAGCGAGACCTTCGCGAGCTCTTATTTGCCTTCTTGCGGAGGTGAAATCAAGAGGCTAATCTCTAGTTTTGTGTTACCTTTGTTTCTGTAGATTCTCCCACTCCACATAGCCCCAAACATCAATTTATTCGCATAACCCTCTTTTCACACAGTAGCATTTTAATCCAAGTGTTCAAATATTTAACGTACTTACCTCACGGTCCCTTGAGGAAGCATCGTTCTGCCTCACTATAGCTTACTGAAGTATCTACCGTGAATTCGATGATGAATCCTCCTATGATTCGATCAAACCAATGATCAACAGCGCGCGTGATCTGAGCTTCCGATGCTTCTAGTCTGCACACTAAATCTGGAGTCCACACAATAGGTTTGTCGAGTTTACACCTTCCTTGGCTATCTTCTAGCTTCGTGATCCACTGGTACAACTCAGTAGGGAAGGATGAAAATAAAATTTCGTGGATCTCCGTATACAAGTAGCAATCTAACCACTCTTCCTTTGATAATCGTGCATTCCTATTTTCCTGCACTGCGAACTCGTGAATCTTTCTATCCAACCACTCTTCAATTCCTTTCTTTGTCAGACTCTAGTGATACGACATCAGACATCCTTATGCAGATATTGATCCCAGCAATGAAACCACTTTTTTGGCTTTTGGGGGCCTCACCTAGGTTCGGAGTTAATTAGCCAAACAAATCCTTGTACTACTGGCCCTTTCGGCAATAGTCCGCGGAGCACGGACTGAGGTCTCACCCAAAGTACTATGGGAGGGTGCTAGAACCAAGTTTCCACACCCTGGAGATGTCTGATGAGTTCCACTGGTCCATTGTTTGTCCCTATGGGTAGGTGGCTTCTCACACATTCCATTCATCATGCCCTAATACCCTGCCTTGGCGTAGTCCTAACCAAGGGGTTGTGCCGCGTTTGGCACTATTACCCGAGATATTACTTATATTCCAATATTAGTTAATTATCTTCGCCTACATGAATGCTTTTAGTTATACAAAATATTCATACAGGTTCGCGCAGTAAATAAACAATATACTTGTAAACTATATTCAATCATGCATTAACCCAGAAAAAGATACACATAATTACAACAAAACTTATCTTTATTGATTCTTCCAACGGTTACAGACTCGACCTGCCCTGCTCACTCAGTTGCAGCGGCCGCACACTCAGTTGCGGACTACTACGCCTCTGCGCACACAATTGCAGAGCCTTCTCCTACTCTACGACCCACAGACTCACTTTACACTTCGACTCAATCCCTTAGACTTCTTCTCCTCTCATCTCTCTTATTAGTTATCTTTTACACTTAGAGTCTTTCTCTACTTATACAATCCCATGGTCCACGGACCATGGGTATGTCTATCCAGCCGACATTACATCAAAAAACTAGGGTAGACAACCTTGTGACTTTATCATACTTTCACGCCTGCAATTCACGAAGCTTTTACAACAAGATTTGGTCAAAAATTGGGCTTTAAGCCCCAAAACATGCCTTGGGGGGATTCGATGCCCAACATGAGGAACTCATAGCAACTGAGTTAGAGGTGAAAGATAGCTATTGTAGACCTGAGCAAGAGGTTTACCTTAATGAGGAAGGAATCATTGATGATTTTCTAAACTGTTGGACAAGTTCGAATCAGCTGAGAGATGTAATGATTAAAACATCAAAGAAAGAGGAGCCTAGTGTTTTTGAAACTGCTGATTTGTGTATGTATGAAGGTAGTGAACAACCTTTAGAAGATATGTTTATGTAGGTTGCTGAATAAATGAAGTTGTTAGAAGAGATGGTCGTAATAGAACAGTTTTTAGTGGAACATGTGTTCAAAGACACTAAAGATGGACAATTGTTGAAGACTAACATGGAAGTTGAAGATGATGAGTCCAATAAGACTTGGAAAAAAGATGGCAGGCAGTCTGAAGACAAAAGAAAATTGCGGATTGCAAAAGGAGAAGTAGAAAAGACGTATGAAGATAACCTTATGACAGGAGAAAACAAGAGTATATGTGCAGTGCAAACAATTGAGGTAATGGAATTATCTCTTCAATTTTTATTCAAAAATTATGAACTTGTATTGATAGTTAATGGGCAAGAATTTGTCTTGGGAGGATATAATGAAGCATTAATGGAAAGGACTCTTATTAAAGATTTTACTATGGAAGATGACAAAACAAAAATATATAAGGAGAATTCAGTCCAAGGAGGTACAATTAATCCATTAAAGGCTGTGAAGAAGAAAGGAAAAGAGGACAATCAGGAACTTAAAGAGAGGTTGATGCACAACAGAAAATTGAAGACAGAGATATTTGTACAAATTAAAGATGGAGCAATTATTCGATCTCAATAATGTGCAAAACGCACAAAAGGTACGTATGGCAACTGTATATTTGGAACCAAATCAGTTTGTATGGTATCAATGGATTTGTTCTCGTAAACAATTTATCACTTGGGCAATTTTTACGGAAGAATTGATAGCACATTATGAGGATACAAAAAGCAACACTTTTTTTAGCCAATTGATAAGTCCCAAACAAAAGGGTTCAATAATGGAGCACATTGAGGAGTTCCAAAAATTGAACATAAGGGTAAAAGATATTCCAGAGGAGCATATGATTGATGTGTTCATAGGGTCTTTAAAGGATAATATCCAACATGATGTTCGCCTTTGGGAACCTGATTCATTAGAGAAGGCATTCAGGTTAGCAAGAAAAATGGAAAGCAAAATTATGGCAACTAGGAAGCATACCATTCACAACTATAAAGACGGAAGTGTTTTTGCCCCTAGTCTTCCACAACCTACAAGGTTGACACCACAACAATTGGAAGAAAAAAGAGCAAAAGGACTTTGTTACAATTGTGATAGAAAATACACAAAAGGTCATAAGTGTGCTGAGAAGAAATTATTCTACATAGATTGTGAAGAGGAAGAAGAAAAGGAGCAAGAAAGGTCAAAAGAAGAGGATATACTCTAGGAACAAAGCCTAGATGAAGAACAAATAAATCCGACCATATCTTGTAATGCATTGGCGGGATTTACCACTCCTCAAACCATCAAGATAGAAGGACAAATCAAGAAGAAAAAGGTAATAGTGTTGATTGATTCAGGAAGCACCCACAATTTTATTCATTGTAGGGTAGCAAAAGAATTGAATTGCTTCCTATATCTAGCACCAGAGTGTCAAGTGATGATTGCAAATGGAGGAACAATAAATTGCTCTCGAAAGTGCCATAATATGAAGCTATCCATGGGAGAATATGTATTTACTAGCCCAATGCTTTCCATTCCAATGGGAGGTGTTGATGTTGTACTAGGAGTCCAATGGCTACAATCCTTGGGTACAATAGCTTTTAATTTTCAAGAACTTTTCATCAAATTTTCTACGGAAGGAAAGGAAGTTGAATTAAGGGGTATTGCAGGGAAACCAGGAAAGATAATCAGCTCTAATGGCATGACAAAGCTTCTAAAAAAGGAGCAAAGAGGTGTAATTGCACAATTATGTTCGCTAGATGTTTCCACATTGGAATCATCTATTTCTCCAGATCTCCAAAAAGTCCTGGACAATCATTCCAAGGTATTTGAGACTCCCAAAGGTCTCCCACCTATGCGTGATCATGATCATGCTATTCATCTGATTCCAGGAAGTGTTCCTCCAAACATCAGGCCATACAAATATCCGTATGTCCAAAAAAGTGAAATTGAACGTATGGTTGCAGAAATGCTAGAGGCTCGTATAATTCAACCAAGTCAAATTTCTTTCTCAGCTCCAGTAGTGTTGGTGCGCAAGAAGGATGGATCATGGCGCATGTGTCCGGATTATAGGGAGCTCAATAAGCTCACTATTAAAGATAAGTTCCCCATTCCTGTCATTGATGAATTACTGGATGAATTGCATGGATCAATTTACTTCACCAAGTTGGATCTTCATTCGGGATATCATCAAATCATAATGAAGATTGAAGACATTCTGAAAACGGCATTTAGAACTCATGAGGGTCATTATGAATTTTTGGTCATGCCTTTTGGCCTTACCAATGCACCTTCAACATTTCAAGGTTTGACGAATTCAATTTTCAAACCATTCCTTAGAAAATTTGTGTTAGTATTTTTTGATGATATTCTAATGTACAACAAGTCTTGGAAGGATCATGTTGAACATGTTGATAGGGTGCTACAACTATTGGAGGAGAAACAATTATATGCAAAAAGATCCAAATGTTTCTTTGGAGTCCAGGAGGTGGAATATTTGGGTCATATTGTATCTCATGAAGGAGTTAAGGTAGACCCTAGCAAAATTAAAGCCATTAAGGAATGGAAAATCCCCACATCCATAAAGCATCTGCGAGGATTTCTTGGGTTGACAAGGTATTATCGCAAGTTTGTTAAGAATTATGGGAGAATAGCAACACCTCTAACTACATTATTGAAGAAAGATTCATTTTCATGGACTCCAAAAGCAACAAAGGCCTTTGAACATCTTAAAGAGGCAATGTGCCAAGCACTGGTCTTAGCTACACCAGACTTCACAAAAACCTTTATTGTGGAATGTGATGCTTCAGGAAATGGAATTGGTGTTGTTCTAATGCAAGATGAAAGACCCATTGCTTTTGAAAGTCGTCCAATCAAGGGAAAGTTTTAAGCAAAGCTATTTATGAGAAGGAAATGTTGGCAATACTCCATGCACTTAAGAAATGGCGACCCTACCTAATGGGAAGACACTTCAAGGTAAAAACGGATCATGATAGCCTTAAATACTTTTTAGAACAAAGATTATCCTCTGAAGAGCAACAAAAGTGGGTCACAAAGATGTTGGGTTATGACTTTGAAATCATCTACAAAAAAGGGAAGCAAAATGTGGTGGCATATGCACTCTCAAGAAAGGATGAGGATGTGTAAGCATTGTTGTGTGCCATTTCTATTATCCAACCAGATTGGATAAACGAAGCAAGGGAGGAATGGAAGAATGACGAAGAAGTGTGGGCACTTATTCGAAAGCTACAACAAGATTCCAGTACTTCTGATACATTTAGCTGGCAAAATGATTCGTTATGGTACAAAGATCGCTTATACCTCTGTAAGAATTCCCAGCTAAAACAAAAGATTCTTATGCAATTGCACACTTCTCCCTTAGGAGGGCACTCAGGATTTTTAAAAACTTACCACAAGGTTAAGAAGGAATTTTTTTGGGATGGCCTTAAATCAGATATTCAAAAGTTTGTGGCAGAATGTTTGGTTTGCCAACAAAATAAAGTTGAAACAATTAAGACACTGGGTCTATTACAACCTTTATCCATTCCAAGCCAACGTTGGGAGGAGGTTTCAATGGATTTTATCACAGGTTTACCCAAGTCTGAGGGAAAGAGTGTCATCATGGTGGTAGTTGATAGACTTACCAAGTATGCACACTTTTGTGCATTATCACATCCATTTAAAGCCAATACAGTTTCTATTGCATTTATGGAAACAGTTCAAAAGCTACATGGAAACCCAAAGATTATTGTAAGTGACAGAGATCCCATTTTCACTGGAAATTTTTGGACAGAAATATTTTCTTGTCTTGGTACTCAGTTAGCTCATAACTCATCTTATCATCCTCAATCTGATGGGCAAACTGAGATAGTAAACAAATGTTTGGAAGGATATCTTCGTTGCTTTGTATCTGATAAACAGACACAATGGGTCAAATGGTTGCCTCTGGCTGAATGGTGGTATAACACTTCCTTCCATACAGCAACAAAAATGACCCCATTTATGGCACTTTATGGGTATCAACCACCATCCATCACATCATATTTAAGAGAAAATTCTAAGGTTCAGGCAGTGGAACATCACATCAAAAATCAACAACAAGTCCTCCAACTCTTAAAGGATAACCTCGTGTTGGCACAAAATAGAATGAAACAACAGGTAGATCAACATCGTAGTGAAAGAAGTTTTGATGTAGGTGATTGGGTATTCCTACGGCTACAACCATATAAGCAAATGTCCCTAAAGCAAGCTAAGAAGGATAATAAATTATCACCAAAGTATTATGGTCCGTACAAGGTGTTGCAAAAGATTGGTACTATGGCATACAAATTGGAGCTTCCTGCAGCTTCTCGATTGCACCCAGTTTTCCATGTTTCATGTTTAAAGAAGGTTATAGGCGACAAGCTCCCAATTCAAACAATATTGCCAGAACTTGACGAGGAAGGAAAAATTATATTGGAACCGGAAGCAGTCACAGAAACAAGAACTCGACAGCTACGAAATCGATCAATTTCAGAGTATCTTATCAAGTGGAAGAACTTATCCGCTGAAGATTCCACATGGGAGGATGAGAATTTTATGCAGAAGTATCCATAACTACTCAAGTGTTGAGGACAACACTTTTTTGAAGGAGAGGGGCATGTTGGGTCCCTATAATACTAGTGATTACCCCATTACTATTGTAGTTATACCCCTTATTTATATTGTTGTGCACCTATTACCCCCATATTGTTATTTCTGTGCCCCATAGAATCCCTCTATTGTTATTTTTGTGGCTTTATATTATTATTGTTAGGTCGGCTGGATTATATTGTGACTCCTTAGACTCCTATATATAGAAAGGAAGTTTTGTCATTTGTATCATCCAATAATTGTTCATTTATGTAATGTAAAGGAGGTTTCCCCCTCGAAGAGGCTGAATTCTAAGGCGTTGATCTACCTTTTCTATCTTTTCTTGGGCAGGTTTCATAACAATGACAAATCAGAGAAATTATGGAGAAAAATTAATGGAACATGTAATGTATTTTCTGATTTTGAATTATTAATCGTTGAATGTGGTTTTTAGGATGAAGGACAAATTGCTCTTGGAGATATGTTTATTTGTGCAAACATGAAGGAGTATGTAATTTCCAAAATTGCAGAAACAATTTTCCTTATGGACACAAGAAGATGGGAGAAAGCAACTAGTTGGCTCAAAAGCTTGGAATAGAGGAAGGAGAGTTGGCATAGCTCTTAAACAAGTCATTGCAGAAGAGAAAGAAGATTGCAAAAGATGTGAAATTACAGTCCATGAACAAATTTTGTTTTTGATACAAAGAATATTTGAATGTCAAGAGTTTATCTTGAGTTTGCAATTGGAAAATTGGGTGAACAGTTCAGTTAAATTTAATATGAATATGGAGGAAATTGAACAAGGTTAAATAACTAAAATATTTTCAACTGATGGAAAGTATGTGGATGAAAGGTTATATGTTCTTGTATCAAACAAGAACCAATCATCTTTTGAAATTGAGAGGGTTCTACTCAAGCTATTGGATAGGTGGATGATGAAAACTACAAAGATGATGAGCATGATAAATTGTCAAAGACAAAAATTCAAGGAAGGATGGAAGGATATACAGGAGAGCATAAAGAAAATTATTTATAGATAGAAGAAAATGCTAGTGACTGAGTCAAAAATCAGAATATACAGTCAGGTACAAGATAGTGGAAAATACATAAAGTTGGAGCTCAATTCTATTGAGATCATGACAAGACAACAACAGACAAAGGAGCAAAAATTTATGTTGTTTGAGGAGTTGTTTATGCAGGATATAAACATCAAAACTTGCAGTGGAGATGCTAATGAGATCAAAGCACAAGGACATCCACAATATAGAGTTTGGCATCCAGGAGAACGAGAGGATGCAGCAAAAACACCTGCAATTTGAAAAGGTCAAACAGCCAATTGGAAGATGAAATTTGATGAAGTTTACAACAGAGGAAGTGGGAAGACTCATGAACAGGAGTCCATGAATTATTTCAACCTGGGGAGTCTGATGCAGGAGCATTCTTCAAGGTTTATAACACCTAGGAGTCTTATCACACATTTACTAAAGGGAGTGGGTTCCCTTAATTAATTATTTATTTTCCTAAGTTTATTTTGAGTTTTAAAGAGATTGGAATGTAATTTGATTAATAGGGAATATCTCGTGATTTGTAGAGATCTTAGGAATGAACGAGTAATCCTTGGAAGAATGAGGATTTTAGGGATTTGAAATATCTAATTTAGGATTTTGTTGAGGGAAAAATGGAGCTGAAAAGATACTTTAGGAGAAATTGAGAGAATTGTGGGATTAGAACTGAAAAGGTTCATGAATCCTTTTCTTTTATATATTGTAAGCTTTAGAAACATTCGAGAGGTTTTTTTCAATAAAGAGTTCTTCCTTTTCGGAAGGGAATTGGAGGTTAGCTATAGGTTATAAATACTAGTAGAGGGATTTTATGGAAAAGAACTGAAACAGTCGAATGTGACGGTTTCCTTTGTAAATAATTTATAAATACCAAAACAATGTTGATTTGCATATATCTGTGTGACAATCGGGGTTTGTTCGCTTGAATAGTTGAATTTGTGCATTGGTAGCAAGAGTCTGTGATTATTAATTTCCTAATTGGTATCTTGCTGCATCACTGTAATTTATACGCATGAATGGTCAAATTCTAGAGGTTTTAGATTCCCTGTGAAATGATTGAACCTGGGTTCCTTATGTTTCGAACTCACATGATCATGTGTTCGTTATGTTTTGATTCTGTAATAATCCTTTTGGTGATAGAAGTTTATGTTGGTAACTACCCTTGACTTGGTGGTTGGATGTTCTGTAAACTCATTTCTGGTTATTGATTAGCTGCAAAGGAATAATCGTGACAGTCTAAAATCTAGCGGATTGAAGATAATCGACAAAAATTGTGTGAAATCTGAGGTGTATGGTGGCCACAAAGTGCAGACTGGAGTCAAGGTAAAAGTGGCGGATGAGAAAAAAAATTGGCAGACTACTAAAATTGACGGAAATTATGGAGAAGCAGTGATCGTCCGATCAGAGGAGATCGACTCATATCGCGTCAGAACATGCAAGTAGGTTAACATTTTAAACGGATGTGATGTGGTTAGTAAAAAGAGTTTAAGGTTTGGAGTGATCAGACTGTCTGTTTAATGGTGATCGGATGCATATCACTTCTGAAAGTGCGCGCAGGTTAACGTTAGAAATGGACGCGATAAGGTTTTATACAACAAGATTAAAACCTCGTTGAGTTCCAGCCATCAAGATTGTTCCTTGGTTGATTGATCGGATGATAATCGCGCATGAGCGTGTTCCTAGGTTAACGGACCTGTTGTGAACCGATATGTTATCAAAGAGGATTAAATTTTATTTGAATTCTAGTCATACAAGTCAAACAATCATTTCATTTTGGTTGTGTTTAAGCATATTGCATGCAAGAGGAGTCATACAATTGTGTGAACTGCGATATTGTGAAGGACTTTTGTGAAGGAAACCATGGGCCACAGCAATGAAAGCGTCTCATGGTAAAAATTAACCATACACGGGTCGCGAAAGATGTGGCTTTTTTGCATCATTATTTAAGGAGGATTGAGGGTCATTTGTAAAACACACAAAGAGTTGATTAGTTAGATCAAATTGTTGAAGCTAAAGGTAGTGCAGTAAATTCGTAGTGATCATCTCAAGAGGGGAAGAGAGAGTTTTGGCTGGAGTATCTTCTTCGGAGCCAAGAATACTCAGCAGAGAGGCCGATAGACACATAGAGGAGGCAATGTAGTGCCCAAAGAGGGTGATGCAGAGCTAGAAAGGGCTCACACATAGCAGCACAAAGCCTTCACGCAGAAGTTTGAGATTTGTTGGGGTTTTTGACATTTTGAGCCGAGAGGGCTGGAATCAGCTCCTGAGAGAAAATAGATTGAGTAAGAGGTGACGCAGGGCCTTAGAGGCTATGACACATGCCCACATAGTGACTTCGTAGGGCAGTGCAGAAGTAGCTGGCAACTCATTGGTTCAGCTATCGGATCAGCCGAGACTTGCAATGTAGAGTGAGGTAATCTCACTAATTTCTTCTTCCAAGTGATATTGTTTGTACTAGATTTCCTACAAGGCATGCATAGGTTGTTTTTAGAAATAACTTACGTTTAATAATAAAACCCTCAGATCTGTTGCACTAGTTTTCCCGCATTGGATTTTTTCAAGGACGTTTGTCCAAAAACAACTGTGTCATTTGTATTGTATCTCTTTATTGTTCAATTTCTTGTTTTAGCATATTACTTTTAATTAATTAAAGGTTGTAGTAGTATTTACTTTGATATTTACCGTAGAACACAATAAATAACTTGTATGGATTAACAAGTAGGAGAAGTAGCATCAGTTCGCTGTAGTAGGGATTTTGGGTTCAAGAATTTTCACAGGGACTGCATGGAAAAGAGAGGTTGCAATGAAATCTTTAAGAAGGCTCTGGTTGAGTTTCCTTAGGAACCATGGGGATTGAGTCATGGTGTTTGTTGTTAGTCTTGTGCTTTTGGTCTTTTTTTATTTTCTTGCACTTGATTTGCAGCTTTATTTATGTCTAGAGTATGGCCATACCACTTCGTTTGCAGAGTGGTGTTGTTATTGGTTTTCATGGTTTTCTTCTTGTTCCCATTCTTTCCTTTTATGTTTTGAGTCTGGGGAATTGGTTGGGAAAGAGGAACAATTAAAGGAGATCGAGGAGATATTTGTGGCACCCAACAGGTAATGTAAGAAAGAGGTGAAATTCAATGTATGAGTAAGTGCAATAGAAGCTAAGACTATGATGGTCGATTGGACTGGTTGGGTCCATTGTGGTAAATGGATGATGATAGAACAATCATGGGAAAGGTAATTAATAAAAGGTAAAGTAAATGGATCTGAGGTGTCAGATGCCTTGGATATGTTGGGATTGTTGTTCTCAATATTGCACATGTGTTGCATGAATAAAGGAAGTTCTCTTAACCTTGACCATATAACTGTTGCCATTATGACACAGATTTGGCACTATGGCACAGGTGTTGTCCTTGATGGCAGCTCACTCAGATGACAGATCACAGTTCAGACTCACAGAATGAAGAAAGAGAGGTATACGTAGGTTCCCTATTAACCAAGCCACGTGTACACGTGGTTAGCAGACCAAAAGGCGCGTACAACGTACACATGCACTTTCACAGAAGGAAAGGAGCATACATGTTGGAAAACTAAGTTTTGGTCTGTGGTATTTGGTCCAAGGTATTTTGATCCATGGTATTGGTCCGAGGTATCTAGTCCGAAGTGTTAACCCCAGGTATTTGGTCCAAGGTATTGGTCCTAAGTGGTTTTGATCCATGGTATTGAGTAAGGTCTAAGACTATAAAAGGAGGAGAAGATCATTAGGCAAATGTACTCAAGAATTGAATATCTGATGAAGAGAAAGATCTAGTATACAGGTTATTGGGTTATGGTGCATAGCTGGATCTGAACCAAGGATGAACCTTAGCGCTTGATGAAGGATAAGATCTAATGATGGGTGAAGATCTTAAGGCTTGAAGTGAATCATCTTTAAATGGTTTTATCATTTATCTGAATAACTGGCACATGTTGTAGTCTGTAAATATGATGATCTGAGTATGACTGAAGTCTGGAATTGTTGTATAGTCTAAATCATCATTTACAGATTTGTACGCGGGTTCACTTTAGAAAAGGCGCGTATACACACTAGTTCTACATATCAAAATAGTGTATACATCTTAAATTTGATCTGCAGATCTGTACGCATGTTCGCCTTGAGAAAAGTGCATATACACGCAGGTTCGACACATGGAAGTAGTGTATACCTCATAAAATATGTTTTATGCTGCTTCTGTTTATTGTTGCAATGTTCTGGGTTCTGGCTTGGGTTCTGGTTATTGTATTCTAGTTGCTGTATTCTGGTTATAGCATTCTGAAAAGTGATTGAATGATTCAGTTGTGATTGGTGCAAAGGAGATTGGTTGATGTAGATATCCTTGATGTTTGAATGATGTTATTGATGGATATAGTCTGAAAATTTATGAAACGTGGTCCCTGGAAGAAAAGAGAAGGTTGTAGCCTTCTGTAGGCCGGCACCTACGTACTAGTAAACATATCAGCTAGTACAAGAGCTAGGGGGTTGTAGCTCCCTTTCAGGAGAAGCTGGAGAACAAGAGAAGGTTGTAGCCTTCTGCAGGTAGAAGCCTGCGTACTGGTATAATTCTACACCAATACAAAATTGTAAAAAGAAGTTTCTAATTTAAAAGAAGATAGAGACGATTGCAACAGGTGGTTTTCACCCACATTGGGTTTCCACCTTATATCTTGTGTTCTTGTGTGTGATTGTCTGTTATTTTTTTACTACACCTGGTTACTATTTATATGGTTATGATGCATTGATTAAAGATCAACATATGATGAATTAACTGAATCATAAGTTTGCAGGATATACGTTAGTTGCTTTAAACACAGTTGCATATACACGCGAGTTCCATTAACTGAAGTAGCGTAAATGAATATGATTATGGAGATGAAAAATTATTAACTTGCTAATACAGATTCACGCACCCCCCCCCCCCCCCTCTCAATTTCCAACAATTGGTATCAGAGCAGGTCCTTCAGAAGAAGCTTGATCACTTGAAGGAAGATCCATCATCATGAGTAATCAAGAAAGAGAGGGATCCATCAGACCACCAATCTTTGATGGGGGCACTTTGTTTATTGGAAGGTAAGAACCACAACCTATCTTCAATCTCTTGGAGCAGATGTCTGGGAAACTGTGGAAGGAGGATATACATTTCCATCAGCAATTCCTACAGATGTGGCTGGTAAAAAGCAATATGAAACCAATGCCAAGGCTGTCAATACATTATTGGGGAGTTTGTCACAATCAGAATTTGTACAAAGTTATGCAACTCAAATCCGCCAAAGAAATATGGGACAAGATCATTCTAAGCTATGAAGGAGACAATCAGGTAAAACGTGCAAAACTACAAACTCTCAGAATTCAATATGAAACTCTCAAAATGCACAATGATGAAAGTATAGCTAGTTACTTCTTACATATAGATGAGATTGTTAATTGCATGAAGAATCTGGGTGAAAAGATAAAAGAAGTTACTTTAGTTGAAAAGGTTTTAAGATCCTTGTCTATTAAGTTTGAATCAAAAGTATCTGCCATAGAAGAAAAGCAGGATCTTCAGACTATTACTATGACACAGCTGCACGAAATCTCAACTGCCTTCGAAATGAGAAAAGGAGGTCCATTAGATATGAGAGAAGCTACATTTAAAGCTTCAGGAAGAGAATAACTCAATGAATCAAGACATATTTCAGAAGGAGAGGAAGAATCAAACTTTTTCAAGAACCTTCAACGGGGTTCCAGAAGATTCAGAGGTAAAATACCTTTCAAATGTTTTGCTTGTGGAAGATTTGGTCATTATGCTGCCAAATGTCCTCATAAAGATAAGCTTTATAAAGTTAAGGAATCAACAAAATGGAATAGAAAACAAAGTGTAAGTAAGAAGAGCTACTATACGCATGAAGATAGTGATGGTTTATCTATTAGTGATGAAGATGAAAATAGTAATGACTATAGACTTCTGATGGCTTTTGAAGATGATGATTTCTTCGATGCTTTAGATGAATATGACCTTTATGAAGAAATCTCTAAACTCAAAATCTGTTTAGAAGAAAAGAATATGATTATATATACTCTGACATTCCAACTTGCTGAAAGAGAAAAACACAACGAAAAATTAGAATGTGAAATTGTGGGTCTAAGAAAGGATATTGAGAAAACAAAAGCTCTCAATCTTAGATTTGCTAAAGGATCAGAAACCTTAAAATGAAATTATCAAAGTACAGTGTTCTCCTCTAATAAACACAGGTCTTGGATATACTGAAGAAGCATCTCAAGCACCGAAGCCGTCAACCTCCACTAAAAGCTATCTTGATGCAGCAAAGAGTAGTGAACACTTTGACAATCGTCAGCGAAGGCATAAAGCAGATCACCAAGCTCAATTTTCTTCAAGAATGAACAGAAGCTACGACCAACCTCAGGTAAATCATACTCAATTTGTTTCAAGAATGAATACCAATAGAAACTACAATCACCAGGTCAGTAGATTCGATAATCGCAGGAACTTCTTTAATGGCCAATGTTTTTCATGTCATAACTTTGGACACAAAGTTGCTCAATGTGTTGCTTACAAAACCATCATGAATAGAGAAGCACGAAATCAAAGGAATGTGACAGGGATCATGAAACGGACCTACAATAACTTTTCTCTTCTTGAAAATGAAATAGAATGATCTATCTGCAACAACTTCGGTCATGAAGAATCTGAATGCAGGAGTAAATTTCGGCAAACATCTCAAAAGGAGAAAACTTTATTAAGTCCCAAAATATGGAGAAAGAAAGAACCGCAACCAGAAAGATGTGGTATAGCCTTGTATGCAAAAGGACAAGAAAATTAGTGGTACATCGACAGTGGATGCTCAAAACACATGATAGGTGACAAAGAAAAACTTCAATCATATAATGCCTTAGAAAAGGAAAAGAAGGTCTCATTAGGAAATGACACTCCTGTTGTCATAAAAGGTAAAGGTTCTATTCTCTTAAAAGAAAAAGTTAAAGTTGGGAATGTTATGTATGTTGATGGTCTAAAGCATAACATGTTGAGTGTCAATCAAATGTGTGATCAAGGAAATGAAGTAGTATTTCGATCAAATGGATGTATTGTTTGTGAGCTTGATACAGGAGAAACCATGATCAAAGGTATAAGAACTCCAAATAACTTATACGTACTCAAGGGAGGACAACAACAGTGATATCTAAGCAAAAATGATGAACACTGGCTATGGCACAGAAGATTGGGTCATCTAAGCTTCTCTCAAATAAGAAAAGCATGCAGATTCCAGGTTGTTCGTGGTCTTCCTGATATCAGCATCCTAGAAAATACAATATGCATATCATGTCAATCTGGTAAGAAAACCAGAGCGCACTTCCCTGAAAAGGAAGGATCAGCAAATAAGCCTCTTGAACTTGTTCATACTGATTTATGTGGACCATCAAGGAAAAAGTCACCTCGTGGAGAAGAATACTTTATATTGTTCATTGATGATTTTTCAAGAATGTGTTGGATAGGACTTCTAAAGCATAAAGATGAAGCATTTGAAAAATTCAAAGCCTTCAAAGCTTTGGTTGAAAATGAATCAGATCGCAAAATCAAATGCCTCAGATCTGATCAAGGAGGGGAATTTACCTCAAATGAATTATTTGACTTTTGTGAAGAACATTGAATAAAAAGGCAATTCTCCACTGCAAGGACTCCTCAACAAAATGGAGTGGTAGAAGGATGAACAGAACTGTTCAACAAATGGCTCGATCTATGCTCAATGACTCTGGAACTCCTGCAACCTTCTGGGGTGAAGCTGCATTCGATGCCATCACTATTCTCAACCAAGCAAATGTTTAGGTAAATAGCACTCAAACTCCACATGAACTTTGGTATGGTAAGACTCCTACTGTAAAATACTTCAAAGTTTTTGGAAGCAAATGCTACATCAAAAGGACTGATGAAAACCTTGGTAAGTTTGAACCCAGAGTAGATGAAGGCATTCTCCTTGGTTACTCTTCTCGAAGTAAAGGATATAAATGTTATAATAAAATACTTAGGAAAATTATTGAAAGTATTGATATTGTGGTTGATTAAGCATGCAAAAATCCAAAGCAAGTAAAAACCGAAGATTATGAAGAAGATGAGGATTATCCTTCTGCATCAATTCAGACTAATTCTGAAGAAGAAACTAATGAAGCACCAGAAGAACAGAGAATGGTAGAAGAAAAGACTCCATCTAGGTATGTTCAGAAAAATCATCCAAAGACTCAAATTTTGGGACAGAAAGAGGCAGGTGTGCAGACAAGAAGAACTATTACAGAAGCTTCAAGCTATCTAGCATTTCTTTCCTCCACCAAACCTCAAAATGTAAATGAAGCATGCAAAGATGAATGTTGGGTCAAGGCCATGAATGAAGAACTTGAGCAAATTGAAAAGAACAATACTTGGGAATTAGTTCCTATACCTCATGATAAGAATATCATAGGAACTAAATGGATACTCAAAAACAAGATGAATGAAAATGGAGAAGTTATTAGAAACAAGGCTAGAATTGTTTGTAAAGGATATGCTCAACAAGAAGGTATAGATTTTGAAGAAAAATTTTCACTTGTTGCTAGACTTGAAGCCATAAGAATGTTCCTTGCTCTTTCTAGTTTTCAGAATTCAAAGTATACCAAATGGATGTAAAATCTGCCTTTCTTAATGGAGACTTAGAAGAAGAAGTCTATATTGAGCAACCGGATGGATTCATTCTTGGAAATGATGCAAAACTTGTATGCAGACTCAGAAAGGCTCTCTATGGTCTAAAACAAGCTCCAAGGGCCTGGTATTACCGTCTTGACAAATATCTCCATCAACAAAGTTTTTCAAAAGGATCAGCTGATAGCACTCTATATACAAAGATTGACAATAATAAATTGCTAGTACTTGTTGTGTATGTCGATGATATCATTTTCGGTGGCAATGAAGAAGCCATGAGTCAAAATTTTGCTTCAGTAATGCAGCAAGAATTTGAAATGTCCCTACTTGGTGAGCTTACATATTTTCGTGGTCTACAAGTTCAACAAAATAAAGGTGGTATTTTTCTGTCACAAACCAAATATCTCAAGCAGATCTTAAAAAAGTATGGCATGGAAGATTCTAAACCAGTATGTACCCCAATGGTAATAGGATGCAGTCTCAGCTCAAATGATGAATCAGCAGTAGTACATCAACGAATTTACAGATCCATGATTGGCAATCTGCTTTATCTAACATGTACACGATCGGACATCGTGCATGCAGTAGGAATAGTTGGAAGATTCCAAGCAAATCCAAAAGAATCACACGTTCAGGCAGTCAAAAGGATTTTCAAATATCTTCGAGGAACACAGAATTTTGGTTTATGGTATCCTAGAGATATAGATCTTACACTTCATGCATATACAGATGCAGATTGGCCAGGAAGCATTGATGACAGAAAAAGCACTAGTGGTGGTGCATTCTATATGGGTTCCAGATTAGTGTCTTGGTTCAGCAAGAAACAAAGTTTAATTGCATTATCTATAGTTGAAGCAAAATATGTGGTTGTTGCATCTTGTTGTACGCAACTCCTTTGGATGATGCAAACATTGCAAGACATTCAGATCACATGTACTCCACCCATCCCCATTCTATGTGATAATACAAGTGCCATTAGTATTTCAAAGAATCCAGTCATGCATTCCAAGACCAAGCGCATACCCATCAAATATCATTTTCTACGAGAACAAGTGCTTGAACAAAAGGTCAAATTGGAGTATGTTCCCTCCAAAGAACAGGTTGCTATATTCACCAAACCACTACCCAGAGAGACATTTGAATATCTCAGACAGAAGCTGGGAGTAGTTGATGCATCATCCTGCTGTTAAAACTTATCTGTTTCAGAGAAAGGTGGTTATACGCAAGTTTCATGAAGCATAGTCGCATACATACGTTGGTTTCTGTGGATACAGTCGCATATATGTTGGTGTGAAGGAAAAAAAGTGGGCCGGACTTAGGATGAAAGGAATCTGATATGGGTCTGACAGTGATCATCTAGCACGGGTTCAGGGGGAGCATATACTTCTAATAATGCATTGTTGGCAATATCCTAGAAGATCTTGGTACAAATTCACAGTTTTTTTTTATTCAAGTGCAACAGGTTCAGGGGGAGAACATGGTTGTTGGTTTGGATGTTGATTGACAGATGTTGTTGATGATTGTTGTCGATGACTATCATGGTCTTGTTTCAGATATTTATATATGTCATGTATATCTTTTAATGTCAAGGTCATGAAATGACCTATTTTGTTACCCCACTATGCATGGGATGGATCATGTAATTGGTATATCCCACTTGGTTGGGAGATGGATGTATGTATGAGTCACTGGTGATAGGAAGGTAATTTATGATGTATGTATAGATTCATGTTCTTCTTTTAGAACATCTTTTTGCAGTCCTTGGTTATCTTCAGGGGGAGCATGGAGCTCAATCAACACACTTCAGCATATCAGAGAAATCAGCATGAACTCAGGTGGATCATAACCCTTTGCCCTTGATGACAAAGGGGGAGAGTGACTTGGGGTTTCCATCAAGTCCAAAGGGGGAGACTGTTGGCATTATGACACAGATTTGGCACTATCGCACAGGTGTTGTCCTTGATGGAAACTCACTCAGATGATAGATCACAGTTCAGACTCACAGAATGAAGAAAGAGAGATATACACAAGTTCCCCATTGACCAAGCCGCGTGTACACGCGGGTTAGCAGACCAAAAGGCACGTACAACGTACACACGCACTTTCACAGAAGGAAAGGCGCGTACATGGTGGAAAACTAAGTTTTGGTCTGTGGTATTTGCTCCAAGGTATTTTGATCCATGGTATTGGTCCAAGGTATCTGGTTCGAAGTGTTGACCCCAGATATTTGGTCCAAGGTATTGGTCCTAAGTGGTTTTAGTCCATGGTATTGAGTAAGGCCTAAGACTATAAAAGGAGGAGAAGATCATTAGGAAAATGTACTCAAGAATTGAATATCTAATGAAGAGCAAGATCTGGTATACAGGTTATTGGGTTATGGTGCATAGCTAGATCTGAACCAAGGATGAACCTTAGTGCTTGATGAAGGATAAGATCTAATGATGGGTCAAGATCTTAAGGCTTGAAGTGAAGTATCTTTATATGGTTTGATTATTTATCTGAATAACTGGCGCATGTTGTAGTTTGTAAATTTGATGATCTGGGTATAACTGAAGTCTGGAATTGTTGTATAGTCTAAATCATCATTTACAGATCTGTACACAGGTTCAATTTAGAAAATGTGCGTATACACGCTGGTTCTGCATATCAAAACAGTGTATACATCTTAAATTTGATCTACATATCTGTACGTAGGTTCGCCTTGAGAAAAGTGCGTATACACGTAGGTTCGACACATGGAAGTAGCATATACCTCATAAAATATGTTTTAAGCTGCTTTTGTTTACTGTTGCAGTGTTCTGGGTTCTGGCTTGGGTTTTGGTTACTGTATTCTGGTTACAGCATTCTGAAAAGTGATTGATTGATTCAGTTGTGATTGGTGCACAGGAGATTGGTTGATGCAGATATCCTTGATGTTTGAATGATGTTATTGTTGGATCTAGTCTGAAAATTTATGAAACGTGGTCCCTGGAAGAAAAGAGAAGGTTGTAGCCTTCTGTAGGCCGGCACCTATGTACTAGTAAACATATCAGCTAGTAAAAGAGTTAGTGGGTTGTAGCTCCCTTTCAGGAGAAGCTGGAGAACGAGAGAAGGTTGTAGCCTTCTGCAAGTAGAAGCCTATGTAGTGGTATAAGTCTACACCAGTACAAAATTGTAAAAAGAAGTTTCTAATTTAAAAGAAGATATTGTAGCAGGTGGTTTTCACCCACATTGGGTTTCCACCTTATATCTTGTGTTCTTGTGTGTGATTGTTTGTTCTATTTTTACTGCACCTGGTCACTGTTTATATGGTTCTGATGCACTGATTAAAGATCAACATATGATGAATTAACTAAATCATAAGTTTGCAGGATATACGCTAGTTGCTTTAAACACAGTTGCATATACCCGCGAGTTCCATTAACTGAAGTAGCGTATATAAATCTGATTATGGAGATGAAAAATTATTGACTTGCTAATACTGATTCACCCCCCCCCCCCACCTCAATATTATTTCAAACAATAACATTTGGAAATTTTGTTGTAATCATGATTATGTTATATGTATACATGTAGGCGTGTATGTATGTCATGTCTGACAGGGTGATCATGAATCATGGTTATTTTATGTTAATGTTTATATGTACATATATATGTATGTATGTATGACATTTACTGATGAAATCATTATTATTTTAGATGTATGTATGTGTACATGTATCTATGTCACTGTCTGACAGGGTCATCAGGAATCATTCTTGTGGAGGAATGATTTCTTACACAGGAAAATGACATGAAGAGGTTCCTGGTCTATGAGGAATCAAGTGGAAGAGTAGTCATGACATATATGAGGTTAGTATCATGTGAATATGAATTTATATTGTATGCTTGTATTATGCCTATGCTTATGTTACAGACAGGTTATACCGAGGGATACATCAATAAAGTGAAACAAGTGTGGTCTGCGACATGCTGGGACAAGCATGGATAAGACACTAGAAGCAAGATTTCTTGGTAAAGAGTCAGTGTCGTTTTGGATGTGTGGTACGACTGTTATGCATATGCCATATATGTTGCACTTATTGCAGCTGTGATGTTGTGTGCATGTGGTGTGGTGTATATTTAGTGTGTGTACATGTTGATTATGTAATGTTATATACATGGTGTAGTACAGATAGTGTTGTATGAATGTTGCATAATCAGTGCTGGGTATAGATGGTGCTATGTACATGTTGGATATACGGTATTGTGTACATATTGTACTGTGTGCATGATGGATATGTGGTGTTGTGTGCATATGGTGTTGTGCACATGTTGGATATGCAGTGCTATGTATTGATGATTCTATGTACATGTTGGAAATGCAGTGCTATGTACAAGTGATGATGCATGCATGTTGTACATGTGTTGTTTCTTACATGTCATGAGTGTGGTATTGTGTACGCGTTGTATAGTGGTTCAATGTACATATTGCATTGTGTACATGTTGTGCAAGTGGTGTTGTGTACATGTGATGTTGTGCACACGTTGTGCAGGTGGTGCTTGGTACATGTGGTACTAGTGTACGTGTGGGATTGAGTGCATGTCGTACATGATGTGTTGCAGGCATGTGGTACTATGTATGTGCATTGTGTAGTCATGGTATCGTGACATATGCATTCATTGTGTTGCACTCTAGACACGTATTTGTGTTATGTTGTGCATCAAGTGTAGGTGTATATATTGTGTTGTGTTGTACACTGGGTGTGGGTGTATGTGTTGTATGTCAGGTATAGGTGCATGTGTTGCATGGTGTTGTATGGCATGTGTGGTTGTATTTGTGTGATGCACACTATGTGTATGTGCCCCTTGTGGAGAAGAATGCACTGGGTGTGGCAACCAATCTGGTGTGTGTAAAAAAGAACAAAGGAAGAAGTAAGGATCAATGAAGGATAAGTAACGGTATTTTATTTCAGTTTTGACAATGCATATGATTTATGATTCTGGTCTATGATGATTACATGTGATTTATGATTTTGATCTATGATGGTTATGATTTTGAGCTAAACTTATGTGATGTTTTTATACATGATGCTAGTTTGACTTGTCGTGACAAGAAGTAAACAAGATTGCAAGTGTACCTTATTGACAAGCTACCAATGAGGTATGATTTGAAGTCATTTCAATTTATTTCGAATCTAATGGAAGTTATGTACTGGTACAGGAAGCATAGAAATGACTGTCTGGGTGGTTAAAATCAACTGCAATAATCAACAACAACAATGAAAAGAATTGGAATATGCAACAGTATGTTGGTAAAGCACTTCAGGAACAGGGCCATTGTGGGACACTGGTACCCAATTGTGTCCATTGATTTCCAGGAGCATGCTATGACTGGTATGGTGGTTTTGAGGTAGGTATATGCCTTGGTTTTTGTATCCTTAGATGTGAGGAAGCTTAGCCTAGGGATGGACTGTCCGGGATGGGGGTGCCAACGGAACTTGGAAGGTGAGTGACTGCACGAAAGGGTTGATTGGATTGCCTGAGGGACTGTGTAGCAGAGAAGGGAAGGTCGGGGATGGATTTTTTTGGGTCATGAGCATTGCCAGATTGAATCAGATGAAGATTGGGAGTGTGCCATGGAACAATGAACCGTTAACTGTTCACTGAGAGGACAAGTGGCGCAGGATTGCAACGCTAGACATTGGATGCAAATTTAACCGTGGCATTAGAATTTGGACTTCTTGGGAAGGAGGTGAATCCTGATACTACTTTGAGGGTGGAGATGTAAGCCTCTGGATTCCCTTGTTGATTGATATGGGCATTGTATCCTTTATTTGTTATTTTAGTACATGTGCATATGTGTATATGTGGACTGTAAATGCTATAATAAGATGTACTATAAAGCTCCAGTAAACGATATGTTTGTCATGTTTCAGCAGTAGTCATTGTAAATATTACAACGAGCTATGTTGTAAAGCTCCATGGGTAGTATGTTTTGTTTTCAACAGTCATGTTGGTTATAGGTGTCATTCACCGAGAACGGTGTTCCCCCAAGGGGGAGGGTTCTATAAAAACCTTGGTGAGAATTCCATGTAAAAAAATATAAATACCATGGATGATGGGACATGTATTCTAAGCTGAATGTTGGGTAGGAAATCCTAGTGTGTGTTCATTTGGTTGTTTATGGATAAGGAAATTGGAAAAGGAAATGGCTAAGGATTTGGAAAGGCATGAGGCATTTATTGGCATTTTATTTATGAAAATAATGGAAAATAGGAGGAAAGGAGGTGAAAGGTCACAGGTTTCATGTGAGGAGGAAAACGAAGGAAAATAATGGAAAATGAAGAAAATAGAGACCTCATTGATAAAAAGGCTTATGAGGATCTATTGGGAAGGCTTGGTCAGTTTAGTTTTGGACCTCTTTCATTATTCTCTCTCTCTCATACTCTTGGACACTTAGAGTTTTCTTGGAGCACTTTGACATTGGAGTAAGAAAGGAAAAGAAGGCAAGACGAAGCAAAGATCAAGTGGTGATCTGAATGGGAAAATTATTTTTGTTGTGCTAAATTCCAATTCATAATAAAACAAAGTGCTTGAGGATTAGAGGTAACTTGCAAGTTTTACATGATTTTTTGTTATGTGTTTTTAAGTAAATTTCATGAGAAAATTAACATACGTAAAACACTAAACAACAACATAATAGTAATACACTCAGCAATTGATAAAGGAGTTCACCCCTTCTAGGCTACATCTCTTTCATCCAGCTTCCAATGGCTTGACCCAATCTCATTATTCTCAAAATACTTCAGTGATAAAGAGTACATAAGTGTGCTGACAAAAAGAGTGGCTAGTTTCCCCTTCAAGGAAACATTCTTCTGCAAAGAACTCTCACTCTAAACACATGACAACCTACAGTTATTCATGAAACAATCAACAAGCTAAAGGGATCTCAAATCAAGACCCCATACTCCATCTAACAATGAGCATAACAAGTACAACAATTCACTTGAAGTACTAAAAGAGAACTTTCCTCAAAGACATAATGAGAAAAGAGAAATATGAGCTACACCATAGATGTCTCAGCTGCTACAGAAAACATATGAAGGTTGGGAAACCCCTACAAGGTCCTCTCCATTCTCAAAAGCCTTCAAAAATTGATTCAACCTCCTGGTTGATCCTAGCACCCATAGACTTAAACCTGCAAAAAGTCTCTTTAGAAGTGCTCCAATGGCTCTAAAACCTATTCCATTGGCTTCAGAATGCCCAAAAATGCCTAAGTAACCCATTTATGCTCCTCAATTAGATAAAAAATGCCTAAGTTATGGCTTCCCCAAGTTTTGGCACTAATCGCACCACAAACTCCACCAAACCCAACACCGAACCTACAAATCCGCCCCAAATTGTGCTAATGGAGGGACAAAATCACGGAAAATTAGGCGAAATTGTAGGATCGTTAGTTTTCCCACTAACGCCCTCACCGTGATTAAATTAAATGTTAGGGTCCATTCACATGGGCGCGGTTACCTATGGTAGTTAGCGCTGGCATATAGTGCCAGCGGTGATGGTTAGGTGGCGCATTCACATGAGACCACCGGTGGTTAATTGTTGGCAATTCCCCCCCATTAATTCGTGGGTTAAGCCATAAAACTATGTCGGTTACATTATATAACAAGGAACACTAGTATAGCATGATGGTAGAGGCCCGTGTTTGTTGCTCAGAGGTCGTGAGTTCGACTTGGCGCCTCCACTCGGACCTTTAACCCATTTTGGTGGCCCTGGGCTACCACATGGCGGCCCTGGGCTGCCACATGGCGGCCCCGGGCTGCCACATGGTGGCCCCGGGTTGCCACATGGCGGCCCCGGGCTACCACATGGTGGCCCCGGGTTGCCACATGACGGCCCCTAGTTGGGCCACGTGTCAACCTGTGGTTGGCCACCTTCCAACTAATTAAATTCCGCCAAATGCACCCAATGACAAACTACCACTTGGCATCACACAATATGTCGGAGGTAAAATCATATGCATAGTCACCTTGCCATGTCAGATTTCCACGTAGGTAGCTTAGTCAGCCTACCACGTTAGTAGTACGTACTGTTGACTGTGCAATGCTGCTCATATTTTGCAAAATTCGCCTATTTAGGAAAACGAACAAAACTCATTTCTAGGAGCATATGGAGTCTGTTTCTCACAAAACGAGTTGTGTTAGATTCAGAATGACAAGAACTATACGGTCGTTTAGGTTCCACACCAATATGAAAACTTCTAATTTTTAGTAAAGTTTGAGCTATGGATCAAGCACGGAAAGGCAGGATCAAGTAGCTACAACAAACTTCATTGCAGGTAACAACTTGCATGTGTATTTTCTTTGCTAGACTTGGCATGCATGGGATTGCATGTGTTTATTTCTACCATGGCATGGGTTTTCCTAGGTGTGACAATATTTTCAGCCTAGCCTTTCCATTTCCTAATAGCTTTGATGAGATGGGTTCTCTCATTCGATTTATGTGGGATGGTCGGATTGGATTTGAAGCTGAGTGGGGTGGATCTCCGAATTGACAAACGAATGGTGTAGTGGTTTCTGAACCGGACTACAGATGCATGAAACCACTAGCCTAGTAACCCCTAAACCAGACTAAGGGTTGCGGTAAAGCCAGATTGTGTGCCTCAGTGGACCTAGGAATCCTTGATGGTGAATGGTGGGATATACGGTAAAGCCAAGAGGTGGATTTTCTCTCCGTTGGGCCTAGTGATTTCGGGATGGAATGCACAGTAAAACCTGGAGAGTATGTCTTGGTGTAGGGTCTAGTGATCCCTAGATCGGATCATGGATGCACGGTAAAGCCTGAGAGACGAGGAGGAACTCAAATTCCTCATTTTGTAGGTGGAGAACACCGATGGCATCCACATTGATTGGTGTTTTTGATGTGTTCTATGAGTCCCACATTCATGCTTAGAGTATGGCACGGGGGTGATTGGTTGAAGAGAGACTTGGCTCAACCAATATATGGTCGGGTGAAACGTGGTAGTCCCATCTCCGATTGGTTCATTATATTCATTAATGAGAAATTCATTTCCTTGATTTTCATGTGTAAATGTACTGGTGTATATATGGATTTTGATGGCTGATATGTTTATCGTATTTCTCTTCCTATTACGTTGGTTATATGTACACTTTGTGACAGCAACTATGTATGGCTCTCAACATGTTTTTACTTGTATATGAATGGATAATGTGTTTATGACCTAATAGATGAATATGCATCAAATGACATGAGGGAACAATGGTTTATAGTGATTCTCAGATAAGTATGAGATCCCTACACTTAATTCTGTTGTTTACACATGTAGGTTACATGTCGATGATATGTTTGATGAAATTCCTGTCATGGCTAGTAGGGGCCTGGTTAAGGCCTTTTTGAGATTATTGCTTTTGCATCATTGTTTCCCTGTACTTTTATTGATTTAAATCTTTCATTCCATTCTGGATAGTGGCCTGGGCCTAAAAAAGTGGCTTAAATCGTAGGGTCACTGGCACAAAACTGGCAAGTTTGATCCACAGTCACTGGCATGTAGGCCTACGAGAGTGACTTTAGGTCTCTGGTCACTCCCTTGCCCATAGCATGAGAGAGACTATGGCCTCAGAGGTCCAAAGAAACATTGGGACCCAGGGACAGGCTTTCCGAGTGGTTGAATTGTCTTTTGACGGTTCTGCTGATGATGTTGGATGACTGTGTGTGATGTTCTGTCGATTCCACTTCCTTAAGGTCATCTAGGAGGTCGAATCTGCCTCTTGTCTTATGTTTACCCCAGTTGGCATGGTTACGTGGGTGAATGTGGGAGGAGGGTGTTACAATGAAAATCTAGAATGGTTGCATCTGTGGTTTATTATTGAGGCTAAGATATTTACAATTTGAGATTTCTATGATCTATACAAATATAAACCACATGAAATTATTCATTGAGACAACTAATTGTGTTATTCTTTATTGATTGTTCACTTTATCTCTCAAATGATGCAACAATGCATGCCAAAGTGGATGTTAGAGCATAAGCCCTAATGCATGGATATCATGAGAAAAACAACAATATGTTACCTTCTCCATATCTTGCTTGAGAATCCCATAGAGGCATAAAAGGTTTTTCTTCAAGCATCAATGTTGCAAAGGACACCTCTTACTGAGCTTGAACTTGGAATGAGATGCATGTAAAGAGAGCTTTGGGGCATTCTCAAAATATTTGATATATAAAAGTATTTTCACACTAATGTCAATGTTGATAGAAACAACAAGAAAGTGAAAGCATGTGATAGATAAAGATGTATAAACTCAATTAAAGGGGAATGATCAATTTAATAAAAGAATGAGAATTTGATGATATAAAAAATTGAATGAATAAAATCACAATCCTCACATTTGTAATTCTAATTCTAGGTTTTGTTATGCTAACAAGGTCCATTTTATGTAGGTTCCTATCCAAACTTAATCAAGAACATACATGTTAGAGAATTTCATTGAACTTAAGAGATAATTTTTACCCCAAACAAACTCATTAACAATCTTATGTGTGAAACCAAACAAAACTACACATTGTATAACCCATTAGCTAGACCAAATGTGTTCAAGATCAATGGATTGTTGATATAGTTACATTTAAGTATTAACACTGTGTTATGTTTCCATTACATGTTTATTGCAATAATAAGGATGTGATGATCTGCATACTAAGTGGTGGAGAGGCCAATGAATGTGTTCAAATAATAATCAATATTAGATACCCACCTTATAATCCCATCATGACTTATAACACATAGACAAATATATTGTAAATCAACATCTTAGATACATTCAGACAAATAGAATACATGCACTTGAAAAAAAGAGATGATTCCATATATTTGGATTGAATTAATGTCTATTGTTTTCTCTTCGTGATATCCATTGACCCATACAATTATAGTTTATATCACTATAATTTTCAAATGTCATTACAATGAGTTTGTGCACCTTCGTAGACTTCTTTTTTGTTACCATGGTGAATCAATAACTCATTGGAATAATATGGGAAAGGCTCAAGATCAAACCTAGCAACTGCCACTATAACACCAAGAGTATATCCAACAACCCTTAAGTTAGATATACTAGGAATTTATGATTTAGCAAGATCCAAGGCTCCACAAGGGCGGGGGACTCTACTCAATCGTTATCACAATGGGCCAAAGATGCCCCCCAACGGGATTTGAAACTGAATGGATAGTATAACATGCCATTGTGTCAACTACTCAGTCATCCCATGAGGAGACACACCTTCGTAGACTTTAGTAGTCAAATCACTATGCAAAAATGGGTCCCTTGTCCCACAAACAAAGGGGTCTAAACCAATTTTCTGTATGACTTGACCATGACCTTAAAATTAGATTATTATTATTAATTCATATCCTTAACCCATGGCTAATTATTTTGTTTTTTTATAGATCTAAGAGTGGAGGCGAAGTTAATAAAAGAAATTGAATTAGGAAGAGTGTGAGATTTGAATGCATTAAGCATGAACAATAAATGTAATGTCAATTCTCATATCAACAAGGATCATTAGTGCTCTTAGAACATCAATTTCATTATATATTAAGTGACACTTGAAATGGTTTAATGTTATAATATGATTACTTGAGCAATACTTTATAAGGTGGATTTAATATTGTAGAAAGATACATCCTATTATAAAATACAAGAGAACCAACGAAAATGTAAATAATTTTAATTATTAAATGTTGGATAAAAAACAAATATTGAACATTGGTCATGATTCATGAAGCACATCTGTGCTAAATAGATGTTGTGATGTTATATTATCCAAAAGTTTTGACTTAGTCAAATTACATAAAAATAAAATAAATAAAAATAATATTTATAACTAGTAACTATTAATAATTAAACCAAGAGAAATAAAATTTCTCAATCCAGTGAATCCAAAAGGTGCAAGATGTTAACTTGATAGGTCCTCCCCACTAAAGCCATTTTTGCAATTTATTAGTTGACCATTGTGTTTGCATTCATACAAAAATTTCATAGCTATCAAACATCCACCAAAAAGGTACCCTTTATAAATAGTTCCAAAGCCTCTTTGCCAACTTTTGTTTGCTAGATTGTTTGTGTAAGCTCTTATTTGACTTTAAGAATGTGTGGTAGACTCTTGTGGGCGATCAGAATGACTTCATAGCCCCATAAAACCACGAATATCTTGTTACAGCTTCATGTTTGGAATGGGTCCCCTAGGGTCAATGTTGGGGTTAAAAGCCCAAGTTTTGGGGCTAAAGGCCCAAGTTTTGTATAAAGAATGTAAAGTCTCCACATTTTGTGGTCACGGAGCGTGAAGATGTAAACAGTCAAAAAGGGTTTCCGCCCTTAGTTTAGATAGCTTGTGTCAGCTTGATGAGATCCACCCTTGGTCTGCGGGCCATGGGAATGTATAAAAAGGGAGTCTTAAAAGAGTCTAAGGAAATTTTTAGTAGAGTTATAAGTAATTTTTTGGGCAATTGAGAGCTAAGAGCGAAGAGTCTTAGCGTAGGAAGAGGCTCTGCAGCTGAGTGCACAGAGGCCTAGGGTAGAAGTCTGCAACTGAGTGCGCGAACCCCTGCAACTGTGTGTGCAGGGAAGTTAGAGTCTATACTGGAGATCTGAACCATCAATAAAGAGAATTATTTTGAAGATATTTGTGTATGACCTATTTTACTTCTGTTATGAATGTTTGTAGTTATGTTATATTGAATACTGGGTTTATGATTTAATGCTATATTGATGCGCGAATCTACATGTTTTACTTTGTCATATGAACGCAAGTAAGAATATTTGTTTATGCAAAGATAATCATAATGCATGTTGAAGTTAACCAATACTTAAGCTAATCTGGGTAGACACAGAAGTAAGAGTAATTACAGAGGCGTGTAAGCATCTCAATTGACTATTTAGGGTCAACAAAGGATGGTCGGAGACCCTCGCGAAGGTTTCAAAGCCGAATAAGAGAAGTAATTTGATAAGCCCTAAAGGGCTTATAGATCTACGCGAAGGAAGGGTTAGGGTATAAAACAACATCACAACCATCTCAGGGTGCGGAAACTTGGTTCCTACATCCCCCCATACTACTACGGGTGAGACTTCAGTTCGCGCTCCACGGATTGATGCCAAAAGGGCTAGTAGTGTAGGGATTTGCTTGGCTAATTAATGTTGAACCTAGGTCAGGGCCCATCAATCCAAAAAATGTTTCTGTAGTCAGGATTGGGATCTGCACAATGAGATGTATGATGTTGCATAATTGGAATCCAACTAGGAAAGAGATCGAAGAATGGTTGGATGGAAAGATCCACGAATTTGTGGCGCAAGAGAACAAGAATTCACAATTGATGAAAAAACATTGGTTGGATAGATACTTGTACACATAAGTACACGAGATCTTCTTATGTTCCTTCCTGATCGAGTTGTACGAGTGGATTGCGAAATTAGTAGACAGTCAAGGAAGGTGGAGGCTTGACGGTCCAATAGTCTGGACCCCGAAGTTGGTGCAACGATTAGAAGCCTCCAAGGATAAGATTGTGCACGTTGTCGATCATGGGCTCGATCGTATCATAGGAGGGTTCGTGACAGAGTTCGCGGTCAATACCTCAGTTAGTTACAACGAAGTAGAGTGCCGCTTCTTCAAGGGGCCGCGAGGTAAGTATTTAAAATCGTTAAATACTTGGATTAAGATGCTCTTGTGTGAAAAGTGGGTTATGCAGCTACCTTAATGTTTGGGGCTAGATGGAATGGAAGGACATTTAGGAACAAGGGAAGAACATGCCCTGAATATAGCTTGCTAATTGAACCCCCTCTGAGTGACGATGAGGAAGCAACACAAGCATCTCCGTAGAGTGCTATTTAGTTGATAAAGCAAGGGTTCCTGCGAATACCCCATCCACCCACACCGCCTCCATCTTCAGCCTCGCCACATACGCCTTCGCCTATGCCACCGCCACCTCCGCCACCATTCAATATGGCTAACTCTGTAAAGCTACCTGTGTTGAAGGGCATAGGAAATGAAGATCTGGACTAGTTTTGGTTCGTCACGAAGGCTGTATGGGAAGCTCAGGGTATTACGGATGATCAAATGAAGAAATATACGTTTGTCAGTGCTTTGCAGGATTGTGCGCTAACGTGGCACATTAAGTATTGCATTGATAAACCAATGTCGTGTTGGCAGATATCCAGACTGCGTTGAATAAGGAATTTAGTAGACCTAAGTTTGAAGCACAATTAATTGTGGGATTCAAAGAGATCATGATGAAGCCTGGTGAGACACCCTGGGATCTGGATCAGAGATTAAAGTGTACGATCTCCAAGGCTAACATGAATCTGACTAATGGGCAGCACCGCGAATGGTTTGTGGCTTCGCTCCTACTTCATGTAAGGGTTGTCCTATCACAACAGAATATTGGGACCCAGGCAGAAGCTCTAGAAATTGAGATGAGGTTGCATGAGACACCGATGCAAGATGCTAATTTGGGGGTTCAACATATTCATGCACAGTTGCAGAATCTTTGCCTAGAAATGCAGAGTCTGAAGAAAGATAAAAAAACTTGACCCGAGGTGCGCAAAGAAGTTTGGTGCCTAAAGTGTAAAAGATAGGGGCACGACAAAGATCATTGTCCGGTTTTCACAAATTATGTTGCAGCAGGGGGACCAATGCCTCTGAATCCGGAAGCCACAGTAGGTCCAAGTATAGGGCTCACGCTATGGTGCACTATCTGTCAAGTAGCCAGAAAGCATGCGATAGACAATTGTTGTTTGCTGCAAAAATTTGTATAAATACCGCAACAACTCTTCTGCAACTTCTATCAATCAATGGGTCATGATGAGCACAATTGCCATAGTTATGAATTAATGATGGATAGAACACCTGCATACAGGGTGCAGGCAGAAACCCGACCTCTGGACCAAGGCGCTGGAGGAGCGCAAGGTGAGTATCAGGGGCACAGATGAGACCGAGGTGGAGGAGGACCTAGTAGAGGTCGAGGGCAGGTCATTTGTTACAATTGTGGGGGGACAGGACACTACACGCGAGACTGCCCAAATCCGATGCGACTGTCATGCCGTTATTGTACTCAGTTTGACCATGCGATGGAGGATTGCCCTATATTGTTAGCTAAGATATGCGAGAAAGGGGCGTAACCTCAACAGCTGACTCAAAACCTATAGAAGATCCTAAGGTAAATATTGTGATGTGGAGTGGAGTGACACCTGGTGAATATAAGGGGAAGCAGCCCGAAGAAGGTGAGTGGGTCCGCGAAGTGCCAAAAAAGGAGACCAGGTTTGATCTAGAATGTGTGAAAGAAACGTTTATGGAAGCAAAGAAAAGATTCGCTGAGGCCTCTACCTCAGAGAGTCAGGAGAAGCCGGCTGAAGAAATGGACCCGTACATGATTACCACGTTCTTGGAGACATGCATGAAACTGCTACGTGATAGTAAGGCTATGGAGGGACTGCAGGAACTGATCAATAGGTGTGTTGGGAAGGAAAATGCTATTGATGGACTGTGTGTAGTCAGAAACATTGGCAGGCATAAGACGAGAACGGGGCGTGAGATGAGGCTTACTATACATATAGGATAATATGAGATGGATCAAGTTATCTTAGATTTGGGGTCAGACGTGAATGTTTTGCCGAAACAAGCATGGGAGAGAATGGGGAGACCTGCACTACAGTGGTCTCCAATTCAGTTAAGGATGGTGAATCAGCAGAAAATCATCCCAATGGGGAGGTTGCAAGGGGTAACGATTGATATTGAAGGCGTAAGCGCACTAGTTAATTTTGAAGTGATAGAGATTGTGGATGACAGCAACCCCTAACCCGGCCTCCTTGGGATCGACTGGGCCACTGACATGAATGGGGTAATTAATCTGAAGAAGTGGAAGATGATATTTGAGAAGAAATTGCTCCGCGTAGTGTTGCCACTGGACCCTGCAGAAGGACCGCATTACACTAAACCGGTCCGCGATTATGAAAGTGATGACAATTTGGACCAGATTTACAAGATAATGACACAAGATCAGGACTAGGTGAATCTGATCGCAAACGGACGTATTGCATGGGACCGCGAAAGTTCCCACACATCAGATTCGGATGAAGAACTAGAGCACTGGTAGAATCGACTGCATGAAGTGTCTATGCTGCACTATAATATGATGACCAAGTCATTGCATTGTGTATCATCAGAGGTAATAAATCCGCCTTACTATTATGGTTTAACCGATGTTGATGACTTTTTGGATGCATTTGGAGGGAAGTGACAGATAAACATCACTTCTAGGCCCTGGACTGGGTGCTGCGCACTACGCCTACGAGATGGTGGGGCACCCATAAAGACACTTTTGATGATTGGCGCATATACCAAAAAAATGATGAGAGTGCGGTTTGGTCACCCACAAGTGCGGCTAACAGAAATGTATGATGGGAGGAATGATCCGTGTGACCATTTGGCCAAATGGACTGAAGTGTATGGAGCGAAGCCTTAGCTAGAGTGGGTCCATTTGTTTTGTCATACCTTGGATGTTGTACCGATGAATTGGTACTTGGAAATAGAGCTCCGCCATGGCACTGAAGAATGGGATGTTTTGCGCTAAGGATTTTTTATGACGTTCAGCTTTCAGGATGGATTTGAATGTATCGACAAAGTGTTGCAGCAGGTTAAGGCAGCGATCTTCATGATACCGCAAGATCCTTTAGATTTGATTCAACCTGATTGGACTACCCAGCTGAGCCACGTGCTGGAGTGCTACAATGTAACAACAAAAGAAGAAGATGAAGACCCGAGGAAGATTAATATTCCAGATATTGAAGATCACCGCGAAGTCGAAGGACCACAACTAGAGAACCCAAACATAACTGAGCCACTCAAAACTGACAGGTGAATATTGGCACAAAGGTAGAGCCGAAGTTTGCAAATATTGGGGACTAATGGGATGACGCGACAGTAGATAAGGTCGTTGAATTACTCCACAAATATCAGGATCTGTTCCTCACGAAGCTTTCAGATCTAAAAGGGATAATAGGAGACTTGGGTGTCATGAAGATCACTCTAAAACCAGATGCGAAGCTAGTTAAGCAAAGACCTTATCGCCTCAATCTGAAGTATAAAGAAAGGGTCCACTTAGAGTTGGATAAAATGCTTGCAGCAAGCATCATTGAACCAGTCGAGGAGTCTAACTGGGTAAGCCCAATGGTAGTTCAGGACATGAAACAGAAGGATGAGATACGAATATGCGTAGATGACCGGAAGTTAAATGACGCCTGTGTGCATGATCCCTTCCCAACTTCGTTCATCGATGAGGTGCTGGATAATGTTGGCAGCCAGGAAGCATATTCGTTTACTGATGGGTTCTCAGGGTACCATCAGATCAAGATCGCACCGGAGGATAGAAATAAGATGACCTTCGCAACTGAATGGGGGTGCTTCCAGTATACTGTGATGCCCTTTAGGCTGAAGAACGCGCTGACAATCTTCTCACGCGTAATCATCGAAGTGTTCAAAGATTTCATTCACAAATTTCTGGAGGTATACTTTGACGATTGGACAATGTTTGGACTAGTAAAGCGCCACGTAACAAGTCTGCACTTGATGCTAGATACATGCCGTAGGTACCATATTACACTGAATCTAAAGAAATTTTGTTCTGCATCCCTTTTAGGATCTTACTGGGTCACGTGGTATGCAGACAAGGCTTGATGGTAGACCCGACGAAGATCGTTGTTAAAATCGATTTCGAGGCACCAAGAAGTGTGAAACAGTTGCGCGCAATATTGGGGCATACATGGTACTATAGAAAGTTCATCAAAAGCTATGCCCAGATCACCACACCAATGGAGAAACTGTTAAAAAAGGATGCTACATTTTGCTAGAATGAGGAATGTTAGAAGAGCTTGGATGTACTCAAAGAGAAAATGGTCACCGCGTTGATCCTAGTCTTCCCAAATTGGAAGAGGAAATTTCATGTGCATGTGGATGTGTCATGTATTGCGCTAGGAGCAAGTGCTAACATAGGCTGGTGAGGGAGAATTGGATCATCCCATAGAATTCGCAAGTAGGAAGCTATCTAAAGTTGAGAAGAATTATTCAATGACAGAGCGCGAAGGTTTGGCCATGGTATACGCGCTCCAGAAGTTTAGGCACTACTTGTTAGGCGGACACTTTAAGATGTATACATACCATTCTGCATTGAAGTACTTGGTGAACAAGCCTGTGTTGGGGGGGGATATGTAGATGACTGTTGTTGTTTCAAGAATATGATTTTGAAGTTATTTTGAAACCAAGACGATTGAATGTTGGGCTAGATCATCTATCGCGCATTAAAACAGGAGAGGGGCCTACTAATTTGGAGGAAGGATTACCTGATGCGCAACTCTCTACGGTGCACATCGCGAACAGTCACTTTGAAGATATTATACACTACCTGATGATGGGAACAACTCTAGAAGGATATACTAGCCATCAAAAGAAGGAATTGGTGGTGCATGTGACAGACTTTTCTGTCATTGCAGGACACTTGTATAAAATGGGATCATATGAAATACTGCGATGTTATGTCCTATAATTTGAACGAAACAACATCCTCGTTGAGCCTCATGGAGGAGCCACAAGAGGAAATTATGCGGTCAAGGAAACAATGCAGAAGATTCTACATGCTGAGTTGTGGTGGCCGACACTGCATAGGGATTCAAAAGCATATTGTAGGGCATGTGATGCATGCCAAAGGTCTGGCAAACCATCGTGAAGGGATGAGTTGCCGCTGAATCTGTAGATATTGTTACAACCTTTAAAGAATTGGGCGATTGACTTTGTGGGACCAATTCAACCTCTAGGAAAGAAGACGGATGCGCGGTACATCATTACCGCGACTGAGTATTTAAACAGATGGGTGGAGGCGCAGCCTATGAAGGACTGTATAAGAACGACAACAACAAAATTCATCTTTGAGTACGTGTTGACAAGATTTGGTTGTCCAAAAATTTTAATGAGCAATCGTGGTACGCATTTTCTTAATGAGACGATTAGCGCGATGAAGGAGGAATTTCATGTTTACCATCAAAAGAGCACACCATATCACCCGCAGGCTAATGGAATGGTAGAAGCGTTTGATAAGATATTGGAAAACGCACTGATGAAGGTTTGAAATACACAAAGAAATGACTCGGATGTGCGCGTGCCCGTAGTGCTATGGGCTTATAGAACAACTTGTAAGAACCTGACTGGACAAACGCTTTTCAAGCTGGTTTATGGCATTGAAGTTATGATGCCAATGGAATGCATTGCACCTAGTTTGTGCATAGTGGTGTTCACAGGAATGGTTGATCGTGAAGCCATGGAAGAAAGGCTTGCACAGCTGGCAGAACTGGAAGTAGAAAGGTTTTTGGCTGGATTACATCAGCAAGTTCAAAAGGAACGCGAAAAGGCATGGCACGATCGGCACATCAAACTGCGCACCTTCAAGGTAAATGAGTTAGTGTTTTTATATGACAAGAAGTTTGATAAATTTCTAGGAAAACTTAGGATGCATTGGTTGGGGCCCTATGTCATCAAGGAGATTACCGATGGTGGAGCAGTTCAGTTGGTAAAGTTGAATGGAGAGCCATTCCCAGGAAGGGTGAATGGTAACCGGTTGAAGCCATACACCGGGGATCCGACCCGATGACCACATAGTGGAAGCACAGTCTTAGCACTCCAGGTAGCTGAAAGGAGGCGCAGGGCTATAAACTACACTGCCCGGGTTGTAGAATTGGGTGATTGGGGTACTGCACAGAATGGAGGATTGTCACAATGTCAGCAAAAGCGCGGGGGGAGCTGCGCTATTGAAGGAGAGACTATGCAAGGCAGTCAGAAAGTGACCGTTATGGTCATTGTTCATGACTTGACAGTGGGAAAATGACTAAATGGAGCAGGGGGCAGTAATTAAGTTGGAATTTAAGATCAAGATCTTTGAAAACCTACCACCACTATAGCATTTATGAACTGATTTTGGGGGGAATGGTCATATTCAAATTCGAAATTGCCTATAAATTACAAATGGCCGACCAACGAAAAACACTTGGAATTTTGAGAATTGAGGTGTTGAGCTATTAGGTGCACAGTGAAACTTGATTATTTCAAGGCTTTGGTAGCAAGTTCAGTGTTTGGGAAATTGCCGAAAGAAACTTAGGAGCTGTTAATTGGCATTATATTGGCACCCGTGGAGACTACAAGTGTTGAAGAAGCAATGACAGCTGAAGGAGCTACCCTGGAGGTAGTGAGTGTAGAGGTGCATGCAGAAGTACCCAAATCGCCAAGGTCCCCCAAGCCGAGGCCTATGCTGCCCAAAGAAGGACCCAAGATGAAGAAGGATAAGCAAAAAGCAACACAGCTAGTGCGTGAGTCACTGAGGAAACACCAGAAGAAAGAAAAGGATACTGCACAGGAGAAGGCCAAGGTAGTAGACCTGGACTTGATGAGGACATCGAGGATGTCGGTGTGGGCATAGAAGATGTTGACATGGGGACATAAGACATTGACACTGAGGGGGCAGACCCTATCTCCAAACTGCCACCATATATCCCTCCACGCCAAGGCAAGGCGAAGGTACCAAAGGACATTGACGAGAACAAAATCACACTTTTCACCCCATTGCTACAAAATCACATTTGAAAGATCGCGCTTGGCACGTATCCCCCTTTTGAAGCTAGAGGACTAGGATATAGCATATACAAAGCATTTTCCCCACTTGGCGACTGATACATTCATGCACTGTGTCTTCTATAAAGACTCTAGTGTGACGGTGCTAGGGCCAAGAAAGTGGATAAAAGGGGTGGAGAAGGCAGTATTGTTGAACCTTCTCTAGGTGTCGCATTACAACCGCGCACCCATAACTTTGATAGTGATCAAGCAACTATTATGCTTGGTGCACGATGGGTGCCTTTGGTTAGGAGATCTGATCCCAATCACTGACATGTTGATCCACAAGATCACCTTACCGCACTCAGACTTGAATATGTCCATGGCATTTGGTGGAAAGTCAGGTGAGGGTGACCTTGTTGAACGAATGAAGGACAAGTTCAAGCTTTCCATGAAGCCGTGCGGCTACTCCATCTCTAGCATAACCGATCTCGTGGTTAAAGTAGCCACTTAGATTTTGGCGGGGAAGATTATGATGAAGTGTCGCATAGATGAAGTACCGACACCGGTGGTTTCTTTAGCAACCCAGTGCTCGGAGGGTGTACAATTTAACTAGGCGCATTACCTCTATAGCGATTTCCTTGCGAACTGCAGAGAAGCACAAGATCAAAGCAAGACTTTCCACTACGTATGACTACTGCTATCAATTGTACTAGTTGCTTGGGACTTACCAGAGGATAGTCAATTTCCTCCAATTGCACTAGATATGCCAGAAGTAGAGAAGTTCGCTTTGCTCTAGGCCACAAAGGACCCCCAAAGGATCAAGGACAACAAGATATTCTGGATTCTCATGGAATCAAGCATCCACGCCACCATCAACCGCAAGTCGCAGCTCTCACAGACTATCTTTGAGCAGTTGTCCAAGTATGTGGAGTTTAAGGCAAACTTCCACTGTGTGTCCATCAGAGCGCGAAAGGACCCCACACAAAAATGGTATGATCTTCCATACCTGGCGACGGATGATGCAATCGTCATGGTTCTGGAGAGTTGGCCTATAGAGTGGCGCAAGGCCTTAGACTTATCAGTTGGGACTAGTAAGTTTGCCGTGAAGTAGAAGAAGGAAGAGGCCAGGTTAAAGATGGAGCAATTGGCAAAAAACCGAAGGAAGGAAGTTGAGGACAAAGCCAAAGTAGAGTGCGCAGCCAAAACATAGGCAGAAGGGGAGGAGGAAGAGGACGATCGTGACTCTGATAGGAGTTAGAAATCGCCTTCTCCACAGCTAGACAAGGAGGAGCAGCGCTCAGAGCAGGGAGGAGCGGACCTGGCGACTACTCCATTCCAGGTTAAGCGCACACGAGAGCAAGAGAAGGTAGGGCCGTAGAAGAATTCCAAGGCCATTGAATCGTCCCTGGACCCAATCACCTTAACAAAGGGTGATTTGAATGATATCGGTGATGTAGTGAGGGATGTGACGTGGAACTGCTGCAACAGTTCAAGCAGCAACAAAAACAAGCCTTGGTCACCATTCAAACGGGTCTACACAAGCTGAAAATCTATGCTACTCAGGTGCAGACCACTATAGGGCAGGGCAACGTGACATCGAGCAGTTTTGCGCTGAGAACCTCAGACGCAGCAGAGACGGTTCGTACAATGGATTCGTGGGCTGTCGCACTATCGGATTTATCATTGGCCACAGAAGAAAAGGCTGACAGGGCCACTGTCAACCCCATCAAGCAAGTCGGGCTAAACTTGGTTGTGTTTCCAAGTGAAGCTCTTCACACCCTACTGGATGGTGTGATCGCGGAACTATGGGCTTGGGAACAATGTGCCTTGAACGTTATCAGTGAGCAGAAGGTGAACAATGCACAAATGTTCGTTGAAAAATCGTCCACAATTGATCTTCTTAGGAAGATCACAGAAAAGAATGAGCGCACAACCGTTGTGGTGGTTGAGGCATGCCGGACTGTTCTAGAGATGAACATCCTCGAAGATGCGCCAGTTGACACAAGGATCCGGAAGCTTTTTGCAGGTGTGCGTGAGGCACGAACAGAGCTAGCTAAGGTTTAGTTTGAACTAAACCTTAAGATCACAGAACTTGAGTTAAGGGCCCAACCTTCAACTCCACCAGAAGTCAGAGAGCAGCGCGCAATCTCTGTAAAAGATGTCGTTGCAGCTATTGACACCACTTTGAAGGATTGCACTGTGCTCTTCGAGTAGGCACTTGAAGTAGTGACCAATCTGCAGGAAGATCCCAACATGCAAAGACTAGAAACTTAGGCATGAGAGCTGCAACAGAAGTACGATGAGGTTAAAGCGACGACGCTCACCATCACCATCATGCAGAGGTTGGAACAACTGCAGGAAGCAAAGGCCTTAAAGGAACGGGTGGATGCAACTCAGCACAAGGAGGTAGTACTGAAGGCCAGATTGGGGCCTTGGCCGGAGGAAGCCTATGTACTCACTACCTCCATTGAGGGGAAATTTTCCCGTCTGCAGGCGACATAATAGAAAATACAGGTAGATAGTGTAGAACCAGTGACGGAGCAACTGGTCGAGCAGGTTAAGCAGGCGGCGACGTAGTGTACCACCGAGGTTGAAGTCGTCTAGGTGGAGTTGGGAGGTCTTCACGACAAGATCTATGCACCAGCCGAGTGACTTGGGGCGAGTCACCAGATTTGTGTTGGGGGCTTGTTGGGAACGAGTCCCCTAGGGTCAATTTTGGGGTTAAAAGCCCAAGTTTTGGGGCTAAAGGCCCAAGTTTTGTATAAATAATGTAAAGTCTCCGCATTTTGTGGTTGCGGAGTGCAAAGATGTAAACAATAAAAAAGGGTTTCCGCCCTTAGTTTAGATAGCTTGTGTCAGCTTGATGAGATTCGCCCTTGGTCTACGGGCCATGGGAATGTATAAAAAGGGAGTCCTAGAAGAGTCTAAGGCAGTTTTTAGTAGAGTTCTAAGTAATTTTTTGGGCAAATGAGAGCTAAGAGCGAAGAGTATTAGTGTAGGAAGAGGCTCTACAGCTGAGTGCGCAGAGGCTTAGGGTAGAAGTCTGCAGCTGAGTGCGCGGACCCTTGTAGTTGTGTACGTAGGGAAGTTAGAGTCTGTACTAGAGGTCTAAATCATCAATAAAGAGAATTATTCTGAAGATATCTGTGTATGAGCTATTTTACTTATGTTATGGATGTTTGCGGTTATGTTATGGATGTTTGCGGTTATGTTATGTTGAATATTGGGTTTATGATTTAATGCTATATTGATGCACGAATCTATATGTTTTACTTTGTCATATGAACACAAATAAGAATATCCGTTTACACAAAGATAATCACAATGCATGTTGAAGTTAACCAATACTTAAGCTAATCTGGGTAGACACAGAAGTAAGGGTAATTACAGAGGTGTGTAAGCATCAGAATTGACTATTTAGGGTTCGTGAAGGACAATCAGAGACTTTCGCGAAGGTTTCAAAGCTGAATAAGGGAAGTACTTTGATAAGCCCTAAAGGGCTTATAGGTCTGTGCGAAGGAAGGTTTAGGGTATAAAACGACATCACAACTATCTTAGGGTGCGAAAACTTGGTTTCTGCATCCCCCCATACTACTTCGTGTGAGACTTAAGTCTGTGCTTTGCGGATTGATGCCGAAAGGGTCAATAGTGTAGCGATTTGCTTGGCTAATTAACATTGAACCTGGGTCAGGGCCCATCAAGCCAACACTTCAATCCCGCACATGTAGGTTCTCTCTATTCCCAATTTATAGGTGGTTATATATGTATGAGAGATTCCTATGTCCTAGTTATGGTTGACAGAAGTTCAACATCTAAATATGGGACATGACACTTGTTCTTGTTTATATAATCAACTAATAGATTTGTTTTGATTAGTTTTTCTATATATTTTGTTTGTATATAATATTTTTCTTAATTGGATGAATGTGCCATTTCTCAAGATCAAACCTAGCAACTGCCACTATAACACCAAGAGTATATCCAACAACCCGTAAGTTAGATATACTAGGAATTTATGACTTAGCAAGATCAAAGACTCCACAAGGTTGGGGGACTCTACTCGAGTGTTATCACAATGGACCAAAGATGTCCCCTAGTGGGATTTGAAACCGAATGGATGGTATAACATCCCATTGTGTCAACTACTCAGTCGTCCCATGAGGAGACACACCTTCGTAGACTTTAGCAGTGAAATCACTATGCAGAAATGGGTCCCTTGTCCCACAAACAAAGGGGTCTAAACCAATTTGGTGTATGACTTGACCATGACCTTAAAATTAGATTATTATTGTTAATTCATATCCTTAACCTATGACTAATTATTTTGTTGTTTTATAGAGCTAAGAGTGGAGGCGAAGTTAATAAAAGAAATTGAATTAGGAAGAGAGTGAGATTTGAATGCATTAAGCATGAATAATAAATGTAATGCCAATTCTCATATCAACAAGGATCATTAGTGCTCATAGAACATTAATTTCATTATGTATTCAAAAAGACGAGGTGTCCAAACTTCTCTAGGAAGCTTCATTAAGTGACACTTGAAATGATAGATACATTAAGGTTATAATATGATTACTTGAGCAATACTTAAATACAAGAGAACCAACGGAAATATAAATAATTTTAATTATTAAATGTCAAATAAAAAACAAACATTGGTCATGATTAATGAACCACATCCATCCTCATTGTGCTAAAGAGATGTTGTAATGTTATATTATCAAGAAGTTTTGACTTAGTCAAATTAAAAAAATAAAAAAAAAAATAATAATAATAATAATAATTATAATTAATAATTAAATCAAATTTTTTTCCAAAATGCAAACTTTTTTCTCAAGTTTTGCACTAAAACAAATTTGCATTGAGATCCATGATCTCTCTTTTAACATTTGATAAAATTTGGAATTAAAATGGATGATTCGTGACTTTCCATCTCTATGATCAATTTAACCTAACCCAAGTTGTTTTATTATTATTATTATTATTAAAGACCAAATTCACATATAAAACCTCTTATTTATAAAACAAGAAATTATCTTCCTTGAAAAATTCAATAAATGTAGTCAACACGTCCTTAAACTTCCGATCCAATGACGAGGTCAACACGTCCTTAAACAAACAGGTTGCATGGACCATGGGTACCTGATACACTTACCAAAAAGGGAAGGTTTTCTATTTTTTAAATTTAAAATTAATAGAAATTTCCAACACAGCTGTAGATTTTTCGGCATGTTTTCTGCCTAACCTTTTTAAAGTCAGGAGCGATGGTTGGCCTTGGCAGTGACGGTCGACTTAGGTGGTGATTGTCGGCGTCAACGTCTTCCTTGACGTCACATCTAATAGCTTGTGATATCATCAGAAATTACTGCAGGGAAGTTAGGAGACAATGGATTCTGGAATGTAACTATTTCCGAATCCCCACGTGTCAATCGAGAACCATGACAAGTTGGATAGTTGGCATTACAGTGGGCCAATAGGCTTACTCCTATGACGCGAAGGATTCTTTAAGCTAACCTCAACCAAACCCAAGCGAGGGATTGGAGGCAACCCCACGGTAAGAAACTTTGTATATAACGAATGTAAATCGTAATCGATCATATCACAGCATAGATTAAGATCGTTGTCCGGAAAATATCTTTTCATCGCCCTCGGTTCGCTGGTTGTCAATTTTCAGTTCAAGGTACCCATTATAATTGCTGCTTCTCTGTGTCTTTTTATATAAACACAATTGTTTGCTTTGCTTTATGTAGGTTTTTTGTTGAAGGAAGAAAACCTATCAAGGTTAGGCATCAGGAATTGTTTGGGCTCCTTTACAATCTTTCACATCTTTGATTTTCGTTGTGTGGGGAGGAAGAATAATTCCAATTATTGTGCAGATCTGCAGGAGGAAAATGTTTTGAAATGTATTCTGTAGGTTTTCTTTTGAAAATTAGCTTCTGTTACGTAGATCGTCGTAGCCAATTTTATGTTTTCTTCAATTTATCTCTGACAAAATTGTGTACCCCCTTTACCATGCACCTGCATATTCAAAAAACTGAGAATGTAGGTCCCTGATAAGCGTGCAGCTATATTTGAGCCCTTAACTTCAGCGGTCGGGAATCAAACCAGTGTAAAATTCAGTGAATAATGAAAATGCTGAACGTCTGTACATATCCAAGCGCTTCTAGGTTCCAGATTTAGATATCTGTAGCTCTTTACCCCCTTGGTATGTGTTATTTTAGGAAAGCTATGGTTCGTAAACAAGCCCTAGATTCCTAACCTGCACATTATTTGCTTAGAAATTATAATTGCCCACATTACTCACAAGTATACATTTTGCATCTTAACCTCCCCTGCATTTGTATCCCAGAAGTTTTGGCGATTTTTGGTGAATCCAATTCGGATCCCCAATTCTGTGGTTCCGACCTGTACTGGGTGCAGCGGGGTGCCATCGTAGGGTGCAGACAGGTGATTCTGGTAGCTGTGATTCCATGCACAAGTGAGGCTTCTATATTGTAGTATGCATCTCATAGGCCTGTTCATTACTTGTCTGATGGTCAAAGCTCCGTTAATAATAATACCAGGACTAATGTTACGAATTCTTAAAATGGTCTTTTTATATCACACTGGACTGAATGCAAAGAAACTAGTCACTACGTGCTCCCAATCAAATTCCCTTTCAGAATAAAAAAGCGATTCTAACAAAACTCTAAGAATCAGAATCAGTAATTGAATGATCTGGTTGAAACGAGTGAGAAATTGTCCTGGAATCAGGGAAGTACTTTAATCAAGAAATATCTCAAAGGGTCTATATTTTTGTTGACTTGTTTATAATGGTTTCTGGGAATTAATAGAGACACGGGACCATGTAAAATTTTAATTTTTTCCTCGACTCTGTGTTTTATCCCATGTAAAATTTTAATTTTTTCCTCGACTCTGTGTTTTATCCCATGCTTTCCTTATCATGTTCCGACAAAAAAGGGGAAATATACCTTTAATTCATTTCATATCTCTGGGGAACTACTATCTCAAATATTTTTGTGTCTGCTCTGATTGTTGGTGTTAATTGCACGTGATACTCTTTCAGGTCCAAAATGGTGGCAAGAACAGGTGATCCTCCTAGAGGCAGTGCTGCAGCTGCAGGCATGCGGCGAAGGAGATTGTCAGGAGCTGCAGCTGGATCTAGCAATAGCAGTGGCAGCAATATGCTGAGATTTTATACTGATGATGCTCCGGGACTTAAAATCACACCAACTGTGGTGTTAGTGATGAGCCTTGGATTCATTGGCTTTGTCACTGCTTTGCATGTGATTGGTAAATTATACCATTATAGGGCTGGAGTATGATTATATCTTGCAATAAAGATTCAGAGAAGCAAATGCATGCTTTTGACAAAGAAACCTTTGTTTTTATTAACTGTTAGTTGCAACTTTTTTTTCAGCGGAACTACTATGAGTTTTGAAACTTTGGTCCCACAAAGTGGGCTTTGAGAGGTTTTGCTACCTTCCGGATTTGTATAGACGAAATTCATTTGAAAATTCTGATGTTTACTGATTTCCGTTTCTGAAATAGTTTGCGAGATATTAACATTATTATGAAATTTCTGGCATGTTTTTAACAAAATATACACACGCAACAGATTGGTTCTTTTTGTTATTTATACCTCAATTGTAGTGGGTAAATAAATACTGATGAGATCTCATGTTTATACTATTAATCTAGTGGGTAAATGCTGTTGGAATTCATTGTTTAAACTTTTGTTTCATCTCCTTGTAATGTTATGATCATTGTTTACATGTTTATTATGATCAAATCTATGGCCAGATTTCACAATAAAATGCACTCTTATGAATGGATCTTTTTTCAAGAGATGTTCTAGTGCAGTCATTTATCAGTATATCCACTTGACTTATGTGAAATTAATCTACCAATGATTTTATGATTCCCTATCGCAACATCTTGCTACATACGCATTTTTCTACCTGTTGATACTTGTGCACCATGCATAGACATGGAGCTTAAGAACTTCAATATGACAGTAAACTATATACTCAAGATAACGGATGCTCCTGGTACGAAAGAAAAGGTTTTATTATTACGCTGTAAGGCATTTCCCCCTGAAAACAACTCCCCTGTGATCATTCGTGTATCAGTTATTCACCGTCAGATGGCTTGTTAGACGATTGAAACTTTATCCACCGTTTGATGTCACCACGTTATTGTCTGTTATTCGGTTTCAATATTATTCAGTTTTCATAACTCCTTCGTGGGTCTCTGAAGAAATTTCCTGCCATGGGGCTCGTGCTTCTCTGAAGAAATCTCATTTGTTGAAGGGTTGCAGACATATTCATAACTCCTTTGTGGGTCTCTGAAGAAATTTAAGAAATCTCATTTGTTGAAGGGTTGCAGACATCAAAGGGTTTTCAGGTGTTGTATGGGAATAATTATAACGGGCCTGTGGAGGACAAACCGCTCTGAAATTGGGGGCATTTGTGGATAGAGACACCACCAGAAATAATGTGTCACCTGCAACTTCTACCAGTTCTTCTACTGCTTTTACAATCTAAGGCAATGTCTATCCAGATGGGTATGTAGAAGATCCAACCCAAATGAAGGAAAAACTGTGTGCAGCTTTTATGGTTAGAGGAGCAGGAGGAGGAGGGGGTGCAGTTCAGCAGCAACAGCACCGGCAGCACCAGCAGTAACAGCACCGGCAGCAGCAGATACCCAATCCAAATCCCAGGAGGCCCTTTCTCAGCAGGAGGATGGCGCGTTTGAGGGAGGCCACTGCTATGAGGGCGCATTTGAGGAAGGCCACTTCTATCTTGTTAGTGGCTTTATTAAATAAGATACCCAATCCAAATCCCTGGAGGCCCTTTCTTAGCAAGAGGAGGGCGCGTTTGAGGAAGGCCACTGCTATCTTGTTTGTGGCTGGACTGGCCCTGGCAATCTGGCATTGGATGCCTTTAGAAAGGTAGTTTCAATTAAATCCAAATGCTTGCCTTTAGAAAGGTAGTTTCAATTAAATCCAAAGCCAATAAAATTTTGTATGACATAATCCCCATTAAAATTTTATGTCAGGCATTTATAATTTTTCATAGGAAACTTCAATGTAAGTTTGATTTTTCATAAGAAACTTCAATGTAAGTTTGAGTGTATTTCTGTAGTGGATATTTGATGTTTCTTGAAGTGTCATCAGTTGTTATATGCAGTTGATATTACATGATATGACTCCAAAGTTCATATGAGTTTAGGAGAAGAAACTAATCAAAAGATTTCGATTGCCCAGAGTTCTGTATCAAATTTAAAGTGTTGGCATAGTCATTTTGTTATGCACATACACTAAACTTTTCCTTTTTGCTGGATACTCAAATAGAAACTGAAAAATTTCTGGCAAAATTAGTTGAGGAGCCAGGGAAGCAGAAGGTTTGATGTTCTCTCTTACCTTGTACAATACTTGAGAAAGTGGCATACTGTAATGATCTATGTGGGATGTCATTTATTGGTTAAGAGTTAGAACAACATATGTTTGATGCACTCCAGTAGTCTAGGGATCTAAGCCTCCAATACTTTCAGGACCTTGAGCTTTTACCATGGTCTCGATTTTAGAGTTGTTTTTATTGAACTAAATAAGTTTGTATATAATCTAACAAATCTAGATTCTTGTATGATATTCTAGCAAAAGTATCGTAACATTAACGATTGTTCTGTTTTGCAGAAGGGACATACACAGCTCAGAAATTAGACAGTGTGTGTCATTTTTTGGGTTATCAATCTCGTGACTCTTTACCATCTAATTTTGATTGCAACAATGCATTTGTAAGTGCAAATACCATTATAATTACACGAGTAATCAAGCGTTTCAGAGTAATGAGTAATGTGTACCTTGAACAGGTTGATGCTCTTTTCTTACAGACTCTAGGTCAATTAGCATTATGTCTTGTCATACTACAGTTACATGGCTACCATCACAAACCTAATTCAACCAATATTTGTTTCCTGTGATTGCTTCTAGTGTTGGGATCACTTCCATGGCAGCAGGGGTAGTCTACTATCGTTTTGTTTGGAAAGTGCAGGTATTGCATGTCTTGGTGGGGAAATGTCTATGTGTCTATGTGTAATGTGCTATAATGGTTGGAGTAGGCATGATAACAAAGAATTCAGGTTTAACACCAGAAGACATTTTCAGGGTCAGTCACATTGCATCGAAGTGTCCAAAAGAGAAATTATGCAGGAATTGCAAGAAGCTTGGTCATCTTGCAGCTGATTGCCGCAATGAGCCTGTCTGTAACATGTGTGGTAAAACAGGTCACATGGCAAAGGAATGTTCTGCTCATGAGCTAGGACTTCCAAAATCCACACTCTGCAAGAAGTGCTATTTGCCTGGGCATATTATGCTAGACTGTCCTAATGATAAGGCCTGCAATAACTGTCGCCAGACACTTGGCTCGAGATTGTATGAATAGCCCGGTTTGCAATGGGAGAATGTGAATTTGAGCAAGATGGAAATCATCATTGCTGCAATAATTTGCATTGGAGATACTACAGGTCATCTCTTTGAAGCATTGTTTTGAGTTAATTCATTGCTTCCCACTTCTTTCAGGCATTAAACAAGAAAATATTTTTTAAGGGCAATCTCCCATTATTATTTAAATTACAAGTTTTATTTAGTTTACTGTTTGTTCTACGCTGTATTCTGTGAAGCGATTGTATAAGGACAAGTAAAACAAAATTTACTAGAATATATGTGTTTTTTCAGCAGATACAAGGGGTTATTCTGCGGGTTTGTGCCCTCCCTCAGGGTAGCACTCTCATTTTTTCTTCTTGCAGCCAATCATTTGTAGTTTTTATGGCAGTACTGGTCTTATGGATGGCAATTGGCAAATGGTTGTTTCCTGTGCTTATGGGGCCGACTATCATTTGTGGGTTAATGAATAGGAGGCCCTTCAACACATCGACATGTCAATGTGGTAAGATAGCATGCAACAGCCCATAGATAATAAATGTAAGGAAAAGATGATTTCACAAGGCATAACACTGAAATCATCGGTAATGTTAGTATCCTAGTGTGGGAGGATGCCATCACATCAACGTGGGCAACGTGGGGACTTGCATCTGAAAGTCAGCTTCCAGATTGGCAAACCTTTCGGTGCAGTTATGCTTTATAAAACATATGCTATCACATCAACATGGGGACTTGCATCTGAAAGTCCGCTTCCAGATTGGCAAACCTTTCAGTGCAGGTATGCTTTATAAAACATATGTTTCACAACTGTTATGCATATGGAACACTTAACAACAGGAAGGAAGGATTGACCCTTTGTTATTTTAGGGGCTGTAGTTGGGCCCACACAATTGCTCGGAAATTTTGAGCTATACCGGGGAATTGGATGGTGAAAAGAAACAGTTGATAGACAATTCAATTGGCTTTTGCGTGATGAATGGTAAAAAAATGAGAGTTGCTGCTATCACTTATCAAACTCTTCATTGCCCAGCTTAAACTGTACATGGCATAAACAAGCTTCTGGTTAACACTGTGTCTTCAAGGCCTTAAGCCAAAATCTATGTAGGGTCCTTACAGACAGTAAGGTCCCAATCAACCAGTAAGGTAGTCTTTCAGTCAAGAACAACCCAGTAATGTCTTATAGGACCAACTGTTTAGATTTTGTTGTCTGGTTTCTCATTATCATGTTTAAATTCAATCATTTAAACGGAAAAAAACATATTTTGTATGCTTAATGTTTTTAGAAAGGTAGTTTCAATTAAATCCAAATGCTTGATATTAGGTATAGTGCCAATAAAATTTTGAATGACATAATCCCCATTAAAATTTTATGTAAGTCAGGCATTTATAATTTTTCATAAGAAACTTCAATGTAAGTTTGAGTGTATTTCTGTAGTGGGAGATTGATATCAAAGATTTGATGTTTCTTGAAGTGTCATCAGTTGTTATATGTAGTTGATATTACATAATATGATTCCAAAGTTCATGTGAGTTTAGGAGAAGAAACTAATCAAAAGATTTCGATTGCTTCCTCAGAGTTCTGTATCAAATTTGAAGTGTTGGCATAGTAATTTTGTTATGCACATAGACTAAAATTTTCCTTTTTGCTGGATACTCAAATAGAAACTGAAGAATTTCTGGCAAAATTAGTTGAAGAGCCAGGGAAGCAGAAGGTTTGATGTTCTCTCTTACCTTGTACAATACTTGAGAAAGTGGCGTACTGTAATGATCAATGTGGGATGCCATTTATTGGTTAAGAGTTAGAACAACATATGTTTGATGCACTCCAGTAGTCTAGGGATTTAAGCCTCCAATATTTTCAAGACCTTGAGCTTTTACCATGGTCTCGATTTTAGAGTTGTTTTTATTGAACTAAATAATTTTGTATATAATCTAACAAATCTACATTCTTGTATGATATTCTAGCAAAAGTATCGTAACATTAACGATTGTTCTGTTTTGCAGAAGGGACATACACAGCTCAGAAATTAGACAGTGCATGTCATTTTTTGGGTTATCAATCTCGTGACTCTTTACCATCTAATTTTGATTGCAACAATGCATTTGTAAGTGCAAATACCATTATAATTACACGAACCATTCAAATGTGTTTAAAGTATAATGAGCTAATAAACTGGGTACTTGGGAAGTCTCTGTCAATCTTGTAGTTCCACATAACATGCTTAACAGTTGCAGGTTTGTGACAAACCATGGAATAAAATAGAATATAATTAGATTGATTTTTTTAAATTTTGACCTTGTTTTGCTCTGGCAGTCTTCTCTAGAGTAGCACGGCACAGTCAGTGACCAGGTACAACAGCAGATCTGTACAACAGCAGTAAGGGTACACTTATTGCTGTTGAGATTATGGCTAATATACACTTGAGGCCATGTGTCAGCCCTCTATTTGAGGTCTCAGTGTTTTTATTGAGCCTACATATTGATAATTAACCCACCTTATTGTACTTATCAGTTATCAATGTTTGACTATGTTGGACTAGTCATCTCATCATCTAGGGGCTAGCACTCTAAACCTGAATGGAGCTTTAGGTGTAATATTGTATATATACAGTGTACACCATCCTCCTCATTTGTAAATTAATCACTCAAGTTTTTATTTGATAAAAGACCTAGGGGTAATCTTACTTATAGTGCCCTTGTCTTGAATACTTGTGTTTTGACAGTGATCATCCTTTTTTGTGTTGAATTTCTCTTTCAAGCACATGATATGGGTTCATATATATTGTGCTGTGCTGGCATAGTTTTCTGTTGCACTGGATTAGGGTTTATTGATGTTTAAATCCACTATCTTATAATCTCAACATGGTATCAGAGCTACTGCGGACTCTTCTTTCTCTATTCTGTATTGTTTCAGAGTTGTTCCAGGTCTGAAGCTAGGGTAAATTTTAGGTATGAAACTAGGTTTCATCATTCTATTTTGCATAACAAACTGTTTTTAAAGGTTTTTTATCCTGTGGCCTCCTTTCTTGGCTGTTTGTTGGCCTTTTTCAGCAGATACAAGGGGTTATTCTGCGGGTTTGTGCCCTCCCTCAGGGCAGCACTCTCATTTTTTCTTCTTGCAGCCAATCATTTGTAGTTTTTATGGCAGTACTGGTCTTATGGATGGCAATTGGCAAATGGTTATTTCCTGTGCTTATGGGCTTGTGGGCTAATGAATAGGAGGCCCTTCAACACATCGACATGTCAATGTGGTAAGATAGCATGCAACAGCCCATAGATAATAAATGCAAGGAAAAGATGATTTCACAAGGCATAGCACTGAAATCATCGGTAATGTTAGTATCCTAGTGTGGGAGGATGCTATCACATCAACGTGGGGACTTGCATCTGAAAGTCAGCTTCCAGATTGGCAAACCTTTCGGTGCAGGTATGCTTTATAAAACATATGTTTCACAACTGTTATGCATATGGAACACTTAACAACAGGAAGGAAGGATTGACCCTTTGTTATTTTAGGGGCTGTAGTTGGGCCCACACAGTTGCTCGGAAATTTTGACCCTTTGTTAGCCCACACAATTGCTCGGAAATTTTGAGCTATACCGGGGGATTGGATGGTGAAAAGAAACAGTTGATAGACATTCAATTGGCTTTTGCCTGATGAATGGTAAAAAAATTGAGAGGTGCTGCTGTCACTTAACAAACTCTTCATTGCCCAGCTTAAACTGTACATGGCATAAACAAGCTTCTGGTTAACACTGTGTCTTCAAGGGCTTAAGCCAAAATCTATGTAGGGTCCTTACAGACAGTAAGGTCCCAATCAACCAGTAAGGTAGTCTTTCAGTCAGGAACAACCCAGTAATGTCTTATAGGACCAACTGTTTAGATTTTGTTGTCTGGTTGCTCATTATCATGTTTAAATTCAATCATTTAAATGGGAAAAAAGTATGTATTTTGTATGCTTAATGTTTTTAGAAAGGTGGTTTCAATTAAATCCAAATGCTTGATATTAGGTATAGTGCCAATAAAATTTTGTATGACATAATCCCCATTAAAATTTTATGTAAGTCAGGCATTTATAATTTTTCATAAGAAACTTCAATGTAAGTTTGAGTGTATTTCTGTAGTGGGAGATTGATCTCAAAGATTTGATGTTTCTTGAAGTGTCATCAGTTGTTATATGTAGTTGATATTACATGATATGATTCCAAAGTTCATATGAGTTTAGGAGAAGAAACTAATCAAAAGATTTTGATTGCTTCCTCAGAGTTCTGTATCAAATTTAAAGTGTTGGCATAGTCATTTTGTTATGCACATAGACTAAAATTTTCCTTTTTTCTGGATACTCAAATAGAAACTGAAAAATTTCTGGCAAAATTAGTTGAGGAGCCAGGGAAGCAGAAGGTTTGATGTTCTCTCTTACCTTGTACAATACTTGAGAAAGTGGCATACTGTAATGATCTATGTGGGATGCCATTTATTGGTTAAGAGTTAGAACAACATATGTTTGATGCACTCCAGTAGTCTAGGGATCTAAGCCTCCAATATTTTCAGGACCTTGAGCTTTTACCATGGTCTCGATTTTAGAGTTGTTTTTATTGAACTAAATAAGTTTGTATATAATCTAACAAATCTACATTCTTGTATGATATTCTAGCAAAAGTATCGTAACATCAACGATTGTTCTGTTTTGCAGAAGGGACATACACAGCTCAGAAATTAGACAGTGTGTGTCATTTTTTGGGTTATCAAACTCGTGACTCTTTACCATCTAATTTTGATTGCAACAATGCATTTGTAAATGCAAATACCATTATAATTACACGAACCGTTCAAATGTGTTTAAAGTATAATGATCTAATAAATTGGGTACTTGGGAAGCTAATCAAGCGTTTCAGAGTAACGTGTACCTTGAACCAATGTTTTAAAACTCAGACTCAGACTCCGACTCGGCCGAGGGTCGACTCCGACTCTGATTCCGACTCGGTATCGACTCGGTCGGCTCGATTTCAATGACTCGGTCGTTGTAAAAAATACATTAAATATTTATTTTTTATAAAAACACATAATTTTAAAGATTTTCATTCATGTTTCCAAACACACAGCATTAGAATATAGATAGAAGACAACATATTATCAAAGTAGGCTCATGAACAGTGTTGCGGGGGAGCGCCCCCCCCCCCCCCCCTTCGAACCCGCTCCCGAAGCGCGCTCCGGGCGGGAGCGGGTCGGGAGCAAATCCGGGAGCGATTTTCGGGAGCGCACTCCCGTAAAAAAATTTACGCTCCCTGGTCTGTTAGGGAGCGACTCAGGGAGCGATCGCTCCCGCGCTCCCGGAGCGTTTTTTAATGCCCGGGAGCGATCGCTCCCTGATCGCTCCCGGGCATTAAAAAACGCTCCGGGAGCGGTTCGGTGGAAAAAAAAATCCGCCGGACCCGAAATTTCCAAAAAATTTAGAATTTTATTTTTATTTTATAAGCCCAATGGGCCAAAAAAATTTCATTTCAACTTCATTGAGCAAGAGATTGAGAGCTGGAGCAAGAGCAAAGGAGCAAGGAGCAAGAGCTGAGGAGCAAGGAGCCAGAGCTGAGGAGCGAGGAGCAAGTGCCAAGGAGCGAGGAGCAAGCTTGCAGAGGTAAGTAACTTAATCATTTAGTTAGTTTAGCTGGTTAGGTAGTTAATTTGGTTAGTTTGATTTAGCTGTTTGAGTTTAAAGATCATGTATTTAAATTAAATTAATAAATTAAATGAATTAATCCCAATAAACTAAATTAATTTGCAGATTCAAGACTCAAACCCTACAAACATCAAACACCATGGACCTGGGGATATTGATTGGCATTTTCCTCTTCCTGGTCCCTTTTATGGTTATTATGGTGGTGGAGAGTAGGAAACGGAGGGGGCCTGAAACTGAAGAGGTGGATGAAGAAGCCGGAGGAAGTCAAATGGGTGAAAACCCCAGTGAGGAGGAGGTGGAGGAGGGTGAACATGACCCTCAAAAAACTAAACAAGATCAAACTCCATTGTGGAAATATGTTCACAGGGCTGAAACAGGGAGAGGGGGTGGAACCACTAAATTTCATTGCCCCCATTGCAACACTGATTACACAGGCTCATACACCCGTGCTAGAAGACACCTCTGCGGGAAAAGGCCATGGGATGGAGAGAAACAAATAGGAATCAAAACTTGTGCAGCGGTGTCAACAGCAGATAGAGCCAAATACATAAAGGAAGAGGAGGACGCCCAATACAGAACAAAAAGATCAAGGGGTTTATTTGAACCAATCTCACCATCACAAAGAACTCCTTCAACATCCTCCCAATGCAGTGGATATGGACATGGAGGCACAGGGTCATCATCTTTAAGGCGTAGAACCATATCAGATTTCCTTGATGAGGGGTGTAGGAATGATGTGGATTCAAAAGTTTACAGGTTCCTCTATGCATGTGGGATACCATTCAATGTTCTACGCTCACCTTATTGGCACGAAATGGTTTCTGCCATAAATGATGCCCCTAAAGGATACAAGAGCCCTGGGTATGACAAGGCAAGAACTGTTGGCCTTGATCATGAAAAAGCAAAAATATCACATTCTTTGAATAAAATGACAAGTTCTTGGACTGACAATGGGGTGTCCATTATATTTGATGGATGGACAAATGTAAAAGGCAAGCCATTGATAAGTGTTCTTGCTGTGTCTGTTAGTGGTCCCATCTTTTTAGCTGCACATGATTACTCAGACAAGTTCAAGACCGCTATCAACATTGCAGAAGCATTGCTTGAAACAATTGAGCGTATTGGCCCATACAATGTCATCCAAGTCATCACTGATAATGCTCCTAATTGTAAGGCAGCGGGAGAAATTATTGAGGATAAATACCCGAACATATTTTGGTCTGGATGTTTGGTTCACACATTGAACCTTCTGTTGCATGATATTGTCAAAAACAAAAATGAACAATACCAATGGATTGGTGATTTGTACAAGAAAGGAAAAAAATGATAAAATTTATTACAAATCATAGCAATACCCATGGCCTTTTCCGCAGTCACTCGAGATTGGAGTTGCTGAAGATTGCGAGGACTAGATTTGGTAGCTATTACCTCACATTCAGGCGCCTTTTGAAGGTAAGAGAGGCATTAGCTAGCATGGTATCAAGTCCACATTGGCAGGTGTTAAAGGAAAGGGCTACAAATGTAGCTGACATGGCAGGTTTTGAAACGGTGGAGGAGGCCGCTCTTGATGGGCAGTTTTGGACAACTGTGAGACAGGTATTGGATTTCACCAAGCCAATTTATAACATGATTCGGTTTGCAGATACAGACAAACCAGTGATTGGCGAGGTGTATGAGCAAATGGATACCATGTTGGGGGAAATAAAAGACATTGTTCATAATAAAGATCCCAACTTGTACAAACTGATTCATGATTGTGTGTGTGAACGGTGGAATAGGCTTAACCTTCCACTACATTGCTTGGCGTATATCCTTACACCAAAATACTACTCAGAATCTTGGTTGGGAAAATCTGCAGCAGGGGGTGGTGTTAGGACCAAACCCCATTTAGATCAAGAGGTAACTAGAGGATATCTGGAAGCATTAGAAAAGTTGGTGCCTGACAGGGAGGAATGTGCAGCTGTGCGCCTTGAAATAGGCAGATACTTCAGTGGCAGTGGTTTGTATGGTAACTTCCATGCAATGGACGACAAAGATAAATTTGATTCTCTCACATGGTGGGAAACATATGGCGGCCACGGACTTTTGCCAAAATTGGCAAAAAAAGTTATTTCACAGGTTGTAAATTCTTCTTCTGCAGAGAGGTGTTGGAGCACCTACAGTTATATACATAATGTGAAAAGAAACAGACTCAACGAAAATCGAGCAGAAAGCTTGGTTTATGTGCACTACAACTTGAGGTTGTTGAGCCATTACTGTGATCGGGCTAATGAAGATCCCACATATAAAATTTGGGACAATCACCCCGAGGAAGACAATTTGGAGGATGGCATTGTACATATTGAAGAACTAGAAGAGGAGCTTGTACGGGATGAAAATGAAGCAGCTGCAGCAGCCATGCCACCTCCACCTCCACCATCCAGTAGCAGTTCTCGGGGCCCGAGTCTTGTTCCATTGCTGTCGCCACCTCCATCGACACCCTCGCGTGGAGGCTCTAGTTCTGGTCGTCGGTTTGTGCGAGAGACTCCTAGAAGACCACCACGACCTGCTTATACTCTTGGAGACTCTCGTGGCAAGAGCCACTTGTAGATTTACAGTTTACTTGTCTTTTTTAGTTTCTATTAGACTTTAGTTTTCATAACTGTTGAGTTTTGAGTCCTTGACTCTTGACTCTTGACTTTTTCATATCATTATGACATTATGATATTTTTTGTAAACATTATATCACTGTGACAATGAAAATTTGAAGTTTGAAGTTGGGCCTTGGCAATTATAACTCATTGGTAATGATTGTGAATTATGAATATGATGCTTTGTGAAAGACTAAAATTGTTTCATTTCATCTCATTATTCATGTTTCATTTTATAAATTTTTAACATTTCATATCATGTTAACAGTTAGAAGTTAGGACTTAGAAATATCTTCGATATTACTTCTTGTAATGGTTAAACTTGGCTTACAAGTACAACTTGTTACTTTGGTGATCAATGATGATAAATGTTATTGAATTTTCAATTCTGAAAGCTTGAAGTTGAAACTTTAATATTGAATTTGATGAATCATGATTTATAAGACTCAATATGTTGCAGTTGTAATATGTATTTTACTAACTTGTGGACATGGTTGATGACGATTATAATTTCTAGATGATTGATGTGATATGGTTCAATGATCAATTTATGTTTTTTTATGTCTATTTCATCATTCTACATGTTTTTGTTGACATATATGTATCAAAAATTAAAAAATATAAAAAATATATATATTTTTAAAAAATCGCTCCCCGATTCGCTCCCAAACCGGGAGCTTCTGAAAATGGTCGCTCCCGCTCCCAAGTAACATTGCTCATGAATATATCCATTATATCAAAATGGCACCCAGTGCATTGTCCAATACATACACGATGATGATATAGAGATCAAAACAAAAACAAATAACCAAGGAGGCTATAAATGGCCTCTACAACAAAACTCTGTGACCAGTACTACTGGCTACTGCTAGAGTTGCCAACATCATCTAGCTCAGTGTTACTTGGGAGCGGGAGCGAAAGTGGGGAGCAAGAGCGAAAACGGGAGCTGGAGCGACATTTTCAGAAGCTCCTGGTTTGGGAGCGAATCTTGGAGAAGTTCGACAACCAATGTCACTAACATCAAGGTCCAAAGAGGGATTGGTGCTCTTGGTTAAATACGAGTTCCATACCCTAATACAGGACAAAATTCAATGGAAACATTGCAATCCTCCAATCCTGAAATCCTGAAAATCTGATAAGTCTGCTGAATTTTGAATGAAATCTAAAATTCTACTTTCTCCATATGAAATCCAATGAGGCCGGAACCACTCTCAAACATCCTGAGTCATTTCATGGTAATGTTAAAAATTTAAGTAAAAGGATGAAAATGAAGATTAAGGAGAATGTCACTTTTACTAGAAAACACCTTGGAGTCCCCAACAATCAGCTAAATGTTAAAAAGTTCAAAAAAAATTAGAAAAATCACTGTTTTTTGTGGGGACTGGCTAGATTTAATGACTCGGCCGAGTAGATGTGGAAACGGCCGGGTTGACCGAGTCATGATTGACTCGGCCGAGTCAGTCATGACTCGGCCTCCCGAACTGGTTTTTCTGCCGAGTCATAAAATTCTTCAATGACTCGGATCAACTCGGCCGTTTCGGATTCGATTCGGCCGAATTTTAAAACTATGCCTTGAACAGGTTGGTGCTCTTTTCTTACAGACTCTAGGTCAATTAACATTATGTCTTGTCATACTACAGTTACATGGCTACCGTCACAAACCTAATTCAACCAATATCCAAGTGGAGGTGTGGGGCAGTTCCATTCATTGTATGTCACACTATTTTTCAGTTTAGACAAAGTAATATTTCCTTTTATATAGATTGTTCTTGTTAGCATAATTCTGAAATAGGCTTCTCTCCTGGTGCATATAGGCCATGATGACAGGTGTGGGGCAGTTCCATTCATTGTATGTCACACTATCTTTCAGATTAGACACAGTAATATTTCCTTTTATATAGATTGTTCTTGTTAGCATAATTCCCAAATAGGCTTCTCTCCTGGTGCATATAGGCCATGATGACTCATTGCACACAACATAAAGTATGCAATGTTGTTATAATTGGGGAGCCTACCTTCCATTCAGAGAAGGTAAATCTTAAGGAGAATCCAATTAGGTATGGCCACACTCGTCAGCCTTGTATCACTTGTTTTGGGAATAATACATTTGATATTTCACTACTACACAAGAAAAATGCAAATCAAAAATGATACATTATGAACCCAAAAGACAGTGACCACATACTAGGTTCACCCTCCCTACATAAGCAAGGAGAGTTAGCATGTCCATTTTGTATTTGATCTCAATGCATCTACGTCATCCCTAAAAATTTCAATCATATTAGAGATTTGCATAGCCAACTCCATTCTATTAATTGAAACTTCTCCAAAATGGACTGGATTAGGAGCTGTATGTTAGTTTGATTTGGTTTCCCATGGTTTTTGTTCCTGGAGATTATCTATTTGTCCCCAAAAGGAACCATTTATTAACAAAGAGCTGCACCAAAGAGAAGCCTGTACTCAACAACAAGCCATATCAAAAAGTCTTTGTCAATCTTGTAGTTCCACATAACATGCTTAACAGTTGCAGGTTTGTGACAAACCATGCATCCCTTAAGATTGATCATTCTCATATCCTGAGGATGGATCCCATTTGGGATTTGAAACGTTGGTGCAAAAATGTTCTAACTGTGGATTCTCCGGTCAATGATTCAAAAAACCATGCATCGTCCGTTTGTAATGCAAGTACAATGAATACTTTCATTATTGTAAAACCATTATGAATAATTCCATCCATGCAAGGATTATAGACTTGAGAAGAGTTTATCCATAAATTACGTAATCAAGGAAGGAAGGAACGAACAAGCATTAGGAGGGAGTTACGTGGGGTTGGTTTCTTCTGACAACATTGGTGATGAATTCATTTTTGTCATGGACCACAAGGTTAAATAAATTCCCCTACCATGCAATTATACCTGAACAAACTGCGTTGGATTTTTTCTGGACTGAACCATTTCCCAGACAAGACATTCCTGGCCTTGGTCTTGCTAGTATTAAGATTGCTTAATATTATTGTGTAGAAAGCTTATCATTGTGCAACATGGCATTGAGTGAAGGATCTCAATAAATAGCAACAGAGAAAGGCCTAGAGAAAGATGAGAAGGAAAATATTGATGAGCCCTTGCAGTCAAAGTTAGCATTTGAGTTAATGAAAATAAATGAAAGCCAGAGAAAGGTGTCTGAGAAAAGAGGCAGGAAGAAGGTTGAATGATATGCATATTTGTTTCCTGTGATTGCTTCTAGTGTTGGGATCACTTCCATGGCAGCAGGGGTAGTCTACTATCGTTTTGTTTGGAAAGTGCAGGTATTGCATGTCTTGGTGGGGAAATGTCTATGTGTCTATGTGTAATGTGCTATAATGGTTGGAGTAGGCATGATAACAAAGAATTCAGGTTTAACACCAGAAGACATTTTCAGGGTCAGCAAGTTCAATCGTGGGAGGTGGAGCATCTGAAGCACATGTTAAGTGATTGGCTGCAGGACAACCCTGCAAAGTTCCCAAACATTATGTTCGTAAATCCTGGAGAGTTAGAATGTCTTGAAGTGGAATAAAATAGAATATAATTTGATTGATTTTGTTAAATTTTTACTTGTTTAGCTCTGGCAGCCTTCTCTAGAGTAGCAGGGCGCAGTCAGTGACCAGGTACAGGACTTTCAAAACGCAAGTCTCACCAGAAGACATTTTGATGGTCAACAAGTTCAATCGTGGGAGGTGGAGCATCTGAAACACATGTTAATTGATTGGCTGCAGGACAACCCTGCAAAGTTCCCAAACATTATGTTCGTAAATCCTGTAGAGTTAGAATGGCTTGAAGTGGAATAAAATAGAATATAATTAGATTGATTTTTTTAAATTTTTACCTTGTTTTTCTCTGGCAGTCTTCTCTAGAGTAGCAGGGCACAGTCAGTGACCAGGTACAACAGCAAATCTGTACAACAGTAGTAAGGGCACACTTATTGCTGTTGAGATTATGGCTAATATACACTTGATGCCATGTGTCAACCCTCTATTTGAGGTCTGAGTGTTTTTATTGAGCCTACATATTGATAATTAACCCACCTTATTGTACTTATCAGTTATCAATGTTTGACTATGTTGGCCTAGTCATCTCATCATTTGGGGGCTAGCACTCTAAACCTGAAAGGAACTTTAGGTGTAATATTGTATATATACAGTGTACACCATCCTCCTCATTTGTAAATTAATCACAAGTTTTTATTTGATAAAAGACCTAGGGGTAATCTTACTTATAGTGCCCCTCTCTTGAATACTTGTGTTTTGACAGTGATCATCCTTTTTTGTGTTGAATTTCTCTTTCAAGCACATTGTATGGGTTCATATATATTGTGCTCATTATTGAAGTGCTGTCATATTTTTCTGTTGCAATGGATTAGGGTTTATTGAATGTTTCATTGTAAATCCACTATCTTATAATCTCAACATGGTATCAGAGCTACTGTGGACTCTTCTTTCTCTATTATGTATTGTTTCAGAGCTGTTCCAGGTCTGAAGCTAGGGTAAATTTTAGGTATGAAACTAGGTTTCATCATTCTATTTTGCATAACAAACTGTTTTTAAAGGTTTTTTATCCTCATTTCCTCCAGTGCCCTCCTTTCTTGGCTGTTTGTTGGCCTTTTTCAGCAGATACAAGGGGTTATCCTGCACGTTTGTGCCCTCCCTTAGGTCAGCACTCTCATTTTTTTTGCAGCCAATCATTTGTAGTTTTTATGGCAGTACTGGTGCCCTCCCTTCGGGCAGCACTCTCATTTTTTCTTCTTGCAGCCAATCATTTGTAGTTTTTATGGCAGTACTGGTCTTATGGATGGCAATTGGTAAATGGTTGTTTCCTGTGCTTATGGGGCCGACTATCATTTGTGGGCTAATCAATAGGAGGCCCTTCAACACATCGACATGTCAATGTGGTAAGCTAGCATGCAACAGCCCATAGATAATAACTGCAAGGAAAAGATGATTTCACAAGGCATAGCACTGAAATCATTGGTAATGTTAGTATCCTAGTGTGGGAGGATGCTATCACATCAACATGGGGACTTGCATCTGAAAGCCAGCTTCCAGGTTGGCAAACCTTTCGGTGCTGGTATGCTTTATAAAACATATGTTTCACAACTGTTATGCATATGGAACACTTAACAACAGGAAGGAAGGATCGACCCTTTGTTATTTGAGGGGCTGTAGTTGGGTCCACACAATTGCTCGGAAATTTTGAGCTATACCGGGGGATTGGATGGTGAAAAGAAACAGTTGATAGACAATTCAACTGGCTTTTGCGTGATGAATGGTAAAAAAATTAGAGTTGCTGCTATCACTTATCAATAGGGCGCCGTCATTAGGGGGCAATAGGGCATTGTCATTAGGGAGTAATGTCTGTTTTTCTGACAACAGTTAACAGTATGATAAGCACACTATCATAGGTAATTCTGATAAATTTCAATGACACCGTTACATGCTCTATTATTGGCGAAATTAAAACAAATAATTATGATTGGAGAGACAGCAATGCTGTGTGCCTTATTCCTGAGAGTCCTTACAGCATTGTGGGCAGAAGACACTGTTGTGGTAGTAATTAGTACTCATGGGAGGCACAATAGTAGCAATGTTGTGTGCCTTATTCCTGAGAGTCCTAACAACATTGTGGGCAGAAGACACTGTTATGGTAGTAATTAGTACTCATGGGAGGCACAATAGTAGCTAGCAGCGTACTCACTAACCCTGTGAATTTGTTAATAGCAGGTCTAATAGTGATTATGACAGATTTTAAGGGCATTTACAGAACATTGTGAGGGTGCCTTTGATGGGAGGGTTTTTTTCACCCCCTTAAAGCCCTGTTTAATGGCAGCATTTATTCAACATTTATTGTAGCAGTGACCAGTTTTATTCCTGGGATTTATATCTTACTGTTTTATCACTTTTCTATTTGAGAAAAGAGGTATGCTTGTAACCTTCCTTAACTCATTCTATTAGAGTTGGAGAGGAGAGTGAGTTTTTCTTACTGATTATTTTCTGGTCCTTTCAAGTCTCAACCTTCTTCCGTCATTCTTCTCCCCTTCTCTTTCTTGTGTTGCGCACTTGTGTGCCTCTGTTATGGCATGGTTATGTTTTACATATGACTTCTTAGGGTTTGTTGTAGTGTTCACTGTAGATTTACTATCTCTGATGAATTCTTAGGGTTTGCTTCAAGTCTGCAAGTAATTTTTGTACAACATATTTCTGGTGCTTTTTGCTCTTTTTTATCACAAACACCCTTTATTTTGGGCATTTTTCTGGTTGTTTCACTGGATTTAATGTGAATTTCTTGTAGATCTGGGCCTCTTTTACGGTTGCACACTCTTCTTATCCTCTCCTTAACCCAAAATATTACGGATTTTTAGTGCATTGTTGTATTTTGTGCATCTATGGATAAAAGGATTTTTTCCTTGTCTCAATGGAGCCAACTACCATATTTTGATTTGATCAAATGATAGCACTTCTTTGCAATAAGTGGAATTAACAATGATGGACTGAAATCCATAAGTAACGATATTTTCCAATTGGTCGAACACATCCAAGAACCTCAAGAAATCAACGGTCAAGATCTATTATGGCTCCTAGCATTTGGTTGGTTCATTAAGACTTGCTCTTTGGGAAGCTATCTAAAGGGTCTACTCTTGGTTCTTGATATTTTTAATAAAATATTTATAAAATGTCTAAATATTTGGTAAGTATTGCACAAAGCATTGATGTAAGTACTTTTCCATCTTTTTTGGTGGAAAAAATAATTTATATATATATATATATATTGTAAGCTTAGGTAGGACTTTCTTATTTTCAAGTTTTTACATGTCCGTTATTCACCCCATTTCCTGGGAGGGTAGCACAAGAATCGAACCCAAGATCTCTGGTAAGGTGAGACTTCATTTCCACTGCCATTCCCACTTGAGCTACCCCATGCAGACTTGTATAGTTTATATATATTTTGATTTTTACCTTCTTTTTCAAAGAAAGTAACAACATACTCTCTGCAAGAGTTGATGAGGTTTTTGCATTCAAAGCCAAAAAGTTGTCAAAGGCATCATGATAGTTAGTGGCCATAATGCAAAGTGAGCATGTGTTGAAAGTGTATTATTGTAACTTTTTTTCAAGATGAGGTTTAAAGTGGTTTAAATGCTTGATGATTTTTTCTTCAAATTAGTCAAAAGGGAGCCTCTGATCACCGTGAGTTTAAAGCCTTCTCTAACCATGATTTTAATAAAACACAATGATTGCTAACTTTCATGAACTTATCTTGTTCTATGTCTGTACCTTTTTAATCTACTTTGAATTGAGTGATTAAAAAAATGGTTTCCTTAGTCACTCACCTATTGACTTTGAAATGGGTATGAGAAGAGAATATGAGAAAATCAAGTCTTTTCTTGGCCAACCAATGAATCCAAAAGGTGCACAAGGTTAACTTGATAGGCCCTCCCCACTAAAGCCATTTCTACAATGTATTAGCCGAACATTGTGCATTCATACAAAATCTTTTGAAAATGGGTATGAGAAGAGAATATGAGAATATCAAGTCTTAGCCGAACACTGTGCATTCATACAAAGTATGAGAAGAGAATATGAGAATATGAAGTCTTAGCCGAACACTGTGCATTCATACAAAATCTTTTGAAATGGGTATGAGAAGAGAATATGAGAATATCAAGTCTTTGCTTTGGCCAACCCAGTGAATCCAAAAGGTGCACGAGGTTAACTTCATAGACCCTCCCCACTAAAGCCATTTCTGCAATGTATTAGTCGACCACTTTGCATTCATACAAAATCTTTACAACTATCAAACATCCATTGAAAAGATGCCCTTTACAAACTATTCCAAAGCCTCTTTTCCAACTTTGGTTTGCTAGATTGTTTGTGTAAGCTCTAATTTGACATTAAGAATGTTTGGTAGACTCTTGCGGGCGATTATATTGACTTCATAGCCCCATAAAATCACAAATCCCTTGTTATGGCTTCAATCCCCTACATGTATGTTCTCTTTATTCCCAATTTGTTAAAATTGGCAACTAGGGACAAGCTCCATGTGGGTCTACTTATTCATGACAGTTGATATTTTTTGTTCAGAGGTGTAGGATTGATCTAAAAATCATCTGATTTCGACATGTATTCATGGAGATATGAATTTATTTGTGTTATGGGACAATTCGTCAAGGTCGGCCAATAACCAAATTGACCCCACATGTGCTCAACGTTTTAGTATAAAAAGAGGTGGCTTGTTAGTCATTTGCTCACACTCGTGTTGTGATCTCTTCCTCTCCACTTGTCTTGCATTTCGGTGGAAGAAGAGATCCTAAGAGACAATGTTGCCCTCATGAAGAGATGCCCTAGATCTGAATGTTGCCATGGGAAATAAGGATCTACGCAGCCCTAAAAGAAGATGACCTAGCTTCCAATGCCACGCTAATAAACGAAGTTAAATGAGGAAGTCTCAACGCTGTCTTAGAAGAGGGTTCATGCCCTAAACGCAGACTCTAAGATGCTATCATACGTTGTCATATAAGGATGCCCTAAACTCTAACACAGTGATGGTGAAGTAGGCTTTAACACAGAAGAGAAGGCATCTATATCGTTGGTCTAGAAGAGACCCTAAGCTGTTCTAAACGTAGGTCTAAGAGATCCTATGACGTTGGTCTAAGACCCTAAATCTGTTGTCAATGTGCCCTAGCCGCAGGCTTGTGAGAAGATTTATTAGCAGAAAGAGGAGACATATATCACCTATCTAACGCTATACATTTGCCCTAAACGCAGGTCTAATAAGAGACCTTAAGACGTTGTCAAAAGGAAGGCTATTTGTTGTCCTAAAGATGTTATCTACAACAATCCTATATACAGTTCAGAAGACACTTAGCTGCAACAAGAAGTAAAGTCTGGACTCACACATTCCTGGAATGGATTTGTCTTGTTATTCGCATGACAAGGAACAATATCCATGTGATCTATCTGAGGAATGACTTCAGACGAGGACAATATATGGATTTGCCTTCTTGCAATGTATATCAATTATATATATATGTGTGTGTGTGTGTGTACTCTTTCATGGTTTGATGAAAGTAAAGTTTCAAAGACATTCTCTTCAACATTGCTATGTGCTAGGTCGTAGGCTATAGCACCATAGCTAGGACTATCTTGGTGCTGCTGTCTTAGTTTGAAGACATCACAATGATGAATGCTACAACATAATGTAAAGGGGTGCAACATGATGTGATGGATGCAACAACATGGTGTAGTAAGGTGCATGGAGCAACATGTTTAGATGCAATAGTTGGACGCAGCATGGTGTTAGAGACATCAGCAGGTGGTGCATCATAGTGCATAATGAAGGAATGGTGCAGCATAGTGCACAATGATGGTTACAATAGTATGATGGTGCAACATAGTGCACAATGATGGAATGGTGCAGCATAGTGCACAATGATGGGTACAACAGTAAGATGGTGTAGCATAGTCCACAGTGATGGAATGGTGCAACATAGTGTACACTGATGGGCACAACTGTAATTTGGTGTAGCTCAGTGATAAGAGCAGCTCAATGAATGGGTGCAACACAATGACGGGTGCAACATGATGATGCAGTGCAACACAATGAGGTGTTGCATAGTGATGGAGTCACCTTAGAGGATCAGTTGAAGCAATATGCCTTCACCTGGGTCCAGATCAACTACCTCATGTGACATCTTAGAGAAGATCTCTGCTCTTATTTTGATAAGTCAAGACGCTGACTTCAGATGTATATGTACTATCTCTCTCTGCTGAACTATTGAAGAATATATAAGAAGAATTGATCAAGGGTTTCCCCACATTGGGGTTTTTTCCCTGGCTAGCGCCACATCTTGTGTCCACTTGTCTTGGCTTGTCTTTTGCGATTTATGTTTATGTTCTATTTGCATTTTACTATCATGCTAAATGTGATTGCTAATCTGGAATTGATATTGAGTTAATGTGAACAAATGAAGTAAATTGTTCTTAGCATAGGACATACTTAAAATTAACATGGTATTAGAGCTGAGGTGAAGACAAATCCCAAGCAAGAGTGAAAGAGCAATCATCGAAGATAGTTGGAAAGGAAAAAAGACTCAATGGGTTCCTCATCCCTCTTCAAATTCAACAAGGGTGAAGTCGAAGCAGAGAATAATATACGACTGGTGCAACGGAAGCATCTGATGGCCTACCTAAAGATCACTTCAATGGGAAGTCTAAATCTAAGGGTGGAAGGAAAGACAGATGCCTTTTTTGCAATAAGTTCGGCCAGTATGCGAAGGAGTGTCTGAATGGTAGAGACACATCACTTGATGATGATAACAATCATTCCTGGGACATCTTCAATGATCGGAGGAATGACAGGTAATACAGGTCATCAAGGAAATGGACGACTCTTCAAAGAAAGCAAGGAACTCCAGGTATGAAGAATCAAATGTTGTTTCTGATAAGCTAAAAAGTATTATCTTATATTGGCCCTCTCCACTACTTCTCCTCCAGATTCTTTGGGAAATTTAGCTTATTGATTGTAGTGCTTCAAGGTACTTCATCGGATAGAAGAAAGCTCTCTCTAATTTGGTAGAGTTGGAAACAATCGTGGGGATTATACTTGGAGTTAATGCCACCTATCCCGAAAAGGGTGTAGGGAATGTTACCCCTCAATTGAATGAGGGTAACACGATTCACTTACAAGAAGTTCTTTATGTACTTGATCTCAAGAAGAACTTAGTTTCCATTTCAGCAATGGAAGTCAAAGGTTTCAAGGTGGCATTCATCGATGGAAAGGTATGTGTTTGAAAATGGAATTTTCAAGGATGATTTTACTCATGGCTTCAGGGTTGGAAATTTGTATGAAGTTGCAGGAAGTCCATTAGGACCATGTTGTGTGACACATCTCTTCAATGGCATCGGAATTTTGCCCATCTTCGTTATAAGGCCCTACTTGATGTGAGTCAGATGGTGAAAGGGAAGTTTGAATTCAATAAGAGCATGGAGGTGCATGTCCAAGATGTATCGAAGGAAAATCTTACGAGGGGACCATTCCCCTCATGTAGCAAGTCCACAAGTTTGGAACAACCTGAGGGGTTTGAGATTCATGATCAGAAATCTCATGTAAGCAGGTGGAAGAAATCCCTCTATGGCTTGAAGCAAGCACCTCAGACATGGTATGAAAGGATAAACAACTATCTGATTCAGTTGAGATTCACTGGGAGTCAAGTCGATCCAAACCATTGCTTAAGGTTGTGGATGTTAGACCTCTCATACTGGTATCTTATGACGACGACCTTTTTCTGACAGGTGCAAACCTTCTCATTTGCAAAAGTAAGTGGGAGTTGGATTCCGGATTTGGAATGGTGAACTGCAAGCCTAACTTTAAGAAGTTATAAAGTGGTGATGCCGGACATGATTTGGGAAATGCCTCTGAGTTTCATAAACTCATACTAGCATTGATGTTCTTGGTGAACTCCCGTCCATATATATGTTTTATAGTTAGCAGGTTGAGCTCATATATGGTTGAGCCTCATTGGATTGGTGCCAAGAATCATTTGAGATATCTTCAAGGCACAATCTCTCATTGATCGAGGTACACTACTGGAAATGTGAAGCTGCATGATTATTATCATGTTGATTAGGCAGGCAGTGTGGAGGATTGCAAGAGCACTTATGGGTGTTGGTTCTCTTTGGGTTCTGCTTCGATATTCTGGATGAGCAGGAAGCAGAAGTCGGCTGTTTTGAGCACCAATGAGGCCGGATACATAGTTGTGAGTATGGCCTCATATGAAGCTATTTGGTTGTGGAAGCTCTTCAGTGAGCAGTTTGGACACGTGCTGGATACCATCATGATCTTATGTGACAACTAGAGGGGGTTTTGATTGTTGAGGAATCCCATGTTTTATGATCACTACAAGCATATAGACATCAGGTACCACTTTATCTGGTATATGGTACATCGAGGAGAAAGAACGCTCCATCGCATTGGGATTGATGTGCAAGTCGCCGATATTCTATCAAAGCCCCTGGGAAAAGTCAAATTCTTGACTTTTCAAGAATGACTAGGAGTCATGGAGGGACTCTCTCCTAAGGGTCCTATATGATATGGACATTAAGCTCTGGGAGCTCTGGGGGGCTTGGGGGTACATCTTGGAGCGATGAGCAACCATAGGGTGAGTGGTTCAACCTTCCCCTAGTGGTCTGCTATGTAGGCAAGATGAGTGGTTCATCCTTCTCCTGCCGAGACACAGTCATAGGGTGAGTGATTCAACCTTCCCCTAGTGATTTGTTGTGTATAGGGTGAGTGGTTCAACCTTCCCCTAGCATACCCCTGGCGACATGTAGGCAGGATGAGTGGTTCATCCTTATCCTATTGAGACACCTTACCCATGCAGTCTAGGAATCATGGGAAGTACCTTTCATATGGCCAATGAGTAGGGAAATGAGGATAGGGACCATAGTAATACTGATGGAGGCATCGTGTTACTACCATACTCCCTATGCTAGGATGATATTGATCTGGTATCAATTGGAATAGACTTCGGATCAGTAAGAGTGATATAGCTCTCTCTTTATTTGGAACTGATTTCGGATAAGTAAGAGTAGTATGGCACACTCTCTTCATTGGCACTGACTTCGAGTCAGTAAGAGTGGTATGAGACACTCTCTTTTATATGGGACTGACTTCGAGTCAATAGAGGATGGTATGATACATTCTCAATCACTTCTTCTTCTTCTTGGCTCAACAGAGCAAAGCAGTGCAGGGCACTGATGGCAGAGATAGTACAGTCTGGGAGATGGATTAGCAGATGGAGTTCTCCTTAGTTGAGAGGGAGTGTTAAAATTGGCAACTAGGGCCAAACTCCATGCACATCTACTTATTCATGGTAGCTGTGATTTTTCTTGGATTCCTCATCGAGAGGTGTAGGATTGATCTAAAGATCATCTGATTCTGACATGTATTCATGGAGATATGAATTTATTTGTGTTATGGGACAATTCATCAAGGTCGGCCAGCAACCAAATTGCCCCCACATGTGCTCAACGTTTTAATATAAAAAGAGGTGGCTTGCTAATCATTTGCTCACACCCTCTTCTTGTGATCTCTTCCTCTCCACTTGCCTTGGGTTTTGGTGGGAGGAGAGATCCGAAGAGACAACGCTACCCTAATGAAGGGATGCCCTAGATCTGAATGTTGCCATGGGAAAGAAGGATCTAGACAGCCCTAAAAGAAGATGACCTAGCTTCTAACGCTACCCTAACAAACACATTTAAAGGAGGAAGTCTCAACGATGTCTTAGAAGAGAGTTCATGCCCTAAACGTAGATCCTAAGATGCTACCATACATTGTCATATAAGGATGCCCTAGACTCTAACACTGTCATGGTGAAGTAGGCTTTAACACAGAAGAGAAGGCATCTATATCGTTGGTCTAGAAGAGACCCTAAGCTGTCCTAAACACAGGTCTAAGAGACCCTATGACGCTGGTCTATGAGACCTTAAATTTGCTGTTAATGTGCCCTAGCCGCAGGATTGTGAGAAGATTTATTAGTAGAAAGAAGAGACATATATACATCCTATCTAATGTTGTCCATGTGCCCTAAAAACAGGTCTAATAAGAGACCTTAAGACACTATCAAAAGGAAGGCTATTCGATGTCCTAAGGATGTTATCTACAACAATCTTATATATAGTTCAGAAGTCACCTAGCAACAACAAGAAGTTAAGTCTGGACTCATACATTCCTGGAATGTATATGTCTTCTTGTTATTCGCATGACAAGGAACAATATCCTTGTGATCTCTCGGAGAATGACTTTAGATGAGGACATTATATGGATTTGCCTTCTTGCAATGTATATCGGTGATATGTGTGTGTGTGTGTGTACTCTTTCATGGTTTGATGAAAGTAAAGTTTCGAAGACATTCTCTTCAACATTGCTATGTGCTAGATTGTAGGCCATAACACCATAGCTAGGACTATCTTGGCGCTGCTATCTTAGTTTGAAGACATCATGATGATGAATGTTGCAACATAATGTAAAGGGGTGCAACATGATGTGATGGATGCAACAACATGGTGCAGTAAGGTGCATGGAGCAACATGTTTAGATGCAACAGTTGGATGCAACATGGTGTTAGAGACATCGGTGAGTGGTGCAACATAGTGCACAGTGATGGAATGGTGCAGCATAGTGCACAATGATGGGTACAATAGTATGATGGTGCGACATAGTGCACAATGATGGGTACAACAGTATGATGGTGCAACATAGTCCATAGTGATGGAATGGGGCAACATAGTGCACAATGATGGGCACAACCGTGATTTGGTGTAGCTCAGTGATAAGCGCAGCTCAGTGAATGGGTGCAACACATTGACGGGTGCAGCATGATGATGCGGTGCAACACAATGAGGTGCTGCATAGTTATGGAGTCACCTTGGAGGATCAGTTGATGCAGTATGCCTTCACCTGGGTCCAGATCAACTACCTCATGTGACATCTTCTTAGAGAAGATCTCTGCTCTTATTTTGATAAGTCAAGTTGCTGACTTCAGATGTATATGTACTATCTCTCTCTCTGCTGAACTATTGAAGAACATATAAGAAGAATTGATCAAGGGTTTCCCCACATTGGGGTTTGTCCCTGGTCGACGCCACATCTTGTGTCCAATTGTCTTGGTTTGTCTTCTGCGATTTATGTTTATGTTCTATCTTCATTTTTCTATCATGCTAAATGTGATATCTAATCCAGAATTGATATTGAGTTAATGTGAAAAAATTGAAGTAAATTTCTCTCAACGTAGAACATACCTAAAATTAACACAATTTATAGGTGGTTATATATGTGTGAGAGATTCCTATGTCCTAGTTATGGATGACATATGTTCAAAATCTCAATATAGGGCAAGATATTTGTTCTTGTTTATATAATCAACCAATAAATTTGTTCTAATTAGTTTTTCTATATATTTTGTTCGTATATAATGTTTTTCTTAATTGAAAAAATGTGCTATTTATTTTTATCTTTTAAATATCTTATAAGTTATAGGCCACCAAATTTATTATAATTATTAATTTTCAAAAAAATTCTTTCTTGAGAAGTTTTAGGTCCCAATATTCCTTCAAATGGCAATTATGTCATTGTCGGAAATTTTTGTAAGCTATTTATGTTAGGTTTCATACCATACTAATAAAATAAAGATTTTCCATTGAGATATTTGTTTTGAAAATAACAACCTAAGTAGTATAAAATAGTTTTGTATATAATATTTTTATGATTCTCTAATTTGCTATGATCGATAATAACCTCTTTTTATATAAACATTTCCTCAACATATAATTCTCATTCATCAAACTCAAAAGATCTATGAATTAGTGTCTCTGCTCGTGACAATAGATAATGCATTGGGTTGTTGGTCAAACCTATATTATTTTGGGTTTGATCTAAAAAAACTGAGAAAATTTCTGAAGTTTAACTTTAAAGTTGAAATTTATTATCTTTTTAAAAAAAAATTATTTATTTATTAACAATCTTATTGGCTATCAAATTCAACATCTTATTGCCCATCAACTAATCCCATTATCGTCCCATTGTCGAATATAACATAATTGTGTCTAAGTCAATCTCACAATTACACTTAAATCAAGGGATAATTATTAAAAATGTACGAGCATCAAAACAATCACTTATTTTATATTAAAAATATTACTTTGAAATTTGTGTCATGCGTTTATCCCATTGTTGAATATAACATAGTTGTGTCTAAGTCAATCTCACAATTACACTTAAATCAAGGGATAATTATTAAAAATATACGAACATTAAAACAATCACTTATTTTATATTAAAAATATTACTTTGAAATTTGTGTCATACATTTATACTAGTCTGCCACATTGTTTTCTACTCATCAACTAATCCCATTATCGTCCTATTGTTGAATATAACATAGTTGTGCTTGAGTCAATCTCGCATTTGCACTTAAATCAAGGTATAATTAATAAAAGTGTTTGAGCATCAAAACAATCACTTATTTTATATTAAAAATGAGACATGAATGCAAAAGCTGCAACAAGTTTCAATGGTCAAAAAACCATGAGACACAAAAAGCTTTGGTCTGTCAATTTGATCTAAGGGCTCACACGATCATTAACGCAAAGCATTTATTATGATGGACACAATATATTCCCTTTTTTATATTTATGCGTGCAAATTGCACCAAAGGTATACATCCAACGGTATAGTGAACGTATTGTGAAGTTATTCACGATATACGTGGTAATGGGTAATCTTGTCATAAATTTCTCATGAGTTGGGAAATTAGTATTTTATATTTATTAATGAATTTAATATAAAATTAATTTATTTCTTCCATTGATAGTATGAGTAAATTTCCAAACGTTTACTATTATTTTGATGGGTAGTTAGTCTCATGTTAGTCATTAGTAAATTTCCAAACTCTTATCATTAAACACAATTATAGAATCGAACTCAAGCCAAGACTTTGATACCATATATTACTCACCATATAAAAGTGCACAAAAGATATCAACATCAATTATGTAGCAATGGAGGAGGCTCAATATGGATTAAAAATAACTATGACAACTAGGAAGATACAAATAACTATTAACACTAACTTGAATTTAACATTTTTAGGCCGATAGGCCTTCCTTTGAAAGGGACTTCCGTCGTCCCTTTGCTTCTCAGACTGACACTTGGCAGGGCATAGAGTCGGCATAAACCCTCTAACCACCCACACCTTTGTCGGCAGAGTTCTGAAAGCGAGGACTCAACCCTCTCGAAAACCCAGTTATACGGTCCCTGTTTTGCGGTGCACAGCTTGAAACCCCTGTTCTGCGATGCACGATCAACAAATTCGTGCTTTGGAAACCCTGTTCTAAGGATTGAGCTGGCTTTACAACAATAATGGTTCCTCCTCAGCTGCGGCAACGCAGTTCCATGGAGGAAATGCTGGAGGCAATCAAGGGCCGCGAGGATAGATCCCGTGACAACGGTATCCCTCCTGTACTGCCAATGCGGCCGACTTTGAAAGCCAGGCCTCCTTCTGCAGTCAGAACAAGAAAAATTACCCAGACATGGTTTAATCAGAGCAATGATCAAGTCCCTAGGGACGTTCAAGCTGAGATTCCACCGGTTGATGTTCAAGGTATCTGTATGAACAAGCAGAGTGAAAATATGACAAATGTTGATCAGTTTGAAGGGGATCCCTTGGCCGATGGTAGCGATAACGGAGTTGCCGAGGTTAATGCTGAGCGCAATAAGTGTTCAAAAGTGACAAGCAAACCCCTTTTCGCCCTGATGCCCAACATTGATTCGAATATGGCTGGGGGTGCTTTAAAGGATAAACAAGGCTTTAAGAGAAGGAGTAATCGAAGTCCAGTTGAATCACCTTACAAGAAGCCGGCGGGAACATTCAAAGATCGTTCGGGCGACAGCGATGATTCGGAAGCTAGTTCCTATCCTGCATCAGTGGAGGATGACGGGAAGTGGACGGATGACAGCGTTTCTGGCATGAAAAAGGTAAGATTGTTCAATACTATAGTTTATTTCTTCAAAGATGTTTCACTAAAACAAAAACATGTAGCCATGGATAAGCTCGTGGTTTAATTGCATCAGCTGCTTCCTTAACTGTATTTACGTTGCGGTCTTAGTCTTATTATTATTATATTTCACCTTTTCCTGGAAAAAAAAATGGATTAAAACCTAATTTGTTATACAATGCCCCGTTTCAAAATGAATCTATTAGTAAAAGCCTTTTTACTTTTGGTTATGATGTAATGAATCTATTAGTAAAAGCCTTTTTACTTTTGGTTATGATGTAAATTGATGTCTGAGTTGAAGTTTGAATGATTCTCAGCTTGATTTTTAATCTATTTGAAAGCCTTCTTTCACTGTAGTTGTGCCGCAGGTGTAGATAATCAATGTTGTTAATGTAACAAGATATAAGATCAACTTAGGTGTAAATAACAGCTGAGTTAAATCTGAATACCATTTGGTATTTTGCCCAAATGAAACTAGAAGTTATCATAGGGATATATGTATTTTGAGAACAGAGTCTGTTGCCTCTTCACTGATAACTTGTGCTACCCACAGCGATTACTTGTGACGAGGGTATCGCAGCTCGTGGAGGAGGAATGGAGAAGGAGAAGCCAAAATCAAAGGCATCCCCTGCCATTACAGGCGATCATGCTTCTGCTGCTCATTCATCGCCTTCTTCTGCGCTGACAGATGGTGAATTTCTTCTGCACTTACTTCGAAAAGGCAATAATCAAGCAAACAATGGAGGCGGAGAAGGAGATTCTACCGATAAAAGGAGGAGGAAACAAGAAGCCATCGCCGGTTCTTCATCATCAGCCGATGAAGAGCCATGGCAGCTAAAGGATCCAGCAGTTGCAGCATTAGGCCCTAGCCATAGTTTCCGCGGGGAAGAAGTCATAGCACAGGGGTACCATCATCATCTTCAAAGTCCAAGTCCACTTCCACATCCACATCCACATGGTTGGCTGCACTTACATTCATCACCAGCGACTGCTGTGGATTACCGCCATGTTAATCACGACGATGCCAATGTTAATTTTGTTAGCGAGACAGATGCTCCATCGCCTTGGGCCCGTCATCCATTGCCATCGCCATTGCCGTGTTCCTTTGATCCATCGCTGCTGCACAGGCCACCAACCCAACTCCAACCCCAACCCCAACCCCAACCTCAACCCCAGTCAGCGAGTCCTTATCATCCAGTCTTTCCTGCAAGCAGTTTTCAGATTCAAAAGCCCTATGATAAATCCTTTCCTGAGCCTTGTTCGTTTGTTAGCCCTGGTGGCGGTGATGGTGGAGGGGCATCTTCCGGTTCCCCTTTCAATGAGAATGACCATTTCGGTATCTCCCGGGTGCTCGAGGCTCCTTGGATGACACTAAGTTCGCTGAGGCCGCCACTGGGGGCAGGAGGTGAGAGCGGAGGACAACCACCTACTTGGTCTCATGATCCTCAGCCCCAGCCCCAATCGCAGCCTCGGCTAGTGTTCAGTGGCAGTGAGGGGGTAGCGAATCATCATCATCATGGGCCCACATTCACTGGTGATGTTTTGCACCAGAAGAAACATTGGCCGCAGTCGTATGGGAACGAGGATGACCTTTTCCAACACCTGCAAGGGCTTTCTGAAGAAAACGGTTTTTTGCTGGGCAGTTTTGGTGCACATCATAAGCTTAATAGTACAGGAGGCAATGCTACTATGAATGAAATTGTAAGCCAAAAGTGTGTTGGGAGTGCAAACCTAAATGTTGGGGATTTTGCTCTGAATAGGAACCAAAAGTGCGTTGGGGGAAGCTCAAATGCTTGCTATCTTCCTGTGAATGAAAACCAAAATTCATCTTGTCAAACTGGATCAGTGCCCTGTCAATCATGGTCAGCTGTAGCTGAAGAGCCATTCAGCAGAGATGGAAACTTGATGTTTGGCTCAGTGGTATGCCAGTCTGAACGTGATCGCAGTGAAAAGATGTTAGAGTTGCAATCAGGAAATATTTTCCTTAACAATGCTGAGCTTCCATGCAACCTACAGGGTAAAGGTGCTGTGCGGTTACTTTGTAGGCCTTCCTCAAGTAAACAAGTCTCAGGAAATAAAACAGTTCCAGAGGAAGGACTGCCTTGGAAAGGACATCCATCAAATCGATTAGTTGATGAGCCCAGAGTTTCGAGAGGAGCATCCACTCCATCTTCTGAGCAAGTGATTATAAAGGATAAAAGAGGTTTGGATCAAGAAAGTAGAAATGTTGTGCGCAACCAAAAATCTACTTCTCGCATTGCAAATACATTTGATACAGATGACAGGAAAAAGGGACCAGAAATTAAATCCTATGTGCAAATCGAAAGGAACAGTAACCAAAGTATTGCTCGGCGCATCAGACATGGCCAATCAGATATAATTGGAAAGGATGACATCAGAAATGGAACAGCACAACGGGTGATCAAAGAAAGGCATGCCAGGGAAACGGGCAAACAGTCAGTGGAAGTTATTGCAAATGGAGAGGGCATGGGGAATCACTCTTTGAAATCTCGAGGAAGAGGTATATACAGGAATCAGGATGACTTTGAGAAATGCGGGGAAATTGAGCAAGAATGGGATATGAAAGAGTCACAAACCAAGGATCAAAAGCAATCTGGTGTTTCTGATTCATTCTCAACCATTACTGATCATTTATCTGCTTTGGAGGTGAAGGTCGAAAGACCTGTTGAATTTGTTGTGCCCAGCGGACGGGGCAACGAATTGTGACAGATATGCCTTTGAGAGTTATTCACTGCCAACAGATTTCATGCCCTAACGGGGACGAGGTGCGAAGCGGGACGAACTAGCCACTTGCAGGGATGGAATGACCGATCGAACCACCCCGAGCGAGACCCAACCACGGACCGAAAGAGACACGCACCTAACCAAACATATTTCACTTTAGACCCACCACCGGAGCTACCTATGCGTGAATACCCATAGCCGCGAATAAACAAGAGCAAAGATTAGGTGGTTCAACCAATCCGGAAATCTTCAATCCGGGCGGGAATCAACAAGAAAAAGAGCGGTCACCGGATCCCGGTACGTGTCGGATAAAGCCCTATAAAAGCTCCCTAAAGGGTTGGTTCTATACGGACGGACCCAACCTAAGAATGGCCCCCGTCGATCGAGAAAAATAGTGTGCTCGCGCCCGATACCACGCAGTAGCTGCTCGGCACGCGGTAAAGATGCTCCGTCGGCGAACACCTACCTTAAGCTAGCTAATGGACGACCTCCTCGTTCTCTCTAATGGATTGGAGACTAGGGGCCTCAGAAGCTTATGTATGGCGCAAACGAACATATACCAGCGCCATTAATTATATGTGAACTAAGCGGTAGAGACTAGTGAATATGTAGCACTTGTTTATTATCGTCCAAAATATTTCATACCTTGAAACTTTGGTAACTTTGGTAGGTTGAAAAATGGGTAATTGGCTTGATATTTGTAGTATTTTAAATGATGATGAGAAATTAGTAGTGACAAAATACATGTTATTTTGGATTTTACTTGACATTTTGATTTTGTAGTTTTACAATGTCTTATGCATAACCTAGTGTCGGGATTATAGGAATAAAGTTTTCTTTGTATGATTGTATGAGATGAACAATTGATATGATTTCTTTCCTAAGTCTAACTGAGGAAAGAACATTAATTAATTTAATTGATTAATATTGGTCAATTGAGCAAATTTTTAAGGATAAATATTTGCTTATTTAAGTGACTTAGAGCTAATCCTAGCGATTGATCTAAGTGGGTTAGGATTTAATCCTAGTCGTCTATCACTTTGAAAATTGAGGGTTAAGGATTTTTCTCAATTTGAAATTAGAAAAAATCTTGTGTAGAGGATGAAAAGGCATTCGTTTGGAGAGATTCTGATGCAAGAGCATTCACTTTCCAAGCCATTCAGCCTTTGGAGGACAAAGCCCCAAGGAGGGGTCTTGACATTTGTTGAGGAACTTAATCATTTGATGTAATTAAATTTCTGTTTTGAGTAATATTTAAATATTGATAAATTAGGGAAAATAAAAGGAAGAGATTTGATCTCTTCATTAGGTGATAGTTATAGTCATGTTAGTTAGTCATTGATATATTTATGGGATCTAGAGAATGAGTTAGTTAGGGCATGAGAGATTGTAGGAGAGAATTCTTGGCATAGGATCAAAACTAATTAGTTATCATTTTAGGGTTTTAATGAAGCATTGTAAGTCTATGGGCATTAGGAAGGATAAGAGAGAATACAAAGGTTGAGTGTGATAAAAGGGGCAAGACTTAGTGCCTATGTTAAAGATTAGGCAAATAATGTATCTCTATTTCAGTGAATGAAGAAAAACCTTAGGAGGGATTTCTATACACTAAGCATTTTCTAGACAATGTTATGCATATCTCTATGTTAGCATTGGTATTGAGTATAAGTAATTCCTAGATGTAATTCTTGTAATGAATGCAGTGACTTAAACCACCAATAAATTTCCAGTAATGGAGAATGAGTGTTTTTTTGTAGAATGGTAAATGTTTTCTTGGTTATTAAAATCAACATGTCTCTGTGTAATTGCATGAATGTGTGTGTAGGAATGTTGTGATTTTTAATAGTTATAGGAAAATGAGTCATGGATCCTTGGGTCTGGGCTTTGTAACCTTCCAGATATTAGTTCTTCATATAAACACAGAGGAAGGTTTAGGTAAAACATCTTTATGATTGTTTCTTCAACTATAAATGAATTGAAGTGGTCACTGTGTGGCCAATGTGAATGACCAATAATGAATTGAGATTGAGACTCTCATAACTGAGTGTTAATTTATAAAATCAATCAAATCGTTGAAGTTTCAACTACCCTATGTCACTCCAATTATCGTAGTTCACTTCCTATTACAGGTATATACTTCTTGTTAATAGAAGCAGAGTATAACACTCATATAAGACAAAAAAAATTGAATTGGGGAATGAATGTGTAATGAATTCCTAGAGGACACACAACCTAGTGAAAGGTTAATTAGAACAAAAGAAGAGATTTGAGAATGATCTTGTAGATGTTCATCTTATACCATATTGAACTAGGATTGTATGCAACTGAATATGGGAAAGAAGTGATCTAGTTGGATATTGGTGGCCACTGCCTATTCCACTTAGATTCCCACCATTGTTTCTTTTAGTTTTTTAGTTTCCTTATTTGTAGCACAATTTTATATTTTTAGCACTTTTTCGGGTCCTAAACTTCCGAAGCTGTTTTGAGGCCCTAAACGACGTTTTTTGGGAAAAACGGGGCCAACATGGGTTATCAATTGATGTTGGCCATGCAAAAGTTGTAGTCCTTAGATAGATATTTCTAGTGAGGTATTGTGCGCTTCATCTCCTAGGGTTACGTTTTTGGATGTTTAGGGTTTTCCATTTTTTCTCAATATTAAATAGGCCTTTGAGACTCATTGGAACACAATTCAAAGGCATGTAGCCGCCACATCTCTTCTTAGAGATAAGCTATCATCGTCCGAGCTAGTCTTATTTCCATTCTGTTTGTAAGCATATTTCAGTATTTGATATTAATGAAATGAAGTGTTATTTCTACCATATCTCTATATTTATGGTTATAACTGTAATTTGTTGTGTCCCTGTTTAAATCTGGGTCAGTGGTATTAGAGTGGTTTGCTTTTTCTCTGTTTTTCTTTGTATGTCCCCAACGAGGTCGGGATATAAAGAGTTAGGGCTCGATCTGGTTGAACCTTTTCAAAACCAGCCTCGCAAACCCCGATAGCCATCGATGGGGGAAGAAATAAAGACAAGGGAGTAGGAGATCCTATCAAAATATTGCTCGAGGAAACCCTCGAGAAACAAAGGAACGCAATGATGGATAACTCTTCCTAGATCCTTCAAAAGTTTCCCAACGGCCGCACATCCACATCCAGCAACCACTCTAGAGGCTCCACTCCTTTTAAGGTACAAGTAAAGTTTGACATTCCCATATTTGAGGGCCGACATCGTAGATAAATGGTTAAATATTCTAGAAGGATATTTTTCTGTTCATGGTTTTTCCATCCGCAAAAAAATTACTTCTTCTCTTCTCAAAACCACTCCCCATGTCAAGTATTGGTGGGAAACCTACTGTGAGTAGAATGATGAAAGTATGACCTCACTGTTTTCAGCTGCACCCACTTAGAATTCATTTTGGGACGCCATCAAGGAGCAATACTACCATGTCAGGAGCTATGAGGATAAATACATAAAGTGGACCACACTGGGGTAGGAAATGGACCAAGATGTGCTAGAGTTTACCAATGTTTTTCATACCCTTCGCACAAAGGTGGGGTATTAAGGTTTCTGAGAAACATTTGGTACTGAAGTACCGAGGTTGCCTACACAAGCACATACAGGATGAGATGGAGTTCCTGGACATCTCCTCGCTTGGCATGACATACCAATATGCCGTTAGGATCGAGCAAAAGTTTAAACAGAAGAAGCGAGACTTTGGATCTGCGAATCCGAAGCAAGGGAAAGGTGTCCCCAAACTGTAGAACAAAGGACAAAGCCAAGGCGGGGCTACCCAAGACAACCCGACAAATTCCCTGTAAGGATATTCAATCACATAGGAAATAGTTAAGTATAATTTGGTCTAGTGTAGAGTTAGGTAAAGTGTGTTTCTTTACTATGTACATTTGTAACTTACAATCCGACGGTCATGATATGTTCTAGACATGAAGTGATCCAACCATTCATTCTCTCCTTCGTATTACCGACACTTAATCCGTGGCTTAACACATGATTGGTCCATGATCTCTATTTAAAGAGCATGGAGGGTTATTTGTAGGGTGACCGTTCATGAGATAAGCTTATGTAAATTTTCTTTCTTTTATTAATAAATTGCCTGAAGTGGCCACGTTGGCTCAGGTCGTGGATTGTTTCCCTCTTTGAAGGTTTTAACCACGTCAAGAATACTGGTGTATTAATCTGTGATCTGTTTTTGACTGCTTTCAGGCCGAGAAGACTGCTCTAATGTGTTAAGAGCATCTGTTCCAGTGAGGAACCCCTTTTGTTTCACGCGAAAAGGTTTCTAGTAGCCCTAGCTACGTCATTTTTAAGATCTAGAGATATACAACCTTTATTTGTAGTTCTAGTTATTCATCTCTCTATTTATTTATGTTTGTTTAGCTCTCTGTTTTTTTTATTACCGGATCTATACCTTTAATTTCTGCGTATGCTCTTTACCCCACGACTTTGTGTGATCTGGGAAAATTAGTAACAAAAAAGAAGGATTTTTCTCATGTGTATGCTCTTTTTTGCCGTGCCTTAGTGTGATCTCCGAAAACTAGAAACATTGAGGAAAATATTTAGTTTCTGGCGATAGCTAACTTCAAGCCATAAGGTTTGGTTTTTTTTGTATGTTTGTGTTGGGTTGTGTGGTTTTTTGTTTTGTAAGAAAAAATAGTTTTTCAAGCAAGCACGCACCCCAAAGCTTCAGTGACTGAAAAAAAAACCTTCCTCTTTTCCAAAAATTACAAATTTTTAAACTAGCTCACTTGGTCCAACGTTACTTTATGAGAATCGAGGTCTGGGGTTCAAGTCTTTCTTTTTGTTGAGTTAATTTTTCAAAAAACACATGTATCTTATGTTTTAAAATTACTTTATGTAAAAGTGTTATCACCCATTATAAAAAGTGAGTCGCTTATCATTCTAAAGTCTCTTTATCTTTTATTCAAATTACAATTTAATGAGTAGCTCATAAAGTACCCTTGTAAAAGTGACTTTTACTTATTTATAAAAGAGAGTCATTTATTTATTTTTTTAACTAAGCTAATTAGATTAAGTTTGGAAAGGGTGGCGGGGGGATTTTTTTTAAATATAATATTATCATTTACTTTCGCACATTCACACACTTTGTCAGCATCTTCAACAACTTTTCTTCACCAAGCCATAACTTCTTCATCTGGAAGCCATTTTCAGAGGTGTTTTTTTTAATCGACCTAATTTTTTGAGATTTTTCTATTGGAACACTTAGTTTCAGCATATACAACTTTAGTTTCTGTTAAAATGGAAATTCCATGCCAAGTTATTCTTGACAACACCAACTACTTCCAATGGTGGTCTACATTTTGGATTTACTTAGAAGTAAAGGTCTTTATAGAATAGCCTCAAGCCAAGAAACTAAACTTAAAGATGAAGATAAGGCAACCAAATGGGAAAATAGGCAAAACAAAGCACGTGGGTTAATAGGGATGTCTATTTCTCCAGACCTTAGATTTCATATCGCAGAACTTGATACCCCTAATGAAGCAATGAAACAACTCACTGGAATTAAAATAAAATTAGAGCCCATAAACTCGAAAATGAGTTGCTTACGTTGGACCCAAATAATTTTTCTTTCATTGAAGTTTTTTTGTCCAAGTTCAATACACTTAGATTTCTCTTGGAAGGTGTTAAGGTTAAGAAAGAAGATGGTAGCCTTATCTATTCCATTCTTACTAAGTTGTGACCAACCTACTCTGTGTTTGTTTCCACCTTCCATTCTACTAAAGAAGCCTTCATTTCTCAAGGACAAGACCACAAGTCCCCCTCTTTTGATGCATTTTGTGATTCTTTAATAAGAGAACAAGAAAAACTCTTACATCTTGGTCTTCTTAATCTCGGAAACACTTCTAAGAAAGCGCTAGCCGCCCAACATCAACCAAATTCAAAGAATCCTAAGAAGCAGTATCCTAAAAAGAATGGTCCTAAACCAAACAAGGGTCCCAAGCAATTTCAGTATGAAAATGAAAAATCATTTCAACAAAATGATAAGGCAAACAAAAACAAAGGGAAGAAGACTGATAGACATTGCCACTTTTGTAATCAGGATGGCCACTTAGAATTCAAATGCTTTAAGAATATGAAAGCCTTGGAAGCAGCAATGAAGAAGCATGACATCCATTTGAATCACTCTTCAACTTCAACTTCATCTTCAGGAATAACACTTTTTGCATGTGGTTTTCAAGCATCTCGGTCTGGTTATGCACTAGATGTATCTTCTTCTTTTCATTATCATGAGTAGCTCATTGATTCTGGAGGTTCTTATCACATGGCCAAAAACAAAGCGATGTTTTCTTCTTTAAATGATTGTAACACCAAAAATATATATGTTGATGATGATATATCTCTTAGTGTTGTAGGGATTGAAACTGTTCATCTAAACAATGGTCAATTTAATGATGTATTATGTGTTCCAACCTTATCCTGCAACCTTCTATCTGTATATCAGATAACTCATTCAGGTGAAGGTAAAACCGTTGAATTTTCACCTCACGATGTTGTAATTAAGGACCTCAGAGATCCTAAACAAATTTTAGCTACTAGCATTGTTGATGATTCTACAAGGTTGTATAAGTTTAACAACTTTGGGTCATCAACTCTTCCCTCGGTATTTGTTGCTCATAATGATGAAGTGAGCACACTTTGGCATGAGCGATTTGGTCACTTAAACTATCGCTCCCTTCAAAATCTATGTAAAGAAAATATGGTGACAGGTCTTCCTATGGTATCTTGTAGAGATGGTGCTTGTTCCGGATGTGTACTCGTAAAACATCATCAAAATAGTTTTGAAAAACGTGCCTCTTGGCACCCCTCAACCCCTCTACAGCTTGTGCATGGTGATTTATGTGGTCCACTTCCAGTTGTTTCATTCTCTTGCTACAAATATTTCTTAACTTTCATTGATGATTTCTCCAGACGCACTTGGGTATACTTCTTAAAACTCAAGAGTGAAGTATTTAACACGTTCTTGGCCTTTCAGGCCTTTGTTCAAAAACAATATGGACATCAAATTCTTAAGCTAAGATCTGATAATGGCAGAGAATATTTTAACAACAAATTCATTGACTTTTGCACTGAGCATGGAATTCAAATGCAACATATTGTTCCATATACTCTGTTGGGTCCCTATAATACTAGTGATTACCCCATTACTATTGTAGTTATACCCCTTATTAATATTGTTGTGCCCCTATTGCCCCCATATTCTTATTACTGTGCCCTATAGAATCCCTCTATTGTTATTTTTGTGGCTTTATATTATTATTGTTAGGTCGGCTGGATTATATTGTGACTCCTTAGACTCCTATATATAGAAAGGAGGTTTTGTCATTTGTATCATCCAAGAATTGTTCATTTATGTAATGTAAAGGAGGTTTCTCCCTTGAAGAGGGTGAATTCTAAGGCGTTGATCTATATTTTCTATCTTTTTTCTTGAGCTGGTTTCATAACATTTGGTATCAGAGCTTTGGATTCTAGGGTTTCGCTGCTCCAAATAGGTCATCGTGGTATTTTCGCTATAACTTTTTTCTGTGACGTTTCAAAAGTCGCAAAAAAAAACCCATTTGAGAAGAAATTGCGCTAAACCTTGGGTCCGAATTTCATAGCTTTTTGCGCGATATTTGCGGAGATATGATCTGAGGAAGTTGGTCTTTTTGCAGACTCCTGAATTACATTCAAAACAGGTGACCTGGGGAAAATCGTCATAACTTTCTCTCTGGGGATCAGATTGAAGTTTTGTAAGAAGGTACAGAAAGAGGACGGACTGTAGTTTCTTGTGGGTGTTTTTCAGATCCAAAGGTCGAAACAGTGACTCGTGGCACGTCGTACAATTTTGCTTTACTGAACTAGTCTATAATCAAGTCACTGTGGGATATTTTGCATAACTCTTCCTTGGAGAATCCAATTTAGGTCAGACTTCTGGCATTGGAAGGAGGACACAGAGGGCTACTACAGGTCACAAATTTAGAACTAGATAATCAGAAAGTACAGAGATACATCAGAGGCAATATCGAGCTCCTACAAAGTGAAAAAAGGTGTGTAGATTTTCTTTAATTTTTGCTTAAGCTTGGTTTGAAAATTTATTTTGAACGAATTAAAAGGGCATATTAGAGAATTATTATCGGTAACTGATGCCCCGAGGAAAGAAAATGCAAACACCTAGTAAGGAACCTAAAAGCTCTAGCATGACTCATGAAGAAGAAGAAGAAATGCTATATGATATATCAAAATTACAAGAACAAGTGCAACAAGTGTCACTTGCACAAAAAGCAACAGAATCTAAGATGGATGGTTTAAGGAAAGATGTAGAAGCTAAGGTGGATGATTTAAAGAAGGGTGTAGAAGCTAAGATGGATTGTTTAAAGAAAGGCGTAGAAGCTAAGATGGATGGCATGGAAGCTAAGGTGAATGGCACGGACGCTAAAATTGATGGCATGGATGATAAGATGGAAGAATTGAAGATAAATATGAATAAGTTGCTACAAGAAATGGTCACTAAGGGTGAAGGGTACTAAAGGAAACTCATGATGAGAACAAAAGAAATGTTAATCATGATTCCATAGACTCTAATGTTGGATCGACGACTCACCATATTCCAAAAATCGATATGAAGAAGTTTGATGGCAGGGATCCTGCCACATGGATATTATAGATGGAGCAATTCTTCGATCTCAATAATGTGCAAAACACACAAAAGGTACGTATGACAACTTTATATTTGGAACCAAATCAGTTTGTATGGTATCAATGGCTTTGCTCTCGTAAACAATTTATCACTTGGGCAATTTTTACGGAAGAATTGATAGCACATTATGAGGATACAAAAAGCAACATTTTTTTTAGCCAATTGATAAGTCTCAAACAAAAGGGTTCAATAATGGAGCACATTGAGGAGTTCCAAAAATTGAACATCAGGGTAAAAGATATTCCAGAGGAGCATAGGATTGATGTGTTTATAGGGTCTTTAAAAGATAATATCCAACATGATGTTCGCCTTTGAGAACCGGATTCATTAGAAAAGGCATTCGGGTTAGCAAGAAAAATGGAAAGCAAAATTATGGCAACCAAGAAGCATACCACTCACAACTATAAAGACGGAAGTGTTGTTTCCACTAGTCTTCCACAACCTATAAAGTTGACACCACAACAATTGGAAGAAAAAAGAGCAAAAGGGCTTTGATACAGTTGTGATAGCAAATACACTAAAGGTCATAAGTGTGCCGAGAAGAAATTATTCTACATAGATTGTGAAGAGGAAGAAGAAAATGAGCAAGAAAGGTCAAAAGAAGAGGATATACTCTAGGAACAAAGCCTAGATAAAGAAGAAATGGATTCGACCATATCTTGTAATGCATTGGCGGGAATTACCACTCCTCAAACCATCAAGATAGAAGGACAAATCAAGAAGAAAAAGGTAATAGTGTTGATTGATTCAGGAAGTGCCCACAATTTTATTCATTGTAAGGTAGCAAGAGAATTGAATTGCTTCTTATATCCAGCACCAGAGTGTCAAGTGATGGTTGCAAATGGAGGAACAATAAATTGCTCGGAAAGTGCCATAATATCAAGCTATCCATGGGAGAATATGTATTGGCTAGCCCAATGATTTCCATTCCAATGGGAGGTGCTGATGTTGTACTAGGAGTCCAATGGCTACAATCCTTGGGTACAATAGCTTTTAATTTTCAAGAACTTTTCATGAAATTTTCTGTGGAAGGAAAGGAAGTTGAATTAAGGGGTATTGCAGGGAAACCGGGAAAAATAATCAGCTCTAACGGTATGACAAAGCTTCTAAAAAAGGAACAAAGAGGTGTAATTGCACAATTATGTTCGCTAGATGTGTCCACAGTGGAATCATCTATTTCTCCAGATCTCCAAAAAGTCTTGGATAATCATTCCAAGGTATTTGAGACTCCCAAATGTCTCCCACCTATTCGTGATCATGATCATGCTATTCATCTGATTCCAGGAAGTGTTCCTCCAAACATTAGGCTGTACAGATATCCTTATTCCCAAAAGAGTGAAATTGAACGTATGGTTGCAGAAATGCTAGAGGCTGGTATAATTCAACAAAGTCAAAGTTCTTTCTCTGCTCCAGTCATATTGGTGCACAAGAAGGATGGATCATGGCGCATGTATCCGGATTATAGGGAGCTCAACAAGCTCACTATTAAAGATAAGTTTCCCATTCCTGTCATTAATGAATTACTGGATGAATTGCATGGATCAATTTACTTCACCAAGTTGGATCTTCGTTCGGGATATCATCAAATCAGAATGAAGATTGAAGACATTCCGAAAACAACATTTAAAACTCATGAGGGTCATTATGAATTTTTGGTTATGCCTTTTGGCCTTACCAATGCACCTTCAACATTTCAAGGTTTGATGAATTCAATTTTCAAACCATTCCTTAGAAAATTTGTGTTAGTATTTTTTGATGATATACTAATCTACAGCAAGTCTTGAAAGAATCATGTTGAACATGTTGACAGGGTGTTACAACTATTGGAGGAGAAACAGTTATATGCAAAAAGATCCAAATGTTTCTTTGGAGTACAAGAGGTGGAATATCTGGGTCATATTGTATCTCATGAAGGAGTTAAGGTAGACCCTAGCAAAATTAAAGTCATTAAGGAATGGAAAATTCCCACATCCATAAAGCATCTGTGAGGATTTCTCGGGTTGACAGGGTATTATCGCAAGTTTGTTAAGAATTATGGGAGAATAGCAGCACCTCTAACAACATTATTGAAGAAAGATGCATTTTCATGGACCCCAGAAGCAACAAAGGCATTCGAACATCTTAAAGAGGCAATGTGCCAAGCACCGGTCTTAGCTACACCGGACTTCACAAAAACCTTTATTGTGGAATGTGATGCTTCAGGAAATGGAATTGGTGTTGTTTTAATGCAAGATGAAAGACCCATTGATTTTGAAAGTCGTCCAATCAAGGGAAAGTTTTTACACAAAGCTATTTATGAGAAGGAAATGTTGGCAATACTCCATGCACTTAAGAAATGGAGACCCTACCTAATGGGAAGACACTTCAAGGTAAAAACAGATCATGATAGCCTTAAATACTTTTTAGAACAAAGATTATCCTTTGAAGAGCAACAAAAGTGGGTCACAAAGATGTTGGGTCATGACTTTGAAATCATCTACAAAAAAGGGAAGCAAAATGTGGTGGCAGACGCACTCTCAAGAAAGGATAAGGATGTGGAAGCATTGTTGTGCGCCATTTCTATTATCCAACGAGATTGGATAAACGAAGCAAGGGAGGAATGGAAGAATGACGAAGAAGTGTGGGCACTTATTCGAAAGTTACAACAAGATTCCAGTATGTCTGATACATTTAGATGGCAAAATGATTCGTTATGGTACAAAGATCGCTTATACCTCTGTAAGAATTCCTAGCGAAAACAAAAGATTCTTATGGAATTGCACACTTCTCCCTTAGGAGGGCACTCAGGATTTTTAAAAACTTACCACGGGGTTAAGAAGGAATTTTTTTGGGATGGCCTTAAATCAGATATTCAAAAGTTTGTGGCGGAATGTTTAGTTTGCCAACAAAATAAAATTGAAACAATTAAGACACCAGGTCTATTACAACCTTTATCCATTCCAAGCCAACGTTGGGAGGAGGTTTCAATGGATTTTATCACAGGTTTACCAAAGTCTGAGGGAAAGAGTGTCATCATGGTGGTAGTTGACAGACTTACCAAGTATGCACACTTTTGTGCATTATCACATCCATTTAAAGCCAGTATAGTTTCTACTGCATTTATGGAAACAATTCAAAAGCTACATGGAAACCCAAAGATTATTGTAAGTGACAGAGATCCCATTTTCACTGGAAATTTTTGGACAAAATTATTTTCTTGTCTTGGTACTCAGTTAGCTCATAGCTCATCTTATCATCCTCAATCTGATGGGCAAACTGAGATAGTAAACAAATGTTTGGAAGGATATCTTCGTTGCTTTGTATCTGATAAACAGACACAATGGGTCAAATGGTTGCCTTTGGCTGAATGGTGGTATAACACTTCCTTCCATACAGCAACAAAAATGAACCCATATATGGCACTTTATGGGTATCAACCACCATCCATCACATCATATTTAAGAGAAAATTCTAAGGTTTAGGCAATGGTACATCACATTGAACATCAACAACAAGTCCTCCAACTCTTAAAGGATAACCTCGTGTTGGCACAGAATAGAATGAAACAACAGACATATCAACATCGCAGTGAAAGAAGTTTTGATGTAGGTGATTGGGTATTCCTATGGCTACAACCATATAAGCAAATGTTTCTCAAGAAAGCTAAGAAGGATAATAAATTATCACCAAAGTATTATGGTCCGTACAAGGTGTTGCAAAAGATTGGTACTATGGCATACAAATTGGAGCTTCCTGCAGCTTCTCAATTGCACCCAGTTTTCCATGTTTCATGTTTAAAGAAGGTTATAGGCGACAAGCTCCCAGTTCAAACAATATTGCCAGAACTTGACGAGGAAGGAAAAATTATATTGGAACCGGAAGCAGTCACAGAAACAAGAACTTGACAGCTACGAAATTGATCAATTTCAGAGTATCTTATCAAGTGGAAGAACTTATCCGCTGAAGATTCCACATGGGAGGATGAGAATTTTATGCAGAAGTATCCAGAACTACTCAAGCGTTGAGGACAACACTTTTTTGAAGGAGAGGGGCATGTTGGGTCCCTATAATACTAGTGATTACCCCATTACTATTGTAGTTATACCCCTTATTAATATTGTTGTGCCCCTATTGCCCCCATATTGTTATTATTGTGCCCCATAGAATCCCTCTATTGTTATTTTTGTGGCTTTATATTATTATTGTTAGGTCGGCTGGATTATATTGTGACTCCTTAGACTCCTATATATAGAAAGGAGGTTTTGTCATTTGTATCATCCAAGAATTATTCATTTATGTAATGTAAAGGAGGTTGCCCCCTCGAAGAGGCTGAATTCTAAGGCGTTGATCTATCTTTTCTATCTTTTCTTGAGCTAGTTTCATAAGATACTCTACAACAAAATGCCGTAGCTGAAAGGAAGAATCTTACATTAAAAGAAATGGCTAATTGTATGTTTAAATCTAAAGAACTTGGTCTTAATTTTTGGGCAGAAGCAATTAACTGTGCAAGTTACACAGTAAATCACACTCCTACTAAGGTTTTAAAGAATATCACTCCAGAAGAAGCATGGAGCTCAATTAAACCATATGTAAGTCACTTTTGTGTTTTTGAAAGTGAAGCATGGGCCCATATTTCAAATGAAAAACATAAAGCTTTAAAACCTAAGAGTGAAGAATGTATTTTTGTTGGATATTCTGAAGATGTCAAAGGATATAGACTTATTCCATTTAAGTCCAAAAATGTTATCATTAGAAGAGATGTAAAGTTTGCTAAAAATATATTGGCCTACGAGCCTAGTTTAGCGGATGTACCGCCTCTCTCTATCCCTTCTACTTCTAAAAATATTTCTTCTTCAGATGATGACAACGAGGATGAAAATCCTCCCCCACCTTCTCAGGATCCTCCTTCAGCTCCTCAGCTTTCAAAATGGGTCTGTGCTACTTTGGATGCAACAGGTGCTCTTGCAGGTGATCCTACAGATCAACGACGTACATGTTCTTAGTTTGATAAAGCCTCTTCTTTACTGGCTCAAACTTCAGCGAATTATGATCCTGACATCTCTGCAGAAGCTTCAGGGCATCTAGATTGGGATGCAGCTATGAATGAAGAATATTGTTCATTATTGGCAAATGATACATGGGATCTTGTTCCTCTTCCAAAGGGATGAAAACTTGTTAGATGCAAATGGGTTTACAGAACCAAGTATGGACCACATGGAAAAGTTGATAAACATAAAGCTCGTCTTGTTGCTAAGGGTTTTTCATAAGTTGAAGGCATTGACTATACTGAAACCTTCTCCCTTGTTGCCAAAATGAACTCTATCCGCCTTGTTCTTTCCCTCGCTGCCTCTTTCAAATGGGAATTCCATCAGATGGATGTTAAATCTACCTTCTTGCATGGGGACTTGCATGAAGTAATCTATATGGAGCAACCTACTGGCTTTATATAAACAGACTCCACCCTTGTATGTCAGACTAGTAAATCCCTTTATGGTCTCAAGCAAGCCCCTCGGGCTTGGTATGCCAAAATAGATAGATTTCTTTTAGATACTGGCTTTTCTAAGTGTCATTCTGACAATATTGTCTACACCAAGAAAGTGGGTAAGTCTCTTATCATTCTTGTTCTTTATGTTGATGATCTTATCCTTATTAGTAGTGATCCCAACCTTATAAATCATGTGAAGTCCAGCCTTAAAAATGAGTTTGAAATGACAGACTTAGGACACTTGCATTATTTTTGTGGTCTTTAAGTCTTGCAATGTTATGAAACCAGCTCACAAAATGATAGAAAAGATAGATCAACGCCTTAAAATTCAACCTCTTCGAAGGGGCAACCTCATTTACATTACACAAATGAACAATTCTTGGATGATACAAATGACAAAACCTCCTTTCTATATATAGGAGTATAAGGGGTCACAATATAACCAAGCCGACCTAACAATAATAATATAAAGGCACAAAAATAACAATAGAAGGATTCTATGGGGCACAATAATAATGATATGGGGACAATAGGGGCACAACAATATTAATAAGGAATACAACTAAAATAGTAATGGGGGAATCACTAGTATTATAGGAACCTAACATGCCCGTCTCCTTCAAAAAAGAGTTGTCCTCAACGCTTGAGTAGTTATGGATGCTTCTATATAAAATTCTCATCCTCCCATGTGGAATCTTCAGCGGATAAGTTCTTCCACTTAATGAGATACTCCGAAATTGATCGATTTCGTCACTGTCGAGTTCTTGTTTCTATGACTGCTTCCAGATCCAATATAATTTTTCTTTCCTCGTCAAGTTCTGGCAATATTATTTGAACTAGGAGCTTGTCGCCTATAACCTTCTTTAAACATGAAACATGGAAAACTGGGTGCACTTGAGAAGTTGCAGGAAGCTCCAATTTGTATGCCATAGTACCAATATTTTGCAACACCTTGTACGTACCATAATACTTTGGTGATAATTTATTATCCTTCTTAGCTTGCTTGAGGGACATTTGTTTATATGGTTGTAGCTGTAGGAATACCCAGTCACCTACATCAAAACTTCTTTCGCTTCAATGTTGATCTGCCTGTTGTTTCATTATATTATGTGCCAACACGAGGTTATCCTTTAAGAGTTGGATAACTTGTTGTTGATGCTCGATGTGATGTTCCACTGCTTGAACCTTAGAATTTTCTCTTAAATATGATGTGATGGATGGTGGCTGATATCCATAAAGTGCCATAAATGGGGTCATTTTTGTTGCAGTATGGAAGGAATTGTTATACCACCATTCAACCAGAGGCAACCATTTGACCCATTGTGTCTATTTATCATATACAAAGCAACGAAGATATATTTACAAACATTTGTTTACCATCTCAGTTTGCCCATCAAATTGAAGATGATAAGATGAGCTATGAGCTAACTGAGTACCAAGACAAGAAAATAATTATGTCCAAAAATTTCCAGTGAAAATGGGATCTTTGTCACTTACAATAATCTTTGGGTTTCCATGTAGCTTTTGAATTGTTTCCATAAATGTAGTAGAAACTGTACTGGCTTTAAATGGATGTGATAATGCACAAAAATGTGCATACTTGGTAAGTCTGTCAACTACCACCATGATGACACTCTTTCCCCCAGACTTGGGTAAACCTGTGATAAAATCCATTGAAACCTCCTCCCAACGTTGGCTTGGAATGGATAAAGGTTGTAATAGATCCGGGGTTTTAATTGTTTCAACTTTATTTTGTTGGCAAACCAAACATTCTACCACAAAATTTTGAATACCCGTTTTAAGGCCATCCCAAAAAAATTCCTTCTTAACCCTGTGGTAAGTTTTTAAAAACCCTGAGTGCCCTCCTAAGTGAGAAGTGTGCAATTCCATAAGAATCTTTTGTTTGAGTTGGGAATTCTTACAGAGGTATAAGCGATCTTTGTACCATAACGAATCATTTTTCTAGCTAAATGTATCAAATGTACTGGAATCTTGTTGTAACTTTCAGATAAGTGCCCACACTTCTTCGTCATTCTTCCATTCCTCCCTTGCTTTTTTATCCAATTTGGTTGGATAATAGAAATGGTGCACAACAATGCTTCCACATCCTCATCATTTCTTGAGAGTGCATCTGCCACAACATTTTGCTTCCCTTTTTTGTAGATGATTTCAAATTCATAACCCAACATCTTTGTGACCCATTTATGTTGCTCTTCAGAGGATAATCTTTGTTCTAAAAAGTATTTAAGGCTATCATGATCCGTTTTTACCTTGAAGTGTCCTCCCATTAGGTAGGGTCGCCATTTCTTAAGTGCTTGTAGTATTGCCAACATTCCATTCTCATAAATAGCTTTGTGTAAATACTTTCCATTGATTGGACGACTTTCAAAAGCAATGGGTCTTTCATCTTGCACTAAAACAGTACCAATTCCATTTCTTGAAGAATCACATTCCACAATAAAGGTTTTTGTGAAGTCCGGTGTAGCCAAGATTGGTGCTTGGCGCATTGCCTCTTTAAGATGTTCGAAGGCCTTTGTTGCTTCTGGAGTCCATGAAAATGAATCTTTCTTCAATAATGTGGTTAGAGATGCTGATATTCTCCCATAATTCTTAACAAACTTGCGATAATACCCTGTCAACCCGAGAAATCTTCGCAGATGCTTTATGGATGTGGGGATTTTCCATTCCTTAATGGATTTAACTTTGCTAGGGTCTACCTTAACTCCTTCATGAGATACAATATGACCCGGATATTCCACCTCTTGTACTCCAAAGAAACATTTGGATCTTTTTGCATAAAATTGTTTCTCCTCCAATATTTGTAGCACCCTGTCAACATGTTCAACATGATCCTTCCAAGACTTGTTGTAGATTAGTATATCATCAAAAAATATTAACACAAATTTTCTAAGGAAGGATTTGAAAATGGAATTCATCAAACCTTGAAATGTAGAAGGTGCATTGGTAAGGCCAAAAGGCATGACCAAAAATTCATAATGACCCTCATGAGTTCTAATTGTTGTTTTCGGAATGTCTTCAGTCTTCATTCTGATTTGATGATATCCTGAACAAAGATCCAACTTGTTGAAGTAAATTGATCCATGCAATTAATCCAATAATTCATCAATGACAGGAATGGGAAACTTATCTTTAATAGTGAGCTTGTTGAGCTCCCTATAATACGGACACATGCACCATGATCCATCATTTTTGTGCACCAATACCACTGGAGCATAGAAAGAACTTTGACTAAGTTGAATTATACCAGCGTCTAACATTTCTACAACCATACGTTCAATTTCACTCTTTTGGGCATAGGGATATCTGTACGGCCTGATGTTTGGAGGAATACTTCATGGAATCAAATGAATAGCATGACCGTGATCACGAATAGGTGGGAGACCTTTGGGAGTCTCAAATACCTTGGAATGATTGTCCAATACTTCTTGGAGATTTGGAGAAATAAATGATTACGATGTGGAAACATCTAGCGAACATAATAGTGCAATTACACCTCGTTGTTCCCTTTTTAGAAGCTTTGTCATACCGTTAGAGCTTATTATCTTTCCCAGTTTCCCTGCAATTCCCCTTAATTCATTTTCCTTTCCTTCCGCAGAAAATTTTATGAAAAGTTCTTGAAAATTAAAAGCTATTGTACCCAAGGATTGTAGCCATTGGACTCCTAGTACAACATCAACACCTCCCATTGGAATGGAAAACATTGGGCTGTTCAATACATATTCTCCTATGGATAGCTTGATATTATGGCACTTTCCAAAGCAATTTATGGTTCCTCCACTTGCAACCATCACTTGACACTCTAGTGCTGGATATAGGAAGCAATTCAATTCTTTTTCTATCTTACAATGAATAAAATTGTGGGTACTTCTTGAATCAATCAACACTATTACCTTTTTCTTCTTGATATGTCCTTCTATCTTGATAGTTTGAGGAGTGGTAATTCCAGCCAATGCATTACAAGATATGGTCGGATTCATTACTTCTTTATATAGGGTTTGTTCCTGGAGTATATCCTCTTCTTTTGACATTTCTTGTTCATTTTCTTCCTCCTCTTTACAATCTATGTAAAATAATTTCTTCTCAGCACACTTATGACCATTAGTGTATTTGCTATCACAACTGTAACAAAGCTCTTTTGCTCTTTTTTCTTCCAATTTTTGTGGTGTCAACCTTATAGGTTGTGCAAGGCTAGGGGTAACAACACTTCCATCTTTATAGTTGTGAGTGGTAGGCTTCCTGGTTGCCGTAATTTTGCTTTCCATTCTTCTTGCTAACCTGAATGCCTTCTCCAATGAATCGGGTTTCCAAAGGCGAACCTCATGTTGGATACTATCCTTTGAAGTCCCTATGAACACATCAATCCTATGCTCCTCTAGAATATCTTTTACCCTTATGTTCAATTTTTGGAAGTCCTCAATGTGCTCCATCATTAGACCCTTTTGTTTGAGAGTTATCAATTGGCTAAAAAAGGTGTTGTTTTTTGTATCCTCATAATGTGTTGTCATTTCTTCTGTAAAAATTGCCCAAGTGACAATTTGTTTACGAAAACAAAGCCATTGATACCGTACAAATTGATTTGGTTCCAAATATAAAGTTGCAATAAGTACCTTTTGTGTGTTTTTCACATTATGGAGATCGAAAATTGCTCCATCTGTAATATCCATGTTGCGCTCAAACTTCCTCATATCGATTTTTGGAATATAGTGGTTCTTCGATCCAATGTTAGAGTCTATGAAATCATGATTAACATTTATCTTGTTCTCATCATGAGTTTCCTTTACTACCCTTTCACCATTAGTAAGCATTTCTTGTAGAAACGTTGTCAAATCTATCTTCAAATCATCCATCTTAGCTTCCATGTCATTCATCTTAGCTTCCATGCCATACATCTTAGCTTCTACATCTTCCTTTAAACCATCCATCTTAGATTCTGTTACTTTTTGTGCGAGTGACATTTGTTGCCCTTAGTCTCGTAATTTTGATATATCATGTTGCATTTCTACATCTTCTTCATGAGTCATGCTAGAGTTTTCAGGTTGCTTACTAGGTGTTTGCATTTTCTTTCCTCGGGGCACCAATTACCGATAATAATGCTTTACTATGCCCTTTGAATTCCTCCAAACTAATTTTTCAAACCATGCTTATGCAAAAAAAAAAACCACACACCTTTTTTCACTTTGTAGGAACTCGATATTGAATCTGATGTATCTTTGTAATTTCGGATCATCCAGTTTTGAAATTGCGACATGCAGTCACCCTCTGCGTCCTATTTCCAATGCCACCAGTCTAATCAAATTTAGATTTTCCAAGAAAGAGTTATGCACAATCTCCCAAGATGACCTGATTATATACCTTTTCAGAAGAGCGAACTTGTATGAAGCGCCACGTGTCACTGTTTTGACCTTCGGATCTACAAAATATACACAAGAAACTACAGTCCATTCTCTTTCTGTAACTTCTTACGAAATTTTACTCTGACGCTCAAAACAAAAGTTATGAGGATTTTCCCCAGGTCACCTGTTTGGAATGTAATTCGAGAGTCTGCAAAAAGGCCAACTTCCTCAGATCATATCTCTGCAAATATAGTGTGAAAAGCTCTAAAATTCGGACCCGAGGTTTAAAACGATTGCAGCCCAAATGGGTTTTTCTTAACGTCGCAGAAAAAAGTTATAGCGCAAATGTCACGATGACCTATTTGGAGCAGCGAAACCCTAGAATCCAAAGCTTTGATACCAAATGTTATGAAACCAACTCACTAAATCATAGAAAAGATAGATCAATGCCTTAAAATTCAGCTTCTTCGAGGGGGGAACATCTATTACATTACACAAATGAACAATTATTGGATGATACAAATGAAAAAACCTCCTTTCTATATATAGGAGTCTAAGGGATCACAATATAACCAAGCCAACCTAACAATAATAATATAAAGGCACAAAAATAACAATAGAGGGATTATATGGGGCACAATAATAACAATATGGGGACAATAGGGGCACAACTATATTAATAAAGGATACAACTAAAATAGTAATGGGGGCATCACTAGTATTATATGGACCTAACATGCGATCCTAGGAAGATATTTCCCTTTCCCAGTCCAAGTATGTCTGTGATCTTCTACGCCACTTTCACATGGAACACTGTAAGCCAGCCCATTTTCCCTTTCAATCTAGAGCCAAACTTTCAATCACTTGTACTTCCCCTAAAGTTGATGCTACCTTATACCATCAGCTTGTAGGGAAACTTTTGTATCTGAAACATGCTTGTCCTGACCTTTCCTTTGTTGTTGGCCTTATTGCTCGGTTTATGCAAAATCTAGATGAAAGTCATTGGAAAGCAGCTAAAAGAATACTTCATTATGTTCGAGGTACAGTTCAGTTTGGGATTCATTACAATGCAGAAGCATCTCCTCTATTGGTTGGTTTCACCGATTCCGATTGGGTTGGTGACCCTGATGATCAGAAGTCTACTGTAGGTTATGTCTTCACTTTTGGTTCTGGACCTATTACATGGGCTTGTAAGAAACAAAGTGCCATTTGTCTTCCTTCAGCAGAAGAAGAGTATCGTGGCACCGTAGAAGCTAGTAAGGAAGCCTTGTGGCTTCCTCAGATCCTGTCAAAGTTTGGGTTTCAGAAACAACATCCGACTACACTTTGGTGTGATAATCAAAGTATCATTCAACTAAGCAAAGATCTAGTCCAACATCAGCGCAACAAACACATTGAACTACACATGCACTTCATCAGACAGCTCATTCATGACCATGTTCTTGAAGTGCAATATTGTTCAACCGATGACCAAGTTGCAAACATCTTTACAAAGGCTCTCACAGAGGCGAAGTTTACTAAACTTCGATTTATGGTTGGAGTTTGGGAAGTTGTCACTAAGGGGGGATAGGTTCTAATGCCTCCTTCCTTCTCCTATTGTGTCATATTTGTACATCCTTCAATCCTATCCCAAGTTGTTCTTAAGGGGGGATGTTAAGATATTCCGACACATAGGAAATAGTTAAGTATAACTTGGTCTAGTGTAGAGTTAGGTAAAGTGTGTTTCTTTACTATGTACATTTGTAACTTATAATCAGACGATCATGATATGTTCTAGACATGAACTGATCTGACGGTTCATTCTCTCCTTGGTATTACTAACACCTAATCTGTGGCTTAACACCCGATTAGTCCATGATCTCTATTTAAAGAGCATGGAGGGTCATTTGTAGGGAGACCGTTCATGAGAGAAGCTTATGTAAATTTTCTTTCTTTTATTAATAAATTGCCTGAAGTGGTCGCGTTGGCTCAAGCCGTGGACTGTTTCGCTCTTTGAGGCTTTTAACCACATCAAGAATACTGGTGTATTGACCAGTGATCTATTTATGAGCGATGTCCTTTGGTGTTCTATCTGAGGAACTTACCCTGTAAATTCCTACAGTCCCAAGAAAAGAACAAAACTGCGAAGCGGAAGAAGGACATGGGAAAGTAGTGTGAGTTCCATAAGAGCTCCACTCACAACACAAGTGAGTGTGGAGCCAAGCAATTATTGGTGGTCGAGTTGAATGCTTCAGAATCAAATGCATGTTATGACTCTGAGTTAGAACCTGACAAGGCGAATGACAAAGGGAAGTAAATAATCGATGCAGAGCCCAATGCCACCGTTTCCACCACGAAGATCCAGAAGGAGGAACCCGAAGATTGAGAGGAGGAGGAGTGCCTCTTCCACTCCCAGATGTGGGTAAAGGGTTCCCCGCTACAGTTCATTGTCAACAATGGGAGCCAAAAGAACCTCATTTCAGGAGAGGTTGTGAAGCGCCTGGGCTTACTGTCCACAACACACCCACAACTGTACACCATCGGGTGGTTTCACCAAGGATGAGATCTTTGCATGAGCCAATAGTGTCGCCTTCCATACAACATCAAGCCCTTCACAAATTAGGTAATAAGTGAGGTTTCACCCCTTGATGTTTGTGATGTATTATTAGGCCAACCGTACTTGTGGAAGCGACGTGTTGTGTATGAGTCAAGGCCTCGTGTTGTTATTATTACCTTGCGAAATAAGTTGTACATGATATCGGAGGTAGCACCACCTACCACCATCTCCTTGGTTACTACGAAACAATACAGTAAGATCATTTCCAAAAATGATAAATTTGTTTTCCTAAAGATACGTCCTCAGGGAAAGAAGAAGACGGTGGCCACGACCTCTAGACACGACCCCTCTCCACGAAAACAACAGATGGACAAGGTCGTGGATGACTACAAGGACATCTTCACCTCCCCCGCAGGAGTGCCTCTACACTGTCAGGTCAAGCACTCCATCAATATGACCCCAGGTGCACCATTTCCCAATGGACCAATCTATCAACGCTATGTTCTGGAGAAAGACGAAATCAAGAGGCAGATTTAGGAGCTATTGTAGAAAGGTCACATTCGGCCGAGTTCATCGCCTTATGGAAGCTTGATCGTGTTGTTACAGAAGAAGTATGGGACTTGGAGAATTTGTATTAACTATTGGGTGCTGAACAAGATCACTATCCAAATTTGGTACCCAATCCCATAGATTGATGACCTTCTAGACCAACTCAAGGGGGAAAAATATTTTAGCAAGATTGACTTGAAATCCGGATATCACCAGGTACCAGTCGAACCCTCCGATGTGTGGAAGACTGCCTTCAAAGCTAAGGAGGGCCTTTTCGAATGGTTGGTGATGCCTTTCGGGTTGACAAATGCTCCTGCAACCTTCATGAAGCTGATGTATGACATCTTGTAGCCATTCACCAACTCATTTGTAGTGGTATACTTGGATGACATCCTGATCTTCATCCAGTGTTGGGAAGAGCATCTCCACCACATTCGACAAGTTCTCCAAACACTGCAACAACACAAGCTATGTGCCAGTTTGGAGAAATTGACTTTTGGCATGACCCAGGTTTAGTATCTGGGATACATTATTAAGTCAAGTCATAAAGGGAGGAGTGAAAGAAAACTTCTTTTGGTCTGAATCTCAATAGAAAGAATTCGCAAAGTTGAAACATCACCTCTTCTCTACACCAGTGCTCACATTACCAGACTTGCAACAACCATTTGAGATTGAGATAGATGCCTCTGACTATGCTATTGGGGCAATCCTTACTCAATAGGGCCATCCAGTAGTGAGACACTTTTAGACACAGTCAAAAAGTATCCCACTTATGAAAATGAGATGTATTCCATTGTGCATGTCTGCCGACAATGAAAGCATTACATTTTGGGGAAGGAAACGGTCATCCACACAGACCACCAACCCCTGCAATTCATACAGACACAAGGGAAGTTGGAGAATGATCTCCATCAAAAGTGGCCCACATACCTGCAACAGTTCCATTTGAATATCAAGTACAAAAAGGGAAACACCAATAATGTTACAGGTTGCCTCAACCGACCACTGATCAAGGCATTAACTACTGTGCTCAACTCTTGTGGGAAGAGAATTTTGATTGGCCACTTCTCTACAAAAGCGACCCAGAATTCGGCCACACATACCAGACACTCTTGGAGGGTCAGCAAGTTCTAGATTTTCACCTCTAGGATGCCCTGTTATGCAACCTCGGACACCTTTGTTTTCCTTCAAGCGAGCGTGCGAATATGATTTGGGAAACGCGCTACAGTCAGGCCCTTGGGAATTTCAGGTCGAGAAAATGGTGGGAGTACTGTAGAAATATTTCTATTGGCCAAATCTTCGACATGATGTCTGGAAGTACATTAGATCCTGCGCTTCCTGCGCCATTGCCAAACCAACCATCAAGAAGCAAGGCCTCTATACTCCGCTACCTACCCCTAGTCAACCTTGGGAACCCATATCAATGGATTACATGTCAGGCCTTCCTTCTACTAAGCATGGCAACAACTGTTTTTGTGGGCGTCGCTAGATTCTTGAAGATGGCCATTATGGCCGCCTACAGGAAGAATATCACAGTAGAAGTTGCTGCCAAACTCTTCTTTGAACGAGTGTGCGTACACTTTTGGATCCCACAGTCTATCATCTCATATCGGAACAACAGGTTCTTCAGCACATTTTGGTCCAGTCTCTGGTCGACGTTGAACACCAAGATCGCTAAATCCACAACTTTCCATCCCCAAACTGATGGCCAAATAGAGGTTTTCAACATGATGATCGTACACATTCAACACATGTACAAATCAAAGCATCCACACACATGGGAAGAGAGCCTCACCTATTTCCAACACAACTATAACCGAGATTTCCACATCTCGACTGGACACAACCCTTTTTAGGTGGGATTGGGATTCCAGCCACTATGTCCCAATGATGTGGCCATACCATTTGCAACTACTCAGGAAAATTCGGCTCATCTCCAATTCGAAGCCGATAAGGAAAACAAATTCATTGAGAAAATCCAACACATCTGCCAACAAGTCCATGACATTCTGGAGAAATCAAATGCAAAGTATAAGTAGCGACATTAACAACATCGGTTGCCACACAAGTTTCAGGTGGGTGACAAAGTCTAGTTGCATTTGCAGAAGGAACGCCTTACTGGAGCTTATCGGAAACTCAGAACACTCCGATATGGTTTTTACACCATTACCAAGGCTATGGGAGATAATGTTGGCATTATGAGATAAGTGTTGTCCTTGATGGCAAACCTCACTGATGACAAATCATAGTACAGAAGGTCAGCAGCAAGGAATTGATGATCAGACTATAAGAAGAAGAGAAAGTTTATACACGCAGGTTCGTTAAGCCCAAGTCGCGTGTACACGCAGGTTGGCTTCAGCAAAAGAGCGTGTATGTGGAAAAGTACCTTTGGTCCATGGCGGTTATTCCTTGGAAGTTGTGCCTATGGTTTTGGACCTTGGCGTCTCGGCGGACGTGTTGATCCCTAGTTTTGAAGTTGATGGTATTGGATTTCTATGGTTTTGGCTCTTGGTATTGAACAAGGCCTAAGACTATATAAAGGGAAGGAAATCATTAGGCAAGCGCATCTGAAATGTCTTGAATATCTGATGAAGCATTAGATCCAGTATGTAGGTTATGGGTTGATGATGCATTGCTTGATCTGAGCTAAGGAGAGATCTCATCGGTTGATGGAGAACAAGATCTAAGGAGAGATCGGGATCAAATGGTTTGAAATGAACTATCTTTATGATGCTTATTCTAGATCTACATACTGACACATGTATTGTTCTATAAGTATTATGAGTATGATTGATGTCTGGTACAGCTGCAAGTTATGAGAAATTATTTTTAGATCTGTACGCGGGTTGTCTTTGGCGAAAGCGCGTATACACGCGGGTTTGATTCATCGAAGTAGCGTATACATTGTAAAGCTTGATACTTGAAGTTGCAGATGGGTCTGATGGTTATTACAGAGTTCTGTGTCTGCTCTGTGTTCTGGTGACGGTGTTGTTAACAGGGTTTCAGTGATTCAGAGTTTGATGATTGTTTTGAGCTTCAATGATAGTTATGGGTCCAGTATGAAAATTGGATGAAAAGTGGCCTTTCAGATTATGTGTTGTGCTTCAGTGTATCCATTCTGAAAATTGATGAAACGTGGTACCTGGAGGTGAGAAGATTGTAGGCAAGCACCTACGTACTAGTATCTAAGCTAGTACAAAAGCTAAGGGAGATCTTTGGAGCATTGTAGCAGGTAGCAGCCTGTGTACTAGTAAATGGATCGGCTAGTACAAAAGCAAAGGGGGTTGTAGCTCCCGTACTGGTATAAGACTGCACCAGTACAAATATTGTAAAAGTATTTTCTTATTAAGAAGAAGATTGAGATGACTTGCAGCAGGTGGTTTTCACCCACATTGGGTTTCCACCTTATATCTTTGTGTTCATGTGTGTGGCTTTTGTGTGATGATCTGTTCTGTTATACTGCACCTGTTTACTGTTAATATGGTTAATAATGTTCTGATGCATTTACTGAAGATAAGATAACTGAATCATAAGATTTCTGGATATACGCTAGTTGCTTTAGACACAGCAGCGTGTACACGCGGGTTCACTTAACTGAAGTAGCGTATATGTTTTTGAGCATTGAAAAAGTTTTATAGTTCTGATAATACTGATTCACCCCCCCTCTCAGTATTATTTCCAACAGATAATGCATTTGAGCTCAACATTCCGCCATTCCTTGGCCTGCACCCAGTGTTCAATGTGGACCTCCTTCCACCATACTTCCCACCATTGTTGGACACACCATACATTATAGAAAAACTCACACGTATAGAGTTAAATCCATACTGCATGGGACAAGCCACAACTGATCGGATCACAGACATGCAGATCACGAACAATTGAAAACAAAGGATCCAACTGTATCGAGTTGTCAAAGCAGGCCAACTCCTTCACTAGGGGAAGTGGCTCACTAGGGACCAAGTTCAATAGAAGTTTCTTCATCTCATGGAGGAACTCAACACAATGGGGAGCATTGCTTCCTAAGGGGGGAGAATGATCCAAGTGGATATTGGTGGTCACTGGCCTATTCCACTTGGATCCCCACCACCGTTTCTTTCAGTTTTTCAGTTTCCTTATTTGTAACACAATTTACTACTTTTGGTAGTTTTTGGGGTCTTGAACTTCTCGAGTCGTTTTGAGGCCATAAACGACGTTTTTTTTTGGGAAAACTGAGGCCAACACGGATATTGAACCAATGTTGGCCATGCAAAGGTTGTATTTCTTAGATAGATCTTTCTAATGAGGTATTGTGCACGTCAAACGAAGATAGTATGCCAAAGTTACGACCTCGGGAAGTTGATATACCAATTTACCCAAACGGGGCCCATAGTTTGGCGCTTCATCTCCTAAGGTTAGGTTTTTGGATTTTTAGGGTTTTCCTTTGTTTCTCAATTTTAAATAGGACTTTGAGTGTCATTGTAACACAGTTCAGAGGCATGTAGCTGCCACATCTTTCTCAGAGATAAGCTACCATCACCCAAGCTAGCCTTATTTCCATTCTGTTTGTAAGCATATTTCAGTATTTGATATTAATGAAATGAAGTGTTATTTCTACTGCATCTTTGTATTTATGGTTATAGCTATAATTTTTTGCATTCCTATTTAAATCCAGATCAAGAAGGCTTAGCTTGAAGCCCAACATCAGATTCCAACAAATATGTGAGAGCTAGTTGTAGGTTTGAGAGGTTGAAGATATAGGAAAAGAGTCGTAGAAATTTACCAAAGCGCAGGGACAATGATTAACCACGTCTGCGAGGTCAAGTAGGTTGTTTTGGCATGCTTGCAAGAATGAGATTGCTACTACTTGAATTTTTCATAATATTTCTAAGTCTTTTTTTGTTTTAATTTTTGTATTTCCAAGGGATAATTTTCTAAGGGAGTCCCTAATTTCTAGAGAAGAATTTAATGAAGAGTAATTTGTTTGGGAAAATTTTATTATGTTTTTCGGGCTATATTTTGTGACTAATTTTCTGCGAAATTATGTTAATTATTTGCTAAGGTAAAAGTACCAAAGCGTTTATGTATTACAATTTTCAAATTTTCTTTTATAACATGAAATTTATTTTCCAAGTTGAACTAATTTCTAGGGATTAAATAACTGTAGGAAACCTAAAGTTGAACCTAGTACTTATAAAATAACATAGTATTAGAGCTCTAGAAATTCTGAAGAAGAAAATATTAGAAGCACAAGGGTTATAATAGCAAATTTTATTCAACATGATTATATTTTCATCAAGGGTTTTGTGGCTAAAAAATTGATTTGGACAAAATGAATTTGAGTGGGTTGATATTTGAAGATCGACTGGAATGGGTGTCTAATTTTAGTCCATGGAAAGAGATGATCAAGTTGTTGCATTGTGTATCATCAGAGGTAAGAAATATGCCTTACTATGATGGTTTAACTGATGTTGATCACTTTTTGGATGAATTTGGAGGCAAGTGCCAAATAAACATCACTTCGAGACCCTGGACTGGGTGCTGCGCACTACACCTGTGAGATGGTGGGGCACCCATAAGGACAGTTTTGATGATTGGCGCATATACAGAAAAATGATGAGAGTGAGGTTTGGTCACCCACAAGTGCGGCTAACATAAAAGTATGATGGGAGGAATGATACACGTGACCATTTGGCTAAATGGACTGAAGTGTATGGAGCAAAGCCTCAGCTGGAGTGGGTCCATCTGTTTTTTCATACCTTGGATGTTATATCGATGAATTGGTACTTGGAGATAGAGCTTTGCCATGGCACTGAAGAATGGGATGTTTTGCGCCAAGTATTTTTTTATGGCGTTCAGCTTTGAGGATGGGTTTGAATGCATCGACGAAGCGTTGCAGGAGCTTAAGGCAACGATCTTCATGATACCGCAGGATCCTTTAGATTTGATCAACCTGATTGGACTGCCCAGTTGAGCCACGCGTTGGAGTGCTACAATGTAACAACAAAGAAGAAGACGAAGACCCGAGGAAGATTAATATTCCAGAGACTAAAGGTCACCACGAAGTTGAAGGACCACAACTAGAGAACCCAGACATAACCGAGCCACTCAAAAGTAGACAGTTGAATATTGGCACGGAGGCAGAGCCGAAGTTTGCAAAGATTGGGGACTACTGGGAAGACGCGATAGTAGATAAGGTGGTTGAATTACTCTGCGAATATCAGGATATGTTTCCCACGAAGTTTTCGGATCTAAAAGGGATAGTAGGAGACTTGGGTGTCATGAAGATCGCTCTAAAACCGAATGCGAAGCCAATTAATCAAAGACCTTACTGCCTCAATTCGAAGTATAAAGAAAGGGTTCGCTTGGAGTTGGATAAAATTCTTGCAGCAAGCATCATTGAACCAGTCAAAGAGTCTGATTGGGTAAGCCCAATGGTAGTTCAGGACGTGAAATAGAAGGATGAGATACGAATATGCACAGATATTTGGAAGTTAAATGACGCCTGTGTGCATGATCCCTTCCCAACTTCGTTCACCGATGAGGTGCTGGATAATGTTGGCAGCTAGGAAGCATATTTGTTTACTGATGGGTTCTCAGGGTACCATTAGATCAAGATCGCATCGGAGGATAGAAGTAAGATGACTTTCACAACTGAATGGGGATGCTTCCAATATATTTTGATGCCTTTTGGGCTGAAGAATGCACTAACGATCTTCTCGTGCGTAGTCATCGTAGCATTCAAAGATTTCATTCACAAATTTCTGGAGGTATACTTTGACGATTGGACAATGTTTGGATTGGTAAAGCACCACGTAACAAGTCTGCGCTTGATGCTAGATACATGCAGTAGGTACCAGATTGCACTCAATCTAAAGAAATGTTTGTTCTGCGTCCATTTTGGGATCTTGCTGGGTCACATGGTATGCAGACAAGGCTTGATGGTAGACCCGATGAAGATCGCAGTTATAATCAATTTGGAGGCATCAAAAAGTGTGAAACAGTTGCGCGCAATGTTGGGGCATACATGGTACTATAGAAAGTTCATCAAAAGCTATGCCTAGATAACCACGCCGATGGAGAAACTGTTAAAAAAGGATGCTACGTTTTGCTAGAATGAGGAATGTCATAAGAGATTGGATGTACTCAAAGAGAAAATGGTCACCGTGTTGATCCCAGTCTTCCCAGATTGGAAGAGGGAATTTCATGTGCATGTGGATGTGTCATGTATTGCACTAGGAGCAGTGCTGACACAAGCTGGTGAGGGAGAATTGGATCATCCCATAGCATTCACAAGTAGGAAGCTATCTAAAGTTGAGAAGAATCATTCAACGCCAGAGCGCGAAGGTTTGGCCATGGTATACGCGCTCTAGAAGTTGAGGCACTACTTGCTAAGCAGTCACTTTAAGATGTATACAGAGCATTCTGCATTGAAGTACTTGGTGAAAAAGCCTGTGTTGTGGGGGGGAATATGTAGATGGATGTTTTTGTTTCAAGAATATGATTTTGAAGTTATTGTGAAACCAGGACGATTGAATGTTGGGTCGGATCATCTGTCGCGCTTTGAAACAGGAGAGGAACCTACTAATTTGGAGGAAGGACTACCTGATGTGCAACTCTTTGCGGTGGGCCTCACGAATAGTCACTTTGAAGATATTATACACTACCTGACGACGGGAACGGCTCTAGAAAGATATACTAGCCATCAAAAGAAGGAATTAGTGGTGCACGTGGCAGACTTTTCTGTCATTGCATGACACTTGTATAAAATGGGATTAGATAAAATATTGTGACGTTATGTCCCAGAATTTGAACGAAACAACATCCTCATTGAGGCTCATGGAGGAGCCACGGGAAGAAATTATGCGGGCAAGGAAACAACGCAGAAGATTCTACACAATGGGTTGTGGTGGCCAACACCGTATAAGGATTCAAAAGCGTATTGTAGGGCATGTGATGCATGCCAAAGGACTGGAAAACCATTGTGAAGGGATGAGCTGCCACTAAATCTGTAGATATCGTTACAATCTTTCGAGAATTGGGCAATGGACTTTGTGGGACCAATTCAACCTCCAGGAAAGAAGACAGGTGTGTGGTACATCATCACCGCTACTGAGTATTTAACCAAATGGGTGGAGGCGCAGCCTATGAAGGATTGTACAAGCGCGACAACAACAAAATTCATCTCTGAGTACGTGCTGACAAGGTTTGGTTGTCCAAAAATTTTAATGAGATCGTTGTACGCATTTTCTTAATGAGACGATCAGCACAATGATGTAGGAATTCCATGTTTACCATCAAAAGAGCATGCCATATCACCCGCAGGCTAATGGAATGGTAGAAGCATTTAATAAGATATTGGAAAATGCACTAACGAAGGTTTGAAATACAAAAATAAATGACTCGGATGTGCGCGTACCCGCAGTGTTATGGGCTTATAAAACAACTTGTAAGAAGCTGACTGGACAAATGCCTTTCAGGCTGGTTTATGGCATTGAAGTTGTGATGCTAATGGAATACATTGTACCTAGTCTGCGCATAGTGGCATCCACAGGAATGGCGGATCGTGAAGCCATGGAAGAAAGGCTTGCGTAGCTGGCAGAACTGGAAGAAGATAGGTTTTTGGCTGGATTCCATTAGTAATTTCAAAAGGAACGCGAAAAGACATGGCACAATCGGCACATAAAACTGTGCACCTTCAAGGTAAATGATTTAGCGTTATTATATGACAACAAGTTTGATAAATTTCCAGGAAAATTTAGGATGCATTGGCTAGGACCCTATGTCATCAAGGATATTACTAATGGTGGAGCAATTCAGTTGGTAAGTTGAATGGAGAGCCATTCCCAGGAAGGGTGAATGGTAGTCAATTGAAGCCATACACTGGGGATCCGACCAGATGACTACATGGTGCAAGCACAGTCTTAGCACTCCAGGTAGCTAAAAGGAGGCGTAGGGCTATAAACTACATTGCCAGGGTTGTAGATTTGGGTGATTGGGGTACTGCATAGAATGGAGGATTGTCACAATGTCAACAGAAACGCGAGGGAAGCTGCGCTATTGAAGAAGAGACCACACAGGGCAGTGGGAAAGTGACTGTTATGGTCACTATTCATGATTTGACAGTGGGAAAATGGCTAAATGGAGTAGAGGGCGGAAATTAAGTTGGAATTTAAGAGAAAGATCTTTGAAAATCTGTCGCTACTCTAGCATTTATGAACTGATTTTGGGGGGAATGGTCAGACTCAAATTCGAAATTTCCTATAAATTACAAATGGCCGACCAACGAAAAACACTTGGAATTTTGAGAATTGAGGTGTTGAGCTATCAGGTGCACATGAACCTTGATTATTTTGAGGCTTTGGTAGCGAGTTCAGTGTTTGAGAAATTGCCGAAAGAAACTCAAGAGATGTTAACTGGCATTATGTTGGCACTCGTGGAGACTGCAAGTGTTGAATAAGCAATGGCAACTGAAGGAGCTGCCTTGGAGGTAGTGAGTGTAGAGGTGCATGCAGAAGTACCCAAATCGCCAAGGTTGCCGAGGTTGAGGCCTACACTGCCCAAAGAAGGACCCAAGATGAAGAAAGATAAGCAGAAAGCAACGTAGCCGATGCTTGAGTCGTTGAGGAAACACCAGAAGAAAGAAAAGGCTACTGCACAAGAAAAGGCCAAGGTAGTCGATCTGGACTTGATGAGGACAACGAGGACGTCGGTGTGGGCATAGAAGATGTTGACATGGGGACATAAGACATTGACATTGAGGGGGCATACCCTATCTCCAAATTGCCACCATATATCCCTCCGCACCGAGGCAAGGCGAAGGTACCAAAGGCAATCGACGAGAACAAAATCACACTTTTCACCCCGTTGCTGTCACACAAAATGACATTTGAAGGACTGCGCTTGGCGTGTATCCCCCTTTTGAAGGTGGAGGACTGGGATTTAGCAGATACAGAGCGTTTTCCCCACTTGGTGACTAATACATTCATGCACTGTGTATTCTATAAAGACTCTGGTGTGACTATGCTAGAACCAAGAAAGTGGATAAAAGGGGTGGAGAAGGTAGTATTGTTGAACCTTCTCTAGGTGTCGCATTACAACCACCCGCCCATAACTTGTAAATTCTTGGTGTAAGACTCGTGGATTATTGGTGTAATAATTTCCCCGCGAACCGATCAGGTGCGATCGATCTCCACTTGTGGATTCTTGGTGTAATAATTGGTAATGATTCTTCCAACTCGTCCCGGAATGGGCGTTATGGCGGGGAACAAGGAGAAAGCTACTGGAGAAATTTGTCCAATAGTAACATATGGTGCCTCCACGGGTTCACATCCGATCCGACCTAATAGTGAGCGATCCGCCAAGAGCAACCGAAATATTTTCTGGTAAATCGGGCGAGAACTTGAGCTACGCACATACGAACTTTTCATAGGAGGTGGAGCCAACAGAGATATAGAAACTGGTGCTATTGCGGCTACACCTCCTAATTTGTCAGGTATACTGCGAGGAATGGCATGGATTGGTGGGGAATACCGTTCCGGCACAATATGAGGCGGGGTGGACATCGGATTAGCAGGTATATAATTGTCGGGATGCCCCAAGACATTAGGAGCATAAAAAATCCAAATGGAAGGGAAGATAGCGGAAGCTACCCGACCTACTGGATCCTTCACGTAAAAATATGGATAAGAAGCGATTCTATCCATCTTTGAATGTACACCCGATGGATTATTTGATCCATATTGATGCGATGCGGCCATATGAAGAAGACTGGCGCCTACTGGAATAAAAGGGGGTAAATGATGAAGACTAAAGAAACGATTTGAGGTGGCATTGTCCACGGAGAAACCACCCCGAAGCCAAGTCACTATAGTATATCCCACTACAGGTATGGCGCTAGCTGAGCTTGTAATTACCGTAGCTCCCCGAAAGCTCATCTGACCCCGAGGTAGTACGTATCCTATAGAAGCTGTCACAATCATTAATAGGAAGATGACAACTCCGAGACACCGAACGAATTCCCTAGGACTGCCATGACTCGCATGATACGAACCACGAAAAATATGAAGGTAAACCACAATGGAAAACATACTTGCCCCATTAGCATGCATATAACGAAGCAACCAGCCCCCTTAACAGTCGAGCCCCCTAAAGGGATGGAGTCACTCACTATTCATATGGTGAGGGTTTTAACACTCACTCATCATATGGGTGAGGGACGGAGTCACTCACTATTCATATGGTGAGGGTCCTCTCCTCTCCCTAATGGTCGAGCCCCCTAAAGGGACGAAGTCACTCACTATTCATATGGTGAGGGTCCTCTCCCTATGGTCGAGCCTGCTTACGCATCCTCTCCTCTCCCTTATGGTCGAGCACCTAAAGGTCCTTATCAGTCGAGCACCTAAAGGTCCTTAACAGTCGAGCCTGCTTATGCATCCTTAACAGTCGAGCCCCCTAAAGGGACGGAGTCACTCACTATTCATATGGTGAGGGTTTTAACGCTCACTCATCATATGGGTGAGGGACGGAGTCACTCACTATTCATATGGTGAGGGTCCTCTCCTCTCCCTCTCCTTAACAGTCGAGTACCTAAAGGTCCTTATGGTCGAGTACCTAAAGGTCCTCTCCCTATGGTCGAGCCTGCTTACGCATCCTTATCAGTCGAGTCACTAACGTACCTCTCCCGCTGGTCGAGTCACTAACGTACCTCTCCTCACCATATGAATAGTGAGCCCCCTAAAGGGTCCTCTCCTTAACAGTCGAGCCTGCTTACGCATCCTTATCAGTCGAGTCACTAACGTACCTGATAAGAGAAGGGTTGTGAATAGCAGTACCGACTGACTAAGCGATGAATTCATCAAGTGGTATATGACTCAAATCCCATACAAACAGCGGTTAGAACATTCTATATGAGCATGTGGTTTCACAAGATTGATCTCTTTTCCTCTCCCATATGGTCGAGCCACATCCTCTCCTTTTAGTCGAGCCTGCTTGCGCATCCTCTCGATGGCGCGCCGAGCCTTACTTCTTTCCAAAGGGAGGTCTCTATCACTGGGCCGCCATACCCTGAACCTGATCCCCGCCCTCCCTATCTATTCATGCATCTGGAAAACTACCAAAACCTCCGCCTCCTCAAATGGCAAGAATAGGACCTTTAGGTGCTCGACCATAAGCCCCCCCACCCAATAAGTAAATTGAGAGAAATCTGTGATGTTCAAACCTCCGCCATCTTATCGGTCAATAATGACATATGCCCATATATGCTTTTCATCTCCCTCATTCATCAGAGTGGGCTGGCAAGCAATCTAATGACATATATAATATATGCTTTTTCATCTCCCTCATTCATCAACCCCCGATCGGCATCCATGGGAAAGAAAGATAGGAGGGAGAGGTAGGAGATGGCATAATGACATATATAATGAGATATCTCTTTGTATACGATATTCTTCGAACATGTTGCGGAAGTTAGTGAAACACTAGACAACTCATCAACTACTACCCTTCTACCCTTCCTTCCATCCAGCCCATCCAGCCCCGTAGAGTAGAGAAGAGTAGCCCGAGTAGAGTAGCCAAGCTGAGTATCCCAGCCCAGGTAGGAACCCGTGCAGTGAGGTAGTAACATTCCATTTTTCCTTATTGGTAAAGGCCGTCAGCGAATGTAGTAACATTCCCATGGTTCCATTTCGAGGTCGAGGAGTTCGAGGTAGAGATATATGGTTCTGTATAGGTAGAGGGTAGAGTTCTATGTCTGGCTAGGGTGGGACTATGTCTGGCGGGTCCTCGAAAAGTGAATTAACATATGTAAGGCATAATCATTCCATGCATCCACTCGGGGTAGGAACCTGACGGTTCCGTCGCGGTAAGTGTCATCCCGTAGGTTCCTTATCAGTTGGGCAGTATGACAAGGACTCCCGGCGACTCCCGGCTGGCAAGGACCTCCTGGCTATGATCGGGGCAATATATGACTGGACTATGACTGGTTGCACTGACTACTTGGCACTGACTAGAGCTTAAAGCAATGAGACTGTAAATGACAAGCTGCTATGGGAATGACCGCACCCTGAGGCAATGACCAGCTATGAGAGGTGGAGATAGAGGGAAGTTTCGAGGGTAGAGAACATTGGTAGAACTATATTAGCCCTCGATGGGGAGTGAGCTTAGACCTCGATGGGGCCGTGAGATGTGGAGTTGATGGGGACGTGAGCGCTAAGATCAAGTAAGAAGGCTAATTAGTATGTATGGGTATGATTGGGCTTGAATCTGGGAATGAGGGGGACGTGAGATAAGGATCAAGTAAGAAGCTAATTAGTCTGTCAGTAAATGATGGGGACGTGGTGAATAATGGATACGCCTTTCCTGTAAGATGGGTCCTATCAATCAATCAATCAAAAATCACTATTAAGCTCCACTTCGCTAAGTGAAAAGTGTGAGGTGATAAGTGATAAGTGTGAAGATGTGCTTGGCTGGTGTGTTCAGGCTTAAGGAGGGGAGATTAGGAAAACCTTCCCCACACTAGTAGAACAATAATAGAATTATACCCAACTCAGTAGTACAGTCCCTCTCCCGATGGTCGAGTGACTCCGTCCCTCTATTCAAAAACTATTAAGGATAGTAGTGCATGGGCGAAAGTGCCCCCCAAACCCCCCTGGTTATATAATCGATGGTACCTGCCCTATGGGAATAAGGCGATATTTTGATTGGCCGGTTGAAGTGAAACCGTTCAACTTTCTATTTGTTTCCGGTATAGTACAGTCTTCCGGGCCTGACCTTTAGCTACTTTGGTTTGGCCCACCCTTGTTGCTTCCCTATCTTACCTAGCTTAATGAGGACGGGTCCAGCTTATCCTTACTTATCTACCCTTATCTTAGAAGCTGAATGGAGTAGGAGCTGAATGAGTGAGGAGTGCTTTAATCATCTTCCTTACCGCCTTCCTTAATTAGGAGTAGCCTTATCTTACTTCCCTAGCCTTATTATGTAAACTGAATGGAGGAGAGGGAGAAGCTTGAAGAAGAAGAAGATGAAGGTTATGTTTGTTCACCTGGCCCAACGAAGGAAGGTGGGAATTTGAGAAAGCCAAGTGGGCGTCGGGAGATGATAGAAAGGTGCGAACTGGCCTATTTCAACTGGGAAATTGAGTACTGAAAGTGGGCGTGGTCAAGACGATAGAAAGGTTTTCACTGGTGGCTCTATAAAGATGGGACCCTAACAGAAGTGGGCTTAAGGGAAGTTGCTGGCAATCCTTCCTTCTTCCTTCCCTGAACTGGTGGGAATTTGAGAAAGCGAAGTGGGCGTTACGAAGGCTTCAATTACTGTTCCACTTAGCAATCCAAACGGGCTGAACTATATCTTCAGAGCTTTGGGGCAAGCAACTCCGATAGGAAAAAATCGAGTTTACTTAGGGAAGGAGGGTCCAGAACTCCGATAGGGAAAAGTGTAAGCCTTTTTGGGGAGATTGACTAACAAGAGTGGGCGTCAGGAGATTCTAGATAGTGATGAATGTTCACCTGGTCCAACGAAGGAAGGTGGTAAATTGCCTAACAAGACTGGGCGTCTCCAGACGATAGAAAGGTGTTCACGTGTCCTATCAAGACTGGGAAATTCCCTAGTGGTAAAGATGATAGAAAGGTTTTCACTGGCCTATTTCAACTGGGAAATTCAGTAACAAGACTGGGCGTCAGGAGATGATATACAGTGTTCACCTGGCCCAACAAAGGTGGGAAATTGCCTAATGTAAGTGGGCGTCAGGAGATTCTATAAAGTGTGAACGAACCCGGCCCAAAGAGGGGGGTAGCGTTGCTTCTCACCCCTTCATGCTCATGATAGCCCAAGATTAGTGTATGTCACCTCATGTTCTCATGTTTTCTCTTAGCTGGCGTATGTGGCCTAACCCCCCCTTTACCAATGTAATGCCAACATAACTTGATTCTGTCTCTGTTCCTTGGTTTACTTATAATGAAAATCGCTTGACTAACAGGTTCTTTATTGCTCACCCATCAAGGGTGAGGAGAGGTACGTTAAGTGACTCGACCAACGGGAGAGGATGCGTAAGCAGGCTCGACTGATAAGGACCCTTATACTTGGTGCACAATGGGTGCCTGTGGTTAGGAGATCCGATCCCAATCACTGACATGTTGATCCACAAGATCAACTTGCTCCCGCATTCATACTTGAATCCGTCCATGGCATTTGGCAGAAAGTCAGCTGAGGGTGACCTCGCTGAATGAATGAAGGACAAGTTCAAGCTTTCCACGAAGCTACACGGCTACTCCATCTCTGATATAACCAATCCCGTGGTTAAAGTAGCCACTCAAATTTTGGCGGGGAAGATTATGATGAAGGGCCGACGTTGGTGGTTTCTTTAGCAGCCCAGTGCATGAAGGGTGTACAATTTCACTGGGTGCGCTACCTCTGTAGCGATTTCCTCGTGAACTGCAGAAAAGCACAAGATTAAAGCAAGAATTTCCACTACGCATGACTGCTGCTGTCAATTGTACTGGTTGCGTGGGACTTACCAGAGGATAGTCAGTTTCCTCCAGTTGCACGGAGATGCCAGAAGCAGCAAAGTTGGCTTCGCTCTGGGCCACGAAGGACCCCCAAAGGATCAAGGACAATAAGATATTATGGATTCTTTTGGAATCAAGCATCCACGCCACCATCAACCACAAGCCACAGCTCTCACATACTGTCTTTGAGCAGTTGTCCGAGTATGTGGAGTTCAAGGCGAACTTCCACTATGTGTCCATCAGAGCACAAAAGGACCCCACACAGAAATGGTAAGATCTTCCATACCTGGTGACAAATGATGCAATCGTCACAGTTCTGGACAGTTGGCCCACAGAGTGGCGGAAGGCCTTAGACTTATCACCTGGGACTAGTAAGTCTACCACGAAGTAGAAGAAGGAAGAGGCCAGGTTAAAGATGGAGCAGTGGGTCGAAAAACGAAGGAAGGAAGTTGAGGACAAAGCTAAAGAAGAGAGTGTGACCCAAACGCATGGACTTCTTCAGCAACCCTTGGACTTCTTCCAAGGCCATCAAATCATCCTTGGACCCAATCACCTTGACAGATGGTGATTTGAACAATATCGGTGATGTAGTGAGGGACGCGACTACAGAACTGTTGCGACAGTTCGAGCAGCAGTAGAAATAAGCCTTGGTCGCCATTCAAACGGGTCTACACGAGCTGCAAATTCGGGCTACTCAGGTGTAGACCACTGTAGGGCGGGGCAGCGCAACGTTGAGCAGTTTGGCATTGAGAACCTCAGACAAAACAGAGATGGTTCATACAATGGATCCATGGGCTGTCACACTGTTGGATTTAGCATTAATCATAGAAGTAGAGGCTGACAAGGCCACTGTTAGCCCCATCAAGCAAGTCGGGTTAAACTTGGTCACGCTTCCAAATGAAGCTCTTCCCACCGTGTTGGATGGTGTGATCGCGGAAATACGGGCTTGGGAACAACATACCTTGAACGTTATCAGTGAGCAAAAGGTGAACAATGCACATATGTTTGCTAAAAAATCGTCCGCAATTGATCTTCTTAAGAAGATCACAGAAAGAATGAACGCAAAACCGCTGTGGTGGCTGAGGCACGCCAGACTATTCCAGAGCTAAACATCCTCGAAGATGCGCCAATCGACACAAGGATCTGGAAGCTTGCTACAGGTGTGCGCGAGGCACGAACAAAGCTGGCTAAGGTTCAGTTTGAACTAAACCTTAAGATGACGAAACTTGAGTTGAGGGCCCAGCCTTCAACTCCACCAGAAGTCAGAGAGCAGCGTTCGATCACTATAAAAGATGTCGTTGCAACTATTGACACCACTGTGAAGGATTGCACTGCACTCTTTGAGCAGGCACTCGAAGTAGTGATTAATCTACAAGAAGATCCCATCATGAAGAGGTTGGCACAACTGCAGGAAGTGAAGGCCTAAAGGAACGGGTGGATGCAACTCAGTGCAAGGAGGCATTACTAAAGGCCAGATTGGGGCCTTAGCTAGAGGAAGCCTATGTACTCACTGCCTCCATTGAAGGGAAATTTGCCATTCTGTAGGCGACACAGCAGAAAATACAGACAGACAGTGCAGAACCAGCGACGAAGCAATTGGTTGAGCAAGTTAAGTAGGCGGCGACGTAGTGTACCGCCGAGGTTGAAGTCGTCCAGGTGGAGTTGGGAGGTCTTCTTGACAAGATCTCTGCACCAGCCGAGTGACTTGGTGCGAGTCACCAGATTTGTGTTGGGGGCTTGTTAGGGTCCAACCCTAACCCCCTTATTTATGTAATAGGATCGAGTCATAGTTTTAGTTAGTTAAAGAGTCAATAAAGCCCATATTAATAATTGTAAGTGGTTGACCCGCATTTAAAGAAGGGACCACAGTTAGTTGCAAATGGGCCATGGTATTAATAAGAACCATGGTACTGACCCATGGTATTGCATGTATGAATCCTATATAAAGGATAGAGACTCCCCTCGAGGAGCATCGTGTCTTATTTTGTAATTGAGCTCAGCTCTATTGGAGGTTGCCCCCTTGAAGAGGCAAGTGAACATTGCTTTCCTGTCTGAATAATAAAATACATGCTGTTATTTCTTATTGTTTTGTGTTCTGGGTATATTTCTTCGCATATTTTGTATTCTGGTATCTTCTCACAGGTTAAGACCATAACAAGTGGTATCAGAGCACTTTCCAGGGCCGGTGGGATCTCCATTTTTAGCAGAATTTCTTTTTGCTAGAGACGTGTTACGGTGTCTTTAAACCACCGGATCTATTATTGAGCACATAACCTGCAGATTTTGGGAGGCATGCACGCAGGAAATACAAGGGGTGGTCATGCTTGTTGGACTCCCTTTTAACCCCTTGTGGGTACCCCTTCGAGTAGTAGTGCATTAAACAGAACCACACACGAACTATCTTCCAAGTACCCTCTAGGTATATCGGAAGCCCCCTAGGCTCTCTTGAAACCTCGCCATAGATAAACCATCGGTAATCTTGCTGCTACAGTACATCGAGAACGGCACAAGGGAGATTACTCACGCGTACGATAGGGTAGTCAAGTTGTACGGCTAAGGGTATGGTTGATCCTCCTTGGTTAGTGCCCTGGAAGATTGGGCCAAGTACTACTATTGGACCCTTATGTATATTGCGATTTGTAGCGCCTGACACTCCTTGAGACCATAGTTCCCTTGTCTATCTCTAGATCACGCATCATCTTTGCCAGATCACATCTAGCAGGTTGGGTTCTGTCGCAGCTGCAACAATCAGTCTGCCATTTAGATCTATCAGATCCGCCATTAAGATCTATGAGATCCGCCAATCAGATCTATCAGATTCACCATTCAAATCTAGTAGTTTGGGTTCTGTAACAGTCGCAATAATCAGATCAGCCATTCAGATCTAGCAACCGGGGTTCGATCACTGCCACATTCCTACTCATACTCTGCAGTTGAGGGTTTTGCCAATAGATTTGACTATTTGTGTGGCTCTTATACCTGGGCGTGATTCTCGTAGGACATTGGGCATAATTAACTTTTTTGGTAATCGGCTACTGCAGTATTCCTAAGCGAGGAGCAAAACTCCCGGGACGCTTATAGGAGACTTAGCCCATAAGAATCAAGTCGATGAGTTGAGCAAGGTGGTACCATTCACTTGTAAGCGTAAAAAATTTTGGGTGGTCCCAAATATTTTTTTAGTAACAACAAAGTGCATCGGATCTGTGCATGGTAGAAACCAAAGCTCAAGCGATGGCCAATGAGAAGATAGACACCCTTGAACACAAATTGGAGGCATTAACGAAGCAAATCCAGAACATATAGGACACACTCACAAAGGGAAAATCGGGGGAACAATTAGAGGCATATGATTTTAATGAAAACCTTGAGGCGAGTCTAACCATTCTCTTCACTTCTATGGAAACCACCAACAGTCCCAGCCTTGACCACCCAAGATGGACATGTATAAATTTGATGGCTCTCATCCGGCCACATGGCTAGCACAAATGGAGCAATATTTCACATTGAATCACATCAGAGATGATGCGACTAAGCTAAGTGTGGGAAGCCTATACTTGGGCCAAGATAGATGGAAATGGTGGCAGTGGCATCAACGCTGCTATGGAAGGCCAGTGACTTGGTCAATATTCTCAAAAGCCCTTTCTGATCACTTTGACCATGAATCTAACTTATAAGATTGTAAGTGGTTGACCCGCATTTAAAGAAGGGACCACAATTAGTTGCAAATGGGCCATGGTATTAGATAGATGGTATTAATAAGAACCATGGTACTGACCCATGGTATTGCATGTATGAATCTGTTGTGGTCACCAACAACCCCCCTCTTTGTTTGGTATTAGCAATAACATCAAGCAAAGGGGGACCCTTAACAAAAAATCCCAAAAATATTTGTATCAAATTTTTTGTATTTAACTCCCTAAAAGCTATATCGCATTGCAAAGAGAGAGTGAAGCGTTTTCCTATGCGCATAAATAAGCTGCAAAGGAGCGATGCGAAATTCATCGCATCGCATATTTTGAAAGCGCCCTTAAAAGAAAACCTAAGGAATCGCCGACGGCCGATATGCGACGTCGCATAAGCAGCGCACAGTGATCAAATGAAAAATGCGATCTTGCGATTTGCGATCTGCGATGAATGAGACTATTAATTGCTGCGATGACACCTCTCGACATCGCAATCCTCGATGCTGCGATGCGAATCGCAGAAACCACTCATCGCAAAGTTTCCTCGGCATAATCTGTAAACCCAAAATTGAGCGCGCACCTTAAGGGAAATTAATGATTGCACGCCTGTGTATCCAAGGATGATCGTGTTGCGTTTTTCGAAGAGTCATGTCATTATGAGTGTCATGATTATGCATTCATTAGAACTTAAAGCTTTCATGTCAATCTTTTCGTCATTTCTCTTTTCCTTTGCGTAAACTGTAAGGCAGCAACTAATATAAATCTATATGCAGGAAACATCTAAGGAAAAGGGGAAAGCACCAATACTAGAAGAACAGAGAGGAGATGCCTTCGCAAATGGATGCTGCATGCAACAGGGCCGCGGATTCCAGAGTATCACTCAACAGACACTGATGAAAATAGACTATCCAAGACTTAGAGTCAAAGGCGCACAAAAGCAGCATGTTTGCAAAAGATCCTGAAGCTCAGACTGGATAAAGCAAAAAGAAAAATGTTAAAGAGGGAGACGCTCCAGAAAAGTCTGGAATAAAGAACGGAAGCAATTTTCAATATGGAAGATTGTTCAGGCAACGAAATCCCTAACTCATTGAGTCATTCGCACGGCCGGAAACCGAAATAGCAATAGCGCAATCAGTTTGAAAGAAATCTGGGTTATACTAAGTATACACACAGCAAATACACCCAGCCAGAGGAAGATTTTCGAAAATATCTTCTAGTTTGTCAGAAAGAGGTGCCAGGTTTTGTTATTTCTACTTTTATCGCTCGAACAAAAGAAAAAGACAACCAGCCGACTCTTTCCAGGCGAACCTTGCATTGCTTACAACACTAAGGAGCAGATACAGAAACGGTTAGAAATTAGATTCAATTTTTAGAAATAAATTTGTTTTAGTAAAAGGGCGGTCATTTGAAGCCATTTCCTAAATTTGTGTAATTAAGATTAGTTAGTTAGTAGTATTTAACCCTTCTCATGGCATTTGGAGAAGGGTCCGGAAATTTGTCAAAAAACTTGTCCTCAGAACATGCACTTTTGCACCCTCGGAGGGGGTTTTTGATAAATGGATGGATCGAGATTTATTTATGTTTGCATTTTAATGTTTGCTACTGATGTTGCACTTCTGTACTCTTAGTAGATGTTAGAAGTAAGTAGAGATAAATCGTTATTGCTTGAAGTTTGTGAGTGAAATCGGTCATAAATGGTACTTTTATCTCTTGATTAATTTCTGCTTATATTCTTAGAGTGATATACAGCTGAGTTGTTTATATGTTAATGTATGAATGTGTGGGTTACCATTTGGCACTTTTGTACGGTGGAGTCATTTATTTGTGCTTGACATATGAATAACTTATCATGCGATATGTTGTTCACAACTGTTCTGCCTAACTTCTTATGCAGAATGGTTTATCTTAATTGATTTATATTCTTATGATAGCTGAATGATCTTTATTACCAGTTATTGTATGAAATCTTTTTTAGATCGCATGATGAAAGAATTCTACCCCGAGTTAGTATAGAGTAGATGTGTTGTTTTTGTTAGATTACAGTAGCATAGAGTCAGTTTAGAGTTTAGAATTAAATTAGCTTAAAATTACCTCTAGATTAGCATCATCAAAATCTACACACACACACATCCTTTAGATTGGGAAGCTGGTCCCATTATCCCCAGTCGGACCCGCTACACCAAACGGGCAAGGAGCCGCCAACCAGGTTCCGGACCGGGTGGGTATCCCCCTTGTTGTTGACCCGATTTTACGGCCCTCAACATATTTGGCGCTAGAAGGAGGGCACGAACTATGAATGGCAACTAAGTCAAAATCTAAATACCATTCTGAGAGTAAATCACCCTCATCAACTCCCCCGACTTGTCCAGTACGGTTAAACCCGGAGTTAGAAGTCGCTCGAGTATCCACCGCTGCTACCTACCTTAATATATCAGACCAAATCATCATTGAACCCCCTGAAATTCAAACTTTGATTCGTAAACTCCAGGGATTCTCTATTTTTTCTCAGAGGTCTGATAAATCTCACAACCGCGTGACTTCGCAGTACAATCCTGCTCATCCCCTGACCAGATTGAAGAGTGAAAAATTTTGTATTCAACCAAGTGAACTCCCTCTCCCTCCTAGGAAAAGAGCAAGGAAAACACCACCAGAGTCTGACAGTGAGACTCTTTCATCTACTTCGTCCATTTCAACCCCCTCACCGCGAAGTCAACCACCCACATCCTCATCCCAAATCACTCATCCATCTTCCACAACCCTTCCTCTTCAATCATCAAAGATCATAATATCTTCATCTTCTCAGCATCAGGGACCATCCTCTGCACTTTCATTAACTAGCAGCTCAACAATGGCCCAGTCTCCATGGAACAATCCTGGGGCGGTTTTAATGCCTCCACCCCTGAGCCCAATACCGGCCCATCCTGAGAAATGGCTACCTAAATTCAATCCAGAAACAGGCATGCTAGCTGAAGAGCATATCAATAATTTCATGCTTTCTATTAATCTCAATGGAGTTACCAACGAGGATGTTGTTGTTCGGCTTTTCCCTTATACAATGCAAGGAACAGCCGGGTCATGGTACTTTTCATTACCTTCCGGGTCCATCACAAGTTGGGACATTTTTCAAATTCAATTCCTCACCAAGTTTGGTGATGACAGATCAACAGCGACATTGATCAATGACCTATCTAATCTTAAAGCTGAGGCTAGAGAACCCATTAAAGATTTCAATTTACGGTTCAATAAGATCCTCAACAAAATTCCCGCTGCTTCTCAACCCAGCGAGGAAGTAAGATGTGAATGGTATATCACGGCCTTACCATCAAACTTGGCTATCTTCATAGATAGGGCAAACAAGGCAACCTTAGTTGAAAACTTGACAGAGGCGTTAGCAGTAGAAAAGCGTGTAGTTGCCCTAGAAAAGAGATATGCAATAGAGGAACGCAAATCTAAGAAAATCTCTTTCAAAGAAGACACCAAGAAGAAACAAACGAAAGATCCTTTCGATATGGAAGGATTACAAAAAGTGTTAAAGGCCATGTCCAATGAGATGATTGACATAAGAAAACAAGTAGCAGAGACTTCTTCGAAAAAGCCCTACAGAGATTTTAAAAGAAATCCTCCCATGGAGGTGAAACCACCCAATGCTGTCTCAAACGTCGAATCTGAAGAAGAAGAAGAAGAAGAGAATACCACTGAAGGGCAGACCGATGATGAAGAAGTTGTGGAACTACAAGGAATGTGGGATTTCATCCTCCCACAAGAAGAAGATCAAGAAGCATTTCCGGTTAGCACACGAAGCAAAAATCAACTTGATCCTCCCCAAAATACCCCTAAACAGAAGGGCGCAAGCCCTGCAACAAAAGATAAGGTCGCAACAAAGAAAACAACCGCTAGAGCGACCCAATTTAGCCCAGTCCAATCAGATCAAGCACCTCCATCAAGAATATTGATAGTGTTGGATGAAATGGAGTATAACATTATTGATGACATGAAAAAGACTAGGGCTAATATCACTCTTTACGAATTGAGCAAATTGAAACATCAACAGAAAATAATGATGAAAGAATTACATGCCGTGCCTACTACATCTTTACCTACAGCTGTAGCTTCCCACAACATGGGAAGACCTCCAACCAACATGATCAATAAGATTGATCCAAATGACATTGCCTTGATTGGAGGAAGATCAAGATCTCATACTCCTCCTTTTCTTCTCACTTATGAAATTTTCAATAAAAACGTGCACAATTGCTTGGTTGATTCTGGTGCTTCAACGAATATTTTACCCAGATCAATATGTGCCAAATTGAATGTTCAGCCACAAAAATCCGTAGTGTGCATAGTTCAACTTGATCGATCTCAAGTCGAAGTGATTGGTGAACTTAACCAGGTGACCATAAGATTGTCGTCTAACCCGAAAGTATGCCAGGTTATCGACATTCTAGTAGCTTATATCCCTGAATTCTATGGTTTAATTCTTAGCAAGGATTGGTCCGAAAAACTCCATGGATATTTCTCAACCGACTGGTCGCACATGTGGTTACCCTACAACGGTAAACCGAATCAAATAAAGGTTGAACGAGAGTTGCACCAAAAGTACATAGTGACTGAATTAGAAGGAGAGAATGAAGCAATAACATACAACAACAGTATCATAGCCAATTACTCGGTAGATTCTTTCCTCGGCAATTTCAATGCTCACACCTCACCTTACTTAGAAAATTCAGCTTTGTCCCAAGTTGAAATTTTTTCCCAAACTGATGATTCAAAGTGTTTTATTTTTTTAGATAACTCTGTAAATACATCTTTGTTTTGGAAATTATATTTTGATGGCTCTAAATCTAACGAGGGAGCAGGAGCAGGATGTGTTTTGATTAGCCCAGACGGAAACAAGATCATGCTTACATGCAGACTTGAGTTCGATTGCACAAACAATACAGCGGAGTACGAAGCCTTGGTGCAAGGCCTATACAAAGCAATCGGGTTGAATGTTAAGTATCTTCAAGTCTTTGGAGATTCTAAAATTGTCGTCAAACAGGTATGTAACACCATACATTGCCTGTCAAGTCATTTAAAGCACTATCAATCTTTAGTACAAGATCTGACTTCACATTTCATAGCATTCAATATTTCGTCAATCCCAAGACTCCAAAATGCGAGCGCAGACCTGTTAGCTAACGTAGCCTCTAGACTTATTCCCTCTGAAGATTTTAGTCCAGATAGGTTCTCAATAGAATTAATCTTTAGACCATCCATCCCTGACAACATCACCAACTGGAGAGTATTCAACGACGATCTTGACATTGTAAATTTCCTCACTTCTGAAGGATCCTACTCAAATCAAATAATTGACGAAGACCATCATGATCACCAGATACAACAAAATAGCACTGATAATGCTATACCTAAATCGGTGGTTAAGTTAGAAGATTTATATGATTTAAAAAGTCGGTTTAAAAGGTATGCCAATTTTAAACTCTGCAGTTCAACTCTGAATTATGAATCAGTGAACCTAGGAACCGATCAGAAGCCGCAAAACGTTAATCTGGGCCACGGCCTAGCCCCTGAAGAAAAATCAGCATATATCCGTCTTCTGAGACAATACAAAAACATTTTTGCATGGAATTATGATGAGCTGAAGACATACAACACTTCTATCATTCAACACACTATCCCTATGATTGACAATGAAAAACCTGTCCAACAGAAGCTCAAAAAAATCCACCCTAACTTAGAAAATCAGATAAAGGTTGAGCTAAATAAGCTGTTGAGAGCCAGAATAATTTTCCCCGTCAGACATTCCAAATGGGTATCCAATATGGTGCCCGTTAGAAAGAAAAACGGAGATATCAGGATCTGTATTGATTTCTGGAATCTCAACAAAGCCTGTCAGAATGACAATTTTCCCCTCCCACCTATGGAGCAAATACTACAGGCAGTAGCGGGCTCAAAATTAATGTCTTTCCTGGATAGATTTTCAGGATACAATCAAGTGCTAGTACATCCCGATGATCAGTTGAAAACCACATTCCGAACCAAATGGGGCACATACGCATATCGGAAGATGCCATTTGGTCTGAACAATGCCAGCGCTACCTTTCAGAGAGCCATGGACATCGCGTTTAAAGGTTTAGTCAATAAATCGGTAGTGATTTACCTGGATGATATAACAGTATACTCCAAGAAGCGAAGCGACCATCTCAAAGATTTGAAACAAATCTTTCAAAGATGTTTAAGGTATGGGATTTCACTTAACCCAAAGAAATCTTTTTTCGCATTAAGTGAAGGGAAATTGCTAGGATTCATAGTGTCGAAATCTGGTATTCACATTGAACCTGACAGAATCAAAGAAATTTCCGAAATATCCATGCCCCATAACAAAAAGGCCATGCAATCTTTCCTTGGACAAATCAATTTTGTAAAAAGGTTTGTCCCGGATTTTTCACGTATTATTTCTCCTTTACAAAATATGATAAAAAAGAATTCAAATTTTAAATGGGGTCAAGATGAGCACGAAGCATTCAACTTGATCAAACAAGCTATCATCAACGCTCCATCTTTAGCTACCCCAAATTTTTCAGAACCTTTTATCTTATACACTTTTGCCTCAGAGAAATCTTATGTCGCGATTTTAACTCAAGCAAATCAAGAGAAGGCGGAAGCTCCAATCGCATTCTTTAGCTCGAACTTACAAGGTGCTGAGCTCAATTATTCAGACGTGGAGAAACAGGCATATGTTGTTTTCAAAGCGATCAAATATTTTAGACCTTTCTTACTTAAAGCCCATACCAAAGTCGTAGTACCGTTTCCAGCGATAAGAAACCTGCTGGTACAGAAGGATGTGGGCGAAAAGAGAGCAAATTGGATTACCGCTTTACAAGAATACGATCTTGAGATCAAGCCAGCAAACATCGTAAGAGGTCAAGGCTTCTGCAAGATGTTAGCTGGAGCATCGCAAATTCCTGAGAACTCATCTGAAGAGGTACATACATATGAGGTAAGCCTAAACGACACAGAATCATTATATGCGGACACCATTTATTATCTTAAGAACGGGTATGCTCCATCACACCTGGATCACACCAAGAAAAGAGCTCTGAGATTGAAAGCTAAACAATACCAGCTCATAAATGATGTTATGTTTAAAAGGAATTACGATTCTGTACTTCTTAGGTGTCTTGAGAAAACTGAAGCCAAAAAGGTTTTGTAGGAACTCCACGATGGACCAGCAGGTGGACACTATGCTGGAGAAGCTACTGCACAAAAGATCTTACGTGCAGGATATTATTGGCCCACGCTGTTCAAAGACTCATACAATTACGTAAGGAAATGCCAAATCTGCCAGACTGCTGCAGGGAAACAAAAGAAATCGTCCATGCCACTACAGCCGGTTAACATCGAGCAACCATTCAGCCAATGGGGCTTGGACATAATAGGTGAGATCGTTCCTCACTCTTCTAAGCAGCATAGGTATATCCTCACGGCAACAGATTATTTTACTAAATGGGTAGAAGCAGTTCCTCTCAAGACAGTTAATTCTGAAAACATTATTGAATTCATAGATCAATTTATCATCACTAGGTTTGGATTGCCAACGGCCTTAATGTTTGATAATGCATCATACTTTTCTGGAAATACAATGACTGAGTTTGCACTTAAAAGAGGGTTCAAACTGAAGTATTCTGCCAACTTCTATCCGCAAGGTAATGGGTTGGCTGAATCAACAAACAAAAACCTAATCAGGATTATTAAAAGAACAGTCGACCAAAACCAAAAGAATTGGCACAAAGCGCTGGTAAATGTTGTGTGGGCAGATAGAATTACGAAGAAAGCTTCAATCGGCACTTCTCCCTTTAATTTAGTTTATGGGAAAGAAGTGGTTCTTCCAACTCACTTAGTCATTCCCTCTTTGTCTTTAGTACAACACATCGATGAAGTATCTACTTCCTCTTTACAATTGAGACAAATGGAGATAATCAAACTAGAAGAATGACGAGAACAAGCTAAGAAAAACCATGCTCACCACCAAGCGCTAATAAAATCCTCTTTTGACTCAAGCATAACGACCAGAAAAAAGCTTTCAGATGGGATATTTAGTTTTGAAATGGGATAAAGCTCATGAAGAAAAGGGCAAACATACGAAATTTCAGAAGCTGTGGCTTGGTCCTTTTCAGATTGTAGAAGTCATAGTCCCATCGACGTTTGTGTTGCAGGATTTGGCAGATAGAAGAGATTCTTTGCCTGTGAATGGACAGATTCTTAAAATGTATTTTCCATAGAAGATCATTCTTCTATTTTTGTAGGATAGTTTTAGTTTTTTTTTATTATTTATTTATTTGTTTTTCTCTTTCTTATAAATAAAACCGGTTGTAAATGATCATCAAAAAGGATTCATGAAAGAGCACACCAACTCTCTATCAGATTTTGATTTCACTTGTACAAATAGAAAAACTTTTCGAAAAATCTGATTTTTATTATTGACAAATAGAGTTAACTTTAGCCTGAATGTGATATTAGTTTCAACCTCTCAAAAAAAAAAAACTTTGATGAAAGCAACCTTTGGTAAAAAATTGTTTTATGTCAGCACAATGAAAGGTATCATCAATAATAAAATAAATATTCTCTGTAAAGCTGTTGTTTTCAAACTCTATTATTGTCGTCCAGAGCTTTCTTAAGGAAAAAACAATGACTTCCTCCCTGCTAAAGGAAACCGCGGCATTCAGAGAAACAATCCGAGAAAACACTATATCTCAAAGAATAAAAGGTCTCATCACGAGCCGGCTTATCATGATCACAGATATTATAATTTGTTGACTTTGCCAATACTGTCTATCAAAACAGGGCAACGACTCAAGATTGTTGCAATCAAAAGACAAGGGGTCTCATCACGAGCCAGCTTGTTCAGCAAAAGTGTAAATCAAGTGAATGACTGTGTCATAATTTGGCCACCAAACCAAGACATTGTTCTTTAGAGAATAAAAAAGGAAAAAGTGTCAAAAAGGATTTTTCTCTGAAATGTTGTAAATAACCTCAAGCAGGAAAAGGATCATTGCTGGATAACATGGTAACCCTGTCGAGGCTATGGACGCTTGCGGGCAGCAGAGGCTCTACCTACGACAAATGAGCATATTTTAAAGCCAGTACGCAGAGAATACCTTATTTTATCTTTAAAAAAGACCGAGTAATGTCTGGTATGAATGCAAGAACTAAGCCTAAGGAAGCAGACAATTGGAATAAAAGAAAGGTTGAGACAAAGTATCATTGACAGGACAAGGGGTAATCTACTCTATCTGTCCATAACAAAATTTAGACATATGAAAATTTTTCTGTTTCGGAAGTGGAAATGTCAATAGAAAAGCAGAGATAACTAGTTCTTCACAGTGAATCGCCATTGTTGTGGTCACCAACAACCCCCCTCTTTGTTTGGTATTAGCAATAACATCAAGCAAAGGGGGACCCTTAACAAAAAATCCCAAAAATATTTGTATCAAAATTTTTGTATTTAACTCCCTAAAAGCTATATCGCATCGCAAAGAGAGAGTGAAGCGTTTTCCTATGCGCATAAATAAGCTGCAAAGGAGCGATGCGAAATTCATCACATCACATATTTTGAAAGCGCCCTTAAAAGAAAACCTAAGGAATCGTCGACGGCCGATATGCGACGTCGCATAAGCAACGCACAGTGATCAAATGAAAAATGCGATCTTGCGATTTGCGATCTGCGATGAATGAGACTATTAATTGTTGCGATGACACCTCTCGACATCGCAATCCTCGATGTTGCGATGCGAATCGCAGAAACCACTCATCGCAAAGTTTCCTCGACATAATCTGTAAACCCAAAATTGAGCGCGCACCTTAAGGGAAATTAATGATTGCACGCCTGAGTATCCAAGGATGATCGTGTTGCGTTTTTCGAAGAGTCATGTCATTATGAGTGTCATGATTATGCATTCATTAGAACTTAAAGCTTTCATGTCAATCTTTTCGTCATTTCTCTTTTCCTTTGCGTAAACTGTAAGGCAGCAACTAATATAAATCTATATGCAGGAAACATCTAAGGAAAGGGGAAAGCGCCAATACTAGAAGAACAGAGAGGAGATGCCTTCGCAAATGGATGCCGCATGCAGCAGGGCCGCGGATTCCAGAGTATCACTCAACAGACACTGATGAAAATAGACTATCCAAGATTCAGAGTCAAAGGCGCACAAAAGCAGCATGTTTGCAAAAGGTCCTGAAGCTCAGACTGGGTAAAGCAAAAAGAAAAACGTTAAAGAGGGAGGACGCTCCAGAAAAGCCTGGAACAAAGAACAGAAGCAATTTTCAATACGGAAGATTGTTCAGGCAACGAAATCCCTAACTCATTGAGTCATTCGCACGGCTGGAAACAGAAATAGCAACAGCACAATCAGTTTGAAAGAAATCTGGGTTATACTAAGTATACACACAGCAAATACACCCAGCCAGAGGAAGATTTTCGAAAATATCTTCTAGTTTGTCAGAAAGAGGTGCCAGCTTTTGTTATTTCTACTTTTATCGCTCGAACAAAAGAAAAAGACAACCAACCGACTCTTTCCAGGCGAACCTTGCATTGCTTACAGCACTAAGGAGCAGATACAGAAACGGTTAGAAATTAGATTCAATTTTTAGAAATAAATTTGTTTTAGTAAAAGGGCGGTCATTTGAAGCCGTTTCCTAAATTTGTGAGATTAGTTAGTTAGTAGTATTTAACCCTTCTCATGGCATTTGGAGAAGGGTCTGGAAATTTGTCAAAAAACTTGTCCTCAGAACATGCAATTTTGCACCCTCGGAGGGGGTTTTTGATAAATGGATGGATCGAGATTTATTTATGTTTGCATTTTAATGTCTGCTACTGATGTTGCACTTCTATACTCTTAGCAGATGTTAGAAGTAAGTAAAGATAAATTGTTATTGCTTGAAGTTTGTGAGTGAAATCAGTCATAAATGGTACTTTTATTTCTTGATTAATTTCTGCTTATATTCTTAGAGTGATATACAACTGAGTTGTTTATATGTTAATGTATGAATGTGTGGGTTACCATTTGGCACTTTTGTACGGTGGAGTCATTTATTTGTGCTTGACATATGAATAACTTATCATGCGATATGCTGTTCACAACTGTTCTGCCTAACTTCTTATGCAGAATGGTTTATCTTAATTGATTTATATTCTTATGATAGTTGAATGATCTTTATTACCAGTTATTGTATGAAATCTTTTTTAGATCGCATGATGAAAGAATTCTACCCCGGGTTAGTATAGAGTAGATGTGTTGTTTTTGTTAGATTACAGTAGCATAGAGTCAGTTTAGAGTTTAGAATTAAATTAGCTTAAAATTACCTCTAGATTAGCATCATCAAAATCTACACACGCACACATCCTTTAGATTGGGAAGTTGGTCCCATTATCCCCAGTCGGACCCGCTAACCCAAACGGGCAAGGAGCCGTCAACCAGGTTCCAGACCGGGTGGGTATCCCCCTTGTTGTTGACCCGATTTTAGGGCCCTCAATAGAATCCTATATAAAGGATAGAGACTCCCCTCGAGGAGCATCGTGTCTTATTTTGTAATTGAGCCCAGCTCTATTGGAGGTTGCCCCCCTCGAAGAGGCAAGTGAACATTGCTTTCCTGTATGAATAATAAAATACATGCTGTTATTTCTTATTGTTTTGTGTTCTAGGTATATTTCTTCGCATATTTTGTATTATGGTATCTTCTCACAGGTTAAGACCATAACAAGTGGTATCGGAGCACTTTCCAGGGCTGGTGGGATCTCCATTTTTAGCAGAATTTCTTTTGGCTAGAGACGCGTTCCGGTGTCTTTAAACCACGGGATCTATTGTTGAGCACATAAACCTGCAGATTTGGGGAGGCATGCACGCAGGAAATACAAGAGGTGGTCATGCTTGTGGGACTCCCTTTTAACCCCTGTGGGTACCCCTTCGAGTAGTAGTGCATTAAATAGAACCACACACAGACTGTCTTCCAAGTACCCTCTGGGTATATCGGAAGCCCCCTAGGCTCTCTTGAAACCTCGCCATAGATAAACCATCGGTCGTCTTGCTGCTACAGTACATCGAGAACGGCACTAGGGAGATTACTCGCGCGTACGATAGGGTAGTCAGGTTGTATGGCTAAGGGTATGGTTGATCCTCCTTGGTTAGTGCCCTGAAAGATTGGGCTGAGTACTACTGTCGGACCCTTATGTATATTGCGATCTGTAGCACCTGACACTCCTTGAGACCATAATTCCCTTGTCTATCTCTAGATCATGCATCATCTTTGCCAGATCACATCTAGCAGGTTGGGTTCTGTCGCAGCTGCAAAAATCAGTCTGCCATTTAGATCTATTAGATCCGCCATTCAGATCTATGAGATCCGCCAATCAGATCTATCAGATTCACCATTCAAATCTAGTAGTTTGGGTTCTGTAACAGTCGCAACAATCAGATCAGCCATTCAGATCTAACAACCAGGGTTCGATCACTGCCACATTCCTACTCATACTCTGCAGTTGAGGGTTTTGCCAATAGATTTGACTATTTGTGTGGCTCCTATACCTGGGCGTGATTCTCGTAGGACATTGGGCATAATTAACTTTTTTGGTAATCGGCTACTGCAGTATTCCTAAGCGAGGAGTAAAACTCCCGGGACGCTTATAGGAGACTTAGCCCATAAGAATCAGGTCGATGAGTTGAGAAAGGTGGTACCATTCACTTGTAAGCGTAAAAAAAATTGGGTGGTCCCAAATATTTTTTTAGTAACAACAAAGTGCATTGGATATGTGCATGGTAGAAACTAGAGCTCGAGCGATGGCCAATGAGAAGATAGACACCCTTGAACACAAATTGGAGGCATTAACGAAGCAAATCCAAAACTTACAGGACACACTCACAAAGGGCAAATTGGGGGAACAATTAGAGGCATATGATTTTAATGAAAACCTTTAGGCGAGTCTAACCATTCTCTTCACTTCTATGGAAACCACCAACAGTCCCAACCTCAACCACCCAAGCTGGACATGTATAAATTTGATGGCTCTCATCCGGCCACATGGCTAGCACAAATGGAGCAATATTTCACATTGAATCACATCAGAGATGATGCGACTAAGCTAAGTGTGGGAAGCTTGTACTTGGACCAAGATAGATGGTAATGGTGGCAGTGGAATCAACGCTGCTATGGAAGGCCAGTGACTTGGTCAATATTCTCAAAAGCCCTTTCTGATCGCTTTGACCATGAATCTAACTTATTTGGTCGTCTTACTAAGCTCCGACAGATAGGCACAGTGCAAAAATATATTAAAGCCTTTGAAGCATTAGCCTTTCGCATAGGAGGTATAGGAGATGAATTCTACTTGGAATGTTTTGTCAGTGTCCTCAAAGATTCCATACAAGCCCACGTCCGACTACAACACCCAATCTCATGGCTGGCAGCTTGCATGATAGCTCCTGAAGTAGAACGCGCATTAGCGGACCAGTCGACTCGTCCAAATTTCATAGCCAAGGGTTGCCCCATCCAGGATTTGAGCACTGCCCAAACACTTAAGGTTCAAAAGGTGTCACCAGCATAAATGGCGGAAAGAAGAAAGCAAGGATTGTGTTACTATTGTGATGAGAAATACTCCCCGGGGTATAAATGCAAGGAACCAAAATTCTTTCAAATTGATGCTACTAATCAGAGTTCATCTGAGGAAGCCCCACCGTTTGAGGGACCAGAGGAGGAAGATGAGGACAACCAGCCGGACAATGAGCTCCCAGCTACACCTAAAGAACCATTTATCTCGTTTCATGCTTTGGCAAGGATTTCTTCTCCCCATAATCAAAATCAGAGGTTTTATTAAGCATCGCCCTGTAGTATTCTTGATTGATAGTGGTAGTACGCGTAACTTTATCCATCAAAGAGTCGCTGAAGCAGTGCATTGTTTTTTCAAAGTCGTCTCTAATTTCCAGGTCCAGATTGCTGATGGGGGGACAATGAAATGTGAAGGCCGCTGTGAAAATGTCAAACTTCAAATGGGGGATTATCACCTAAAGACCCACATATTTTCCATCAACATGGGTGGGTGTGACATTGACTTGGGTGTTGAATGGCTCCTTACACTCGGCCCAATCATGATGGATTTCCAGGAGTTCTATATGAGCTTTAAGTAGAGTGACCACACACATACCCTCTGCGAACTCCAGGCAGGTACTCCCTCTATCATCAGCTCACATAGAACAGAAAAATTGTTAAAAAAGGGCCACCATGGAGTTATAGCCCAATTTAATGCCATCTAGGCCTTCAAACCCACTTCTCTTCATATTCATCTTGAGATGCAACAAGTCTTAAACAACCATCTTCCAGTCTTTGACAAGCCTCATGAGCTTCCACCCTCGATAGGGGAACATGATCATAGCATTACTTTGGTCCCAGGGGCACAACCACCAAATGTGCGCCCATATAGATATCCTTTCGCCCAAAAGAATGAAATTGAAAAAATCATCAAGGAACTCCTAGAAACAGGTGTCATTCGTCCTAACATTCATCCTTATTCATTGCCAGTGGTCATGGTGCTCAAGAAAGATGGGGAATGGCGTATGTGTCCTGACTTCAGGGCCCTCAACAAGCTGACATCAAAGATAAATTTCCCATCCTCGTTTTTGATGATTTGATGGATGAGCTAAATGGGGCTCAATTCTTTACTAAGCTCGACCTTCGCTTGGGCTATCACCAAATTCGTATGAAAGAAGTAGACATTCCAAAGACTGCTTTCCGAACTCATGAAGGCCATTATGAATTCCTATTCATGCCATATGGTCTCTGTAATCCCCATCCACTTTTCAGAGCCTCATGAATCACTTGCTCAAACCATATCTTAGAAAATTTGTCCTTGTTTTCTTTGACAACATCCTCATCTATAGCCTCACCTGGGAAAAACATCTTCAGCATGTAGATCTGCTCTTGCAATTGCTTCGGAAGCATAAATTATTTGTCAAGATGTCCAAGTGCTCATTTGGCATGGAAGAAGTTGAGTATTTGGGCCACATTGTGGGGCATGAAGGTGTTAGGGTGGACCCCAAAAAGATCCAAGCAATGCAGGATTGGCCTCAACCAAAGACCTTGAAGAGCTTGAGAGGATTTTTGGGTCTCACCGGCGACTATCAAATTTGTCCGCAATTATGGTCGCATTGCTAGACCCCTCACTCACCTTCTCAAGAAAAATTCATTCCTCTGGAATGATGAAGCGCAACAGGCATTTATAGCTCTCAAACATTCCATGTGTTCCACTCCAGTATTGGCACTACCAGAATTCACCAAATCTTTTGTGATTGAATGTCATGCTTCAGGTACTGGTATTAGGGTTGTATTAATGCAGGAAGGTCGGCCCTTGGCATTCACTAGCCAACAACTAAGTGGGACAAATCTGGGACAATCTACCTATTATAAGGAGATGATGGTTGTCTTACATGCAGTGGATACCTAGTGACCATATTTATTGGGGCGGCGTTTCCAAATCCGCACAGACCATCAAAGCCTTAAATAGTTTTTGGAGCAACGCCTATCCTCGCCACAACAAAATAAATGGCTAGTCAAAATGTTGGGATATGATTATGAGATAATTTACAAGAAAGGGCGCGAAAATGTCGTAGCAGATGCTTTATCACGCCAATTTGAGGAGGAAAGCACCCTGCTAGCAATCTCTCTTCCCATTCCAAAGTGGATTGAAGAGGCTCGCAAGGAATGGTTTTCACATCCTGTGCTCTCCCAACTCATTAATAAGTTGCAGGAGGATCCAAATTCCACTGCGGGCTACTCTTGGAAGGATGAGATTTTTCGCTACAAGGACAAAGTAGTGATATCACCAACATCCACCCTTAAAAGTCGCATTTTGGCAGAGTTGCACTCATCTCCCATTGCAGGCCATTCCGACTTTTAGAAGACTTATGCTCGCACTCGATGGTCATTCTTTTGGACAGGCATGAAAAAGGACATTCTTACTTTTGTAGCTGAGTGTGATGTGCGTCAGCACCACAAACGAGAAACAGTCAAATCCCCAGGCCCATTACAGCCATTGCCTATCCTGGCCTCAATCTGGACGGAGGTTTCTATGGATTTCATTACGGGTCTTCCGAAGTCAGGCAACAAGTCAGTCATCATGGTGGTTGTGGACATACTTTCTAAGTATGCTCATTTTTGCGCCATACCCCACCCTTTTACACCAGCTTTTGTGGCTCAAACTTTCATGGACCAGATCTTCAAGTTGCATGGCATGCCCACTTCCATTGTGTCTGATCGTGACCCGATCTTCACTAGTAACTTTTGGCTGGAACTCTTTAGGCTACAAGGTACCCAACAACAACTCAGTACTTCCTATCATCCCCAAACTGATGGTCAAATTGAAGCAGTCAACAAATGTCCGGAGACCTACCTCACGTGTTTCACTTCAGAAAAGCAACATCTATGGGTACAGTGGTTACCTCTAACCGAATGGTGGTATAATACTAACTATCATGCCACCACCAAAATGACTCCATATGAAGCAATTTATGGTCAACTCCCTTCTTCAATTACTTCTTATATCCAGGGATGCTCGAAGGTACACATAATGGATCAACTCCTACAAAACTGTGCAACCATGCTGGCCCACCTCAAAGAGAATCTCCATCAAGCTCAAAATCGCATGAAGCAATAGGCAGACCAACATCATTTAGAGCACAAATTTCAAGAAGGGGATCAGGTATTCTTGAGGCTGCAACCATATAAGCAAACATCGCTCAAAGACAAGGGTTGTCGGAAATTATCTCCAAAATTCTACAGACTGTATCAAAGACTTCAGCGCATCAGAGAAGTAGCCTACAATCTAGCCTTGCCACCCACTACAAAAATCCATCCCGTCTTCCATGTCTCATGCCTCAAGAAAGTGGTGGGGAACCATTGCAGAATTCAAACCAGTCTACCAGAATTGGATGAAGAAGGTTCAATCTGGCTCCAAGCGGAACAGGTTTTTGACACGTGAGAAAGGCACCTACACGGCCACACGATCAAGGAAGTCCTTGTCAAGTGGAAAGACACCTCTCCAGAAGATGCGACCTGGGAACCAGCTACTATTATTCAGCAGTTTCAGCCTTGAGGACAGGGCTATTTTTATGGGGGAGGGCATGTTAGGGTCCAACCCTAACCCCCTTATTTATGTAATAGGGTTGAGTCATAGTTATAGTTAGTTAAAGAGTCAATAAAGCCCATATTAATAATTGTAAGTGGTTGACCCGCATTTAAAGAAGGGACCATAGTTAGTTGCAAATGGACCATGGTATTAGATAGATGGTATTGATAAGAACCATGGTACTGACCCATGGTATTGCATGTACGAATCCTATATAAAGGATAGAGACTCCCCTCGAAGAGCATCATGTCTTATTTTGTAACTGAGCCCGACTCTATTGGAGGTTGCCCCCTTGAAGAGGCAAGTGAACATTACTTTCCTGTCTGAATAATAAAATACATGTTGTTATTTCTTATTGTTTTGTGTTCTGGGTATATTTCTTCGCATATTTTCTATTTTGGTATCTTCTCGCAGGTTAAGAGCATAACAGGGCTTGTTGGGAACGAGTCCCCTAGGGTCAATTTTGGGGTTAAAAGCCCAAGTTTTGGGGCTAAAGGCCCAAGTTTTTTATAAAGAATGTAAAGTCTCCGCATTTTGTGGTCGTGGAGCGCGAAGATGTAAACAATCAAAAAGGATTTCCGCCCTTAGTTTAGATAGCTTGTGTCAGCTTGATGAGATTCACCCTTAGTCTGCGAGGCATGGGAATGTATAAAAAGGGAGACTTAGAAGAGTCTAAGGTAGTTTTTAGTAGAGTTCTAAGTAAGTTTTTAGGCAAATGAGAGCTAAGAGCAAAGAGTATTAGCGTAGGAAGAGGCTCTACTGCTGAGTGCGCAGAGGCCTAGGATAGAATTCTGCAGCGGAGTGCGCGAAACCTTGTAGTTGTGTGCGCAGGGAAGTTAGAGTCTGTATTGGAGGTTTGAACCATTAATAAAGAGAATACTGGGTTTAGGATTTATTGCTATATTGATGTGTGAATCTATATGTTTTACTTTGTCATATAAACGCAAGTAAGAATATATGTTTACACAAAGATAATCACAATGCATGTTGAAGTTAACCAATACTTAAGTTAATCTGGGTAGACACAGAAGTAATGGTAATTACAGAGGCACATAAGCATCGGAATTGACTATTTAGGGTTCGTGAAGGATGATCAGAGACTTTCACGAAGGTTTCAAAGCCGGATAAGAGAAGTACTTTGATAAGCCCTAAAGGGCTTATAGGTCTGTGCGAAGGAAGGGTTAGGTTATAAAACGACATCACAACCATCTCAGGGTGCGAAAACGTGGTTCCTGCATCCCGCCATACTGCTTCATGTGAGACTTAAGTCTGTGCTCTGCGGATTGATGCCGAAAGGGTCAATAGTGTAGGGATTTGCTTGGCTAATTAACATTGAACCTGGGTCAAGGCCCATCAAGCCAACACTTCAATCCCACACATGTAGGTTCTCTCTATTCCCAATTTATAGGTGGTTATAGATGTGTGAGAGATTCCTATGTCCTAGTTATGGTTGACAGATGTTAAACATCTAAATATGGGATATGATACTTGTTCTTGTTTATGGAATCAACTAATAGATTTGTTTTGATTAGTTTTTCTATATATTTTATTTGTATATAATATTTTTCTTAATTGGAAGAATGTACCATTTCTCAAGATCAAACCTAGCAACTGCCACTATAACACCAAGAGTATATCCAACAACCTCTAAGTTAGATATACTAGGAATTTATGACTTAGCAAGATCCAAGACTCCACAAGGGTGGGGGACTCTACTAGAATGTTATCACAATGGACCAAAGATGCCCCCTAGTGGGATTTGAAACCAAATGGATGGTATAACATCCCACTGTGCCAACTACTCAGTCGCCCCATGAGGAGACACACCTTCGTAGACTTTAGCAGTGAAATCACTATGCAGAAATGGGTCCCTTATCCCACAAACAAAGGGGTCTAAACCAATTTGGTGTATGACTTGACCATGACCTTAAAATTAGATTATTATTGTTAATTCATATCCTTAACCCATGGCTAATTATTTTGTTGTTTTATAAAGCTAAGAGTGGAGGCGAAGTTAATAAAAGAAATTGAATTAGGAAGAGAGTGAGATTTGAATGCATTAAGCATGAACAATAAATGTAATGCCAATTCTCATATCAACAAGGATCATTAGTGCTCATAGAACATTAATTTCATTATGTATTCAAAAAGACGAGGTGTCCAAACTTCTTTAGGAAGCTACATTAAGTGACATTTGAAATGATAGACACATTAAGGTTATAATATGATTACTTGAGCAATACTTAAATACAAGAGAACCAACGAAAATATAAATAATTTTAATTATTAAATGTTGGATAAAAAAACAAACATTGGTCATGATTAATGAACCACATCCATCCTCATTGTGCTAAAGAGATGTTGTAATGTTATATTATCAAAAAGTTTTGACTTAGTCAAATTACATAATAATAATAGTAATAATAATAATTAATATTTATAATTAATAATTAAATCAATTTTTTTCAAAGAGTGCAAACTTTTTCTCAAGTTTTGCACTAAAACAATTTTGCATTGAGAGACCTAATCTCTCTTTTAACCTTTGATAAAATTTAGAATTAAAATGGATGATTCCTAACTTTCCATCTCCATGACCAATTTGAACTAACCCAAGTTAATTATTATTATTGTTATTTAATTTTTAGGTCACAATCAAACAAGACACCAAATTAACATATAAGAGCCCTTATTTATGAAACAACAAGTGACTTTCCTGGACCAATTCAACAAATGTGGTGTTGCATATGATTCCCAACTTCCGATCCGATGGCGAGGTCAACCCGTCCTTAAACAAACATGTTGCATGGATCACACGTACCTACTATACTTACCAAAAAGTCAAGGTTTTATGTTTTTTAAATTTTAAATTAATAGAAATTTCCAACATCTTAATGGGGAACTGATCAAATCATATTCCTAAGCTAATCAAATAGTATGTCTATATACAGTGGTTCCACGAATGTCTATGTGTCAATCGAGAACCATGACAAGTTGGATAGTTGGCATTACATTGGGCCAATAGGCTTACTCCTATGACACGAAGGATTCTTTAAGCTAACCTCGAGAACTAACCTTGGTTAGCGTCAGCCAAACTAAATTGGTGTGCAAACAAACCCAAGCGAGGGTTTGGAGGCAACACCATGGTAAGAAACTTTGTATATAATGAATGTAAATCGTTAATCGATCATATCACAACATAGATTGAGATCGTTGTCCGGAAAATATCTGTAAATTGCCCTTAGTTCAGTTCGCTGGTTGTCAATCTTCAGTTCAAGGTACCCATTTTAATTCCTACTTCTTTGTGTCTTTTTGTATAAACACAATTGTTTGATTTGCATTATGTAGGTTTTTTTTTGAATTGAAGGAAGGAAACCCATCAAGTTTAGGCATCAGGAATTGTTTGGGCTCCTTTACAATCTTTCACACCTTTTTTTTCGTGGTGTGGGGAGGAAGAAGAATTCCAATTATTGTGCAGATCTGCAGGAGGAAAATGTTTTGAAATGTATTATGTAGGTTTCCTTTTGAGAATTAGCTTTTGCTACGTAGATCGTCGTAACCAATTTTATGTTTTCTTCAATTTATCTCTGAAAAAGTTGTGTACCCCCTTTACCATGCACTTGCATATTCAAAAAACTAAGAACATAGGTCCCTAATAAACATGCAACTATATTTGAGCCCTTAACTTTAGTGGTTGGGAATCAAACCAGTGCAAAATTCAGAGAATAATGAAAATGTTGAACGTCTGTACATATTTAAGTGCTTCTAGGTTCCAGATTTTAATTATTTTAATTATTTAATTTTTAGGTCACAATCAAACGAGACGCCAAATTAACATATAAGAGCCCTTTGTCAGGTAGTAATCACAAACGACACCACTCATTGTACAGACATCGCTGATCACTATTAGGCAGTAAAGACATTAGGCGCAGTTATTGCTCCTCTGTGGCTGAAAACCTCTATAAATTGCAATGTTTAATAATGAATTGATCAAGTTTTGGTGTGGATTTTGTTCTCTGTCATGGTATCGAAGCTCAGGTGAGCTGTGTTTGGCCAAGGTCGCCAGTGCTCCGTGGTGTGAAGGGCAGGTAGAGTTTGCCCGTGGTGTGCGTGTGAAGATTGGTGCAGCTAAGTGTGAATGCACTGTGTGAATCAAGCAGCAGTGTGGAGTGCGTAATGTGTTGTGATTGACTGGTTAGAGGAGCTGTTGAGCTGTTGCCTTGAGCGTTGTATAGAAGTGTTGTTTTCATGTTGGTGTTGGCTGCTGGTGATGGCTGGTGTGTGCTGCGGATGCTAATCCTGTGAAGTTTTGCTGCCTGAGGTGAAAGCTGCAAGTGTCAGGCTTGTTGTAAGTAAATGGTGTTGTTTCTAATATTTGCTATGTTGCAAATATCGTAGTGGCAGCAGCATTGACGCAGAGAATTTTCATGTTGCTTGAAAATCGTGAAAGTAATTTGAGTTAAAACGTTTCAGCCATTTTTTACCTATTTTGAAACAAAGCAAATCAAGTTTGGTTTGTGTTTTATTAGGAGAAGTTTTTAAGAGATTCGCTTTATTTTAAGTGTTGAGACTAAAAAGGGTGTTTGTTTCTAACGAGAAGACTATCATGGAGTGATAAGGTATTTAGTATTTGTTTAATGTGGTTAAAAAAAATAAAAATAAAAATAAATAAATAAATAAAATAAAATTGGAATTTTTTAATAGTAAAAAGGAGTTAGTAAAGATTTTTATGGTGCATGTGTGGTGAAAGTTTTCTGGGATTTAGTGAAATTTGGTGCTTTTGGATTTAGATTTGGTGGCATTTTGGTGATTGGAGAAAGTTTTTTTTCATCATGGCAAATTTGTTGCCTAATACTTATTTGAATGGATCCACCAAATTTGATGGAGGAAATTATGTGAATTGGAAATTCAAGTTGCTGACTATTTTAGAAGGTTATAATTTGTGGTCCATTGTGAGTGGGGATGAGCCCAAACCCACTGTTGCAGCTTCTATTCCAGATTGGGAGAGAAGGGAGACGAAAGCAAAGGTGTTGTTGCGTATGTCCATAAAGGACAACATTATTCCTCACATCAGAGATTGCAAGACATCAAAAGAAACATGGGATACGTTGAAGGGTTTGTATGAAACAACAAATACAAACCAGATCTTGTTTTGAAGACTAAGCTTTTATCTCTAAAAATGGAAGCAAATGAAAATATAAGCAATTTCATATCTCATGTCAAAGATTTAAGTGATAAGTTAGGAGATATTGGTGAAAAGGTGTCTAGTATTGACTTAGTCACCATCACATTAAATGGCTTAGTGCAAGATTATCAATTTTTTGTTTCAAGTCTTTCAGCTAGAGAGAAACCCCCTACATTTGATGAATTGACAGGAATTCTTCTACAAGAGGAGGAGAGGATGAAGAGCTTTAATTTGGGCTCTAGTAGTTCAGATTTGGCATTGGTAGCCAAGGGCAAATATCCATACAGAGGCAAGCCATGGGAAAAGAACAAAGGAGGCAAGTTTCAAGCAAAACAGAAAGGTATGACACAGTTTAAATTTCCAATCCATGATAAGAGAAATGATGATTGTTATTATTGTGGCAAACCTGGGCATCATTCTAAAGATTGCTATAAAAGGAAATATAAAGAGTCTAGGCAAAGAAACAGAAGGCATAATGGAATTTTGTGGACAAAGATACCTCAATCAGTGATGGATTTAAAAATCTTAAATTGTTTGTTTCTGATGCTACATTGTCTGTGGAAAATGATAATGTGAATGCTTGGTTCATTGATTCTGGTGCATCACTCCATATGTCTTGTAATAAGGAGTGGTTTGATGAATATTATGAAAACATTGATGGAACATATGTTTATCTAGGAGATAATAGATCACTTAATGTTCAAGGTTATGGAGTAATAGGTGTGAATTGTAGGAATTTACAGGGTAAGTTCCTCAGACAAAACACCAAAGGACACCGGTCACAAACAGATCACAGATCAATACACCAGTATTTTGACGTGGTTAAAATCCTCAAAGAGGGAAACAGTCCATGGCCTGAGCCAACGCGGCCACTTCAGGCAATTTATTAATAAAAGAATGAAAATTTACATATGCTTCTCTCATAGACGAATTACCCTACAAATGACCCTCCATGCTCTTTAAATAGAGATCATGGACCAATTGGGTGTTAAGCCACGGATCAAGTGTCGGTAATACCGAGGAGAGAATGAACCGTCAGATCACTACATATCATGACCGTCGGATTGTAGGTTACAAAATGTACATAGTAAAGAAACACACTTTACCTAACTCTATACTAGACCAAGTTGTACTTAACTATTTCCTATGTGTCGGAATATCCTAACATCCCCCCTTAAGAACAACTTGGGATAGGATTGAAGGATTTACAAATATGACACAATAGGAGAAGGAAGGAGGCACTAGAGCCTATCCCCCCTTAGTGACAACTTCCTGAACTCCAACCATAAATCGAAGTTTAGTGAACTTCGCCTCTGTGAGAGCCTTTGTAAAGATGTCTGCAACTTGATCATCTGTTGAACAATATTGCACTTCAAGAACATGGTCGTGAATGAGCTTTCTGATGAAGTGCATGTGCAGTTCAATTTGTTTGCTGCGCTGATGTTGGACTGGATCTTTGCATAGCTGAATGGCACTTTGATTATCACACCAAAGTGTAGTCGGATGCTACTGCTGAAAGCCAAACTCTGACAGGATCTGACGAAGCCACAAGGCTTCCTTACTAGCTTCTACGGCACCATGATACTCTGCTTTTGCTGAAGAAAGAGAAATGGCACCTTGTTTCTTGCAAGCCCATGTAATAGGTCCTGAACCAAGAGTGAACACATAACCTGCAGTAGACTTCCGATCATTGGGGTCACCAGCCCAATCGGAATCAGTGAAACCAACCAATAGAGGAGCTGCTTCGGCACTGTAATGAATCCCAAACTGAACTATACCTCGAACATAACGAAGTATTCTTTTAGCTGCTTTCCAATGACTTTCATGTGGGTTTTGCATAAACCGAGCAACAAAGCCAACGGCAAAGGAAAGGTCAGGACGAGTATGGGTTAGATACAAAACATTTCCTACAAGTTTACGGTATAAGGTAGCATCAACTTCAGGAGAAGTACAAGTGACTGAAAGTTTGACTCCAGACTGAAAGGAAGAAGGGGCTAGCTTATAGTTTTCCATGTGAAAATGGCGTAGAATATCACAGGCATACTTGGACTGAGAAAGGGAAATACCTTCCTTGGATTGCAAGACTTGAAGACCAAGAAAATAATGTAAGTGTCCTAAGTCTGTCACTTCAAACTTCCTTTTAAGGCTAGACTCCACATGGTTTATAAGGTTGGGATCACTACCAGTCAGGATAAGATCATCAACATAAAGAACAAGAATGATAAGAGACTTGCCCACTTTCTTGGTGTAGATAGTATTGTCAGAATGACACCTAGAAAAGCCATTTTCTAAAAGAAAGTTATCCATTTTGGCATACCAAGCTCGAGGAGCTTGCTTGAGACCATAAAGGGATTTCTTAAGCCAACATACAAGGCTGGAGTTTGTTTGTATAAAGCCAATAGGTTGTTCCATATAGATTTCTTCATGCAAGTCCCCATGCAAGAAGGCAGATTTAACATCCATCTGATGGACTTCCCATTTGAAAGAGGCAGCAAGGGAAAGAACAAGGTGGATAGAGTTCATTTTGGCAACAGGGGAGAAGGTTTCAGTATAGTCAATGCCTTCAACTTGTGAAAAAGCATTAGCAACAAGACGAGCTTTATGTTTATCAACTTTCCCATCTGATCCATACTGGGTTCTGTAAACCCATTTGCATCTAACAAGTTTTCGTCCCTTTGGTAGAGGAACAATATCCCATGTATCATTTGCCAATAATGAATGATATTCTTCATTCATAGCTGCTTCCCAATCTGGATGGCCTGAAGCTTCTACAAAGGTGTCAAGATCATAATTCACTGAAGCCTGAGCCAGTAAAGAAGAGGCTCTCTCGAACTGAGAACGTGTACGTCGCTGATTTATAGGATCACCGGCAAGATCACCTGCTGCATCCCGAGTACCACGGACCCATTTTGGAAGCTGAGGAGCTGAAGGAGGATCCTGAGAAGGTGGGGGAGGAGTTTCATCCTCGCTTTCATCATCTGAAGAAGAAATATTTTCAAAAGTAGAAGAGATAGGGAGAGGTGGCATATCCGTCGGACTAGGCTCGCAGGCCGATATATTTTCAGCAAACTTTACATCTCTTCTAATGATAACATTTTTGGACTTAAGTGGAATAAGTCTATATCCTTTGACATCTTCAGAATATCCAAAAAAATACATTTTTCACTCTTAGGTTCTAAAGCTTTATGTTTCTCATTTGGAATATGGGCCCATGCTTCACTTCCAAAAACACGAAAGTGACTTACATCTGGTTTGATTGAGCTCCATGCTTCTTCTGGAGTGATATTCTTTAAAACCTTAGTAGGAGTGCGATTTATTATGTAATTTGCACAGTTAATTGCTTCTGCCCAATAATTAAGACTAAGTCCTTTAGATTGAAGCATACAATTAGCCATTTCCTTTAAGGTGTGATTCTTCCTTTCAGCTACACCATTTTGTTGTGGAGTATATGGAACAATATGTTGCATTTGAATTCCATTCTCAGTGCAAAAGTTGATGAATGTGTTTTTAACATATTCTCCGCCATTATCAGATCTTAGCTTAAGAATTTGATAACTAGATTGTTTTTCAACAAAGACCTTAAAGCCCAAGAACATGTTAAATACTTCACTCTTGAGTTTTAAGAAGTATACCCAAGTGCGTTTGGAGAAATCATCAATGAAAGTTAAGAAATACTTGTAGCCAGAGAATGAAGCAACTGGAAGTGGACCACATAAATCACTATGCACGAGCTGTAAAGGGGCTGAGGCGTGCCAAGAGGCACGTTTTTCAAAACTGTCCTGGTGATGTTTTCTGAGTACACATCTGGAACAAACACCATCTCTGCAAGATACCATTGGAAGACCTGTCACCATATTTTCTTTACATAGATTCTGAAGAGAGCGATAGTTTAAGTGACCAAATTGCTCATGCCAAAGTTTGCTCACTTCATCATTATGAGCAACAAATACTGAGGGAAGATTTGATGACCCAAAGTTGTGAAACTTATACAACCTTGTAGAATCATCAGCAATGCCAGTAGCTAAAATCTGTCTAGGATGTCTTAGGTCCTTAATTACAACATCGTGAGGTTGAAATTTAACGATTTTACCTTCACCTGAATGGGTTATCTGATATACAGATAGAAGGTTGCAGGATAAGGTTGGAACACATAATACATCATTAAACTGACCATTGTCTAGATGAACAGTTCCAATCCCTACAACACTAAGAGATCTATCATCACCAACATATATATTTTTGGTGTTACAATCATTTAAAGAAGAAAACATGGCTTTGTTTTTGGCCATGTGATAAGAAGCTCCAGAATCAATGAGCCACTCATGAGAATGAGAAGAAGAAGATACATTTAGTGCATAGCCAGACCGAGATGCTTGACAACCACATGCAGAAAGTGCCATTCCTAAAGATGAAATTGAAGTTGAAGATTGCTCCAAATGGATGTTATGCTTCTTCATTGCTGCTTCCAAGGCTTCCATCTTCTTAAAGTATTTGGATTCTAAGTGGCCATCTCGATTACAAAAGTTGCAATGTCTATCAGTCTTCTTCCATTTGTTTTTATTTGTCTTATCATTTTGTTGAAATGATTTTTCATTTTGAGGCAGAAATTGCTTAGGACCCTTGTTTGGTTTAGGACCATTCCTTTTAGGATACGACTTCTTAGGATTCTTTGAATTTGGTTGCTGCTGGGTGGCTAACGCTTTCTTAAAAGAGTTTCCAAGATGAAGAAGACCAAGGTGTAAGAGTTTTTCTTGTTCTCTTATTAAAGAATCACAAAAGGAATCAAAGGAAGGGGACTTGTAGGTTTGTCCTTGAGAAATGAAGGCTTCTCTTGTAGAATGGAAGGTGGAAACAAACACAGAATAGACTGGTCCCAACTTAGTAAGAATGGAGTAGATAAGGCTACTATCTTCTTTCTTAACCTTAACACCTTCCAAGAGAAGTCTAAGGGTCTTGAACTTGGACAAAAAATCTTCAATGCAAGAAATTTTATTGGGGTCCAATGTAAGAAATTCATTTTCAAGTTGATGGGCTTTAAGTTCATTTTTAATTCCAAAGACTTTAGTAATCTGTTTCATTGCTTCATCAGGAGTATCAAGTTCTGCAATATGGAATCTAAGATCTGGAGAAATAGACATCCCTATCAACCCACGTGCTTGGTTTTGTCTATTTTCCCATTTAGCTGCCTTGTCTTCATCTTTCGATTTGGTCTCTTGGCATGTGGCTATTCTGTAAAGACCTTTACTTCTAAGTAAATCCACAATGTAGGACCACCATTGGAAGTAGTTGGTGCTGTCAAGAATAACTTGGCATGGACTTTCCATTTAAAAAAAACTGAAGCTATAGATGCTGAAACTAAGTGTTGCAATGGAAATATCTCAAAAAATTAGGGAGCTATACAAAAAGTTTGAGAGAGAGAGAGAGAGAGAGGGGGGTTGATGCTTTGGGTTGCGTGCTTGCTTTAAGAAAACTCTTTTTCCCTACAAAACAAAAAACACAAAACCCAACACGGACATACAAAAAAATGAACCTTACCGCTCGAAGTTAGCTTTAGCCGGAAACTAAATATTTTCAAAAACGAACCTTGCGGCTCGAAGTTAGCTTTAGCCGGAAACTAAATATTTTCCTCAATGTTTCTGATTTTTCGAGATCACACTAAGGCGCAGCTAAAAAGAACATATGCATGAGAAAAATCCTTCCTTTCTGTTTCTGATTTGCCTAGATCGCACAGAGTCGTAGGGCAAAGAGCACACGCAGAAATGAAAGGTATAGATCCGGTAATAAAAAAGCTAAATAAACCGAAAACCGAAATAAACAGAGAGAAAATAACTGTAAACTGCAAATAAACACTGTATACCTCCAGATCTTAAAAATGACGCAACTAGGGCTACCGGAAACCTTTTCGCGTGAAACGAAAGGGGTTCCTCACTGGAACAGATGCTCTCAACACAACAGAGCAGTCCTCTCAGCCTGAAAGCAGTCAGAAACAGTAGATCTAGGAAACCGTAGTCGGATGCAGTTCTACCGGCTTCAGATTTGGATCACCAACGGACGCGGCCCTCAAATAGCTCTGATACCATGTAGGAATTTACAGGGTAAGTTCCTCAGACAGAACACCAAAGGACACCGCTCACAAACAGATCACAGATCAATACACCAGTATTTTGACGTGGTTAAAACCCTCAAAGAGGGAAACAGTCCACGGCCTGAGCCAACGTAGCCACTTCAGGCAATTTATTAATAAAATAATGAAAATTTACATATGCTTCTCTCATAGACGGATTACCCTACAAATGACCCTCCATGCTCTTTAAATAGAGATCATGGACCAATCGGGTGTTAAGCCACAGATCAAGTGTCAGTAATACAGAGGAGAGAATGAACCGTCGGATCACTACATATCGTGACCGTCAGATTGTAAGTTACAAAATGTACATAGTAAAGGAACACACTTTAAATAACTCTATACCTAACTCTATACTAGACCAAGTTGTACTTAACTATTTCCTATGTGTCGGAATATCCTAACATGAATTTGCCTAATGGACAAGAGAGACAGATCCAAAATGTGATGTATGTTCCTGATATCAAAAAGAATTTAATATTGTTTCTACTATTGCTGACCAAGATTTGAAGGTGGAATATGCTAAATCACAGTGTGTAGTGAAAGACATTCAAGATCAGTACAAGGTTATTGCCACAGGTACCAGAGTTGGAGGCTTGTATAAGTTGGATGTGACCAAGAAAAGTCATAAAGCATTGGCATCTACAACAATATCAACAGTAGATTTATGGCATCAAAGGTATGGACATCTAAATCACAAAGATTTAATGCTACTTCAAAAGAACACAATGGTTGAAGGTCTTCCTATCTTGAAGAATGATCATGTTGAATGTGAAGCATGTGTACTTGGCAAACAACATAGGGAGTAATTTCCTATACATAAAAAAAAAGGCAAAGGGAAATACTTGAATTAATTCATACTGATGTGTGTGGACCTATGCAAACTAGATCTATTGGTGGAGCATGGTATTTTCTTATTTTTGTGGATGATAGATCTAAGTATACATGGGTTTACTTCATAAGAAAGAAGAGTGATGTTTTTGGGTACTTTAAAGAGTTTAAGAGTATGGTGGAAAAACAAACTGGTAATTGCATCAAAATTTTGAGGTCCGATCAGGGGGGAGAATACAAATCAAGAGAATTTAATCAATATTGTAAAAACAATGGGATTCTACAACAATTTATAGTGCCACATACACCTCAGCAAAATGGAGTTGCTGAGAGGAAAAATAGAACACTAGTTGAATGTGCACATAGTATGCTTCAAGGTAAAAATATCTCTAATGGTTTTTGGGCTGAAGCTATTAATACTGTTGTTTATTTGAAAAATAGGAGTCCAACCAAAAGTTTAGAGCTTAAAACACCTTTTGAAGCATTTTATGGGTACAAACCAAAAGTGAGTCATTTAAGAGTTTTTGGTTGCAAGGCATTTGCTCATATTCCAAAAGATGAAAGAAGAAAACTTTATGCAAAGTCAATTAAGTGCATATTTATTGGTTATTGTGATGATCAGAAAGCATACAAGTTGTTTGATCCCAGTACTCATAGACTTCTTGCAAGTAGGGATGTGATGTTTCATGAGAATGCAAATGAAGGTGATAAAACGAATAATACTAGTGTATGGCATGATATTGATGATTATGTCAAATTAGATACAAGTGTTGAACAAGAACAGGAACAAGCACAGGAACAGTTACAAGTTCAAGAGCAAGTAGCATCAAGCAGTGATGACACTCCAAGGGGAGGAGAGGAGACTCCACAAAGCCGAAAGAAAGATGAAAGAAGTAAAACTCGAAGAAGGTCATCACGTCAAAGTCAAGTACCTATAGGGTATAAAGATTATGCATTAATGTCTCTTGTTATGAATGTTGTAGAACCTTCAAGCTATGATGAAGCTAAAGAATATGAAGAATGGAGAGATGCAATGAATGAAGAATATAACTCTATAATGAAGAATGACACATGGGAACTAAAAGAATTACCTAAAAACAAAGTTCCCATAGGATGCAAATGGCTTTATAAATCCAAGTTTAATGTTGATGGAAGTATTGATAAACATAAAGCTAGATTGGTTGCAAAAGGATATTCACAAAAGGAGGGAATTGATTATGAAGATATTTTTGCACTTGTAGCTAAGTTGAACACAATTAGAATCATGATTGCACTAGCTACAAAATATAATTGGAAAATGCATCAGTTAGATGTCAAATCTGCATTTTTGAATGGTGAGTTAAAAGAAGAAGTTTTTTTGGTTCAGCCTGAAGGGTTTGTAAAACAGGGACAGGAGCATCTGGTTTGCAGGTTAAAGAAAGCTTTATATGGTTTGAAACAAGCACCAAGATCATGGTATGTGAAAATTGATTCTTTCTTTTATGAGAAGCAAAAATGATCCTAACTTGTACATCAAGGAAGAAGAAGGAAGAATGTTGCTTTAATATTTATATATGTTGAAGATCGTATCATAACAGGAAATGCATGCAAGTTGATTGAAGAAATTAAAAATCAGTTGTCACATGTATTTGAGATGAAGGATCTTGGTGAATTGCATTATTGTTTAGGTCTTGAAGTTTGGAGGGAATTTGGTAAGACACTAATCACACAAAGCAAATATATAAGGGAAATCCTTAAAAGATCCAATACGACTGAATGCAAGGCAACATCTACTCCTTTAGAACAGAATGTCAAATTGTGTAGTGACGATGGAACCAAAGAGGTGAATGGAACTATGTACCGTCAACTGGTGGGAAGTCTAAATTATCTCACCACTACCAGGCCAGATATAGCATATTCTGTCAGTATACTTACTCAGTTCATGGCTAAGCCTTGTGAAAGCCATTGGAAGGCAGCAAAGAAAGTCATTCGATATCTGAAAGGAACACTTAATTTTGGTATTATGTATACTGACAAATTTGATGTTGAATTGGCAGGTTATTCTGATTCTGACTGGGCTGGAAATCTAGATGATAGGAAATCTACTACTGGATATGTGTTCAATATTGGTTCAGGACCAATATCATGGAGCAGTAAGAAACAACCAACTGTTTCATTGTCATCCACTGAAACTAAGTATAAAGCATTATGCAGTGCTAACTGTGAAGCAGTATGGCTTAGAAGGATACTTGAAGATGTTGGAGAAACACAACAAGCACCTACAATAATCAGATGTGACAATCAAAGCACTATCAAATTGGTAAACAATCCTATATATCATGCAAGGACTAAACACATTGACACACAACATCATTTTGTAAGAGAAAAATTGCAATCAAAAGAAACTGACTTATCATATTGTAATACAAATGAAAATGTGGCTGACATATTCACCAAGCCTCTTGGAAAGGCTAAATTTGAAATGTGTAGAAGTAATTTGTGGGTTGTAGAAAAGCCAAATTATGTTGTAAGCCTAGCTGAGACTTAGACTAGCAGGCAAGTTAACAAGTATATCGTGATTAAGGGGAGGTGTCAGGTAGTAATCACGAACGGCGCCGCTCATTGTTCAGACGACGCTAATCACTGTTAGGTAGTAAAGACATTCGACGCAGTTATTGCTCCTCTGTGGCTGAAAACCTCTATAAATTGCAGTGTTTAGTAATGAATTGATCAAATTTTGGTGTGGATTTTGTTCTCTGTCACCCTTATTTATGGAACAACAAGTGACCTTCCTTGACCAATTCGATAAAGGTGGTGTTGCATATGATTCTCGACTTTCGATCCGATGACGAGGTCAACCTGTCCTTAAACAAACGGCTTGCATGGACCACAGGTACCTACTAGACTTACCAAAAAGTGAAGGTTTTATGTTTTTTAAATTTTAAATTAATAGAAATTGCCAACATCTTAATGGGGAACTAATCAAATCATAGTAATGGCTCATCTTCAAGACACGAAAGAAATGATTGAATAATCTGAACAAATTTAGATTTCTCATCTCATCATTTGCCCTAGATAATGGAGATGAGCCACACGTGTTGAATCCAAACATTACTCATCATCCACACGCATTGAATCCAAACATTACCCAAAATAAAACAAGTGTCAAATCTAAGCTTTTAACCGAAAAGAACACTATTATTCATTCACTTATTTATAATTACAACCCAACTAACTTCCCAAAAACAAACTTTCAAAAGCGTAATCCATCATATTTTTTAAGAGATATTAAAAAAAAAAACCAAACAAACCATTGCAAATCAAAGGCAAAAACAAATCAAAAGAATCACAATTCAACCTCGCCACTTCGGTATATAAAATCAATTCATAGCATTACAACAAAATGCACTTTAAGACTAATCGCTCTAGTAGTCGATCCAACATTCATCTTTTCATCAAATGGCCTTACATTCTCCTCATAAGGAGCTCGCCCACCCATCTATATGTATGTGTCTATGACAATTAATCCACTAACTATAATAATCAATGCATGAAAACAAACAACAGAACAGAGATCCAATATAAAACATATGAAAGCCATAGCAGAGGTAATAAAACAACCGACAATACTTTACTTATTCTGCTCATAATGAACATATGTCTCATCGATGGTGTCCATCTCCGAAGTCCAACATGTGTAATATTTGTAACATTCATCATGGCTAAAAACCCACAACGAAAAATCCCAAAAACTAGCTCTCATATGAAATTCTATTATAAAATTATTTTTGGGAAATAAGATTTATTATAAAATTATTATTGAAAATGAGACTCTTCGCACGTTACACGAAGGTGGCTCTTTTTTTTAATATTTAAAATTATTTTTTGGAAATAGGATTACTATTAAATTATTATTGAAAATGAGATTTTTGGAATATTTGATGGTGGTGCCTTTTTCTGCAAAGCAATTGATAAATATGTTTTCATATCAATATAATATTTTTTTTAAAGCACCCTTGCCATTACTACCATCCTTTAAAGTCATATAGCAAAATAAAGTGAAATCATTTTGTCAAATCTCTCAAGGTGATTTATAAAGACAATTTTAAAATATAAATTATAGAAGTGTAATTCTACATGTGAACTAGACCCATTTAATATTTTTTATAATTAAAGCACTTTAAAAAATATAAACAATATTAATATTAATAATAATAATTTTGAGTTTATCTAATGATTCATTTCCAATAATTAATTTACTTAATTTGATTTACAAAGTAACACTTTGATCTATTATGTTATTGTATGGTTTTCTTGTCTAGTCATTAAAGTGATATTAAAACTTTAGATAACAGCGATGATTACAACATAAATTAAAACTTGAAAATATAAATAATATTTTTCTTTTAATATTTTCAATATGTGGTGGAATCCTCAACAATTCTTTTTTGTTTTTTCCACAAGCTAAAAATGCTAAGATTTGCTCAAGGGCTACCAACACATGAATAAGATTTGCTCAAGGGCTACCAGACACATGAATAAGATTTACTCAAGGGCTACTAAACACATGAATAAGTATCACATTTAAAAAGTTCAATGGTGGTTGTTGTATCTACCAACAACATAGCAAACTCACACATCCGCATTATTTGATAAAATCAATCATTTCATTAAATGTTCAATGGTTGTTGTTGTATGTACCAACAACACAACAAACTCACACATCAACATTGTTGATAAAATCATTCATTTCATTAAATGTTAATAAAACAATGTTGTAATAACAATTTTAAATAACAATAATTGCTTGGCATATTTTATGTTATTATTGCTAGATATTGTTGCTATATTCATGCATGATTTTTAAATAGGTGTAGCAATTTTATTATTATTATTTTTAAATCATTTAAAATTAAAATCTCTAAAGACAAGAATAAGAGGTAAATAAAAAGATGTTGTTGGGTCTCTATCCTAAGACCTGTGTATAAAATTAATAGTGTGAATCATGAGCACAAGCACCATAAGAGGGATCAAGTAGCTTCTACAAGATGACCAAGTCAGCCATGGCTTAGGCTGTCAGAGTGAGGAAGAGAACGTGAAGGACAAGCCATCACGATACACTTTACTGACATGTTTTTATGACAGAATATCATTTTTTTTCTATGGTTTAATATGTGAGAGTGAACAAGCCATCAGGGTACACTTTACTGACATGTTTCTATGGTTTAATATTTTATTATATTACGTAAAAATTGGAAAGAAACATGTTTGTAAAAATTATTATTATAATATTAATTATATTTCTAATGAATTAAATGTTTTTCCAATCCCAACTATCCTAACTCTACCAAAAAACACTCTTTGATTTGTGGCAAAGATCTTCCAAAAGTATTTAATTTGGATTAAAAAATGGGTTATGGGCTAGATTTTTTAGTTGAATATTAAAAATATTTAATTTGGTCTTTTTGTTTTTGGGTCATGGACTATCTTTTTTTGGTTTACTATTAAATAACGATGAAGAATAAGACCTAGATAAATGATTTCCAAATGATATCCATACCAAGAGTATATGTAAATTTAAACAACTAAATTTAATACAATAATTATTATTTCAAACCAAAGTATAATTTTTACAATTTAACAATTCCAAATTAACAATCCTATTGGCCTCTCTTTGCACCTTTTGGGGCAATTGCTACTCTTAACCTAATCAAATAGTTCATCTAGATATAGTGGTTCCACAAATGTCCACGTGTTAATCAAGAACCATGACAAGTTGGATAGCTGACATTACATTGGGCCAATAGGCTTACTCCTATGACGCAAAGGATTCTTTAAGCTAACCTCAAGAACTAACATTGGTTAGCGTTGACCAAACTAAATTGGTGTGAAAATAAACCCAAGCGAGGGTTTGGAGGCAATACCACGGTAAGAAACTTTGTATATAACGAACGTGAATCATTAATCGATCATATCACAACATAGATTGAGATCATTGTCTGGAAAATATCTATACATCGCCCTCAGTTTAGTTCGCTGGTTGTCAATCTTCAGTTCAAGGTACCCATTTTAATTGTTGCTTCTTTGTGTCTTTTTATATAAACACAATTGTTTGATTTGCATTTGTGGTTTTTTTGTTTTTGAATTGAAGGAAGAAAACCCATCAAGGTTAGGCATCAAGAATTGTTTGGGCTCCTTTACAATCTTTCACATCTTTGTTTTTTGTGGTGTGGGGAGGAAGAAGAATTCCAATTATTGTGCAGATTTGTAGGAGGAAAATGTTTTGAAATGTATTATGTAGGTTTTCTTTTGAGAATTAACTTATGTTACGTAAATCGTCGTAGCCAATTTTATGTGTTTTTTTTTTTTTTTTCAATTTATCTCTGAAAAAATTGTGTACCCCCTTTACCATGCACCTGCATATTCAAAAAACTGATAACATAGGTCCCTGATAAGCGTGCAACTATATTTGAGCCCTTAACTTCAGCGGTTGGGAATCAAACCAGTGTAAGATTTAGAGAATAATGAAAATGTTGAACATTTGTACATATCCAAGCGCTTCTAGGTTCCAGATTTTGATATCTGTAGCTCTTTACTCCCTTGGTATGTGTTATTTTAGGAGAGCTATGGTTTGTAAAAAAGCCCTAGATTCCTATCCTGCAAATTATTTGCTTAGAAATTATAATTTCCCACATTACTCACAAGTATACATTTTGCATCTTAACCTCCCTTGCTTTTGTATCCCTTTTGTTTCTTTCCCCATATTAGTAAAATCAAAGGAAAAAATATACAATCGTCTCACAAAAAATTACCTTTACAAAATTGTGAATTTTTGAAATGACCCAATCAGGTGTCGGAAATATATCCTAATTTTCTAGTTCTGAGAAGTGGCCTCTACTTGTATTTTTTGTTACGATCTTATTATGTATCTGGAACCTAAAGGTTATAAATACAGAAAATCACTTTGAGGTGTATAGTAAAGTCACTACATAAATACTTCTGCAAAAACTTTTTAGGGTAGCTGGAGACGGTTCCAAAACGTTTTGGCGATTTTTGGTGAATCCAATTCGGATCCCCAATTCTGTGGTTTCAACCTGTACTGGGTGTAGCGGGCTGCCATCGTAGGGTGCAGACAAGTGATTCTAGTAGCTGCGATTCCATGCATAAGTGAGGCTTCTATATTGTAGTATGCATCTCATAGGCCTGTTCATAGATTGAGATCGTTGTCCAGAAAATATCTGTACATCGCCCTCAGTTCAGTTCGCTGGTTGTCAATCTTCAGTTCAAGGTACCCATTTTAATTGCTACTTCTCTGTGTCTTTTTATATAAACACAATTGTTTGATATGTGTTATGTAGGTTTTTTGTTTTTGAATTGAAGGAAGAAAACCCATCAAGGTTAGGCATCAGGAATGGTTTAGGCTCCTTTACAATCTTTCACCACATGTTGCAAAAGAAACACCGTAAGGCAATGGCATAAGATGGCATAAGAAACAATAACATAGAAGAAAGAAGTCAAATTTTATGCAATTTTGTTTCTTTATTGGGGTTTATTGGTACTGACCAATGAAATAAAATTATTATCTCCTCATTTCTTTTCAATTTACTTTACCTTAATTAGACCTTTAATAATTATATATATTATTAGTCCCTGCCTGGGACTAATAGCGATCGATCGATCGTTGACCTACCATTATTTGATACTTTGACCGGTTTTATTTTCCGTGTTTTCACATTTTAACCTAAGTTTGATGCTCCCAATTTTATTCAACAAAATTTTATCCAAAGTTTTTGGTTCGGCAAATTATTGAGGTCTTATTGTAGCCTTCACGTTGCCCGATGCAAAAATATTGAGACAATCTCATCTTATCCAAAGTACGCTGTGGTTATTTTATCCATATCACTTGTTCAATGGATTTTGATGTAAAAAGTTTATTTGATTTTGCACCCTTTTGCATGGTAGAAAAAAATCATAGGGGCAAATTTGAGTTATAGATAGGTATGGAAAACTTTCATGTTTAGAGAATAATTAGTTATTTTTTTCCAATTTTAAATCGTAAAAATATATAATTAATTTTATTTTTTAAATTTTAAATAGTAAATGGTAAAAGTATAATATTAATTTTACTTTTTATTTTGTAAAGATCATCAAATTGACTCTTCTACTGTACGTTTTCTAAAATTAAATAATATATAATTTATTTTATTTTTTTATTAAAGAATTTTTTAATTTTAATTAATTAAAATATTATATTTTTATTTTTCCCTCTTTGACCTTGATATATTTTTAATATATTTTACATCTTAAAAAACAATCATACCCTTAATGTTTAACTATATAAAAAAAGGATATATAACAACCTACAATGTTGCTTTTTAAATTTATAGTTTTTTCTTAATTTTAAATAATTAAAAAGTATGACTATTTTATTAAAAGAATATTTTTAGAACTATGGAAATGAAAAAAGGGCCTATGACAATTTATAAAATAATTAATTAAATTTAATAAATGATAGGGAAAAATGTGAATACTGAGGCAATACAATTTTATCCAAAGTTCAGAGAGAGAGCCAATATACTTCGAAGCTAGTAGCCCTTTAGTAGCCCTTTCGAGGTCCTTTCCACATGTATATCAAGGCTCCTTCCACATGGCTATTAGCATGCAAGGCCCTTCCATATGGCTATTAGCATGCAACTCTGGTATGGTATGGTAAAAGATAGTCGCCCCGTGCCTAGAAGAGTCTGCAAGATTACAATTGCAGTCTTTGGACGTGCTCAGAAGAGTCTGCAAGATTACAATTGCAGTCTTTGGACGTGCTCTGTTATCTACAAGCTTGAGTCTCTTGAGTCTGCAAGATGGCATTGTGGAAGGCAATGGCATTGTAGTTCAGACTATCTTTATGTATTTGGGCAAACTTCAGATGCAGCTAACTCGGAGAAGTACTTTACTTGTTATTTTGTGTTATTACGCTCGCTGCAAGGGATCTACCTGCAGAGGATCATGGAGAACCTGTTAATTTAAAGCATAAATTTAGCACCGTGGCTTCAAGGTGAAATTACCAAAACCTTAATAAAAAACTCAACGAGAAATGCATCCATTTTGTGCTTTAATTTCCTCTGCTTTAAATGCATCATTTTTTTTTTCTTTAACTGTTTTTATTTACTGCCGGCGATATTAATGATATTGAACATGAAAAACTTACTCAAAAACTCAACCGTAAATAACGGTAAATGCCTAATTTAGTATTCTCATTTAGTATTCTCAAGATCTTTAACGTGTTCTGGTGCATTCGAGAGAATGAGCCGAAATATTCTGCAAAACTCGAAAAGCAGAGTTTTTATTGAATTACAATTTCATATTTTATTATAATTTAAGTTTATTTAAATGGAACAAAACAATTGGGTGCTCAAAAAATTGATTATATTTCGACCATAGTTGGGATTCTACCCAATTCTTATCAAATTTGTAACTGACAAAAAAATATATATTGTAGAAAAGTCTGTTTTCTACATCTGTGTATAGTAAACTGTAACAAAGAAAACATCTTTCAAATCATTAATTAAATGCAAAAATATTTTCCATGAAAATCATATACGGGTACACACTTATTCAGGCAATGTACATCAGAGCCATATCGGTGGACCGGAATACCCGGTGGAATGTGAAAATTGGAGTGTGGGTCGCGGAAATTTGACGTTTTGTGGAACAATTTTTTATTCTCAAACGTATTTGAGGGTGAACAAAAATTACTTTAAATTTGAGGTCCAATTATTTAGGGTGCGCGTCATAAATGAGTAGTTTACCAATAAGTAATTTACAGATAAAGATTGAGTAATTTGTATAAGTAGTTTGCTAATAAGTAATTTATAGACGAAGATAATGGAAATTATATAAACGTAAGAAAATTCGTAGTGTCAGGTTCTAGTTTTACATTGTTGTTATATATTTGTTAAACTATGTCTTTAATAATTATAAAATTTTGAAAAATGTGTTTTATTCATTTTTATTAAAAATGAGAATTTATTGTATATAAGTATATTTGATGATAATAGTTGAATTTTTCTTATTCATTATTTCTTTAGTAATAAACTTTCCTATTAGTAAGGGAAAGAAGTATGGTTGATGGTAGATTAAATTCTTAAGGTTTAGAATTTTTTTTCTTATTTAATATTGATGTGTATATGTGAAATAAACAATTATAAATAACCAAACGTGCTTTAAATGGCATGTAAAGATACAAAAATTAAATTCTATAATAATTACATATATTTTAAGATAGTGTGATTTAACATATACGCCATGTTATTCTATAGTGTTTAATTGCAAATCAAGTCTTGAAGTAAATTAAAATACCATTCATTATTATTTTATTTTTAGGTGTTGTCCTTCTCTAATTGACATAACTTTATGTTTGGAGCATCACTTTTATAAATTGTGGTGATTTTCAAGAATCACTTAAATCTCAATATATTTATTTTTGGTGCTATAGGGCCAAACTAAAAAATTATTATGCTTTCTTTTTTAAAAAATTACTTCTTTTAATATATCTCTCAATTATTATGCAAAATGAGAATTTATTGTATATGTATACATTTGATAATAATAGTTGATATTTTTCTATCCATTATTTTTACCATTAGTAAGCGGAAGAAATATGGTTGATCCTTAAGGTTTAGGAAATTTATTTCCTATTTTAACATCAATGTGAATATGTGAAATAAATAATTATAAATAACCAAGCATATTTTAAATGGCATACAAGGATGCAAAAATTAAATTTCATAATTACATATATTTATATTTTAAGATAGCGTAGTTTAACATATATGTCATGTTATTATATAATGTTTCATTGCAAATCAAGTCTTAAAATAAATTAAAATATCATTCATTATTAGTTTGTCCTAAGTTTTTGCTACCTATTCTCCGTGGCATGCATGCAGTGTCCTGCATCTTGCAAGTGCCAGCTGTTTGCATATGCAGAGGCGTCCATGGTGGTCTACAAATGCCTTGTCAGGAGTGCGGAATAAGTTCAGAGCATAGAGTGTCGAGCATCGAGCAGCTAATTCTCCGGAGTAAGTTCAGAGCAGAGAGTGTGGAGCAGCTAGTTTGAGGAGCAGAGGAGCATAGAGCGGAGCTTCACCTTTACAACTTGAGGAGCAGAGGAGCAGAGAGCGCGGAGCTTCACCTTTACAACTTGTAAGTTCCCAGACCGAACGAAGCATTCCCCATCTAATGTAATATTCACCATAAAAAAATGTTGAATTTCTACAAACATTTAACATGGTTATTTGATGGCATGTAACTCTTTGCACTGTTCCCTTCGTCTATTCATGGTAATAGTTTTGCTTCTATCACTCAAGCTTTCACTATATAAAGTGTTTTCTTAATTCATCAGGAATTAATTTCACTCTCATTTCATTATTATTTCTTTGATATATGCTTCGGAGGTGGTTTTTCCGATTTCATATTTAAGGTTTGTCCATATGCTTCTGTTTCTAACCTTCTATCATAGCAGACAATGTGTCAAACATTCCAAAATCCCGAGCCTTTTGCGGTAAATAGTATCATCTTTCTATTTTGAAAAGAGTTATTATTGAAAATATGCATTATTATTATTGAAAATATGCATTATTAACCTTTGCAAGCCTGACTATGAATGGAAAATCTCTTTTATTCTGAAATTTGGTGGTTTCATTTGAAGTTTTATGTCTTTCCAAGTATTGTTTAGTGTCATAATCTGCATTGTTGAATCCAGATTTAATTTTCCACTCTAGGATTGCAGACCTAAGTGCATGATTTGGAATGAGGAACTTATTGTCTAGGGTCTGGTTATTAGTCATTGGGGACGTATTGATCTTGTTTTCAAGCCAAGTGTTGATGGTGCTGTACTCATATGTGAAACCATCAGCCGCGATATGGGGATCGTCCATGCAAGTGGCCGCATACTCCCACACGACAAGCAGAGCCCGACCTTTCCTTTGGAGGATAGTTTGACATGGCCAATATTTAAAAGGCAGAGACGGGTCCGAATGGCCAAATAACCATTCAAAATATTTCATCTCCAACCACGTCTGACTGCAGGTAGAATTCACTTGAATATGTAATTTTCATATTTTTATCATGAAAAAATACTGAAATGCTTTTGTTAAAATTTTTAGCATTGCTTAAAATATTTTATAAAACATGAAATTTGGAAGAGTAACTTACTCGTACGCATGTGTACATGAGCACTCATTCTGGTTTTTCCCCTGCGAAAGTTCTGCACTTCGCAAGTAATTCTTCAGATTATGGTCTTACTGTAATAGAACTATTTAACTTGCAATTTCCACTCATTTACCAAGAAAATGTACTTTCAATATTTTAAACTCCATTGCTACTTCAAACCAATTTTTACATATTTATTTCAGTTTTCTACCTTGTTCACGTTCAAATAGAAACATGTATTTATGTTTTCAGTGTTTTACCTGGTTCACGTTGAAGAGGAAATATTTATTTATGCATTTCAATGTTTAACTTGCTTCACGTTGAAGCTGAAATATTTATTTATTATTGATATTTTTTATTTTCCTAAATATCACATATTAATGTATTTTTAATATATTAAGCTGAAATGTTTATTTATTATTGATATTTTTTATTTTCCTAAATATCACATATTAATGTATTTTTAATATATTAAGCTGAAATGTTTATGGAAATTGAATTTATATTAGTTATTAAGCTGAAATATTTATTTATTATTGATATTTTTTATTTTTCTAAATATTACATATTAATGTATTATTAATATATTAAGCTGAAATGTTTATGGAAATTGAAATTTCTGTTGTCGCTTCAAATTTTAGTCATAATGAGCTTGTTGTAAGCCATCTTGTTTTGTTAGTTTTTGTTTTTTGGATAATGTGGGTAAGGGTTCAGGAAAGAAGGCTGGAAAGTCTTTATCATATAAAACCTATGGTTCAAGATTGTAATCTCCATCTTTCGAAGTGAAAATCTCCATCTTTCAAATTCACTTCGGCTTAAAACATTGAAATTCCCTACCTCAGTGAAAATGGGATAGAGCTTATGGTGCCGCGTGTTGTATATATAACTGTGCCAATGGGGCAAGTATCTATAATATAATATAATATATGCAAGTATATAATAATATAATGAGAGTTCCGTCTCAAGTTGGCAACGCAATTATGTTACTGATTAAGTGCCATAGGTATATAAAGTTATAAAGTTAATGAATGAATAGAAAAGTAGATGAGAAAAGTAAGACCATGTTTTAGTATTTTCACTTTAGTAATATTTGTTGTTTGGATTGGAGTGAAAATGTCTATTTAATTCTACCACATAATTGTCTTAACCAGTTTATTTTATTTTATTATTATAAATTTTTAATAAATTTTATTATTTTTTATAAATTAATTAAATTTCCGAGTGAAAATGTGTATTCAATTTTACCAAATAATTGTCTTAACTAGTTTATTTTTAATGTGTATTCAATTTTACCAAATAATTGTCTTAACTAATTTATTTTTATTTTTTTATTATAAATTGTCAATAAATTTTAGTATTTATGTTATGCATCATTACATAATTGTATTTGAAATTTGATATTACTTATATATATATATATATATATATATATATGTGTGTGTGTGTGTGTGTGTGTGTGTATTCAATTATTCTACTAATATGTTATAAGAAATAATAATGTAACACTTAAAGTCTACAGTACTTGTGGATGCTATGTTACATCTTTTTTTTTTCAACATTTACAATAAAAGAATTTTTAGTTTTTTACATGGCTTGAAATGTTTCTGTTTCTGTCCTGTATTTAATTTAATTCAGAATAAATTTACATGACAATAGGTTTGTGTTGTATTTGGTATTATTTTACCTATGTTTCCGTCTTTTCAATAAGCAACCCTACCCTAACACCATGTAAATAAGTTAATGGAAATACAATCTGTGACCGCAAAAGCAAAAGGAAAAGGAAAAATTGCACCCTTCATAAGCTCTGTTTAAGCTAATCAGTAGGTCTAACTAAAACAAAATCCATAGGTTTCGAATAAAACCCAATTGCATATCAAATTCCGCACATCACCGGATTTGACAGCTCTACGTGAACTATTTCAGTTCCATTTCAAATCCCATTTCAAATCAGATAGTATACAATCCATTTGTGTTGTCCTTGCAGACCTCGGCAGGGACTACTGCCATGGCAGTGGCTCCTTGTTTAATTATAACTTCAACTAAATTTTTAAGTTCTATTTCTTTAACTCATTTATCCATTTAATAAAAAACCCACCATCCATTTAATCTTCTCCCACTTCCTAAATTTTCTTATTTTTTTACAAGGTTTTACACATTAAATTTATTTTAATTTTGTTTTTCTAATTATTAATCACCCCTCCATTTTATCCATCTAACATAATTAGCATGTTCAAGGAATTTAATTAATAATTTTTGGACCTTCGTAATTCTTACTCACTTCGTCTCTTTCTCAAATTATACTCTTTCTCAAATTATAAGAGGTCTGGGGCAGACCAATTTTTTTTGGCTTTAAAGAATCTTTTCCTCTCAGCAAGTCCCAAAATCATTTTAATTCAAGAGACCATGCATGCCTCTTCTGTTGCAATTTCCTATTTCAGGAAGATGTTTCCATCATGGCACATAACTGCTTTGGAAGCTAATGGCCTTTCTGGAGGCTTAGCGGTGTTATGGGATCCTGATTGGATCAAAGCAAAAGCATATAGATGTCTGGCAGGCATCCTCATCTCCGCGCAAATTAGGGGGCGTAAATGTCCAATAAACATTTTGAATATATATGCGCCCTACAAGAACATATTGCCTTTCTGGGAGCAACTGTTCGCTTCAGAAATTTTTGACATTGAATTTTTGCTGATTGCCTTTCTGGGAGCAACTGTTCGCTTCATAAATTTTTGACATTGAATTTTTGCTGATTGCAGGGGATCTTAATGTCACTTTAAATATGAATAAAATATGGGGCATCAACAAGAAAAAGGATCCCCTTGCTAATAGAATAAAAAATGAACTCTTAATCCCCCTATGCCAATGCTATGGTCATCATAATGCTGGTGGCCGGATGACAGTTTATGAGCTGTAGTTTTTTCTGGCAAGTCTGTCTTGCATTTTTTGAGTTTATGCTCCTCGCTCATGCAACTCTTGATAGACCTATTTGGATCTTTTTCAGAATTATATGCAAATGTAATACTGCGACTCTTTATATACCTTATATAATACAATCTTGCTTTTTCGTCCTCAAAAAAATGAATTTGTATTTTAAATATCCTAATTCATGAACTAGAACATTTACGTTTTGATTTTACTTTTAATCTTAATTATGTTTGAAACCTTTTTTAGAAAATATTTTTTTACCAATCTAATAAAATAAAAAATAAAAAAATTTTGACCAATTGAATAAAGTTATTATCTCATCATTTCTTTTCAATTTACTTTAGCTCAATTAGACCCTTAATAATTATATATATTATTTAATTATAACTTCAATTATCTTTTTAATTTCTATTTATTTAACTTATTTATCCATTTAATTTGATTTTATTAATAAATTATACAAATTAAATATTTCAATCTCTATCTTTAATGAAATAAATATCTTTAATAATTATATATGCTATTTTAAATATTTCAATCCCTATCTTTAGTCAAATGAATATCTTTAATAATTATATATATATTATTTAATTATAACTTTAACTAAAATTTTAAGTTCTATTTCTTTAACTCAATTATCTAATGGATTTGAAATATTAGATATTAGAAATATCTTAAATATTTCAATCCCCATCTTTAGTCAAATAAATATCTTTAATAATTATATATATTATTTAATTATAACTTCAACTAACATTTTAAGTTTTATTTCCTTAACTCATTTATCCAATTGATTTGAAATATTAGATATTAGAAATTTTTTATTTTATAGGAAAGAAAGGTGCAAGAATTGAAGTAAAAATAGTAATGTAAATTTAACTAAAAAACAAAAACATAAAAATTGAAAAAACCAAAATTGAGATTAGTTAAATTCATCCATGTTTCACTATCTTATCCTTGAAAGTTAAGTAATGTTTTGATAGTATTTAAGCCAATGCAAGAGTTGGTTGATGAGGAGGAATTATTAAAGGTTCATGCTCATTCAATAGAAGATGTTGTAAAAATATTAAATATAGGAAATTAGTTTATATTTCATAATATATAATGTTAATTCATGCAAAATTAGTTGATAAAAAATTTAATTTTTTAAAGTGGAATGTTGCTTTCTTTTTAAAATATAATGTATAAGATTATTTAAATTCATGTATTTACTTTATAAAAATTTTAATTTTTTAAAATGGAATGCTGTTTTTAAAAAAAAATATAATGTATAAGATTACTTAAATTCATGTATTTACTTTACTTTCTATATTTTTCAATGTTAATTTTATATTTTTTGGAAAAATGTCTTGAAATTCGTTGAGATTCTTAACACAATCAACCATTTTTCTTTGAGAGTGAAATAAATATCTTTAGTAATTATATATATATTATTTAATTATAACTTCAAGTAATTTGTTAAGTTTTATTTATTTAACTCATTTATCCATTTGATTTGAAATATTAGATATTAAATTCTTTTTAATTTTATAGGAAAGAAATGTACAAGAATTGAAGTAAAAATAGTAATGTACATTTAATTTAAAAACCAAAACATAAAAATTGAAAAAACCAAATTTGAGCTTAGTTAAATTCATATAAAAAGGAGAATTTCAATATGCAAATGAAGAATTTCAATATATAGATATTTTTTTATACTAAACTCTTAAAAAAATTATAAATTTAAATAATTGATCTAGTTAATAATATAATAAACTTAATTAAATATAGTCATAAACTAATATCTATTTATATTTATCAATTATTTAATTTATATAACCTTATTAACCTATATAATGATTTCATTTCCCATTTCTTTCCGAAAACTAAGTAGGCAAATGAATTGGTGATGCATTGTGGTTTTTGGGATTTTACAAATGCATCCCCTTTCTTGGTTATGGAAGCATTTCTATTCAACTTACCTGGGGTGTTTTATAATTAGTAAAATGCTAAAAGCAACCCAATAAAAATATAAATATGCACATAATTGATGGTATTGTTTGTATCCACCCATAACATGTAAAACTTAAAAGTTTAACCCAATAAAAAATAAGTAATAATTTTTTTTAATTATTACCATATGCTTAAACACTTAGGAGTATATGCTTTCTTTCAATAATTATTATGGTAATCCGATACTTTGGTTAAGGGATGGCATACCATGCTTGAAATGCTATTGAAAACATTGCAACTGAACTATGCACCATAAGGTTTGCCGGAAGGTTTTAAGTTGCACCAAAAGGTTTGCCCGAAGGTTCGCCAAGGAGGTGAGGGTGACATCTGTCGATCATCTTGGTGAACAACTGGGTACATCTAAACCGTTGTCTTTTCCGGATCTAATCCGACGGTCCACCTTCTTCCACACGCGGGAGGTCGTGCCTCAGTTTGGCTCATTTGCTCTCGGCTACTCGTCATGGCCGAGCTCTGCAACTTGGCGTCGGCGGCTCTGTTGTTTTGGCATTTCCCCACGTTAACTAGGTGAACCAACGTAGGTCCTTTCACCCATTTGGTTAGACAGGTCTCAATCTTTACGATTGGCAATTCCGGCTATGGTTTATTTTGCTGGGCTCTCTCTGAACTCTCGATTGCGGTTTATTTTTCTAGGCTCTCTCTGAACCCTCGATTGGATTGCAGGAAGCATACAGGTGACTGGTCTATGGTATATTTTTCTAGGCTTTCTCTGAACCCTCGATTGTGGTTTATTTTTCTGGGCTCGCTCTGAACCCTCGATTGGATTGCAGGAAGCATACAGGTGAGTGGTCTTCGGTTTTACGTCAGGGTTAATAGAAGGTAACCTACACGATTTTCAGGTGCAAATGACATAGTTTCCTATTACAGGCAGTGAGCTACTTACGATTTTGTTCCTGCTTTTTAAATTACAGCTTATCCCTTAATTTAGTTTCCTTACGATTCTCACCCCAATTTGTATGTGACAGTCATTGCTCCTCAGACAATTTGGGCACCAGTAGCACTGCTGCGACCATATCCCGACTATAAACAGGTGTTGATTTGCTTCCAGCCGTGTAGTTTATAGGTTAAGAATTGTGGATTTCTCTTTTGTGAGTTTTTCTGAACTGTTATTTAGACAAATGTATAGCTTCTTGGAAATTTTGACCCAGAAGAGGGTTTCTTACTCGTTAACTGTGAAATTGGTTCCCACTGTCTATTTGTTTTGTATGTGATAGGTATTGCTCCTCAGGCAATTTGGTCACCGATAGCACTGCTGTAACTATATCCTGACTATAAACAAGTGTTTATTTGCTTGAGGTTGGGTAGTTTATAGGTTAAGAATTGTGGGCGTCCTTTTGGTGAGTTTTGCTAAACTTTTGTTCAGACAAAGAGGGTTTCCTACTTGTTAACTTTGAAACTGGATGTCCTGTGGGTTTATGGTATTTCATTGAATGCTTTATATATATATATATATATATATATATATATATGCTTACAGAATTTTATGCTTTAAATTCTTGATGTTTTGTTGAATGTATTCAGTTCCTGAATTTAGACAATTTTAAGAATGGAACGACAATTTTAAGAATGGAAATTGTGGTTTAGTCTGGTTCAGTTGAACAGAGGTTCGAAGGGGATTGGACTCGGTAGCTGTGCACTCGGCAGCCTGGTCTCGACCCCTTCGACAACCCAGTTCACCTAACAAGGGTTTTTCTCCTATACATAACAGAAAATTTATTTTCCGAAACTAGTTATAGTCAATTAACTCTTACTGTATTCATATAATATTTCGCATTCAAGGTCTTATTTTGTTTTTATTGAGTTATCTTTGTAACAACAGTTATGATTTCAAGAACTTGTGGTTCACGGTTAACCCTCTCGGCCATAAGGTCTGTTTCCCTTCCTATTACCTATCGGCCTAATATTTATCCGTGTCAAGGACTCGGTGGAGGTTCCGCAGGTTGTAGCCACGAAAAATACCACCTCGTTGAGTCATGGAAACAGGTTTGGGTAGAGAGGTTCTAGGCCTCCAATCTTGTTCTGGCAGTACCAATTTTGCCCGGTCTTCTCTAGCACAGGCACACTTTCCTGTAGGTGATACGGGACTGGTTTTCATTCTGCTTCCAGTGTGTGATATTTTCTTATCACTGCTTCAGAGGCAATTTTCTTTTCCCTCCTGTTTCATTACTGGAACCTCCCCCATACTGTCCCTTCTTTCAAGGGTTACAGTTCTCGGGCATATACCAGATTTGCAAAAGTTTTATAGAATCAATACATAAATTTTCTTTAATAACTACAATATTACACACACACAATTAAACTGTTATAGGTCCAAAGATTGAATTGTGAATTTAACTGTTATACAACATTATAACCAAGAAATTCATAGGCCAAAAAATATCAACATACATTCCTCACACTCAACATACATATATAGGGAAAACGATTTGCTGATATATTGCTTTAATCACATATAGAAGCAAGGTTTGCGCAATAACACTCTCCTATCTAATGCAATCAACATTTCTTATTGAGGCCATCTATATCTAACAAGACCTACACTGTTATTGAGGCTATATATATCTGACAAGCCCTACACTGTTATTGAGGATATATATATATATATATCTGACAAGCCCTATATCTGGCCATCTAATGGTTCACAAATACTGTCGTTCTCCAAACTGTCATGAGTGCACATTTCACTTGCACGTTCTTCCATTTATTCAGTGTCAACCTCTAAATCTCCAACCAGCAAACCAGAAACTCAGATCAGATTTTAGGGAGGTTTTTCAGAAATGCGCACCTTTGGGCACATTTGGGCAGCAGTCTGGCATGCTTTTCTAGTTAGCAAGGTTAGGCACAACACTGTTTGTTTGGACGATGTGAGGGTTCTCTTCTTGAGGCATGTTTTATGCATTTTCATAGCAGCAATAGGGTGCCGTCATTAGGGGGCAATAGGGTGCTGTCATTAGGGAGTAATGACTGTTTTTCTGACAACAGTTAACAGTATGATAAGCACACTATCATAGGTAAATCTGATAAATTTCAATGACACAGTTACATGCTCTATTATTGGTGAAATTAAAACCAATAATTATGATTGGAGAGACAGCAATGTTGTGTGCCTTATTCCTGAGAGTCCTAACAGCATTGTGGGCAGGAGACACTGTTATGGTAGTAATTAGTACTCATGGGAGGCACAATAGTAGCTAGCAGCGTACTCACTAATCCTGCAAATTTGTTAATAGCAGGTCTAATAGTCATTATGACAGCTTTTAAGGGCATTTACAGAACATTGTGAGGGTGCCTTTGATGGGAGGGTTTTTTTCACCCCCTTAAAGCCCTGTTTAATGGCAGCATTTTTTCAACACTTATTGTAGCAGTGACCAGTTTTATTCCTGGGATTCATATCTTACTGTTTTATCACTTTTCTATTTGAGAAAAGAGGTATGCTTGTAACCATAGTTACCAAATTCGTCCGAATTGGGCTAAAAAATTCGAAAATTCGCCAATTCGATATGAATACTGTATTATTCGACGAGATTCGATTCGGGTTTCAAGGATAAGTTGTTGGATAAGCGATTAAATGAAAAATTAAATGCCTCAAAATCGGCCGTTGGTTGTTTCGGTAAACGGTACAGATTGTCCATTCACTACGAGAGTGTTAATGGTGAAACAAAAAGTGGTAGGATGGCATCTGTGCAGAAAAGGAAAGAAACTGGAGAAACTGGAAAATCAGAGTGGAATAAGAAAGTTTATAATTTTCCAACTTTATTATTGTTGTTATGGGTTAAAAAGCTAGCAAAATAGGAAAAGGAAGAATCTGTTACACAATAGTTTGTTAATTTGTAATACATGTTAATTTTGCAATCACTGTTTTTATGGGTTAAAAAGCCAGCAAAATAGGAAAAGGAAGAATCTGTTACACAACAGTTTGTTAATTTGTAATACATGTTAATTTTGCCATGACTGATTTTATGGAATTTTAGATATTTTTAAAAATGTTTATATTTATTATGAAAGATTTTAGATAAATTAGTTTTAAAATTAGAAAAATATGTTAGATTTAAATTTAGAAATTATTGAAGGGAAGTGAAGTTTTTATATTATCTGGTTTATTGGATGTTATTCAAAATTCAAAATAAATTTTAAAAAATGGGCTGAAAATATCCCCAACACAATAAGAAATTTTTTAAAATGATAGTTTTTAAGATGTATAGTATCGAATTTTTTTTCGAATTAAAAATTTCTTATTCGAATTTTTATTGTATCGTATCAAATTTGAATTCAAACTTGGTAACTATGCATATTCCTTAATCTTTGCGTTGTACGATGCTTCGGTTATCTCTTTGTTTTATTGAAGCGATGTTGCTGTGGTTGGTCTGCAACATGGCGAGAGAGTTTGTGACCATAGTTACCAAGTTCGAATTCGATAAAAATTCGAATAAGAAATTTTTAATTCGAAAAAAATTCGATACTATACATCTTAAAAACTATCATTTTAAAAAATTTCTTATTGTGTTGGGGATATTTTCAGCCCATTTTTTTAAATTTATTTTGAATTTTGAATAACATCCAATAAACTAGATAATATAAAAACTTCACTTCCCTTCAATAATTTCTAAATTTAAATCTAACATATTTTTTCTAATTTTAAAACTAATTTATCTAAAATCTTTCATAATAAATATAAACATTTTTAAAAATATCTAAAATTCCATAAAATGAGTCATGGCAAAATTAACATGTATATTACAAATTAACAAACTGTTTTTTTCCGAAGAAAAAACCGTAACTTTTTATTAAAAAGATAATGAAAAGTTACATCTGCTGATACAATGAAGCATGTTGTGAGCTGCCACAAGGGCTCGGGTGCTTTCGCACCCCACGCAACGTTAGAAGACTAACGTGCAAAAAGAAATAAGAAAAAGAGAAAAGGGAAGAGAGTATGAAAAGAGGCAGAAAACTGAAAATTCCGACAGTTCAAGTTTTTCGCCCCTTTTTCTTTTCGACCTTACGCCACTCTCCTTGAGTGGGCTCGATCGAAGCAATGACTAACTGTGTTTCTGCTTTCTGTGAGCCAATTTCTTTGTCTGAATCTGAGGTATCTGAGTGGTGATGTCGCTTGGTGCCACCTATGCTGTGGTCCACGCTTGTCATCTCTGCCTTGTTGTCTGATGTGGTTCCTTTCTGTTTCTCCATTTCTTGAGTTGCCTCGGTCTTCTCTGCAGGGATCTCTTCCTCCTCTGCTTCTGATTCTTCGTCCTTTGAAGCTGGCGGTGAGAATTGCCATCCTTTACAAATTAACAAACTGTTGTGTAATAGATTCTTCCTTTTCCTATTTTGTTGGCTTTTTAACCCATAAAAACAGTGATTGCAAAATTAACATGTATTACAAATTAACAAACTATTGTGTAACAGATTCTTCCTTTTCCTATTTTGCTGGCTTTTTAACCCATAACAACAATAATAAAGTTGGAAAATTATAAACTTTCTTATTCCACTCTGATTTTCCAGTTTCTCCAGTTTCTTTCCTTCTGCGCGGATGCCATCCTACCACTTTTTGTTTCACCATTAACATTCTCTCGTAGTGAATGAACAATTTGTACCGTTTTCTGAAACAACCAACGGCTGATTTTGAGGCATTTAATTTTTCATTTAATCGCTTATCCAAGTTGTGCTGGAGTTTACCAATGTTTTTCATACCCTTCGCATGAAGTTGGGTATCAAGGATTCTGAGGAACATTTGGTACTCAAGTACCACAACTGCCTACCTAGGTACATGCAGGATGAGATAGAGTTCCTGGACATCTCCTTGCTTAGCACAACGTATTGATATGCCGTCAATATCGAGAAAAAGTTTAAACAGAGGAAGCGAGACTTTGGATCTGCGAATCTGAAGCAAGGGAAAGGTGGCTCCAAACTGTAGAACAAAGGACAAAGCCAAGGTGGGGCGGCCCAGGATAGCCGGTCAAATCAGCAAGAAAAAAACACCATGAAGTTGAAGGAGGACACGAGAAAGTGGTGAGTTCCATAAGAGCTCCACTCACAACACAAGTGAGTGTTGGGCCAAGCAGTCACTGGTCGCTGAGATGAAGGTCTCAGAATCAGATGCATGTTACGACTCTGAGTTAGAACTCGACAAGGGGAATGACAAAGGGAAGCATATTATTGATGCGGAGCTCAACGCCACCGTTGCCACCACGAAGATCCAGAATGGGGAACCTGAAGATCCAGAGGAGGAGTCCCTCATCCACTCTCAGATGTGGGTAAAGGGTTCCCCGCTACAATTCATTGTTGATAGTGAGAGCCAAAAGAAACTCATTTGGGCTGAAGAACGTGCTGATGATCTTTTCGCACGTAGTCATCGTAGCGCTCAAAGATTTCATTCACAAATTTCTGGAGGTATACTTTGACGATTGGACAATGTTTGGACTGGTAAAGCGCCACATAACAAGTCTGCGCTTGATGCTAGATACATGTTGTAGGTACCGGATTGCACTCAATTTAAAGAAATGTTTGTTCTGTGTCCCTTTTGGGATCTTGCTGGGTCACGTAGTATGCACACAAGGCTTGATGGTAGACCCGATGAAGATCGCAGTTATAATCAATTTGGAGGCACAAAGAAGTGTGAAACAGTTGCGTGCAATGTTGGGGCATACATGGTACTATAGAAAGTTCATCAAAAGCTATGCCTAGATCACCACACCGATGGAGAAACTGTTAAAAAAGGATGCTACATTTTGCTAGAATGAGGAATGTTAGAAGAGCTTGGATGTACTCAAAGAGAAAATGGTCACTGCGTTGATCCTAGACTTCCCAGATTGGAAGAGGGAATTTCGTGTGCATGTGGACGCGTCATGTATTGCGCTAGGAGCAGTGCTGACACAGGCTGGTGAGGGAGAATTGGATCATCCCATAGCATTTCCAAGTAGGAAGCTATCTAAAGTTGAGAAGAATTATTCAACACCAGAGCACGAAGGTTTGGCCATAGTATATGTGCTCCAGAAGTTTAGGCACTACTTGCTAGGCGGACACTTTAAGATGTATACAAACCATTGTACATTGAAGTACTTGGTGAACAAGCCTGTGTTGTCGGGGGGGGGGAATATGTAGATGGATGTTGTTGTTTCAAAAATATGATTTTGAAGTTATTGTGAAACCAGGACGATTGAATGCTGGGTCGGATCATCCGTCGCGCATTGAAACAGGAGAGGAGCCTACTAATTTGGAGGAAGGACTACCTGACGTGCAACTATCTGCGGTGCGCGTCGCGAACAGTCACTTTGAAGATATTATACACTACCTGACGACGGGAAGGCTCTAGAAGGATAATACTAGCCATCAAAAGAAGGAATTGGTGGTGCACGCGGTAGACTTTTCTGTCATTGCAGGACACTTGTATAAAATGGGATCAGATGAAACACTACGACATTATGTCCCAGAATTTGAACGAAACAACACTCACTGAAGCTCATGGAGGAGCCGCGGGAGGAAATTATGCGGGCAAGGCAACAACGCAAAAGATTCTACGTGCTGGGTTGTGGTGGCCGACACTGCATAAGGATTCAAAAGCGTATTGTAGGGCATGCGATGCATGCCGAAGGACTAGCAAACCATCACGAAGGGATGAGTTGCTGCTGCATCTGTAGATAGTGTTGCAATCTTTTGAGAATTGGGTGATTGACTTTGTGGGACCAATTCAACCTCTAGTAAAGAAGATGGGTGCGCGATACGTCATCAACGCGACTGAGTATTTAACCAGATGGGTGGAGGTGCAGCCTATGAAGGACTGTACAAGCGCGACAACAACAAAATTCATCTTTGGGTACGTGCTGACAAGGTTTGGTTGTCCAAAAATTTTAATGAGCAATTGCAGTACGCATTTTCTTAATGAGACGTTCAACGCAATGATGGAGGAATTTCATGTTTACCATCTAAAGAGCACGCCATATCACCCTCAAGCTAATGTAATGGTAGAAGCGTTTAATAAGATATTGGAAAACGCAGTAACGAAGATTTGAAATACATAAAGAAATGACTCGGTTGTGCGCGTACTCGCAGTGCTATGGGCTTATAAAACAACTTGTAAGAAGCTGACCGGACAAACGCCTTTCAGGTTGGTTTATGGCATTGAAGTTGTGATGCCAATGGAATACACTGTACGTAGTCTGCACATAATGACGTTCACAGGAATGGTTGATCGTGAAGCCATGGAAGAAAGGCTTGCGCAGCTGGCAGACTAGAAGAAGATAGGTTTTTGGCTGGATTCCATGAACAAGTTCAAAAGGAACGCGAAAAGGCATGGCACGATTGGCACATCAAACTGCGCACCTTCAAGGTAAATGATTTAGTGTTATTATATGACAACAAGTTTGATAAATTTCCAGGAAAATTTAGGATGCATTGGCTGCGGCCTTATGTCGTCAAGGAGATTACCGATGGTGGAGCAGTTCAGTTGGTAAAGTTGAATGGAGAGCCATTCCCAGGAAGGGTGAATGGTAGCCGATTGAAGCCATACACCGGGGGTCCGACCAGATGACTACATGGTGGAAGCACAATCTTAGTGCTCCAGGTAGCTAAAAGGAGGCGTAGGGCTGGTTGTAGAGTTGGGTGATTGGGTTATTGCACAGAATAGAGGATTGTCATAGTGTTAGCAGAAGTGCGAGGGGAGCTGCGCTATTAAAGGAGAGACCGTGTAGGGCAGCCGGAAAGTGATTGTTATGGTCGCTATTCATGACTTGACAGTGGGAAAATGGCTAAATGGAGCAGGGGGCGAAAATTAAGTTGGAATTTAAGAGCAAGATCTTTGAAAATCTGTCGCCACTCTAGCATATATGAACTGATTTTGGGGGGAATGATCAGATTCAAATTCGAAATTGCCTATAAATTACAAATGGCCGACCAACGAAAAACACTTGGCATTTTGAGAATTGATGTGTTGAGCTGTCATGTGCACATGAACGTTTATTATTTCGAGGCTCTGGTAGCGTGTTCAGTGTTTGAGAAATTGCCAAAAGAAACTCAGGAGCTGTTAACAGGCATTATGTCGGCACCCGTGGAGACTGCAAGTGTTGGAGAAGCAATGGCATCTGAAGGAGCTGCCCTGGAGGTAGTGAGTGTAGAGGTGCATGCAGAAGTACACAAATCGCGAAGGTTGCCCAGGCTGAGGCCTACGCTGCCCGAAGAAGGACCCAAGATGAAGAAAGATAAGTAGAAAGCAACGCAATTGGTGCGTGAGTCGCTGAGGAAACACCATAAGAAAGAAAAGGCTACTGCACAGGAGAAGGCCAAGGTAGTAGACCTGGACTCGACGAGGACATCGAGGACATTAGTGTGGGCATAGAAGATGTTGACATGGGGACATTGACATTGAGGGGGCAGACCCTATCTCCAAACTGCCACCATATATCCCTCCGCACCGAGGCAAGGCGAAAGTACCAAAGGACATCGATGAGAACAAAATCACTTTTCACCCTATTGCTGCCACACAGAATCACATTTGAAGGAGCGCGCTTGGCGTGTATCCCCCTTTTGAAGGTGGAGGATTGTGATTTAGCAGATACAAAGCATTTCCCCACATGGCGACTAATACATTCATGCACCGTGTCTTCTATAAAGACTCTGGTGTGACTACGCTAGAGCCAAGAAAGTGGATAAAAGGGGTGGAGAAGGCAGTATTGTTGAACCTTCTCTGGGTGCTGCATTACAACTGCGCGCCCATAACTTTGATAGTGATCAAGCAACTATTATGCTTGGTGCGCGATGGGTGCTTGTGGTTAGGAGATCCGATCCCAATCGCTAACATGCTGATCCACAAGATCACCTTGCTCCCACACTCAGACTTGAATCCATCCATGGCATTTTGCAGAAATTCAGGTGAGGGTGACCTAGCTGAACGAGTGAAGGACAAGTTCAAGCTTTCCACGAAGCCGCGCAGCTACTCCATCTCCAACATAACCGATCCCGCAGTTAAAGTAGCCACTCAAATTTTGGCGGGGAAGATTATGATGAAGTGTCACGTAGATGAAGTGCCGGCGCCGGTGGTTTCTTTAGCAGCCTAGTGCGCGGAGGGCGTACAATTTAACTGGGCGTGCTACCTCTGCAGCGATTTCCCCGCGAACTGCAGAAAAGTGCACGATCAAAGCAAGACTTTCCACTACGCATGACTGTTGCTGTCGATTGTACTGGTTGAGTCGTTACCAAAGGACAGTTAGTTTCCTCCAATTGCACCGGAGATGCTAGAAGCAGCGAAGTTCACTTCGCTCTGGGCCATGAAGGATCCCCAAAGGATCAAGGACAACAAGATATTGCGGATTCTCATGGAATCAAGCATCTGCGCTGCCATCAACCGCAAGCGAAACTCTTGCATACTGTCTTTGAGCAATTGTTAGAGTATGTGGAGTTCAAGGTGAACTTCCACTGTGTGTCCATTAGAGTGCGAAAGGACCTCACACAGAAATGGTATGATCTTCCATACCTGGCGACAGATGATGCAATCGTCACGGTTCTGGAGAGCTGGCCTGCAGAGTGGCGCAAGGCCTTAGACTTATCAGCTGGGACTAGTCAGTCTACCACAAAGTAGAAGGAAGAGGCTAGGTTAAAGATGGAGCAGTTGGCCGAAAAATGAAGGAAGTAAGTTGAGGACAAAGCTAAAGCAGAGCGTGCGGCGAAAACGCAGGCAGAAGGGGAGGAGGAAGAGGACGATCGTGACTTTGATAGGAGTCAAAAGTCGCCTTCTCCATAGATAGACAAGGAGGAGCCGCGCTCAAAGCAGGGAGGAGCAAACCCAGAGACTACTCGATTCCGGGTTAAGCGCACACGGGAGCAAGAGAAAGTAGGGCTGCAGAAGAAGTCCAAGGCCATCAAATCATCCCTGGACCCAATCAGCTTGACAGATGTTGATTTGAACGATATCGGTGATGGAGTGAGGGACGCGACCGCAAAACTGCTGTGACAGTTCGAGCAGCAACAAAAACAAGCCTTGGTCGCCATTCAAATAGGTCTACACGAGCTGCAAATCCAGGCTACTCAAGTGCAGACCACAGTAGGGTGGGGCAGCTCGTTGTCGAGCAGTTTGGCATCGAGAACCTCAAACACAACAGAGATGGTTCGTACAATGGGTCCTTGGGCTGTCGCACTACCGGATTTAGCAATGATTGCAAAAGTAGAGGCTGACAGGGCCACTGTCAGCCCCATCAAGCAAGTCGGTTTAAACTTGGCTGCGGTTCCAAGTGAAGCTCTTCACACCCTGCTTGATGGTGTGATCGCAGAAATACGGGCTTGGGAACAACGCGCCTTGAACCTTATCAGCGAGCATAAGGTGAACAATGCACATATGTTCGCTGAAAAATCGTTCGCAATTGATCTTCTTAAGAAGATCACATAAAGAATATGCGCACAACCGCTGTGGTGGCTGAGGCATGCCAGACTGTTCCAGAGTTGAACATCCTCGAAGATGCGCCAGTCGACACAAGGCTCCGGAAGCTTGCTGTAGGTGCCCGCGAGGCACGAATAAAGCTGGCTAAGGTTCAGTTTGAACTAAACCTTAAGATCATGGAACTTGAGTTGAGGGCCCAACCTTCACCTCCCTTCTCCAGTGTTTTACAACCAGGACCAGGACTCCGACCAGGCCGAGGATCGACTCCGACTCCGACCAGGATTCGGTAATGACTCGGCCTAGTCGATTTCAATGACTCGGTCGTTGTAAAAAATACATTAAATATTTATTTTTTTTATAAAAAAACATAATTTTAAATATTTTAAACATAATTTTAAAGATTTTCATTCATGTTTCCAAACACATAGCATTATAATATAGATGGAAGACAACATATGATCAAAGTAGGCTCATGATCTGAGCTTATACTTAAAGAATCAACTCAAGTGCTAATCACTAATATATGAAGTCGATGCAAGTGGGTAGTAACTTATGAAACCTTGTATTCTAGACTTAGGGAACCTGGTTGCTGTTAGAGAAGGTCCCTTTGTGTTGGATTCCCCAACCTAAAGTGAGGGGCAATAGTTATTGAGGTGACAATGACAACTCCTGTGAGTTACACTTGAGATTAGTACCCCCTTGTGTTGGATTACCCAACCTAAAGTGAGGGGAAGTAGCTGTTGAGGTGACAATGACAACTCCTATGAGTTACACTTGAGATTAGTAACCCCTTGTGTTGGATTACCCAACCTAAAGTAAGGGTAGGTAGTTGTTGAGGTGACAATGACAACTCCTGTGAGTTAAACTTGAACGTGGTACCATGTGAAGGCTTTGCACTAAGGGCTGCAAGTTTGGGTGATAACAGGGACAATACTAATAAGTCAAACAACTAAGAGGAGGATTGGCAGTTACCCCAAGGGCTGTCAATTAGATCAACACTATCTGATTAGTTAAATCTGTGTTTTCCTTCTCTCTTTCTCTATGCATTTCTAGCGTAAATTAGCTGAACCCCATTAGACAACTTATAAGTTATAACTATGTTTAATCTATCAGAGTTATCCATAACATCAATTAGCATAATCTTAACCCACAAAGTTCCCACAAGAACAAACTGCCATACAATTATGTATGTCTGTATACTTATGTGCTTAACTCTCGAGATTCAATAATTGATTATGGTTATGATGCTTCACATAAGAAAATGTGGGAAAAAGACTCTGCTTTTACGATGCTCAACCTCTGGATCTTTCCAAAGGTCAAGTTTTCAATTCTGTGTTGAACATTAAAGAAATTTACCAGAATTAGGCAATATTCCCCTTACTCTACTCCATATTATCCTCAGATACCTTCTTCCCTACTCTATTACATAGCAAATGCAATAAATTCTCTTTAATTTCTAATCGTTAAATGAGAAACCAAGAATGTCAAAAATGGCAAAGGACAAATTGGATAAACTAAACCTCATGTTCTGTGCACAAAATTATCCAGCCCAGCACGGATACCATAAATTTAGTAGTAACACTTATCTGCCCTTCCAGACATGCACACAACCAAAAAATCACTGCTAGCCAGGACAACTTGCACAATAACTACATCAGAGTTCTATCATCACTGAATGGTGAGCCATTTTCAGCATTATGCCAATTTTTTGACATTGACATCATCAAGAACAAGACAATCCAATATCAGCATTCATCTCTTTCACAAGGTCCTAAATTTTTGTACTGGCTACAGCTGAAAATCAAAATTCATCGATTGCACTGAAGCATCAGAAGTGAGATCAGCATACATAAGGTAGAATTTCTGCAGTTTATTTTTACTGACTTCAAATACAGTGATTAATACCTGTACAAGAAACAACAAACAATCAGATCAACCCACTGTGTCCTCTCTGTAAATTACAGTTGAGATTTTGTATTCACAATCAAATACATGTCATTGAATTAAATTCACATGCCTCCAATTATAAAGTGTTGAATTAAATTCACATGTTTAACGCTGCCCAGCCGCTTTTTATTGACCCGGCCTGGTCAATGCGGACTCGGCCTGGTTGACCGAGTCAGCTATGACTCGGCCTGGTCATTAGATGACTAGGTCGAGTCATAGCTGACTCGGCCAAACTGGCCGATTACTTGGCCTGGTCGCATTTTTTTTTTCCGACTCGGTATGACCAGGCCGTTTCCGAGTCAACTCGGCCTGGTTGTAAAACACTGACCAGAAGTTAGAGAGTAGCGCGCCATCGCTGTAAAATATGTCGTTGCAGCTATTGACACTGCTGTGAAGGATTGCATTGCGCTCTTCGAGTAAGCACTCGAAGTAGTGACCAATCTGCAGGAAGATCCGAACCTGCAAAGACTAGAAATTGAGGCATGAGAGTTGCAACAGAAGTATGATGAGGTTAAAGCAACAACGCGCTCTGTCGCCATCACGCAAAGGTTGGCACAGCTGCAGGAAGTGAAGGCCTTAAAGGAACAGGTGGATGCAACTCAACGCAAGGGGGTAGTACTGAAGGCCAGATTGGGGCCTTGGCTGGACTAGCGACGGAGCAACTGGTCAAGTAGGTTAAGCAGGCTGCGACGTAGTGTATCGCCGAGGTTGAAGTCGTCTAGGTGGAGTTGGGAGGTCTTCGTGACAAGATCTCTGCACTAGCCAAGTGACTTGGGGCGAGTCACCAGATTTGTGTTGGGGGCTTGTTAAGGTCCAACCCTAACCCCCGTATTTATGTAATAGGGTTGAGTCATAGTTATAGTTAGTTAAAGAGTCAATAAAGCCCATATTAATAATTGTAAGTGGTTGACTCGCATTTAGAGAAGGGACCACAGTTAGTTGCAAATGGGCCGTGGTATTAGTAGATGGTATTAATAAGAACCATGGTACTGACCCATGGTATTACATGTACGAATCCTATATAAAGGATAGAGACTCCCCTCGAGGAGCATTGTGTCTTATTTTGTAATTGAGCCCAACTCTATTGGAGGTTGCCCCCTCGAAGAGGCAAGTGAACATTGCTTTCTTGCCTAAATAATAAAATACATGTTATTTCTTATTGTTTTGTGTTCTGGGTATATTTCTTCGCATATTTGGTATTTTGGTATCTTCTCGCAGGTTAAGAGCATAACAAGTGGTATCAGAGCACTTTCTAGGGCCGGTGGGATCTCCATTTTTAGCAGAATTTTTTTTGGCTAGAGACGTGTTCCGACGTCTTTAAACCACGGGATCTGTCCTTGAGCACAAACCTGCGGATATGAGGAGGCATGCACGCAGGAAATACAAGAGGTGGTCACGCTTGTTGGACTCCCTTGTAACCCTTGTGGGCACCCCTTCGAGTAGTAGCACATTAGACAAAACTGCGCACAGACTGTCTTCCAAGTACCCTCTGGGTATTTCGGAAGCCCCCTAAGTTCTCTTGAAACCTTGCCATAGATAAACTGTCGGCCATCTTGCTGCTATAGTACACCGAGAACAACACTCGGGGAGATTACTCATGCGTACGATAGGGTAGTCGAGTTGTACGGCTAAGGGTACGGTTGATCCTCCTTGGTTAGTGGCTTGAAAGATTGGGCCGAGTACTATTGTCGGACCCTTATGTATATTGCGATCTGTAGCACCTGACACTCCTTGAGACCATAGTTCCATTGTCTCTCTCTAGATCACGCTTCACTTTTTCAGATTAGATCTAGAAGGTTGGGTTCAGTCGCAACTGCAACAATCAAATCCGCCATTCAAATCTATTAGATTCGCCATTCAGATCTATCAGATTCGACAATCAGATCTATTAGATTCACCATTTAGATCTAGCAGTTTGGGCTCTGTAATAGTCGCAACAATCAGATCAACCATTCAGATCTAGCAGCCAGGGTTCGATCACTGCCGCATTCCTACTCATACTCTGCAGGTCAGGGTTTCGCCTACAGATCTGACTATTTGTGTGGCTCCTATACCTAGGCGTGATTCTTGCAGGACATTGGGCAGAATTAACTTTTTTGGGAATCGACTACTGCAGTATTCTTAAGCGAGGAGTAAAACTCCTTTTGGAGTGTAAAAAAAAGAGTCTGAGATCCTCCCGGGACGCTTATAGGAGACTTAAACCATAAGAATCAGGTCGACGAGCTGAGCAAGGTGGTACCATGGCACCATTCACTTGTAAGCGTCAAAAATTTTGTGTGGTCCCAAATATTTTTTCAGTAACGACAGAGTACACCGGATCTGTGCATGGTAGAAACTAGAGCTCAAGTGATGGCCAATGAGAAGATAGACACCCTTGAACACAAATTGGAGGCATTAACGAAGTAGATCCAAAACTTACATGACACACTCACAAAGGGCAAATCGGGGGAACAATCAGAGGCATATGATTATAATGAAAACCTTGAGGCGAGTCTAGCCATTCTCTTCACTTCTATGGAAACCACCAACAGTCCCAGCCTCGACCACCCAAGCTGGACATGTATAAATTTGATGGCTCTCATCTGGCCACATGGCTAGCACAAATGGAGCAATATTTCACATTGAATCACATCAGAGATGATGCGACTATAAGCTAAGTGTGGGAAGCTTGTACTTGGACCAAGAAAGATGGCAATGGTGGCTGTGGCATCAACATTGTTATGGAAGGCCAGTGACTTGGTCGATATTCTCAAAAGCCCTTTCTGATCGCTTTGACCATGAATCTAACTTTTTGGGTCGTCTTTCTAAGCTCCAACAGACAGGCTCAGTGCAAGAATATATTAAAGCCTTTGAAGCATTAGCCTTTCGCATAGGAGGTCTAGGAGATGAATTCTACTTGGAATGTTTTGTCAGTGGCATCAAAGATGCCATACAAGCCCACGTCCGATTGCAACCTTCAATCTCATGGCTGGAAGCTTGCACGATAGCTCGTGAAGTAGAATGCGCGTTAGAGGCCCACCCAGGCTTCGAGCACTACCCAAACACTTAAGGTTCAAAAGGTGTCACCAGTGGAAATGGCGGAAAGAAGAAAGCAAGGATTCTGTTACAATTGTGATGAGAAATACTCCTCGGGGCATAAATGCAAGGAACCCAAATTCTTTCAAATTGATGCTACTAATCACAGTTCATCTGAGGAAGCCCCACCATTTGAGGGACTAGAGGAGGAATATGAGGACAACCAGCCGGACAATGAGCTCCTAGCTACACCTGAAGAACCAGTTATCTCGCTTCATGCTTGGCAGGGATTTCTTCTCCCTAGATTCTCAAAATCATAGGTTTTATCAAGCATCGCCTTGTAGTAGTCTTGATTGGTAGTGGCAGTACGCATAACTTATTCCATCAAAGAGTCGCTGAAGCAGTGCATTGTTTTGTCAGAGTCGTCTCTAATTTCCAGGGCTAGATTACTGATGGGGGGGACAATGAAATGTGAAGGCCGCTATGAAAATGTCAAACTTCAAATGGGGGATTATCACCTAAAGACCCACATGTTTTCCATCAACATGGGTGGGTGTGACATTCTCTTGGGTGTTGAATGGCTCCTTACACTCTGCCCAATCACAATGGATTTCCAAGAGTTTTATATGAGCTTTAAGCATAGTGACCACACACATACCCTCTGCGGACTCCAAGAAGGTGCTCTCTCTATCATTAACTCGCATAGAATGCAAAAATTGTTAAAAAAGGGCCACCAGGGTGTTATAGCCCAATTTAATGCCATCTAGGCCTTCGAACCCACTTCTCTGCATATTCATCTTGAGATGCAACAGGTCTTAAACAACCATCTGCTAGTCTTTAACAAGCCTCATGAGCTTCCACCCTCGAGAGGGGAACATGATCATAGCATTACTTTGGTCCTAGGGGCACAACCACCAAATGTGCGCCCATACATATCCTTTCGCCCAAAAGAATGAAATTGAAAAAATCATCAAGGAACTCCTGGAAGCAGGTGTCATTCGTCCTAACATTAGTCCTTATTCATCGCCTGTGGTCATGGTGATCAAGAAAGATGGGCTATGGCGTATGTGCCCTAACTTTAGGGCCCTCAACAAGCTGATAGTCAAAGATAAATTTCCCATCTCGGTTGTTGATGATTTGATGGATGAACTAAATGGTGCTCAATTCTTTACCTTCGCTGGGGCTATCACCAAATTCGCATGAAAGAAGTAGATATTCCAAAGACTGCTTTCCGAACTCATGAAGGCCATTATGAATTCCTGGTCATGCCATTTGGTCTCTGTAATGCCTCATCCACTTTTCAGAGCCTCGTGAATCACTTGCTCAAACCATATCTCGAAAAATCTGTCCTTGTTTTCTCTGATGACATCCTCGTCTATAGCCTCACTTGGGAAAAACATCTTCAGCATGTAGATCTGCTCTTGCAACTACTTTGGAAGCATAAATTGTTTGTCAAGATGTCCAAGTGCTCTTTTGGCATGGAAGAAGTTGAGTATTTGGCCCACATTGTGGGGCGTGAAGGTGTCAGGGTGGACCCCAAAAAGATCCAGGCAATGTAGGATTGGCCTCAACCAAAGACCTTGAAGAGCTTGAGAGGATTTTTGGGTCTCACCGGCTACTATCGCAAATTTGTCCGCTATTATGGTCGCATTGCATGACCTCTCACTCACCTTCTCAAGAAAAATTCATTCCTCTAGAATGATGAAGTGCAACTGGGATTTATAGCTCTCAAACATGCCATGTGTTCCACTCCAGTATTGGCACTATTAGAATATGTCTATTTAGTATTTAATGCTCAGTCTTCTAGCTGTTGCTAATTTTATTCTTTTAGCAGTTTCTTAGATGAAACTGTTTGTACATAGAAACCTGATGTTTCTATTATTGTAAATATCTTTGTATTATCATTGAGCTGTTTGCTCTTTGGGAATTAATTCATTCAACATTCTTTTATGGTATCAGAGCACAGGGATTTTTTTCGAAATAATTTTTCATAGTTTGAAAAATTCAGGAGTTCATTTCGAAACTGCTCTCAGGGTCTGTAGATTTCTTGATCAGCTATCCTCTTCATTTCTTTCTAAGGTCGAGCCCTCTGTAAGCCAGGTAGCCTTCACTGAGTCTTAGCTTCGGCTTTGCTCATTGTGATAAAAGCTTACAGTCGTCAATCTCGATACAGAAAGGGATTCTTCTCCTGCATTATCTTTATTATGAGGAATTAACTTTGTGGCGGTACTCGGGATCGTGAAATTCTCTTGAAATTAAATCCGGCATTGTGAATCCGGGGGCAGCAGTCGATTTGTCGGTTGAACAGTTTATCTGTTTTGAAGTCTTGTTTATTTTTGTGGCCCGTGAATTCTCAGTATTCAACCCTAGTCTCGTACCAGCGTTTTCACGGTGAATCCTCAGCTGAGACGATAACCACGGGAACATGGCATCTCAGTGTTCTTCTGTCACGATATCTGGAAATCGCACGCATATCCGGTTATTTTCTTCGTGGGAGCGGGTTTTTTTTTTGGCTGGCGAATCCGGTTATTTTCTTCGAAGTTGTGGAACCTGTGGATACACCTCGGGTATTCAATCAAGCTCTCGTATATTGATATTTGAACCCTCACGGCTTCTAGCGTTTGCTCTTACCTCTGCGTTCTCGGCTTCGAGTGCTTCAATTCTCGCCTCGGTATGCTCAAACCCATCAATTTTCATGGTCAAACTATCTTAAGTAAGTATATACTTCACATGTCTATGCTGTTCGATCTTCGATTTAGAGGAAATTGCTTGTCGATTTAATATACCGCGGCACTGTGGACGTGAAGCCGTAACACAAATTAAACGTGGGTTCAGAAGTGAAGACGTGGGTTCATTTTTTGTTATGAGCCGTGAAAAATTAAACCGTAGCTGAGACGTGAAGACGTGGGTCCATTTTTTTTTGTTGTTGTTTTGTGAGCCGTGAAAAATTAAAATCGTAGCTGATATACCGTAGAACTGTGGACGTGAAGTCGTGAAGAAGACGTGGGTCCATTTCCTTTTTTTCAATCTACGTATTTAATTTTCAAACAGTCTTGTCTGCCGGCAGTGGTTTTCCAGTCAGCGAATTTTTTTCTCCATAGTGATCCTGACAGCCTCCATTACAACTCAGATTTGAAGGAAAATTACCTGTTTATAGCCTGGGCATTGCAGCAGTCAGACTTGTGCTTACCTTATCTTATGATTTGGACCTGTTACATTCATTAAAATTCTGTCCTGTGGTATTTGCCTAAAGAAGGGTACAGCTACAGCCGTATTGCTATTTTTTAGACAGGGAGAGATATTTTTGCTGGGTAATTTTTTTTCAGAACAAAATCTGTTTTGATTTACATCAGGATAAACAGGCAGCTACATTCTTTTTGTGTATCAGACTTCTGTATTTTCTTTAAGAAAATGGCCACGCTCACCAATCTGATGTTAGAAGGAAATCAACGCTTTAATGGCAGCAACTATAACATTTGGAAACAAAGAATGTTGACCATTTTTGAATACAGGCGTCTTGATCAGCTCATTTTGGGCAAAGAGCTTCGTCCCGATACAGCTGGGACCGATCAAGATAAATTTGATGATCGAAATCGAGAGGCTGTTATGCTTCTCAAGCTCTCTGTCGCTGATGATCAGTTACCACAGATTCCTTCTGGCAAGACCGCTGCCGAAATCTGGCAACAGTTGAAAGAACTGCATGAGACATCTGACAAAAGCAGAGCATTTTTTCTCAAAAATCAGTTGTTCTCCATCATGATGGATGACCATATGTCTTTACAGGAACATCTCAACAAAATTAAAGACATTCGAGATCAGCTCGAAGCTATTGGTCGGACCATGGAGGAAGAAGATATGGTAGTCATTACTCTGAAAAGTCTACCGAAATCTTATGAACACTTCATCGAAACTCTCAACATTACAACCACAAATGTTGATCTGAAGTTTCCAGATTTATGTACCAAACTTCTGCAGCAAGATAGGTGGAAACAGCAGTTTGGTAGTGGTACTTCATCAGTGCCCTTGGAAAATGCATTTGCTGCAAAATATCAGTCCTCTCAGTCGTTTCAGCAGAAAGGCTCGCCTCAGTCTTTTGATCCTGCCAGGAAGAAAAGTGTACAGTGTAATTACTGTCACAGGTTCGGTCACATGAAGAAAGATTCCCGACAGAGGATTGCTTCTGAACAAAAGAAACAGGGAGGGCCACATCAGACAGCGAATGTTGCAGAACATTCCGAGCAGACAGATTCTGCCTTTTACGCCTTTATGGCTAAAAGGTCTTCAGAACATGTTCCTTCCTCTGCATGGTACATTGATTCTGGTGCATCACGCCACTTCTCTCACAGGCGTGACTGGTTTATTGACTTCTCACCTTTCAGTGATTCAGTGGTATTTGGTGGAGGTGAAAAGTACAATGTAGCTGGCAGGGGTACAGTTCAAATTCAGTCTGGTGGACGCACGCTCATATTTCTAAATGTATACTATGTTCCTGGTATGGAGATTAATCTGCTCTCTGTCAGTCAGATTATGAGGAATTCTCCTCAGCTTGATGTTGTGTTCAGTGCACACAAGTGTTCCATCATTGACAGGGAGACCAGTCTAACAGTTGCTGTTGGCCTAGAGGACCATGGTCTATACAGGCTACTTGACACCGGTGACTTTCCAGAAGTGGCTCTAGCAGCACGTGTCTCTCCCATCAGTACTCTATGACATCAGCGATATGGGCATCTCAATATGCAGTATCTCTCTCAGCTCTCTCGGGAGGGACTTGTGTCAGGATTACCTGATATTCAGACTCAGCAGTTGGGGGTATGCAGCGCCTGTCAAGCGGGAAAGCAACATCGGTCTTCATTCAAAAATGGAGAATCTTGGCGCGCATCCAAGGTACTTCAGTTACTTCATGCTGATATTTGTGGTCCTATGAATACAGCTTCTATCACTGCTTGCAAATATTTTTTACTTATTGTAGATGACTTCAGTAGAAAGATGTGGGTGTATTTTTAAAAAATATAAATCTGATGCTCTTAGTACCTTTCAGAAGTTTAAAACATTAGTTGAAAACGAATTTGGTTGTAATATCATGACCCTTAGGACCGACAATGGGGGGGAATTTTGTTCCTCAGCTTTTGCCAACTTCTGTGATATTCATGGCATCAAACGTCAATTAACCACACCTTACACTCCCCAGCAGAACAATGTTGTCGAGCGTAGCAACCACACGGTTGTTGAAATGGCTCGTTGCATGTTACAACACCGGAGTGTTCCAAACAAATTCTAGGCTGAAGCAGTATTTACTGCTGTTTACCTTCTTAACAGATCCCCTACTCAGGCTGTTAAAGGGAAGACTCCTGAAGAAGTGTGGTCTGGTCGTAAGCCTAAGATCAGTCATCTCAAAGTTTTTGGCTCAGTTGCATATGTCTGGATTCCATCTGCTAAGCGCTCTAAGTTGGATTCCAAAAGTCAGAAACTCATGATGACAGGTTACAGTGATCATCACAAGGCCTATAGGCTGATAGATATAGCCACTGGTCGACTTAGCTTCAGTCGAGATGTAGTATTTGATGAAGACAGAGGATTCTTTCAGTCTTCTTCTTCTGAGCAGCGTTCTGAGGATCCGCCTCACAGTGTTCTTCTCCCAGTCAGTCCACCTGATGGGAGGGATGATGTAGCATCAGGATTTGATACTACTCTATCTGAGCTTCCTCCAGAAGCTAATCCTCCTCTTGCTGTTCCTATTGCTCTTGAGCCTTCTTCTCTTCCTCCTGATATTGGTTCCTCTAATCCTGATATTGGCTCTTCTTCTCTTCGGCCTAAATGGTGGGCTAAAACCATAGGTGATCTCCGGGATGATGAGCTCCTTGAAGGTAGAACTTCTAGGCATAAGAACAGACAACAGTCTACAGTCAATTTTGCTCTTATGGCTAACCTTCACAGTATTTTTGAGCCTCAAACCTATTCAGAGGCTAAGGGTACATCTGAGTGGGAACAGGCTATGGAAGCCGAATTCCAGAGTCTTCAGAAGAATCACACCTGGACTCTTTCTGATCTTCCTGCCAAAAAAAAGCCCATAGGTTGCAAATGGGTGTATAAAGTAAAATACAAAGCTGATGGAACCATAGACAAGTATAAAGCTCGTCTTGTGGCTCGAGGGTTCTCACAGAAGGAAGGCATCGATTATGAGGAGACTTTTGCTCCTACAACGAAGATGAGTACCATAAGGCTTGTTCTTGCCCTAGCAGCTCAGTTCAATTGGAAAGTTCATCAGATGGATGTAAAGAGTGCTTTCCTAAATGGTGATCTTCAGGAAGAAGTCTACATGACGCAGCCTCCAAGATTCAAGGTTGCTGGTCAAGAACAGAAAGTGTGCCGGTTAGCTAAAGCACTCTATGGATTGAAACAAGCTCCTCGGGCTTGGTACATGAAAATTGATCAGTATCTGACAGATCAGGGTTTTTAGCGGAGCCCATCTGATGCAAACATGTACATCAAGCATACTGGTGCTGATATCTTATTTGTTGTTGTCTATGTGGACGATCTCATCATTACTGGCAGCTCTGCACATTTGATCCATGGGATCAAACAAGATCTATGCAGAACTTTTGAGATGACAGACTTGGGACTTCTTCATCACTGTCTGGGGGTTGAAGTTTGGCAGACTGAAAATCAGATTTTTCTCTCTCAGTCCAAGTATGCCAACAATCTTGTGGAACGGTTCAGAATGCAGGATTGCAAACCAGCGACGACTCCTATGGAACCAGGGCTCAAACTTTCAGCACAATCATCCTCTCCTCTTGTGGATGAAACTTTATTCAGGCAATTAGTGGGCAGTCTCATCTATCTTACTGCTACCAGACCTGATATCAGTTTTGCAGTAAGCTACATTTCTTGCTTTATGTCAGCTCCTAAAGCTGATCATTGGATAGCTGCAAAGCGGGTGCTACGATATGTGCGTGGTACTTCTGATTATGGCCTCTTATATACTCGCAGCTCCAATCCTATTCTCAGTGGCTACACTGATTCTGACTAGGCCGGTTCGGTTGATGACCGTAAATCTACAGCTGGGTATGTGTTTAGTCTAAGATCTGGTGCTGTTACTTGGACTAGTAAGAAGCAACAGGCAGTGGCTCTCTCCTCAACAGAAGCAGAGTATCGGGGAGCAGTTAAGGCATCCTGTGAGGCAGTTTGGCTTCGCCGTATGCTTGCAGATATGCATGTTTTTCAGATAGGGCCTACTTCTTTGTTTTGTGATAATCAGGGCGTACTCAAACTTGCCAAGAATCCAGTCTTTCATGAACGAACAAAGCATGTGGAAACTCATTGCCACTACATTTGCCAGTTGGTTGAAGACGGCTCAGTTCAGTTGCAATATGTTCCCACAACAGAGCAGCTCGCCGACATTTTCACCAAGCCGCTTGGTCCTGATAAATTTGTAAAATTCCGAGGGTCTATTGGTGTTGTAAATAGATTGAGCATTAAGGGAGGGTATTAGAATATGTCTATTTAGTATTTAATGCTCAGTCTTCTAGCTGTTGCTAATTTTATTCTTTTAGCAGTTTCTTAGATGAAACTGTTTGTACATAGAAACCTGATGTTTCTATTATTGTAAATATCTTTGTATTATCATTGAGCTGTTTGCTCTTTGGGAATTAATTCATTCAACATTCTTTTAGGCACTACCAGACTTCACCAAATCTTTTGTGATTGAATGTGATGCTTCAGGTACGGGTTTTGGGGTTGTCTTAATGCAGGAAGGTCGACCCATGGCCTTCACTAGCCAACAACTAAGTGGGACAAATCTGGGACAATCTACCTATGAGAAGGAGATGATGGCTATCTTAAATGCAGTGGATACCTGACGACCATACTTATTGGGGCGGCGTTTAGAAATCCGCACAGACCATCAAAGCCTTAAATATTTTTTGGAGCAATGCCTATCCTCGCCACAACAAAATAAATGGCTAGCCAAAATGTTGGGATATGATTATGAGATAATTTACAAGAAAGTGCGTGAAAATGTCGCAGTGGATGCTTTATCACGCCAATTTGAAGAGGAAAGCACCCTGCTAGCAATCTCTCTTCCCATTCCAGAGTGGATTGAAGAGGCTCGCAAGGAATGGTTTTCACATCCTGTGCTCTCCCAACTCATTAATAAATTGCAGGAGGATCCAAATTCCACAGCGGGATACTCTTGGCAGGATGAGATTCTTTGCTACAAGGACAAAGTAGTGATATCACCAACATCCACCCTCAAAAGTCGCATTTTGGCAGAGTTGCACTCATCTCCCACTGCAGGCCATTCGGCTCTCAGAAGACTTATGCTCGCACTCGACGTTCATTCTTTTGGACAGGCATGAAAAAGGACATTCTTACTTTTGTAGCTGAGTGTGATGTGTGTCAGCGCCACAAAGGAGAAACAGTCAAATCCCTAGGCCCATTACAACCATTGCCCATCCTGGCCTCAATCTGGACAGAGGTTTCTATGGATTTCATTACGGGTCTTCCGAAATCCGGGAACAAGTCAGTCATCATGGTGGTTGTGGACATGCTTTCTAAGTATGCTCATTTTTGCGCCCTACCCCACCCTTTTACACCAGCTTTTGTGGCTCAATCTTTCATTGACCAGATCTTCAAATTGCATGGCATGCCCACTTCCATTGTGTCTGAGAAGTGGCCTCTACTTATCTTTTTTGTTACGACCTTATTATGTATCTGGAACCTACAGGTTATAAACACAGAAAATCACTTTGAGGTGTATAGTAAAGTCACCGCATAAATACTTCTGCAAAAACTTTTCCGGTAGCTGGAGACGGTTCCAAAATGTTTTGGCGATTTTTGGTGAATCCAATTCGGATCCCCAATTCTGTTGTTCCGACCTGTACTGGGTGCAGCGAGGTGCCATCATAGGGTGCAGACAGGTGATTCTGGTAACTGTGATTCCATGCATAAGTGAGGCTTCTATATTGTAGTATGCATCTCAAAGGCCCGTTCATTACTTGTCTGGATGGTCAAAGCTCCGTTAGTAATAATACCGGGACTAATGTTACGAATTCTTAAAATGGTCTTCTTATATCACTGGACTGAATGCAAAGAAACTAGTCACTACGAGCTCCCAATCAAATTCTGTTTTAGAATTAAAAAGCGATTCTAACAAAACTCTAAGAATCAGAATCAGTAATTGAATGATATGGTTGAAACGGGTGAGAAATTGTCCTAGAATCAGGGAAGTACTTTAATCAAGAAATATCTCAAAGGGTCTATATTTTTGTTGACTTGTTTATAATGGTTTCTGGGAATTAATAGAGACACGGGACCATGTTAAATTTTATTTTTTTCCTCGATGCTGTGTTTTATCCCATGCTTTCCTTATCATGTGTTCCAACAAAAAAGGGGAAATAGACCTTTAATTGATTTCATCTCTGGAGAACTACTATCTCAAGTATTTTTGTGTCTGCTCTGATTGTTGGTGTTAATTGCACGTGATAGCCTTTCAGGTCCAAAATGGTGGCAAGAACAGGTGATCCACCTAGAGGCAGTGCTGCAGCTGCAGGCATGCGGCGAAGGAGATTGTCAGGAGCTGCAGCTGGATCTAGCAATAGCAGTGGCAGCAATATGCTGAGATTTTATACTGATGATGCTCCCGGAGTTAAAATCACACCAACTGTGGTGTTAGTGATGAGCCTTGGATTCATTGGCTTTGTCACTGCTTTGCATGTGATTGGTAAATTATACCATTATAGGGCTGGAGTATGATTATATCTTTGCAATAAAGATTCAGAGAAGCAAATGCACGATTTTGATAAAGAAACCTTTGTTTTTATTAAACTGTTAGTTGCAACTATTTTTTCAGCGGAACTACTATGCGTTTTGCAACTTTTGTTCCACAAAGTGGGCTTTGAGAGGTTTTGCTACCTTCGGATTTGTAGAGACAAAATTTATTTGAAAATTCTGATGTTTACTGATTTCCTTTCCTGAAATAGTATGCGAGGTATTAGCATTATTATGAAATTTCGGGCATGTTTTTAACAAACTATACACACGCAAAAGATTGGTTCTTTTTGTTATTTATACCTCAATTCTAGTGGGTAAATTCTAATGTTTATACTATTAATCTAGTGGGTAAATGTTGTTGGAATTCATTGTTTAAACTTTTGTTTCATCTCCTTGTAATGTTATGATCATTGTTTACATGTTTATTATGATCAAATCTATGGCCAGTGTTTCACAATAAATGCACTCTTATGAATGGGCTTTTTTTTCATGAGATGTTCTAGTGCAGTCATTTATCAGTATATCCACTTGACTTATGTGAAATTAATCTACCAATGATTTTATGATTCCCTATAGCAACATCTTGCTACATACACATTTTTCTACCAAATAGTCTGTTGATACTTGTGCACCATGCATAGACATGGAGCTTAAGCTCTTCAATATGACAGTAAACTATATACTCATGATAACGGATGCTCTTGGTACGAAAGAAAAGGTTTATTATTATATTATAGCTTGCTGATGAACCAATCGTTATTGGTATTGGCTCATTGTAAATCCAATCAGCGCAATCAGATAATGCGGCTGCTTCGTTTTTTTAGTTGCATCCAGAAAATAGTATTTATGCAATTAGGATAAGGTATGATGTGTAAAATATAACGATAAACAACTCTGGTAATAACAAAATAAATTAGCAAATATCTATTCCCGTTATCTACTTTGGCAAATTGCCATACACGCCCCTTTTGTTTCTGTTTTTCATCATTTTAGCTGAAAAAATAATGGTAGCTCACAGGACCGGGTGATATTTGTAATGACCAAATATGCAGCTGGGGACCACGGGTAAATTTTCTTTCATTTTCATCCCGGGTGGTTTTTCTCAAGGGGTTCCTTTCCTCTAAATATCGAATAACATGACATGCGGACTCTCACTCTGATTCTCTTATGATGTGAAGACTCACATTCTGATTCTTTCACACGCAACCAAGCAGGCTCGGCACAGTCTGCTGTCAAAAATGTCTTAGTGGTATTATTTCATCTTGGCATCTGTGGGTTCAGACTCGAAAGCCAACCTAACTTCTGGTGAGTTAACTCGATCTCCAGGGTTAGTTTATAACCATTAAGACGAGGAATCTCTTGAGCTGCCAGCATTTTCTAGATTCTCCTTCTCCAACTCTGCATTTCAATGCAATCTCTTCGGCAGAAGCATGGCCATAACAATGATTGCTAAGAGACAATTACTGGGCACTAAACTTCCATCTTGGCAATCTGCGAGTTTATGGGCACATTTTGCTTTCACCTTAGCATATCTCAGGCCCGCAGATACACAAGGGTGCATTCCTTTCCCCATAATATTCTCTCATCTATGTAGCAGTAAGAGAAAGTCCTCTCATTCTTTGTTCTTGAAATCGTATATTCTACGTTCTTGGAAATTGTGACACAGATATCATATAATTAATATTTAGATTAACATTGATTTAAATGTAGCATACAGCCTGTATAACCAAGGACTCGGAGGGCATGACAATATCAACATAGCATCGTCGCACTCGAACACGGACGTACAGGGAAAACAGTTTGCTTGTCTTTTAATTTTATCACATATATAACAAGGTTTGTGCGGCAACGCTCTTCCTCTATCTACTGCAATTGGCTTCTATTTACTACAAATTTTTTTCCTGGCTATATAGTAGTGGAGAAAACTTCTTGAGCACTTTCCCTTTCCCTCATTTTGACGATGGTACTCCCCATAAATTCTAGATTCTTCAAGGGATTTACCTAGGTAGGAATGTAGAAACTTTCCCCTATAACTATTTAGCTACAACAAAATAGTAAGACTTTAACGCTTACACCAACACATTATTATACAACATTATAACCAAGAAATTCATAGGCCAAAAAATATCAACATAATTCCTCACACTCAACACACATATAGGGAAAACGATTTGCTGATATATCGCTTTAATCACATATAGAAGCAAGGTTTGCGTTATAACACCTCCTATCTAATGCAATCAACATTTCTTATTGAGGCCATCTATATCTGACAAGACCTACACTGTTATTGAGGCTATATATATCTGACAAGCTCTACACAGTTACTGAGGATGTATATATATCTGACAAGCCCTATATCTGGCCAGCTAATGGTTCACAAACACTGTCGTTCTCCAAACTGTCATGAGCGCACATCTCATTTGCACGTTCTTCCATTTATTCAGTGTCAACCTCCAAATCTCCACCCAGCAAACCAGAATCTCAGATCAGATTTTATGGAGGTTTTTCAGAAATGCGCACCTTTGGGCACATTTGGGCAACAGTCTGGCATGCTTTTCTAGTCAGCAAGGTTAGCCACAACACTGTATGTTTGGACGATGTGAGGGTTCTCTTCTTGAAGCATGCAGGTTAGCAACAACACTGTATGTTTGGACGATGTGAGGGTTCTCTTCTTGAGGCATGAAGGTTAGCCACAACACTGTATGTTTGGACGATGTGAGGGTTCTCTTCTTGAGGCATGTTTTATGCATTTTCCTAGCGGCAATAGGGTGCTGTCATTAGGGGAATGAAGAGATGCCCTAGATCTGAATGTTGCCATGGGAAAGAATGATCTACGCAGCCCTAAAAGAAGATGACCTAGCTTCCAATGCCACCCTAATAAACGAAGTTAAATAAGGAAGTCTCAACGCTGTCTTAGAAGAGGGTTCATGCCCTAAACGCAGACCCTAAGACGCTGTCATACGCTATCATATAAGGATGCCTTAAACTCTAACACAGTGATGGTGAGAGGGTTCATGCCCTAAACGCAGACCCTAAGACGCTGTCATACACTGTCATATAAGGATGCCTTAAACTCTTAACACAGTGATGGTGAAGTAGGCTTTAACACAGAAGAGAAGGCATCTATATCGTTGGTCTAGAAGAGACCCTAAGCTGTCCCAAATGTAGGTCTAAGAGACCCTATGACGTTGGTCTATGAGACCCTATGACGTTGGTCTATGAGACCCTAAATCTGTTGTCAATGTGCCCTAGCCGCAGGCTTGTGAGAAGATTTATTAGCAGAAAGGAGACATATATACCACCTATGTAACGCTATCCATGTGCCCTAAAAGCCGGTCTAATAAGAGACCTTAAGACGCTGTCAAAAGGAAGGCTATTCATTGTCCTAAGGATGTTATCTACAACAATCCTATATACAGTTCAGAAGACACCTAGCCACAACAAGAAGTAAAGTTTGGACTCATACATTTGTCTTCTTGTTATTCGCATGACAAGGAACAATATCCCTGTGATCTCTCGGAGGAATGACTTTAGACGAGGACAATATATGGATCTGCCTTCTTGCATTGTATATCAATGATATATATATGTATGTGTGTGTGTACTTTTTCATGGTTTGATGAAAGTAAAGTTTCGAAGACATTCTCTTTAACATTGCTATGTGCTAGGCCGTAGGCCATAGCACCATAGCTAGGACTATCTTGGTGCTGCTATCTTAGTTTGAAGACATCACAATGATGAATGCTGCAGAATAATGTAAAGGGGTGCAACATGATGTGATGGATGCAACAACATGGTGCAGTAAGGTGCATGGAGCAACATGTTTAGATGCAACAATTGGATGCAGCATGGTGTTAGAGACATCAGTGGGTGGTGCATCATAGTGCACAATGAAGAAATGGTGCAGCATAGTGCACAATGATGGGTACAATAGTATGATGGTGCAACATAGTGCACAATGATGGAATGGTGCAGCGTAGTGCACAATGATGGGTACAACAGTGTGATGGTGTAGCATAGTCCACAATGATGGAATGGTGCAACATAGTGCACAGTGATGGGCACAACCGTGATTGGGTGTAGCTCAGTGATAAGAGCAGCGCAGTGAATGGGTGCAACATAATGACAGGTGCAACATGATGATGCGGTGCAACACAATGAGGTGTTGCATAGTGATGGAGTCACTTTGGAGGATCAATTGAAGCATTATGCCTTCACCTGTGTCCAGATCAACTACCTCATGTGACATCTTCTTAGAGAAGATTTCTGCTTTTATTTTGATAAGTCAAGACGCTGACTTCAGATGTATATGTACTATCTCTCTCTCTTTGCTGAACTATTGAAGAATATATAAGAAGAATTGATCAAGGGTTTCCCCACATTGGGGTTTTTTCCCTGGCTAGCGCCACATCTTGTGTCCACTTGTCTTGGCTTGTTTTCTATGATTTATGTTTATGTTCTATTTTCATTTTACTATAATGCTAAATGTGATTGCTAATTTGGAGTTGAAATTGAGTTAATGTGAACAAATGAAGTAAATTGTTCTCAACATAGAACATACTTAAAATTAACATGGTATCAGAGTTGAGGTGAAGACAAAGCCCAAGCAAGAGTGAAAGAGCAATCATCGAAGATAGTTGGAAAGGAAAAAAGACTCAATGGGTTCCTCATCCCTCTTCAAATTCACCAAGGGTGAAGTCGAAGCAGAGAATAATATCCGACTGATGCATCGGAAGCATCTGATGGCCTACCTAAAGATCACTTCAATGGGAAGTCTAGATCTAAGGGTGGAAGGAAAGACAGATGCCTTTTTTGCAATAAGTTTGGCCAGTGTGCGAAGGAGTGTCTGAATGATAGAGACACATCACTTGATGATGATAACAATCATTCCTTGGAGGTCTTCAATGATCGAAGGAATGACAGGTAATACAGGGCATCAAGGAAATGGACGACTCTTCAAAGAAAGCAAGGAACTGCAAGGATGAAGAATCAAATGTTGTTTCTGATAAGCTAAAGAAGTATTATCTTATATTGGCCCTCTCCACTACTACTCCTCCAGAGTCTTTGGGAAATATGGCTTATTGATTGTAGTGCTTCAAGGCACTTCATCAGATAGAAGGAAGCTCTCTCTAATTTGGTAGAGTTGGAAACAATCGTGGGGATTATACTTGGAGTCAATGCCACCTATCCTGGAAAGGGTGTAGGAAATGTTACCCCTCAATTGAATGAGGGTAACATGATTCATTTACAAGAAGTTCTGTATGTATTTGATCTCAAGAAGAACTTGGTTTCCATTTCGACGATGGAAGTTAAAGGTTTTAAGGTGGCTTTCATCGATGGAAAGGTACATTTTTGGAAATGGAATTTTCAAGGATGATTTTACGCATGGATTCAGGTTGGAAATTTGTATCAAGTTGCAAGAAGTCCATTGGGGACCATGTCGTGTGACACATCTCTTCAATGGCACCAGAGGTTTGCCCATCTTCATTATAAGGCCCTACCCGATGTGAGTCAGATGGTGAAAGGGAAGCTTGAATTCAAGAAGAGCATGGAGGTGCATGTCCAAGATGTATCGGAGGAAAATCTTACAAGGGGACCATTCCCCTCGTGTAGGAAGTCCACAGGTTTGGAACAACCCGAGGGGTTTGAGATTCATGATGAGGAATCTCATGTAAGCAGGTGGAAGAAATCCCTCTATGGCTTGAAGCAAGCACCTCAAGCTTGGTATGAAAGGATAAACAACTATCTGATTCAGCTGAGATTCACTGGGAGTGAAGCTGTTCCAAACCATTGCTTGAAGGTTGTGGATGTTAGACCTCTCATACTTGTACCTTATGAGGACGACTTTTTTTCTGACAGGTGCAAACCCTATCATTTGCAAAAGTAAGAGGGAGTTGGATTCCGGATTTCGAATGGTGAATTGCAAGCCCGTGACTACCTCGATGAAGCCTAACTTTAAGAAGTTATAAAGTAGTGATGTCGGACATGATTTGGGAAATGTCTCTGAGTTTCATAAACTCATACTAGCATTGATGTTCTTGGTGAATCCTGTCCGTATATATGTTTTACAGTTAGCAGGTTGAGCTCATATATGGTTGAGCCTCACTGGATTGGTGTCAAGAATCATTTGAGATATCTTCAGGGCACAATCTCTCATTTGATCGAGATACACTACTGGAAATGTGAAGCTACATGATTGTTATGATGCTGATTAGGTCGACAGTGTGGAGGATCGCAAGAGCACTTATGGGTGTTGGTTCTAGTTGGGTTTTGCTTCGATATCCTGAATGAGCAGGAAGTAGAAGTCGACTGCTTTGAGCACCAATGACGACAGATACATAGCTGTGAGTATGGCCTCCTATGAAGTTCTCTGGTTGTGGAAGCCCTTCAGTGAGAAGTTTGGACATGTGCTGGATACTATCATGATCTTATGTGACAACTAGAGGGGGATTCGATTGTTGAGGAATCCCATGTTTTATGATCGCTGCAAAGCATATAGACATCAAGTACCACTTTATCTGGGATATGGTACATCGAGGAGCAAGAAGGCTCCATCGCATTGGGATTGATGTGCAGGTCACTGATATTCTATCGAAGCCCTTGGGAAAGGTCAAATTCTTGACTTTTCAAGAATGACTAGGAGTCATGGAGAGACCCTCTCTTAAGGGTCCTCTATGATATGGACATTGAGCTCTGGGAGCTACGGGGGGCTTGGGGGTACATCTTGGAGTGATTAGAAACCATAGGGTGAGTGGTTCAACCTTCCCCTAGTGGTCTGCTATGTACGCAGGATGAGTGGTTCATCCTTCTCTTGCAGAGACACAGTGATAGGGTGAGGCATTCAACTTTCCCCTAGTGATTTATTGTGTACAGGGTGAGTGGTTCAACCTTCCCTAGGATACCCCTGGCGAGATGTAGGCAAGATGAGTGGTACATCCTTATCCTATTGAGACATCCTACCCATGCATTCTAGGACTCATGGGAAGTACCTCTCATATGGCCAATGAGTAGGGAAATGAGGATAGGGATCATAGTAGTACTGATGGACGCATCGTGTTAGTACCGTACTCCCTATGCTAGGATGATATTGATCTGGTATCAATTGGAATCGACTTCGGATCAGTAAGAGTGATATAGCTCTCCCTTTATTTGGAATTGATTTCGGATCAGTAAGAGTGGTATGACAGTGTTAGTACCGTACTCGCTATGCTAGGATGATATTGATCTGGTATCAATTGGAACCGACTTCAGATCAGTAAGAGTGATATAGCTCTCCCTTTATTTGGAACTGATTTCGGATCAGTAAGAGTGGTATGACACTCTCTTCATTGGTACTGACTTTGGGTCAGTAGGAGTGATATGAGACACTCTCTTTTATATGGGGCTGACTTAGAGTCAATAAAGGATGGTATGATACATTCTCAATCACTTCTTCTTCTTAGTTCAACAGGGCAGAGTAGTGCAGGGCACTGATGGCAGAGATAGTACAGTCTGGGAGAAGGATTAGTAGATGGTGTTCTCCCTAGTTGAGAGGGAGTGTTAAAATTGGCAACTAGGGCCAAACTTCATGTGCGTCTACTTATTCATGTTAGCTGTTATTTTTCTTGGATTCCTCATCGAGAGGCATAGGATTGATCTAAAGATCATCTGATTCCAACATGTATTCATGGAGATATGAATTTATTTGTGTTATGGGACAGTTCGTCAAGGTCAGTGAGTGACCAAATTTCCCCCACATGTGCTCAACGTTTTAATATAAAAAGAGGTGGCTTGCTAATCATTTGCTCACACACTCTTCTTGTGATCTCTTCCTTGCCACTTGTCTTGGGTTTTGGTGGGAGGAGAGATTCTAAGAGACAACGCTGCCTTAATGAAGAGATGCCCTAGATCTGAATGTCACCATGGGAAAGAAGAATCTACGCAACCCTAAAAGAAGATGACCTAGCTTCTAACACTACCCTAATAAACACAGTTAAAGAAGGAAGTCTCAACATTGTCTTAGAAGAGAGTTCATGCCCTAAACATAGACCTTAAGACGCTACCATACACTGTCATATAAGGATGCCCTAGACTCTTAACACAGTGATGGTGAAGTAGGTTTTAACACAGAAGAGAAGGCATCTATATCGTTGGTCTAGACGAGACCCTACGCTGTCCTAAACGTAGGTCTAAGAGACCCTATGACGCTGGTCAATGAGACCTTAAATCTGTTGTCAATGTGCTCTAGCCGCAGGGTTGTGAGAAGATTTATTAGTAGAAAGAGGAGACATATATACATCCTATCCAACGTTGTCCATGTGCCCTAAAAACAGGTCTAATAAGAGACCTTAAGACGCTGTCAAAAGGAAGGCTATTCGATGTCCTAAGGATGTTATATACAACAATCCTATATACAATTTAGAAGACACCTAGCCGCAACAAGAAGTAAAGTCTAGACTCATACATTCCTGGAATGGATCTATCTTCTTGTTATTCGCATGACAAGGAACAATATCCTTGTGATCTCTCGGAGGAATGACTTTAGATGAGGACATTATATGAATCTTGCCTTCTTGCAATGTATATCGGTGATATATGTGTGTGTGTGTGTGTGTGTGTACTCTTTCATGTTTTGATGAAAGTAAAGTTTCGAAGACATTCTCTTCAACATTGCTATGTGCTAGGCCGTAGGCCATAGCGCCATAGCTAGGACTATCTTGGTGCTGCTATCTTAGTTTGAAGACATCATGATGATGAACGCTGCAACATAATGTAAAGGAGTACAACATGATGTGATGGATGCAACAACATGGTGCAGTAAGGTGCATGGAGCAACATGTTTAGATGCAACAGTTGGATGCAACATGGTGTTAGAGACATCAGTGAGTGGTGCAACAAAGTTCACAGTGATGGAATGGTGTAGCATAGTGCACAATGATGGGCACAATAGTATGATGGATAGTGACTCCCTATGCTTGGATGATATTGATCTGGTACCAATTGGAACCGACTTCGGATCAGTAAGAGTGATATAGCTCTCCCTTTATTTGGCACTGATTTCGGATCAGTAAGAGTGGTATGACACTCTCTTCATTGGGACTGACTTTCGGTTAGTAGGAGTGATATAAGACACTCTCTTTTATATGGGACTGATTTCGAGTCAATAGAGGATGGTATGATACATTCTCAATCACTTCTTCTTTTTAGTTCAACAGAGCAAAGTAGTGCAGGGCACTGATGGCAGAGATAGTACAGTCTGGTAGATGGATTAGCAAATGGAGTTCTCCCTAGTTGAGAGGGAGTGTTAAAATTGGCAACTAGGGCCAAACTTCATGTGCGTCTACTTATTCATGGTAGTTGTTATTTTTCTTGGATTTCTCATCGAGAGGTGTATGATTGATCTAAAGATCATCTGATTCCGACATGTATTCATGGAGATATGAATTTATTTGTGTTATGGGACAATTCGTCAAGGTCAGTGAGTGACCAAATTTCCCCCACATGTGCTCAATGTTTTAATATAAAAAGAGGTGGGTTGCTAATCATTTGCTCACACACTCTTCTTGTGATCTCTTCCTCTCCACTTGTCTTGGGTTTTGGTGGGAGGAGAGATTCTAAGAGACAACGCTGCCCTAATGAAGAGATGCTCTAGATCTGAGTGTCGCCATGGGAAAGAAGAATCTACGCAACCCTAAAAGAAGATGACCTAGCTTCTAACACTACCCTAATAAACACAGTTAAAGGAGGAAGTATCAACACTGTCTTAGAAGAGAGTTCATGCCCTAAACATAGACCCTAAGACGCTACCATACACTGTCATATAAGGATGCCCTAGACTCTTAACACAGTGATGGTGAAGTAGGCTTTAACACAGAAGAGAAGGCATCTATATCGTTGGTCTAGACGAGACCCTAAGCTGTCCTAAACGTAGGTCTAAGAGACCCTATGACGCTGGTCTATGAGACCTAAATCCGCTGTCAATGTGCCCTAGCCGCAGGGTTGTGAGAAGATTTATTAGCAGAAAGAGGAGACATATATACATCCTATCCAACGCTGTCCATGTGCCCTAAAAACAGGTCTAATAAGAGACCTTAAGACGCTGTCAAAAGGAAGGCTATTCGATGTCCTAAGGATGTTATCTACAACAATCCTATATACAATTTTGAAGACACCTAGCCGCAACAAGATGTAAAGTCTGGACTCATACATTCCTGGAATGGATATGTCTTCTTGTTATTTGCATGACAAGTGTTACACTAAAAAATGTCACCATGACTATTTACAGTTAGTATGGCTCAATCAACAGTCATGCTACCCTCTTAGGCAAGTCTTATGCCTCTGCTCTCCATGTCAAACTCCAAAAAAGAGAGAAAGTCTTGTATAAATGTATTTATCTCTGGGGACGCAGGTTCTCTCAACCTTACCTGCGGGGACGCTCCCAATGTTCACAAAAGCTGCGTCCAAAGACGCTCTGTATGTAAAGGGACAGGTGCGTCCCCCTGTAAAGGTTAGAATGCGCAAGGGGACGCTCCCAATGTTCACAAAAGCTGCGTCCAAAGACGCTCTGTATGTAAAGGGACAGGTGCGTCCCCCTGTAAAGGTTAGAATGCGCAAGTTTCATCTTTAAAAAGTTACTTGTGGTCATTTCTAGAGCATTCTAGAAGGTTGTTCGACGTGTATTGGGCACCTCCAGATGGTTCATGCACTCCTATCAAAGAGGAACTTATCCCATCAATAAGGGAGCTATCCCACCCAAAGAGGGGATTATCCCATTGATGGTGGACCTGATTAACCTCCTCTTGAGCACTATAAATACAGGCATTGGGCCAGAAGGAGGGGAGGTTGAAAGCTATACATTTCTAAGGGTAAATGCTGCAGGAATTAGGACTCCCATTTAGAAGCTTGTGAGGAGAGATTGCCATCTTTGCTTGTTCTATTTGGAAGTGGGTGAGCTTTGTCAAAGTAGAGGAAGACTCTTGTGGACCCTGGAAGGAGCTTGCACAACACCAAGGCTCGGGTTGTAATGGTTCCTTTTGATTACCTTTAATGCAAATTGGTCCATTCTTCTCAATAACTTGTTGTTTATGGGTTATTTCATGTACTCCTTGGTCTATATGTTGAATATGCTTTGTTTTATGTTATAATCAGGTGCTATTTAATTGTTTGACTGTTGGTGATTGCAGGTTTTGGAGAAAAGGAGGAACTCATCCAGATCAACAAAGCTTGGACTTCTACAACAGCGTTTGGACAAAGGTAAGAACGAAACACTTGATTTCTCATATCATAATGCATGTTTAGAGAAGGATAGCTCCAGTTTGTTTTGTTTGTCATTAGAATGTCTTAGACTTCTAGGAAGGTCGGTTGTGTCCGCACTTTTGACTGATTCCGTGTGACAACAAGGAACAATATCCTTGTGATCTCTCGAAGGAATGACTTTAGATGATGACATTATATGAATCTTGCCTTCTTGCAATGTATATCGGTGATATATATGTGTGTGTGTGTGTGTACTCTTTCATGGTTTGATGAAAGTAAAGTTTCGAAGACATTCTCTTCAACATTGCTATGTGCTAGGCCGTAGGCCATAGCACCATAGCTAGGACTATCTTGGTGCTGCTATCTTAGTTTGAAGACATCATGATGATGAATGCTGCAACATAATGTAAAGGGGTACAACATGATGTGATGGATGCAACAACATGGTGCAGTAAGGTGCATGGAGCAACATGTTTAGATGCAACAGTGGGATGCAACATGGTGTTAGAGACATTAGTGAGTGGTGCAACAGAGTTCACAGTGATGGAATGGTGTAGCATAGTGCACAATGATGGGCACAATAGTATGATGGTGCAACATAGTGCACAATGATGGGTACAACAATATGATGGTGCAACATAGTCCACAATGATGGAATGGGGCAACATAGTGCACAATGATGGGCACAACCGTGATTTGGTGTAGCTCAGTGAATGGGTGCAACACAGTGACAGGTGCAACATGATGATACGATGCAACACAGTGAGGTGTTTCATAGTGGTGGTGTGACAAATTTATTATAATTATTAATTTTCAAAAAATTTCTTTCTTAAGAAGTTTTAGATCCCAATATGCCTTCAAATGGCAATTATGTCATTGTTGGAAATTTTTTTAGGCTATTTATGTTAGGTTTCATAACATACTAATAAACTAAAGATTTGTGGTTGAGATGTTTTTTTTTTAAATAACAACTTAAGTGGTGTAAAATAGTTTTGTATATAACATTTTTATAATTCTCTAGTTTGTGATTTTAATCCATCACTAAAGTAGCTTTAATTAAAAATAAGATCATAATCAATAATAGATTTGATTAAAAAGTAGGGCTATTTATGTTATATTTCATACCATACTAATAAAATAAAGATTTTCCAGATTTTCCATTGAGATATTTGTTTGGAAAATAACAACCCAAGTAGTATAAAATAGTTTTGTATATAATATTTTTATAATTCTCTAATTTGCTATGATCAATAATAACCTTTTTCTTTTTATATAAGCATTTCCTCAACATATAGTTCTCATTCATCAAGGTCAAAAGATCTATGAATTAGTATCTCTGCCTGCGGCAATAGATTTTCCATTGAGATATTTGTTTTGAAAATAACAACCTAAGTAGTATAAAATAGTTTTGTATATAATATTTTTATAATTCTCTAATTTGCTATGATCAATAATAACCTATTTCTTTTTATATAAACATTTCCTCAACATATAATTCTCATTCATTAAACTCAAAAGATCTATGAATTAGTATCTCTGCCCGCGGCAATAGATAATGCATTGGGTTGTTGGTCAAACCTATATTATTTTGGGTTTGATCTAAAAAAATTGATAACATTTTTGAAGTTTAACTTTAAAATTGAAATTTATTATCTTTTTAAAAGAAAATTATTTATTTATTAACAATCTTATTGGCTAGCAAATTCAACATCTTATTGCCCATTACTTTGAAATTTATGTTATGCATTTATACTAGACTGCCACATTGTTTTCTGCTCATCAACTAATCCCATTATCGTCCTATTGTCGAATATAACATAGTTGTGTCTGAGTCAATCTCACATTTACACTTAAATCAAGGGATAATTAATAAAAATGTACGAGCATCAAAACAATCACTTATTTTATATTAAAAGTATTAATTTGAAATTTGTGTCATGCATTTATACTAGATTGCGACATGATTTTCTACTCATCAACTAATCCCATTATGGTCCCATTGTTGAATATAACATAGTTGTACTTGAGTCAATCTCGGGAAATTCCTATTTCCACCACTATAGGAAAGTTAATGCACCCTGACATGCAAGGGGAATAGTGGATGCCTTGCTGTTAACATGCCAAAGTCAACTTTGGCAGAAATATAAATGCAAGGCACCCACTGTTCCCATTGCCTGTCAAGGTGCATTAACTTTCCTATAGTGGTGGAAATAGGAATTTCCGTCAATCTCGCATTTGCAATTAAATCAAGGTATGATTAATAAAAGTGTACGAGCATCAAAACAATCACTTATTTTATATTAAAAATGAGACACGAACACAAAAGCTGCAACAAGTTTCAATGGTCAAAAAAACATGAGACACAAAAAGCTTTGGTCTATCAATTTGATCTGAGGGCTCACATGATGATTAACGCAGAGCATTTATTATGGACATAATATATTCCCTTTTTTATATTTTTGCGTACAAATTGCACGAAAGGTATACGTCCGACGGTACAGTGAATGTATTGTGAAGTTATTCACGATATATGTGGTAATGAGTAACCTTGTCATAAATTTCGCATGAGTTGGGAAAAATTAAACGTTAGAGTTTTCCTAAAAGATTTACAAGTTAAATGACTTTAATTTAAAACAAAAATTTATAAATATTATTTTATTTTATATGAATTTAAAATTATGGTTAAATTTTATTAGTATTTTATATTTATTAATGAATTTAATATAAAATTAATTTATTTCTTCCATCGATAGTATGAGTAAATTTCCAAACATTTACTATTATCTTGATGGGTAGTTAGTCACATGTTAGTCATTAGTTCCAAACTCTTATCATTAAACACAACTATAGAATCGAACTCTAGCCAAGACTTTGATACCATATATTACCCACCATATAAAAGTGCACAAAAGATATCAACATCAATTATGTAGCAATGGAGGAGGCTCAATATGGATTAAAAATAACTATGACAACTAGGAAGATACAAATAATTATTAACACTAACTTGAATTCAACGATTTTACTGTGATTTAGTTATATGTGAACTAAGCGGCAGAGACTAGATATTATGTAGCACTTGTTTATTATCAAGCAAAATATTTCATACCTTCAAACTTTGGTAGGTTGAAAAATGGGTAATTGGCTTGATATTTGTAGTATTTTAAATGATGATGAGAAATTAGTAGTGAACAAATACATGTTATTTTGGATCTTAATTGACATTTTGATTTTGTAGTTTTACAACATCTTATGCATAGCCTAGTGTCAGGCTTATAGGAAAAAAGTTTTCTTTGTATGATTGTATGAGACGAACAATTGATATGATTTCTTTCCTAAGTCTAACTGTGGAAAGAACATTAATTAATTTAATTGATTAATATTGGCCAATTGAGAAAATTTTTAAGGATAAATATTTGGTTATTCAAGTGACTTAGATCTAATCTTAGCGATTGATCTAAGTGGGTTAGGATTTAAGTGGAGAGATTCTAATGCAAGAGCATTCACCTTCCAGGCCATTAAGAATTTGGAGGACAAAGCCCCAAGGAGGGGTCTTGACACTTGTTGAGGAATTTAATCATTTGATGTAATTAAATTTATGTTTTGAGTAATATTTGAATATTGATAAATTAGGGAAAATAAAAAGAAGAGATTCGATCTCTTTATTAGGTGATAGTTATAGTCATGTTAGTTAGTCATTGATATATTTATGGGATCTAGAGAATGAGTTAGTTAGGGCATGAGAGATTGTAGGAGAGAATTCTTGGCATAGGATCAAAACTAATTAGTTATCATTTTAGGGTTTTAATGAAGCATTGTAAGTCTATGAGCATTAGGAAGGATAAGAGAGAAGACAAAGGTTGAGTGTGATAAAAGGGACACGACTTAGCGCCTATGTTAAAGATTAGGCAAATAATGTATCTCTATTTCAGTGAATGAAGGATAACCTTAGGAGGGATTTCTATACACTGAGCTCTAGACAATGTTATGCATATCTCTATGTTAGCATTGATATTGAGTGTAAGTAATTCCTAGATGTAATTCTTGTAATGAATGTAGTGATTTTAACCATTGATAAATTTCCAGTAATGGAGAATGAGTGTTTTTTTGTAGAATGGTAAATGTTTTCTTGGTTATTAAAATCAACATGACTCTGTGTAATTGCATGAATGTGTGTGTAGGAATGTTGTGATTTTTTATAGTTATAGGAAAATGAGTCATGGATCCTTGGGTTTGGGCTTTTTACCTTCCAGATATTAGTTCTTCATATAAACACAAAGGATCCCCACCATTGTTTCTTTATTTGTAACACAATTTTCTATTTTTGGCAGTTTTTTGGGTCCTGAACTTCCGAAGCCATTTTGAGGCCCTAAACACATTTTTTGGGAAAAACGGGGCCAACATGGGCTATCAACTGATGTTGGTCATGCAAAAGTTGTAGTCCTTAGATAGATATTTCTAGCAAGGTATTGTGCGCGTCAAATGGAGATTGTATGCCAAAGTTACGACCCCAGGAAGTTGATGTACCAATTTACCCAAATGGGGCTCATAGTTTGGTGCTTCATCTCCTAGGGTTAGGTTTTTGGATGTTTAGGGTTTTCCATTTTCCTCAATATTAAATAGGCATTTGAGCTTTATTGGAACACAGTTCAGAGGCATGTAACCGCCACATCTCTTCTCAGAGATAAGCTACCATCGTCCGAGCTAGTCTTATTTCCATTCTATTTGTAAGCATATTTCAGTATTTGATATTAATGAAATGAAGTGTTATTTCTGCTACATCTCTGTATTTATGGTTATCACTGTAATTTGTTACGTCTCTGTTTAAATCCGGATCAGTGGTATTAGAGCGGTATGCTTTTTCTTTGTTTTTCTTTGTATGTCCCCAACGAGGTCGGGATATAAGGAGTTAGGGCTCGATCTGGTTGAACCTTTGCAAGACCAGTGTCACAAACCTCGATAGCCGTCAATGGGGGAAGAAATAAAGACAAGGGAATAGGAGATCCTATCAAAATATTGCTCGAGGAGGTCCTCGAGAAACAAAGGAATGCGATGATGGATAACTTTGCCAAGATCCTTCAAAAGTTTCCCACCGGCGGCGCATGCACATGCAACAGCCACTCTGGAGACTCCACTCCTTTTAAGGTATAAGTAAAGTTTGACATTCCCATATTTGAGGGCCAAATAGATGCAGATGTTGTAGATAAATGGTTAAGTATTCTAGAAGGATATTTTCCTGTTCATGATTTTTCCATCCGCGAAAAGATTACTTTTTTCTCTTCTCAAAGCCGCTCCCCATGTCAAGGATTGGTGGGAAACCTACTGTGAGTAGAATGATGAAAGTACGAACTCACTGTTTTTAGCCACACCCACTTAGAATTCGTTTCGGGATGCCATCAAGGAGCAGTACTACTCTGTCAGGAGCTATGAGGATAAATACATAAAGTGGACTACACTACGACAGGAAATGGACCAAGATGTGCTAGAGTTTACCAATGTTTTTCATACCCTTCGCACGAAGTTGGGTATCAAGGATTTTGAGAAACATTTGGTATTGAAGTACCGAGGTTGCCTACAAGCACATACAGGATGAGATGGAGTTCCTGGACATCTCCTTACTTTGCACAACATACCGATATGCCGTCAGGATCGAGCAAAAGTTTAAACAGAAGAAGTGAGACTTTGGATCTGCGAATCTGAAGCAAGGGAAAGGTGCCCCCAAACTGTAGAACAAAGGACAAAGCCAAGGCGGGGCTGCCTAGGACAACCCGCCAAAGTCCTTGTTAGGATATTCAGACACATATGAAATAGTTAAGTATAACTTGGTCTAATGTAGAGTTAGGTAAAGTGTGTTTCTTTACTATGTACATTTGTAACTTACAATCCGACAGTCATGATATGTTCTAGACATGAAGTGATCCGACCGTTCATTCTCTCCTTGGTATTACCGGCACTTGATCCATGGCTTAACACCTGATTGGTCCATGATCTCTATTTAAAGAGCATGGAGGGTCATTTGTAGGGTGATCGTTCATGAGAGAAGCTTATGCAATTTTTCTCTTTTTATTAATAAATTGCCTGAAGTGGTTGCGTTGGCTCTGGTCATGGACTCTTTCCCTCTTTGAGGGTTTTAACCACGTCAAGAATACTGGTGTATTGATCTGTGATCTATTTATGAGCGGTGTCCTTTGGTTTTCTATTTGAGTAACTTACCCTGTAAATTCCTACATGGTATTAGAGCTATTTGAGGGCTACATCCATTGGCGATCCAAATCGGAAGCTGGTACAACTGCATCTGACTGTCGTTTCCTAGATCTACTGTTTCTGACTGCTTTTAGGCCGAGATGACTACTCTATTGTGTTAAGAGAATCTGTTCTAGTGAGGAACCCATTTTGTTTCACGCGAAAAGGTTTCCGGTAGCCCTAGCTACGTCATTTTTAAGATCTGGAGGTATACAACCTTTATTTGCAGTTCTAGTTATTCATCTCTCTATTTATTTCGGTTTATTTAGCTCTCTGTTTTTTATTACCGGATCTATACCTTCATTTCTGCGTATGTTCTTTGCCCCGCGACTTTGTGTGATTTGGGAAAATTAAATAGAAAGGAAGGATTTTTCTGATACGTATGCTCTTTTCTGCCGTGCCTTAGTGTGATCTTTGAAAACCAGAAACATTGAGGAAAATATTTAGTTTCCGCCGATAGCTAACTTCAAGCCATAAGGTTTGGTTTTTTTTTGCATGTCCGTGTTGGGTTGTGTGGTTTTTTGTTTTGTAGGAAAAAATAGTTTTTTCAAGAAAGCACGCACCCCAAAGCTTCAGTGGCTAAAAAAAAAAAGAAACCCTTCCTCTTTTCCAAAAATTACAAACCTTTTAAACTAGCTCACTTGGTCCAAAGTTACTTTATGAGAATAGAGGTCTTGGGTTCACGTCTTTTTTTTGTTGAGTTACTTTTTCAAAAAACACATGTATCTTATGTTTTAAAGTTACTCTATGTAAAAGTGTTATCACCCATTATAAAAAGAGAGTCACTTATCATTCTAAAGTCTCTTTATCTTTTATTTAAGTTACAATTTAGTGAGTAGCTCATAAAGTACTATTGTAAAAGTGACTTTTACTTATTTATAAAAGTGGGTCACATATTTTTTTTTTAAATTTTTTTTTAAGTTAATTAGATTAAGTTTGGAAGGGCGGGGGAGAGGGGGCAGGGAGGGGCACTGATTTTTTAAAAATATAATATTATCATTCACTTCTGCACATTCACACACTTCGTTTGCATCTTCAACAAATTTTCTTCAAAAAGCCATAACTTCCTCATCTGGAAGCCGTTTTCAGAGTTGTTTTTTTTTAATCGGCCTAATTTTTCGAGGTTTTTCCATTGGAACACTTAGTTTCAGCATATACAACTCTAGTTTCTCTTAAAATGGAAATTCCATGCCAAGTTATTCTTGACAGCACCGACTACTTCAATTGGTGGTCCTACATTGTGGATTTACTTAGAAGTAAAGGTCTTTATAAAATAGCCTCAGGCCAAGAAACTAAACCTAAAGATGAAGATAATGCAACCAAATGGGAAAATAGGCAAGATAAAGCATGTGGGTTAATAGGGATGTTTATTTCTCCCGACCTTAGATTCCATATCCCAGAACTTGATACCTCTAATGAAGCAATGAAACAACTCACTAAAGTTTTTGGAATTAAAAATGAAATTAGAGCCCATCAACTAGAAAATGAGTTGCTTACATTGGACCCAAATAATTTTTCTTTCATTGAAGCTTTTTTGTCCAAGTTCAATACACTTAGACTTCTCTTGGAAGGTGTTAAGGTTGAGAAAGAAGATGGTAGCCTTATCTATTCCATTCTTACTAGGTTGGGACCAACCTACTCTGTGTTTGTTTCCACCTTCCATTCTACTAGAGAAACCTTCATTTCTCAAGGACAAGACTACAAGTCCCCCTCTTTTGATGCCTTTTGTGATTCTTTAATAAGAGAACAAGAAAAACTCTTACATCTTGGTCTTCTTAATGTTGGAAACTCTTCTAAGAAAGTGTTAGCCGCCCAACATCAACCAAATTCAAATAATCCTAAGAAGTAGTATCCTAAAAAGAATGGTCCTGAACCAAACAAGGGTCTCAAGCAATTTCAGTATGAAAATGAAAAATCATTTCAACAAAATGAGAAGGCAAATAAAAACAAAGGGAAGAAGACTGATAGACATTGCCACTTTTGTAATCGAGATGGCCACTTAGAATCCAAATGCTTTAAGAAGATGAAAGCCTTGGAAGCAACAATGAAGAAGCATAACATCCGTTTGGAGCACTCTTCAACTTCAACTTCATCTTCATGAATAACACTTTCTACATGTGGTTGTCAAGCATCTCGGTCTGGTTATGCACTAAATGTATTTTCTTCTTTTCATTATCATGAGTGGCTCATTGTTTCTGGAGCTTCTTATCACATAACCAAAAACAAAGCCATGCTTTCTTCTTTAAATTATTGTAACACCAAAAATATATATGTTGGTGATGATATATCTCTTAGTGTTGTAGGGATTGGAACTATTCATCTAGACAATGGTCAATTTAATGATGTATTATGTGTTCCAACCTTATCCTGTAACCTTCTATCTGTATATCAGATAACTCATTCAGTTGAAGGTAAAACCATTGAATTTTCACCTCACGATGTTGTAATTAAGGACCTAAGAGATCCTAAACAAATTTTAGCTACGGGAATTGCTGATGATTCTACAAGGTTGTATAAGTTTAACAACTTTGGGTCATCAACTCTTCCCTCGGTACTTGTTTCTCATAATGATGAAGTGAGCACACTTTGGCATGAGTGATTTGGTCACTTAAACTATCGCTCCCTTCAAAATCTATGTAAATAAAATATGGTGATAGGTCTTCCTATGGTATCTTGCAGAGATGGTGTTTGTTTCAGATGTGTACTCAGAAAACATCATCAAGATAGTTTTGAAAAACGTGCCTCTTGGAACGCCTCAGCCCCTTTACAGCTTGTGCATAGTGATTTATGTGGTCCACTTCCAGTTGTTTCATTCTTTGGCTACAAGCATTTCTTAACTTTCATTGATGATTTCTCCAGACACACTTGGGTATACTTCTTAAAACTCAAAAGTGAAGTATTTAACATGTTCTTGGCCTTTAAGGCCTTTGTTGAAAAACAATATGGACATCAAATTCTTAAGCTAAGATCTGATAATGGCGAAGAATATGTTAACAACAAATTCATCAACTTTTGCACTGAGCATGGAATTCAAATGCAACATACTGTTCCATATACTCCACAACAAAATGGCACAGCTGAAAGGAAGAATCACACCTCAAAGGAAATGGCTTATTGTATGCTTAAATCTAAAGGACTTGGTCTTAATTTTGGGGCAGAAGCAATTAACTGTGCAAGTTACACAATAAATCGCACTCCTACTAAGGTTTTAAAGAATATCACTCCAGAAGAATCATGGAGCTCAATTAAACCAAATGTAAGTCACTTTCGTGTTTTTGGAAGTGAAGCATGGGCCCATATTATAGATGAGAAACATAAAGCTTTAAAACCTAAGAGTGAAAAATGTATTTTTGTTGGATATTTTGAAGACGTCAAAGGATATAGACTTATTCCATTTAAGTCCAAAAAAGGTTATCATTAGAAGAGATGTAAAGTTTGCTGAAAATATATCGGCCTACGAGCCTAGTTCAGCGGATGTGCCACCTCTCTCTATCCCTTATACTTCTAAAAATATTTCTTCTTCAAATGATGACAACGAGGATGAAAATCCTCCCCCACCTTCTCAGGATCCTCCTTCAGCTCCCCAGCTTCCAAAATGGGTCCATGCTACTTGGGATGCAACAGGTGCTCTTGCAGGTGATCCTACAGATCAACGACGTACACGTTCTCAGTTCGATAGAGCCTCTTCTTTACTGGCTCAAGCTTCAACGAATTATGATCCTGACACCTCTGTAGAAGCTTCAGGCCATCTATATTGGGATGCAGCTATGAATGAAGAATATCATTCATTATTGGAAAATGATACATGGGATCTTGTTCCTCTTCCAAAGGGACGAAAACTTGTTAAATGCAAATGGTTTACAGAACCAAGTATGGACCAGATGGAAAAGTTGATAAACACAAAGCTCGTCTTGTTGCTAAGGGTTTTTCACAAGTTGAAGGCATTGACTATACTGAAACCTTCTCCTCTGTTGCCAAAATGAACTCTATCCGCCTTGTTCTTTCCCTTGCTGCCTCTTTAAAATGGGAAGTCCATCAGATGGATGTTAAATCTACCTTCTTGCATGGGGACTTGCATGAAGTAATCAATATGGAGCAACCTACTTGCTTTATACAAACATACTCCAACCTTGTATGTCGTATTAATAAATCCCTTTATGGTCTCAAGCAAGCCCCTCGGGCTTGGTATGCCAAAATGGATAACTTTTTTTTAGATACTGGCTTTTCTAGGTGTCATTCTGACAATACTGTCTACATAAAGAAAGTGGGTAAGTACCTTATCATTCTTTTTCTTTATGTTGATGATCTTATCCTTACTGGTAGTGATCCCAACCTTTTAAATCATGTGAAGTCCAACCTTAAAAATAAGTTTGAAATGACAGACTTAGGACACTTGCATTATTTTCTTGGTCTTCAAGTCTTGCAATCCAAGGAAGGTATTTCCCTTTCCTAGTCCAAGTATTCCTGTGATCTTCTACGCCACTTTCACATGGAAGACTGTAAGCCAGCCCCTTCTCCCTTTTAGTCTAGAGCCAAAATTTCAGTCACTTGTACTTCCCCTGAAGTTGATGCTACCTTCTACCATCAGCTTGTATGAAAACTTTTGTATCTGTACCATACTTGTCCTAACCTTTCCTTTGTTGTTGGCCTTATTGCTCGCTTTATGCAAAACCCAGATGAAAGTCGTTGGAAAACAGCTAAAAGAATACTTCATTATGTTCGAGGTACAGTTCAGTTTGGGATTCATTACAGTGCAGAAGCATCTCCTCTATTGGTTGGTTTAACTAATTTCAATTGGGCTGGTGACCCTGATGACCAGAAGTCTACTGTAGGTTATGTCTTCACTCTTGGTTCTGGACCTATTACATGGGCTTGCAAGAAACAAAGTTCCATTTCTCTTTCTTCAACAGAAGCAGAGTATCGCAGAATCGTAGAAGCTAGTAAGGAAGCCTTGTGGCTTCATCAGATCCTGTCAGAGTTTGGGTTTCAACAACAACACCCGACTACACTTTGGTGTGATAATCAAAGTGCCATTCAACTATGCAAAGATCTAGTCCAACATCAGCACAACAAACACATTGAACTACACATGCACTTCATCAAAAAGCTCATTCATGACCATGTTCTTGAAGTGCAATATTGTTCAACCGATGACCAAGTTGCAAACATATTTACAAAGGCTCTCATAGAGGCGAAGTTTACTAAACTTCGATTTATGGTTGGAGTTTAGGAAGTTGTCACTAAGTGGGGAAATGTTCTAATGCCTCCTTCCTTCTCCTATTGTCATATTTGTACATCCTTCAATCCTATCCCAAGTTGTTCTTAAGGGGGGATGTTAGGATATTCCGACACATAGGAAATAGTTAAGTATAACTTGGTCTAGTGTAGAGTTAGGTAAAGTGTGTTTCTTTACTATGTACATTTGTAACTTACAATCTGACGATCATGATATGTTCTATACATGAGCTGATATGACAGTTCATTCTCTCCTTGGTATTACTGAAACTTGATCCGTGGCTTAACACCCGATTGGTCCATGATCTCTATTTAAAGAGCATGGAGGGTCATTTGTAGGGTGACCGTTCATGAGAGAAGCTTATGTAAATTTTCTTTCTTTTATTAATAAATTGCCTGAAGTGGCCGCGTTGGCTCAAGCCGTGGACTGTTTCGCTCTTTGAGGATTTTAACCATGTCAAGAATACTAGTGTATTGACCCGTGATTTTTTTATGAGCAATGTCCTTTCGTGTTCTATCTAAGGAACTTACCCTGTAAATTCCTACAATCCCAAGAAAAGAACAAAACTGCGAAGCCAAAGAAGGACATGAGAAAGTAGTGTGAGTTCCATAAGAGCTCCACTCACAACACAAGTGAGTGTCAAGCCAAGCAATCATTGGTGATTGATCTGAAGGCTTCAGAATTAGATGCATGTTACGACTCTGAGTTAGAACCTGACAAGGGGAATGACAAAGGGAAGTAGATAATCGATGCGAAGCCCAATGCCACCGTTTCCACCACGAAGATCCAAGATGAGGAACTTGAAGATTGAGAGGAGGAGGAGTGCCTCTTCCACTTTGAGATGTGGGTAAAGGGTTCCCCACTACAGTTCATTGTCAACAACGGGAACCAAAAGAACCTCATATCAGGAGAGGTTGTGAAGCGGCTAGACTTACCGTCCACAACACACCCACAACTGTACACCATCGGGTGGCTTCACTAAGGACGAGATCTTTGCGTGAGCCAGTAGTGCCACCTTCCATACAACATCAAGCCCTTCACGGATTAGTTATTATGTGACGTTTCTCCCCTTGATATTTATGATGTATTATTAGGCCAACCGTACTTGTGGAAGTAACACGCTGTGTATGAGTCAAGGTCTCGTGTTGTTATTGTTACTTTGCGAAATAAGCTGTACAGGATATTGGAGGTAGCACCACCTACCACCATCTCTTTGGTTACTGCAAAACAATGTAGTAAGATCATTTCCAAAACTAGGAAATTTGTTTTCCTAAAGATATTCCCTCAGGGAAAGAAGAATACGATGGCCACGACCTCTAGACATGACCCCTGTCCATGAAAACAACAGATGGACAAGGTCGTGGATGAGTACAAGGACATCTTCACCTCCCCCACAGGAGTGCCTCTGCACTGTCAAGTCAAGCACTCCATCAATCTGACCCCAGGTGCACCGTTTCCCAATGGACCAATCTATTGACGCTATGTTCTGGAGAAAGATGAAATAAAGAGGCAGATTCAGGAGCTACTGTAAAAAAGTCATATTCGGCTGAGTTCATTGCCTTGTGGGAGCCTGATCGTGTTGTTACAGAAGAAGGATGGGACTTGGAGACTTTGTATTAACTATTGGGCGCTGAATAAGATCACTATCCGGAATAGGTACCTAATCCCATAGATTGATGACCTTCTGGACCAACACAAGGGGGAAAATATTTTAGCAAGATTGACTTGAAGTCTGGATATCACCAGGTACCAATCAAACCCTCCGATGTGTGGAAGACTGCCTTCATGAAAGCCAAGGAGAGCCTTTTTGAATGGTTGGTGATGCCTTTCAGGTTGAGAAATGCTGCTGCAACCTTCATGAAGCTGATGGATGACATCTTGCAGCCATTCACCAACTCATTTGTAGTGGTATACTTGGATGACATCCTGATCTTCATCCGGAGTTGGGAAGAGCACCTCCACCACATCTGACAGGTTCTCCAAACACTGCAATAACACAAGCTATGTGCCATTTTGGAGAAATTCACTTTTGGCATGACCCAGGTTTAGTATCTGGGATACATTATTGGTGAATGGGGGGTGCATGTGGCTCTAACCAAGATCCAAGTCATTTGGGATTGGCCAGCCCCAACCACTCTGACAGAGATCCACAACTTTCTGGGTCTTGCCAATTTTTTTCGTAGGCTCGTGATGGGGTTCTCTCATATGACTTGGCCCTTGAGTCAAGTCATAAAGAGAGGAGCGAAAGAAAACTTCTTTTGGACTGAATCTCAATATAAGGAATTCACAGAGTTGAAACATCGTCTCTTCTCTGCACCAGTGCTCACATTACCAGACCTGCAACAACCATTTGAGATCGAGATAGATGCCTCTGACTATGCTATTGGGGCAGTCCTTACTGAATAGGGGCATCCAGTGGCATATCACAGTGAGACACTTTCAAACATAGTTTGGAAGTATCCCACTTATGACAAAGAGATGTATTCCATTGTATAGGCCTACTGACAATGGAAGCATTACATTTTGGGGAAGGAAACGGTCATCCACACATACCACCGACCCCTGCAGTTCATACAGACGCAAGGGAAGTTGTAGAATTATCGCCATCAGAAGTGGTCCATATACCTGCAACAGTTCCATTTGAATATCAAGTACAAGAAGGGAAATACCAATAATGTTGCAGAGTGCCTTAGCCGACCACCGATCATGGAATTAACCATCGTTCTCAACTCTTGTGGGCACGAGACTTCTGATTGGCCACTTCTCTACAAAAGTGACCCAGAATTCGGCCACACATACCAAACGCTCTTGGAGGGTCAGCAAGTTCCAGATTTTCACCTCTAGGATGCCTTGTTATGCCACCTATGACACCTTTGTGTTCCTTCAAGCGAGCATGCCAAGATGATTTGGGAAGCGCACTACAGTCGGCAGTACTGTAGAAGTATTTCTATTGTTCGAATCTTTGAGATGATGTCGGGAAGTACATCAGATCCTGCACTGCTCGCGCCATTGCCAAACTGACCATCAAGAAGCAAGGCCTCTATACTCTGCTTGCTACCCTTAGTAGACCTTAGGAATCCATTCCATGGATTACATGTTGGGACTTCCTTCTACTAAGCATGGAAATGACTGTGTTTTTGTGGTCATCAACAAATTCTTGAAGATGACCATTATGGCGGCTTGCAAGAAGAATATCACAACAGAAGCCACTGCTAAACTCTTATTTGAACGAGTGTGGGTACACTTTTGGATCCCACAATCTATCATCTTAGATCGAGATAGCAGGTTCCTCAGTTCATTTTGGTCTAGTTTCTGGTCGATGTTGGACTCCAAGCTCACTAAGTCCACAACTTTCCATCACCAAACTGATGGCTAGACAGAGGTCGTCAACAGGATGATCATACACATTCTGGTCATGTACAACTCAAAGCACCCACACAGATGGGATAAGAGCATCCCCTATGTCCACCACAGTCATAACCAGGCTCTCCACATCTCGACTAGACACAACCCTTTTCATGTGGGATTGGGATTCTAGCCACTATGTCCCATTGATGTGGCCATACCATTTGCAACTACTCAGGCAGATTCAACTCATGTCTAATTCGAAACTGATAAGGAAAAAAAATTCATTGAGAAAATATAACACATCTACTAGTAGGCCCATGAAATTATGTGGAAATCTAATGCCAAGTACAAGCAGCGACGTGATCAACATCAGGTGCCATACAAGTTTCAGGTGGGTGATAAAGTCTGGTTGCTTTTTGTAGAAGGAACACCTTACCGTAGCCTATCAGAAACTCAGACCACTCAGATATGGTCCTTACACCATTACCAAAGCCGTGGGAGACAATGCATTTGAGCTCAACATTCCCCCATTCCTTGGCCTACACCTAGTGTTTAATGTGGACCGCCGTCGACCATACTGACCACCATTGCTGGACACATCAGACATTGCAAAACAACTCATAGCTATAGAATTAAATCCAGACTGCATGGAACAAGCCACAACTGATCAGATCATGGACACGCAAATCAAGAACTCCTGACAGCAAAGGATCCAACTATATCAAGTTATCAAAGTAGGCCAACTCCTTCACCAGGGCAAGTGTCTCACTAGGGACCAACTTCAATAGAAGTTTCCTCATCTCATGGACGAACTCAACGCAATGGGGACCATTTCTTCCTAAAGGGCGAGGAATGATCCAGGTGGATATTGGTGGCCACCCGCCTATTCCACTTGGATCCCCACCAATGTTTCTTTCAGCTTTTTAGTTTCCTTATTTGTACCAAAATTTACTATTTTGGCAGTTTTTTGGGGTCCTTAAATTCCACAGCTGTTTTGAGGCCCTAAATGACGGTTTTTGGGAAAAACGGGGCCAACATGGCTTATCAACCAATGATGGACATGTAAAATTTGTATTTCTCGGATAGATATTTCTAACGAGGTATTGCGCGTGTCAAATGTATATCGTATGCCAAAGTTACGACCCTAGGAAGTTGATGTATCAATTTACCCAAACGGAGACCATAGTTTGGCGGTTCATCTCCTAGGATTAGGTTTTTGGATGTTTAGGGTTTTACATTGTTTCTAAATATTAAATAGGCCTTTGAGCCTCATTGTAACACATTTCAAATGCATGTAGCCACCACATATCTTCTCAAAGATAAGCTACCATCGTCCGAGCTAGTCTTATTTCCGTTCTGTTTGTAAGCATTTTTCAGTATTTGATATTAATGAAATGAAGTGTTATTCTACCGCATCTCTGTATTTATGGTTATAGATGTAATTTTTTGCATCCCTATTTTAATCCATATCAGTGGTATCAGAGCGGTCTGCTCTTTCTTTGTTTTTCTTTGCATGTCCCCAATGAGGTCAGGATATAAGGAGCCAAGGCTCAATCTGGTTAAACCTTTGCAAAATCAGCCTCGCAAACCTTGACGACTACCCATGGGGGAAGAAAATAAAGATGAGGGAGCAGGAGATCCCATCAAAATATTGCTTGAGGAAGCCCTAGAGAAACAATGGAACGCGATGATGGATAAATTTGCCTAGATCCTTCAACGATTGCCGTCCAGTGGTGCATCCACATCCAACAACCACTATAGAGGCTCCAATCCTTTTGAAGGTACAAGTAAACCTTGACATTCCCATATTTGAGGGCCAAATAGAGGAAGATGTCGTAGATAAATATTTTAGAAGGATATTTTTCTGTTCATGATTTTTCCTGTCGCGAAAAGATTACTTTTTCTCTTCTCAAAGCCGCCCCCCATGTCAAGGACTAGTGGGAAACCTACTGTGAGTAGCTGTTTTCAACCATACCCACTTGGAATTCATTTTGGGATGCCATCAAAGAGCAGTACTACCCTATCGGGAGCTATGAGGATAAATACATAAAGTGGACCACGCTGCGACAGGGAAGGGACCAAGATGTGCCACATTTTACCAATGTTTTTCATAGACTTCGCACGAAGTTGGGTATCAAGGATTCTGAGAAACATTTGGTACTCAAGTACCGCGGCTGCCTACGTTGGTACATCTAGGACGAGATGGATTTCCTGGACATCTCCTTGCTCGGCACAACCTACTAATACGCCATCAAGATCGATCAAAAGTTTAACCAGAAGAAGTGAGAATTTGGATCTGTGAATCCGTAGCAAGGGAAAGGTGCCCCCAAACCTCAAAACAAAGGACAAAGCCAAGGCGGGATGACCCAGGACAACCCGCCAAAGTGTAAGCAAAGAATAACATCGTGAAGTCGAAGAAGGACATGAGAAAGTGGTGTGAATTCCATAAGAGCTCCACTCACAACACAAGTGAGTGTCGGGCCAAGCAGTGACTGGTGGCCAAGCTAAAGGCTTCAGAATTAGATGCATGTTTCGACTTTGAGTCAGAACTCGACAAGGGGAATGAAAAATGGAAGCAGATTATCGATGCAGATCCCAATGCTACCATTGCCACCACGAAGATACAGAAGGACGAAACCGAAGATCTAGAGGAGGAGGATCGCCTCTTCCACTCCCAAATGTGGGTAAAGGGTTCTCTGCTACAGTTCATTGTCAACAGCGGGAGCCAAAAGAACCTCATTTCAACAGAGGTTGTGAATCGGTTGGGCTTACCAACCACAACACACCCACAACCATCCACCATCGGGTGGCTCCACCAAGGACGAGATATTCACGTGAGCCAACAATGTTGTATTTTATACGACATCAAGCCCTTCACGGATGAGGTATTATGTGACGTTGCTCCCCTTGATGTTTGTGATGTATTATTAGAATAACCATACTTGTGGAAGCAACATGCTATGTATGAGTCAAGGCCTCACATTGTTATTGTTAACTTGGGAAATAAGTTGTACAGGATATTGGAGGTAGCACCGCCTACCACCATCTCTTTGGTTACTACAAAACAATGCAGTAAGCTCATTTCCAAAACCAGGAAATTTGTTTTCCTGATGATACACCCTGAGGGAAAGAAGATGGTGGCCACGACCTCCATACAGGGCCCCTCCTCATGACAACAACAAACGGACAAGGTCGTGGAGGAGTACAAGGACATCTTCACCTCCCCCATAGGGGTGCCTCTACACTGTCAGGTCAAGCACTCCATCGATCTGACCCTAGGTGCGCGGTCGCCCAATGGACCAATCTATTGACACTATGCTTTGGAGAACAACGAAATCAAGAGGCGAATTCAGGAGCTGCTGTAGAAAGGTCACATTCGGCTAAGTTCATTGTCCTATGGAAGCTCGATATTATTGGTATAGAACAAGGATGGGACTTGGAGACTTTGTATTGAATATTGGGCACTGAACAAGATCACTGTCCGGAATAGGTACCTAATCCCACAAATTGATGACCACCTGGACCAACTCAAGGGGGGAAAATAGTTTAGCAAGATCGACTTAAAGTCTGAATATCACCAGGTACCAATCGAATCCTCCGATGTGTGGAAGACTGCCTTCAAAGCCAAGGAGGGCTTTTCGAATGGTTGGTGATGCCTTTCGGGTTGACGAATGCTCCAAAAACCTTCATGAGGCTGATGGATGACATCTTACAGCCATTCACCAACTCATTTTTAGTGGTGTACTTGGATGAAATCTTGATCTTCAGCCAAAGTTGGGAAGAGCACCTACACCACATTTGACAGGTTCTCGAAACATTGTGGCAACACAAGTTGTGTGCCAATTTGGAGAAATGAACTTTTGGCATGACCAGGTTCAATATCTAAGATACATTATTGATGAATGAGGGGTGCATGTGGATCCATCCAAGATCCAAGTCATTCGGTATTGGCCAGCCGCAACCACACTAAGAAAGATCTGCATCTTTTTGGGTCTTGCAAATTTCTACTGCAGTTTCGTGTTGGGGTTCTATCATATTACTTGGTTGTTGAGTCAAGTCACCAAGGGAGGAGCGGAAGAAAAATTATTTTGGTATAAATCTCAATAGAAGGCATTCGTAGAGTTGCAACATGGCCTCTTCTCTACATGAGTGCTCACATTACCAGGTTTGCAACAACCATTTGAGATCGAGACATGAGATCTGACTATGCTATTGGGGCAGTCATTACTCAACATGGGCATCCAATGGCATATCACAGTGAGACACTTTTAGACACAGTCCGGAAGTATCCCACTTATGACAAGGGGATGTATCCCATTGTGTAGGCATGCCAACAATGGAAGCATTACATTTTGGCGAAGGAAATGGTCATCCACACAGACCACCGACCCTATAATTCATACAGACACAAGGGAAGTTGCAGAATTATCGCCATTAAAAGTGGTCCACATACTTGCAACAGTTCCATTTGAATATCAAGTACAAGAAGGGAAACAACAATAATGTTGTAGAATGCTTTAGACGACCACCGATTATGGCATTGACCACTGTGCTCAACTATTGTGGGCATGAGACTTCTAATGGGTCACTTCTCTACAAAAGCGACCCAGAATTCAGCCACACATACGAGACGCCCTTGGAGGGTCAGCAAGTTCCAGATTTTCAACTCCAAGGTTCCTTGTTATACCTCCTGGGACACCTTTGTTTTCCTTCAAGCGAGCGAGCTAAGATGATTTGGGAAGCACACTACAGTCGAGCCATTGGGAATTTTGGGGTCAAGAAAATAGTGGCAATACTACAGAAGTATTTCTATTGGCCAAATATTCGACAGGATGTTGGGAAGTACATCCGGTTCTGCATTGCCTGTGCCATTTCCAAACTGACCATCAAGAATCAAGGCCTCTATAATCTGCTTCCTACCCCTAGTCGACCTTGGGAATCCATCTCTATGGATTACATGTTGGGCCTTCCTTTCACTAAGCATGGAAACAACTGTGTTTTTGTGGTCATCGACAGATTCTCGAAGATGGCCATTATGGCAGCTTGCAAGATGATTATCACAACATAATCCACTGCTAAACTCTTATTTGAACGAGTGTGGGTACACTTTGGGATCTGATAGTCTATCATCTTAGATCAGGATAGAAATTTCCTTAGTACATTTTGGTCCAGTCTCTGGTCGATGTTGGACACCAAACTCACTAAGTCCACAACTTTCCATCCCCAAATTGATGGCCAGACAGAGGTCGTCAACATGATGATCATACACATTTTGCACATATACACCTCAAAGCATCCATGCACATGGGATGAGAGCCTCCCCTATGTCCAAAACAACTATAACTTGGCTCTCCACAGCTTGACGGGACACAACCCTTTTCAGGTGGTATTGGGATTCTAGCCACTGTGTCCCGTTGACGTGACCATACCATTTGCAGCTACTTAGGCAGATTCGGCTCATTTCCATTTTGAAGCCGGTAAGGAAAATTTTTTTATTGAGCACATCCAACACATACACTAGTGGGTCCATGACATTCTAGAGAAATCAAATGCCAAGTACAAGCAACGACATGATCAACATCGGGTGCCACATAAGTTTCAGGTGGGTGACAAAGTTTGGTTGCATTTGCAGAAGGAATGCCTTACCGGAGCCCATCGGAAACACAGACCAATCTAATATGGTCCTTACACCATTACCAAGGCTGTGGGAGAAAATGAATTTGAGCTTAGCATTCCATCATTCCTTGGTCTGCAGCCAGTGTTCAATGTGGACCGCCTTCGACCATACTTCCCACCATTGCTAGACACATCAGACATTGCAGAACAACTCACACCTATAGAGTTAAATCCAGACGACATGTAACAAGCCACAACTAATAGGATCATGGAAATGCAGATCAAGAACACCCAACACCAAAGGATCCAACTATATCGAGTTGCCAAAATAGGCCAACTCCTTCACCAGGGAAAGTGGCTCGCTAGAGACCAAGTTCAACAGAAGTTTCCTCATTTCATTGAGGAACTCAACACAATGGGGACCATTGATTCCTAAGGGGGAGCAATGATCCAGGTGGATATTGGTGGCCACCTACCTATTCCACTTGGATGCCCACCATTGTTTCTTTCAGTTTTTCAGTTTCCTTATTTGTAGCACAATTTACTATTTTTGGCAGTTTTTGGGTCCTGAACTTCCGGAGCCGTTTTGAGGCCCTAAACAAAGTTTTTTGGGAAAACCAGGGCCAACATGAGTAGTCAATTGATGTTGGCCATGTAAAATTTGTATTCCTCAGATAGATCTTTCTAACAAGGTGTTGTGCGCGTCCAACGGAGATTGTATGCCAAAGCTACGACCCCGGGAAGTTAATGTACCAATTTACCCAAACGAGGTCCATAGTTTGGCGCTTCATCTCCTAGGGTTAGGTTTTTGGATGTTTACAATTTTCCATTGTTTCTGAATATTAAATAGGTCTTTGAGCCTCATTGTAACACATTTCAGAGGCATGTAGCCGCCACATCTCTTCTCAGAGATAAGCTACCATCGCCTGAGCTAGTATTATTTCCGTTCTCTTTGTAAGCATATTTCAATATTTGATATTAATGAAATGGAGTGTTATTTATGCTTCATCTCTATATTTATGGTTATAGCTGTAATTTGTTGTGTCCCTGTTTAAATCCGGATAAGTGGTATCAGACCCGTATGCTCTTTCTATGTTTTTCTTTGCATGTCCCCAACGAGGTCGGGATATAAGGAGTTAGGGTTCGATCTGGTTTAACCTTTGCAAGATCAGCCTCGCAAGCTCCGATGACTGCCCATGGGGGAAGAAAAGAATGACAAGGGAGTAGGAGTTCCTATTAAAATATTGCTCGAGGAGGCTCTAGAGAAACAAAGGAACATGATGATGGATGACTTTGCCCCAAGTCCTTTCAACGGTTGCCCTCTGGCGGCACATCCACATCCAATAGCCACCCGGGAGGCTCCACTCTTTTTAAGGTACAAGTAAAGTTTGACATTCCCATATTTGAGGGCCATATAGACACAGATGTCGTAGATAAATGGTTAAATCTACGAGAAAGATATATCTTTGTTCATGATTTTTCTAGCCACGAAAAGATTAATTTTTCTCTTCTCAAAGCCGGCCCCCACATCAAGGACTGGTGGGAAACCTACTATGAGTAGAAGGATGAAAGTACGACCTCACTGTCTTCAGCCACACCCACTTGGAATTCATTTCGGGATGCCATCAAGGAGAAGTACTACCTTGTTGGGGGGTATGAGGATAAATACATAAAGTGGACCACGCTGCAGCAGGGAAGGGACCAAGATGTGCCGGAGTTTACCGCAGATGCCTACATAGGTACATCCAGGATGAGATAGAGTTCCTAGACATCTCCTCACTCAACACGGCGTACTGATACACCGTCAATATCGAGAAAAAGTTTAAACAGAGGAAGCGAGACTTTGGAACGCCGATGGAGAAACTGTTAAAAAATGATGCTACATTTTGCTAGAATGAGGAATAGAGCTTGGATGTACTCAAAGAGAAAATGGTCACCGCATTGATCCTAGCCTTCCCAGATTGGAAGAGGGAATTTCATGTGCATGTGGACGCGTCATGTATTGGATCATCCCATAGAATTTGCAAGTAGGAAGCTATCTAAAGTTGAGAAGAATTATTCAACGACAGAGCGCGAAGGTTTGGCCATGGTATACGCGCTCCAGAAGTTTAGGCACTACTTGCTAGGCAGGCACTTTAAGATGTAAACAAACCATTCTGCATTGAAGTACTTGGTGAACAAGCCTGTGTTGTGGGGGGGGGGGGTATCTAGATGGATGTTGTGTTATAAATAATACTGAGAAGGGGGGGTGAATCAGTATTAGCAAATCAATAATCTTTTCATTTCCTTTATCAGATTCATATATGCTACTTCATTTAAGGATACCCACGTGTATACGCAAATGTGTTTCATGCAACTAACCTATATCCAGTAAACTTATGATTCAGTTAGTTGATTTTCAATGAGTGCATCAGAACATTATTAATCATATGAGAAGTAAACAGGTGCAATAAAACATAATAGATCATCACACATAAGAAGCACACATGAACACCATGATACAAGGTGGAAACCCAATGTGGGTGAAAACTACCTGCTGCAATTCGTCTCTATATTCTTTTAATAAGAAACTTCTTTTTACAATATTTCTGTACTGGTGCAGTCTTATACCAGTACGCAGGCTTCTACGTACAGAAGGCTACAATGTTCTCTCGTTCTCCAGCTTCTCCTGGAAGGGAGCTACAACCCCCTTAGCTCTTGTACTAGCTGATGTACTATTACGTTGGTGCTGACCTACAGAAGGCTACAACCTTTTCTTTTCTTCCAGGGACCATGTTTCATAAATTTTCATTCTGGATCCATAAATATAAAACAATCACTACTGCAATACAATCATTAACTTTGAATCACCCAACAACTGAATCACTGAAACCCTATCATCAAAACACAGTCACCAGAACATAGCGTAGAGCCTAGAACTCTGCAATAACCACTAGAACCAACAACAACTTGAATATCAAATATCATAATGTATACGCTACTTGAATGTGTCAAACCAATGTGTATACGCACTTTCACTAGAGAGAACCCGCATACAGATTTGAAAATAATTACTTATACCTTCGCTGCAATTTCCAACTTCAGATATACCCAGAACATAAGACATAAAAGATAAAACATGCGTCAGTATTCAGATCTATTCATGATCATACCATATAATGATAATACATTTTAGTCTTCATGATCCCGGTCCATCAATCTTTATCAACCGCATAGGTGCCTCCTTGGTTCAGATCAACAAAGCATCACAAACCCATAACCAACATACTAGATCTCACTTCATCATATATTCATCAATTTCACCCTTTCTCCTCTTGGCCTAGTGATATTCTCCTTATATAGGTTTAGGCCTCTCTCAATACCATGGTCCAGAACCACGTAGAACCTACCTTGGACCCAATACCTGGGGTAAACACTTCGGACCTAATACCATGGACCAAATAACACGGACCAAAAATTAGATTCCCAACATGTACACGCCTTTCCTTTTGTAAACGTGCATGTGTACGTATACGCGACTTGGTATATGGTGCACCCGTGTGTATACGCTTCTTTGTCACAACACACCTGCGTATACCTATATGATCATTAATTCTTTGTTATTTACTAGCTGTACTATGATCTATCATTTGAGTGAGTTTCCATCAAGGACAACACCTATATCATATTTATATCATAATGTCAACATGTTGTTGTTTCAAGAATATGATTTTGAAGTTCTTGTGAAACCAGGACGATTGAATGCTGGCCGGATCATCTGTCACGCATTGAAATAGGAGAGGAGCCTACTAATTTGGAGGAAGGACTACCTGATGTGCAGCTCTCTGTGGTGCACGTCATAAATAGTCACTTTGAAGATATTATACACTACCTGACAACGGGAACGGCTCTAGAAGGATATACTAGCCATCAAAAGAAGGAATTGGTGGTGCACGCGACAAAATTTTCTATCATTGCAGGACACTTGTATAAAATGGGATTAGATGAAATACTACGACGTTATGTCCCAAAATTTGAGCAAAACAACATCCTCATTGAGGCTCATGGAGGAGCCGCAAGAGGAAATTATGCGGGCAAGGCAACAACGCAGAAGATTCTATGCGTTGGGTTGTGGTGGCCGACACTGCATAATGATTAAAAAGCGTATTGTAGGGCATGCGATGCATGCCAAAGGACTGGCAAACCATCGCGAAGGGATGAGATGCTGCTAAATTTGTAGATATTGTTACAATCTTTCGAGAGTTGGGCGATTGACTTTGTGGGACCAATTCAACCTCCAGGAAAGAAGACGGGTGCGCGGTACATCATCACCACGACTGAGTATTTAACCAGATGGGTGGAGGCGCAACCTATGAAGGACTGTACAAGCATGACAACAACAAAATTCATCTTTGAGTACGTGCTAAAAAAGTTTAGTTGTCCAAAACTTTTAATGAGCAATCACGGTACACATTTTCTTAATAAGACGATCAACGCAATGATGGAGGAATTTCATGTTTACCATCAAAAGAGCACGCCATATCACCCGCAGGCTAATGGAACGGTAGAAGCATTTAATAAGATATTGGAAAACGCACTAACGAAGGTTTGAAATACACAAAGAAATGACTCGGATGTGCACATACCCGTAGTGCTATGGGCTTATAAAACAACTTGTAAGAAGCTGACTGGACAAATGCCTTTTAGGCTGGTTTATGGCATTGAAGTTGTGATGCCAATGGAATACATTGTACCTAGTCTGCGCATAGCGACATTCACAGGAATGGCAGATCGTGAAGCCATGGAAGAAAGGCTTGCACAACTAGTAGAATTGGGAGAAGATAGGTTTTTGGCTAGATTCCATCAGCAAGTTCAAAAGGAATGCAAAAAGACATGGCACGATTGGCACATCAAACTGCACACCTTCAAGGTAAATGATTTAGTGTTATTATATGACAACAAGTTTGATAAATTTCTAGGAAAATTTAGGAAGCATTGGTTGGGGCCCTATGTCATCAAGGAGATTACCGATGGTGGAGCATTTCAGTTGGTAAAGTTGAATGGAGGGCCATTCCCAGGAAGGGTGAATGGTAGCTGATTGAAGCCATACAACGGGGATCCGACCAGATGACTACATGGTGGAAGCACAGTATTAGCACTCCAGGTAGCTAAAAAGAGGCGCAGGGCTATAAAATACACTACCTGGGTTGTAGAGTTGGGTGATTGGGGTATTGCACAGAATGGAGGATTGTCACAGCGTCAACAGAAGTGCGAGGGGAGTTGCGCTATTGAAGGAGATACCGTGCAGGGTAGCCGGAAACTTACCGTTATGGTCACTATTCATGACTTGACAGTGCGAAAATGGCTAAATGGAGCAGGGGCCGGAAATTAAGTTGGAATTTAAGAGCAAGATCTTTGAAAATCGGTCACCACTCTAGCATTTATGAACTGATTTTGGGGAGAACGATCAGATTCAAATTCGAAATTTCCTATAAATTACAAATGGTTGACTAACGAAAAACACTTGGCATTTTGAGAATTGAGGTGTTGAGCAATCAGGTGCACATGAACCTTGATTATTTCGAGGCTTTGGTAGCGAGTATAGTGTTTGAGAAATTGCCAAAAGAAACTCAGGAGCTTTTAACTGGCATTATGTCGACACCCGTGGAGACTGCAAGTGTTGGAGAAGCAATGGCAGCTGAAGGAGCTTCCCCAGAGGTAGTGAGTGTAGAGGTGCATGCAGAAGTACCCAAATCGTCAAGGTCGCCTAGGCTAATGCCTACTCTGGCCAAAGAAGGACCCAAGATGAAGAAGGATAAGCAGAAAGCAACGCAGCCGGTGCATGTCGCCGAGGAAACACCAGAAGAAAGAAAAGGCTACTGCATAGGAGAAGGCTAAGGTATTAGACATGGACTTGACGAGGACATCGAGGATGTTGGTGTGGGCATAGAAGACGTTGACATGGGGACATATGACATTGACATTGAGGGGGCAGAACCTATCTCCAAACTGCCACCATATATCCCTCCACACCGAGGCAAGGAGAAGGTACCAAAGGACATCAATGAGAACAAAATCACACTTTTCACCCCATTGCTGCCAGACAAAATCACATTTGAAGGACCGCGCTTGGTGTGTATCCCCCTTTTGAAGCTGGAGGACTGGGATTTAGCAGATACAAAGCGTTTTCCCCACTTGGCGACTAATACATTCATGCACCATGTCTTCTATAAAGACTCTGGTGTGACTGTGCTAGAGCCAAGAAAGTGGATAAAAGGGGTGGAGAAGGCAGTATTGTTGAACCTTCTCTGGGTGCCGCATTATAACCGCGCGCCCATAACTTCTATAGTGATCAAGAAACTATTATGCTTGGTGCATGATGGGTGCCTGTGGTTAGGAGATCTGATCCCAATCATTGACATGCTGAACCACAAGATCACCTTGCTCCCGCACTCAGACTTGAATCTGTCCATGGCATTTGGCATAATGTTAGGTGAGGGTGACCTCACTGAATGAATGAAGGACAAGTTCAAGCTTTCCACAAAGCCGCACGACTGCTCCATCTCCAGCATAACTGATCTCGCGGTTAAAGTAGCCACTCAAATTTTGGCGGGAAAGATTATGATGAAGTGTCGCGTAGATGAAGTGCCGGCGCCGGTGGTTTCTTTAGCAACCCAGTGCACGAAGAGCGTACAATTTAATTGGGTGCGCTACCTCTGCAACAATTTCCCCGTGAATTGCAGAAAAGCGCAAGATCAAAGCAAGACTTTCCACTACGCATGACTACTGTTGCCCATTGTACTGGTTACGTGGGACTTACCAGAGGACAATAAGTTTCCTCCAATTGCACCGGAGATGCTAGAAGTGGCGAAGTTCGCTTCGCTCTGGGCCACAAAGGACCCCGAAAGGATCAAGGACAAAAATATATTATGGATTCTCATGGAATCAAGCATCTGCGCCGCCATCAACCACAGGCCACAACTCTCACACACTGTCTTTGAGTAGTTGTCCGAGTATGTGGAGTTCAAGGTGAACTTCCACTGTGTGTCCATCAGAGCGCGAAAGGACCCTCAACAGAAATGGTATGATCTTCCATACCTGGTGACGGATGATGCAATCATCACGGTTCTAGAGACTTGGCTCGCAGAGTGGTGCAAGGCCTTAGACTTATCAGTTGGGACTAGTAATTCTATCATGAAGTAGAAGAAGGAAGAGGCCAGGTTAAAGATGGAGCAGTTGGCCGAAAAATGAAGGAAGGAAGTTGAGGACAAAGCCAAAGCAGAGCGCACAACCAAAACGCAGGCAGAAGGGGAGGAGGAAGAGGATGACCGTGACTCTGATAGGAGTCAAAAGTCGCCTTCTCCACAGATAGACAAGGAGGAGAAACGCTCAGAGCAGGGAGGAGCGGACCCGGAGACTACTCCATTCTGGGTTAAGTGCACACGGGAGCAAGAGAAAGTAGGGCCGTAGAAGAAGTCCAAGGCCATCAAATTATCCTTGGACCCAATCACCTTGACAGATGGTGATTTGAACGATATCGGTGATGCAGTGAGGGACGCAACTGCAGAACTGCTGCGATAGTTGGAGCAACAGAAAAAACAAGCCTCAGTTTCCATTTAAATGGGTCTAGACGAGCTGCAAATCCAGGCTACTTAGGTGCAGACCACTGTAGGGTGGGGCAATGTGACGTCAAGCAGTTTGGCATCGAGAACCTCAGATGCAACAAAGATGGTTCGTACAATGGATCCCTGGGCTGTCGCGCTGCCGGATTTAGCATTGATCACATAAGTAGAGGCTGACAGGGCCACTGTCAGCCCCATAAAGCAAGTCGGGTTAAACTTGGCCGCGCTTCCAAGTGAAGCTCTTCACACCCTACTAGATGGTGTGATCGCAGAAACATGGGCTTGGGATAGACGTGCCTTGAATGTTATTAGCGAGAAGGAGGTGAACAATGCACATATGTTCGCGGAAAAATCGCCCGCAATTGATCTTCTTAAGAAGATCACAAAAATAATGAGTGCACAACCGCTGTGGTGGTTGAGGCATGCCATACTGTTCCAGAGCTGAACATCCTCGAAGATGCGCCAATCGACACAAGGATCCGGAAGCTTGCTGTAGGTGTGCACAAGCCACGAACAGAGCTGGCTAAGGTTCAATTTGAACTAAACCTTAAGATCACGGAACTTGAGTTGAGGGCCCAACCTTCAACTCCACCAAAAGTCAGAGAGTAGCGCGCGATCGCTGTAAAAGATGTCAATGCAGCTATTGACACCGTTGTGAAGGATTTCACTGCGCTCTTTGAGCAGGCACTCGAAGTAGTGACCAATCTGCAGGAAGATCCCAACCTGAAAAGACTAGAAACTGAGGCATGAGAGCTGCAGCAGAAGTACGATGAGGTTAAAGAAACGACGCGCGTCGTTGCCATCACGCAGAGGTTGGCACAACTACAGGAAGCGAAGGCCTTAAAGGAACGGGTGGATGCAACTTAGCGCAAGGAGGGAGTACTAAAGGCCAGATTGTGGCCTTGGCTGGAGGAAGCCTATGTAATCACTGCCTCCATTGAAGGGAAATTTTCCAGTCTATAGGTGACACAACAAAAAATACAGGTAGACAGTGTAGAACCAATGACGGAGCAACTGGTTGAGCAGGTTAAGTAGGCGGTGACGTAGTGTACCGCTGAGGTTGAAGTCGTCCAGGTGGAGTTGGGAGGTCTTCGCAACAAGATCTCTGCACTAGCCGAGTGACTTGGGGCGAGTCACCAGATTTGTGTTGGGGGCTTGTTAGGGTCCAACCCTAATCCCCTTATTTATGTAATAGGGTCGAGTCATAGTTATAGTTAGTTAAAGAGTCAATAAAGCCCATATTAAGAATTGTAAGTGGTTTACCCACATTTAAAGAAGGGACCACATTTAGTTGCAAATGGGCCATGGTATTAGATAGATGGTATTAATAAGAACCATGGTACTGACCCATGGTATTGCATGTACGAATCCTATATAAAGGATAGAGACTCCCCTCGAGGAGCATTGTGTCTTATTTTGTAATTGAGCCCAGCTCTATTGGAGGTTGCACCCTCGAAGAGACAAGTGAACAATGCTTTCCAGTCTGAATAATAAAATACATGCTGTTATTTCTTATTGTTCTGTGTTCTGGGTATATTTCTTCGCATATTTTGTATTCAGGTATCTTCTTGCAGGTCAAGAGCATAACAAGTGGTATTAGAGCACTTTCTAGGGCCGGTGGGATCTCCATTTTTAGTAGAATTTTTTTTGGCTAGAGACATGTTTCGACGTCTTTAAACCACGTGATCTGCTGCTGAGCACATAAACCTGTGGATTTGGGGAGGTATGCACGCAAGAAATACAAGAGGTGGTCATGCTTGTTGGACTCCCTTGTAACCCCTGTGGGTACCCCTTCGAGTAGTAGCACATTAGACAGAACCGCACATGGACTGTCTTCCAAGTACCCTCTAGGTATATCGGAAGCCCCCTAGGCTCTCTTGAAACCTCGCCATATATAAACCGTGGGCCATCTTGCTGCTACAGTACACCGAGAACAACACTTGGGGAGATTACTTGCACGTACGATAGGGTAGTCAGGTTGTACGACTAAGGGTATGGTTTATCCTCCTTGGTTAGTGCCCTAAAAGATTGGGCCGAGTACTACTGTTGGAACCTTATGTATATTGCGATCTGTAGCACCTAACACTCCTTGAGACCATAGTTCCCTTGTCTCTCTCTAGATCACACATCATCTTTGCCAGATCAGATCTAGTAGGTTGGGTTCTGTCATAGCTGCAACAATCGGTCTGCCATTCAGATCTATCAGATCTTCTAATCAGATCTATCAGATGCGCCATTCAGATCTAGAAGTTTGGGTTCTGTAATAGTAGCAAAAATCAGATCAGCCATTCAGATCTAGCAGCCGGGGTTTGATCGCTGCCACATTCCTACTCATACTCTGTAGTTGAGGGTTTTGCTGACAGATTTGACTATTTGTGTGGCTCCTATACGTGGGCGTGATTCTCACAGGACGTTGGGCAGAATTAACTTTTCTAGGAATCGGCTACTACAATATTCCTGAGCGAGGAGTAAACTCCTTTTGGAGTAAAAAAAAAAAGGCTGAGACCCTCCTGGGACACTTATAGGAGACTTAGCCCATAAGAATCCGGTTGACGAGCTGAGCAAGGTGGTACCATTGACTTGTAAGTGTAAAATTTTTTGGGTGGTCCCAAATATTTTTTCAGTAATGACAAAGTGCACCGAATCTGTGCATGGTAGAAACTAGAGCTCAAGCAATGGCCAATGAGAAGATAGAAACCCTTGAACACAAATTGGAGGCATTAATGAAGCAGATCCAGAACTTATAGGACACACTCACAAAGGGAAAATCGGGGGAACAATCAAAGGCATATGATTTTAATGAAAACCTTGAAGAGAGTCTAGCCATTCTCTTCACTTCTATGGAAACCACCAACAATCCCAGCCTCAACCACCCAAGCTGGACATGTATAAATTTGATGGCTCTCATCCAGCCACATGGCTAGCACAAATGGAGAAATATTTCACATTGAATCACATCAGAGATGATGCGACTAAGCTAAGTGTGGGAAGCCTGTACTTGGACCAAGAAAGATGGCAATGGTGGCAGTGGCATCAACGCTGCTATGGAAGGCCAGTGACTTGGTCGATATTCTCAAAAGCCCTTTCTGATCGCTTTGACCATGAATCTAACTTTTTGGGTCGTCTTACTAAGCTTCGACAGACAGGCATAGTGCAAGAATATATTAAAGCCTTTGAAGCATTAGCCTTTCGCATAGGAGGTCTAGGAGATGAATTCTACTTGGAATGTTTTGTCAATGGCCTCAAAGATGCCATACAAGCCCACGTTTGACTGCAACACCCAATCTCATGGCTGTCAGCTTGCACGATAGCTTGTGAAGTAGAACGCGCGTTAGCGGCCCAGTCGACTCGTCCAAATTTCATAGCCAAGGGTCACCCCACCCACGTTCCGAGCACTACCCAAACACTTAAGGTTCAAAAGGTGTCACCAGTGGAAATGGCGTAAAGAAGAAAGCAAGGATTGTGTTACCACTATGATGAGAAATACTCCCGGGGCATAAATGCAAGGAACCCAAATTCTTTCAAATTGATGCTACTAATCACAGTTCATTTGAGGAAGCCCCACCATTTGAGGGACCAGAGGAGGAAGATGAGGACAACAAGCCAGAAAATGAGCTCCCAGCTACAGCTGAAGAACCAGTTATCTCGCTTCATGCTTTGGCAGGGATTTCTTCTCCCCAAACTCTCAAAATCAGAGGTTTTATTAAGCATCACCTTGTAGTAGTCTTGATTGATAGCGCTAGTACACATAACTTTATCCATCAAAGAGTCGTTGAAGCAGTGCATTGTTTTGTCAGAGCCGTCTCTAATTTCCAAGTCCAGATTGCTGATGGGGGGACAATGAAATGTGAAGGCTGCTGTGAAAATGTCAAACCTCAAATGGGGGATTATCACCTAAAGACCCACATGTTTGCCATCAACATGGGTGGGTGTGACATTGTCTTTGGCGCTGAATGGCTCCTTACACTCGTCCCAATCACAATGGATTTCCAGGAGTTATATATGAGCTTTAAGCAGAGTGACCATACACATACCCTCCGTGGACTCCATGCAGGTGCTCCCTGTTAGAGTCGGTATGGCTAGCCCTCCATCAGAGATCAAAACTTTTTGTGCATTTCAATTTTAGGTGTCCCGCTCCATTCACTTAGCTGCATTTCGCCAGGGACATGCCATGATCCGACGGAGAAAGTCATGCTAGTCATTTTCCCTCAAGTCTGGCCCCAGCTGGTTCAGGTCTTGGTCCATAATCACTGAAATTCATGATAGTCAAAGTCTGGTCCTATTACAGGACAAAGTCATCTTTTATGTTTGGGTTTAGGAAAGCATCAATTTGGTCTTTGAAAAAACATGTCCAGAACAAACCATGCAGGCCAGAGGGAGACCTTATATAGCTACGGTTCAGAAAGCTTCATCATCACCTGAAGAGACTTCAACTCTTCTTCAAAACTCTGTTTTGAAGAAAAGTCAAACAAGGTCAATTTTGACAAAATTTTCCAAAAAATCGCCAGTTGATTTTTCAGATGCAGTCACGGTTTCTATGGCCAAATGCCCAGTCACACAGTCCTCGCAAAGAAATGCCGAAAATCCCATCATGAGAGCCAAAATTTCAAAGAAAAAATGAAAATCAGGGTGTTTTAAAGTCAATGAAAAAAGTGCAAAACACAAACATTAGAACGTGGGTTTCAAGGAAGAAAAACTCAAACCCATCTCTCCGAACCCTATATATACTTGTTGTGGCCCAAAGCAAAGCCATTTTTTCTCTTGCAAGCTTGGGAGAGACATTGCTAAGGTAAGAGAGATAAGTTTGAGGAATTTGAGTGAGTGAGAGCCAGTTTCAAGGAGCACGACGCATACACTAGGGAGCGCGGCGCACACAGAGGGCGCGGCACACTGACAACCAGCTCGCAGTGGAAAAATTGCAAAGGCGCGACACACACCCAGCGTGCGGCGCACTAGGTTTGGTGCGCGACACACACAGCCAGGGGCATAAAAATTTGCCAAAACTACTTCAAATCTCGGTGGAGGCTAGCAAACAAGAGGTAGGCCCAGTTGAAACCTCCTCTCCGACAATTTTGTCTATGCTTTGGGGTTTGTAAGATGTTTAATGGTACCCAAAAGCTCAATGGCCATCCATGGAAAAAATCACCAAGGAAAGCGATAAATGGGGTTGCAAGTTTGCGATGATGCCACCAAGGTTCTGCTCCCCTCCCCTTGTCCCATCACTCCTCATCGTTCCCACCTCCATCCATCATGTTTCCTATGGAAACTGTTAGTGTCAGTCTTTACAGCCTTCCTCCAGTGATCAAATGTGCTCTTACATAGTGATTTTGAAATGTCAAGGTCAAATTTTGTCATTTCAGTGAGTCTTCAAGCAAAATTTGGTCACTAGGTATTAGGTCTAGGGTTTGCTTTCACTCTTTTCAAAGTTTGCCCAAATGTCAGCCTATGTCATCATTCAGCTGAGCCTATCATCATTCAGAGGGTTGTCATTATCATGTCAGTGTCTAATGGGTCATTTTACACCATGTTCATGCTTCAGTTGTGCCTAGGCAAGCTCATTTCCCTCTCCTAGGGTTTTGAAAGCTAATTTCTCTTGGATGGTCAAATTACCGGCAAAACTTGTTTCCTGATGTTCATACACCTTCCCCTATCCTTAAAGTACCTTATCAAACACTTCCCATCCCTTACATCCGCCAAATTCCTCATTTTTGCACAAACCCTAGTTTCTAGCTACAACCTGGCAATTTTCTAGGTTTGGCCTGTGTTTTGTCCTTTTCGACCCCTTCCCCTCACTCAATCTCTGAGATTCCACTTTCCCCTGCTTCCTAACATCCCTCCCCACTCCCAAAAATTTCCCCAAGAATTTAGAAGCCCTCTATCCCCTTCATTTCGCTCTATTTCGACAAAATCCCTTGTTTCACACATCGGGACAAGTCTCACTCAAAAGCTGTTTCTGAGCAATCAAAGATGAATTTTGCAAAAATGAGAGAGGTTTTTGTCCACAACATGCCAAGGAAGAAAAACCTCTTTCACTTTTTACACAGGTGTCATGGTTTGAGAGAAATGTAAAAAATACCGGCGAGAACGAAGGTGCTCCAAGGACGGTTGGCCAAAGCACAAAAACAAAGGAAAACGCCCGATCCACTCCAAATTTTGGCCAAAGCCTCTTTGACTGAGCATGGTACTTGATTGGGGACTCCCAGCCCAAATTTCAAGAAATTTGGAGAAAATTTTGTCATTTGTGAATTTTTTGGTAAAATTACAGGTTTTTCCCAAGAACTGGTCTCACCCCGGGTGAGATCAGTTTGGAGGACTGCTTGGAATTTTGAAAACTTGGCATTTTTGGAAAGGGCATGCAAAAAGAAAAATTACCAATGCTTGGGAGAAGTCTGGTTTTGAGTTTTGAGCCTCCAAAAGCTCAAAATACATCAAAAAAATGACTTTCTGCCCACTTTTTGAGTTGCAGAAAGTGACCTTGGGAGAATAAACTTTTGAGGGGTCAAATCAACTCCAAATCCAGAAATTCCACTTGGGATGGAAAGTAGACAGACCAAGATTTCCAATGAGCCATCTTGCACCTGATTTGGATCAGTGGAACCCACTCAAAAACAGCTGCAAAGGGGCGCGACCAGAACTTCTAGGGGCGCGACCAGAACTTCCAGATTTGCCAGAATTCACATTTTTGGTCAAAAAACACTGTTTTGACTATGGTTGACTGTTATTACTTGTAGATGATGGATAAATGTAATATTTTCATGGCACTTTGGTAGATTTTATCTTTCTTTACCCTTCTAGAAGCTTCCATGATGTAAAAAGTGAAAAATTAATGCATGGATGAGTTAGCTAAGTAATAGAGGCAAGTTGTTTGGCTGCCTATTTTCTAGTTCTTAGTTTAGAATTTGTTCAAACTGCTCCTAGAAAGCTGAGCTCGACCCCTAGAGGTGGGGAAAGGAGTTAGATGGTCTAGATGGTCTATATTATGCTCTCTCATTCTCATTTTGATAGTTGGACTCTTGTGTAAGGAAGCTTTATTGTATATTGTGCATCTATTCTGCAATTGAAGGCAAGGAAAGCCAGGGTTTTACAGACATCTTTGAGGATTCTTGTGGATCTGATTGTTGATGGTGTGTTCTCTACATGTTCTTGTAAGTTTGTTTATGTGTTTCACATCTCTCTTATGCTTCTAAATTGGACAGATGAAGTGGTAAAGTTTGAACTCATGTTTTGACATGCTCAGCTTTTTAGTTTGTTCAATTTTAATGTTTTCTACTGTCTAGAGAGGATTCGAATTGTGTGTTTGCCCTCTTTAGCTTCTCCTCTATCATCTCTGATCATCCATCTCAGATTAAGACATCAGCACTCATTCCTACCTTGCCCCTTAGATCCCCCTGTGAAAACTGTGCTCAATCCCCGCACCTTGAATTGCACTTCCACCAATTGCCACCAAAACCCCCACAAATCATCAAATCAAACCCCCTATCAATTTACTAGCCTAAAATCTTTATTTTTAATTGGTCAGCCTAAACATATTGAAAGATCTATCAAATCTGACCCGAGAGAGCCTTCTCATACCTCGTAGGGCTAGCTACGAGGTGAAATGGTTTGATGTTGCCTTGAAGGTTTACCTTCCTCAGCCTAGGGTGAAATCTCAAGCGCCCACCCTAAAACCGCCACTAAACCCCCCCCCCCTGTTTTTCAAGAAAATTTGGGTGAGTTTATAGTGCGTGGCGCACACACGAGGTGGCGCGGCGCACTCAGGGCGCGCGGTGCACTGGGAGCCCGACCACAGTGCAAAATCGCCACTGGTGCGGCGCATACCCGGCGCACGGCGCACTGGGCAGAGCGCGTGACGCACAGACATATAAGCCCAAAAATTTACTAAATTGCCCAAAATTTTTGTGAATAACCCTCAAAATTGGAGAGGTAGCCCAACTACCTTCACCATTGGCATTTAACTTGAAGAGGAATGTGATTTTGATGACCATGAATCAAATGCAATTTTTTTTTAAAAGTAAAACAAAGATGACACAAAGAAGGTCAAGAAGCTAGGGTTTTGCTACAGTGACATTATTGCTAAAGTATGCTCCTACCCTACCTCTATCAACTAATTCCCCTATAGCAGTTTCCCCTAATAATCACCCTAGCTCCACTGTAATCATATCCATTTGTTCCCTTTATTCCTATGGCTCAAAATATCCAAACCCTACCCCATCAACACCATACCCAAAATGCTCCCAAATCCCTGATAAATTTCTCCTTTTAAACCCCTATTCCCCTTTTCATCATTCCCCTCCTAACACTCCCTGTTTTATTGTCCCCTTGGTGACAGATTTTCAGAGCATCTACCAGTTCCATTGGATTCAGAGGGCAGCATAAAACTCAGGGTACAAGCAGCAGTAATGGCATCAGAAGTTTCATCAGATTATGAGGGGGAGACCCACAGTGACACATCTTCAGGAGAGAGGGCCCATAGAAGACATCACCGGAGCGGCAGACATCTTAGAGATGAGCCAAACACCCTCACTGAGCTGCAGGCATGCCCACTTGCCATGTCTTGTTTCCAGCACTTGGCATGTTATGAATTTTGTCAAAGGGTGGCAAATGTCAGAGTCCATCATGAGTTGGCCCGCCTTTTTTCACTTCATCTACAGGGAGGTCGATCTATCTTGGCTGGGGTCACTTTCACCTTGACACCCGAGACCATATCAGTGGCAACAGGAATACCAAACATTGGGGAACAGTGGCATAAGAAAAAGAAGGTGGAGAGGCATCATTATGAGCCTTACATCAAGAACAGCTGTTTGAGCCAGCTCACCAGAGTTTTTCCATTCAGATTTTTGAGGGATGAGTATGCCCCGCTCATGAAATTGATCATGAAGTATTTTAGTTGTGAGGGAAGGTTTTCCCGCCTCTATGCCTATCACATCCGGTTGCTCATGCACTTCACCAGGGTGCGGATGATGAGCCTCCCATTTTTCATCTGCGGGAACATAGAGAGGATGAAGAAGTTCATGCAGCACAAGACCCCTCGACAACAGCTAAACAGTGTCTATCATTTTTCTCTCATCCGGATTTTGGTGGACCATCAGTTGGTATTGCAGGGTATTGGTTGGGAGGACTTGATGTCCCGTGATTTCTTCAGCACTCCACCGGTGGTATCAGAGGCAGAGCATGAGGTGGGGGGTCCTTCACATCAGTTTGAGCACCATGAGACTGCCACCATGCCAGTATACATCACATACCAGAAGGGCAGTAGACCGTTGTTTGCAGCAGCAAAGCGAGTGTTATCTCCACCCGGGGTGGAAGGGGCCTCGCTTCCGACATCGGCATCACAGGAGTAGGGCAAGGGTAAGGAGCCAGTGCATGATGAGGGGCCTTCAGGTGAGCCATCAGGTGAACGAGAGACAGAGTTCGTTCTCCTCCAGGATGATGAGACAGATGCAGAACCTACAAATGTTGAGCTGGGAGAGATCATTCAGGAGTAGCAATCAGTGATTGAGAACTTATCCCTGGACTTGGAAAGGGCCAAGTGGAACGTGCAGTATCTGGAGCAGAGGAACAAGCAACTTGAGGATCGGCTAGCTGAGATAGAGTTGCAAATGATCAAGGAAAACCGGCAACACATCCTGGCAGCACAAGGCAGACCTATGGAGCAAAGAGACGAGGACCGGGAGTATGTGTTAGAGAAAGTGAATGTTCACTTGGAGCAGTGGTTGGATAAGGCTAACAGGGAGAAAGACATGCTGAGGTGCATGACCCACCACTACATGGCCCGAAACATGAGCTCCAAAGCAAGAATCAGGAGCCTAAAGGCAAAATTGAGCAAAGCGAGAAAAGAGGCAAAGGAGGAAAAAAAGGTAAAGGAGAAAGATCGGCTTCGAATCCTGGCTGCGGCTTCCTTGGCACAGCATAGCACTTCATAGAGAACATCCAGCCCAAATTTCAAAAACTTTTTGGCAAATTTTGGTCACTTGGCAAATTTTTGGATAAAAAACAAGAAATTCCTCCCTGTGCGCTGCGCCACTGGCGCGACGCTAAAATTCTAGGGTTGTAATCGAGGAACGACTTGCATATTTGGATTCAGCATCAAAAATTATGACTACTGGTGTCTGGGCAAGAAATTTTGACAAGATCTGGGTCTCCTAAAGGTCAAAAAACACTAAAAAATGGCCTCTCTGCCACTTTTTTGACACACAAAAAGCAGTCTTGTGAGAATGAGGATTGGGAGGGGAAAATGAGCACCAAATTTGGAAATTCCAGTGGGGTTAGAAAGTAGACAGGACAGGATTTCCAACAAGCTCACTTGGGAACATTTTGGACACCTGAAAGTGCCCCAAAATAGGCTCCAAAGTGGCGCGACGCACAGAGGAAAAAACTGCCAATTTGCTCCCGTTTCGCGAAATTTCGGGTCGCGACTTCTCCAAGTCGGCTCGGTCATCTACACTTCAGTTTTTTGGCACCAAAGGCGGAATTTAAAGAGTTTTTTCTCCAGTTGGGCTTCTATCCAACTGGCAAAGGAAGGCAAACAGTCACCCCATTTCCAAATGTCATGTTTGCAACGCTGCACCTGTAGCTGATGGTTGGCTCTCCATATCCATTTCGCAATGATTCGAGTAACTTCCCAACCCTCGGGCGTTCGATATCTTCCTCACACATTCTATATATTGTATGCAAGTTATTTGCAAAGGTTTGGCTGGCTTGTAACTTCTGGGAGACTGTGGGAAAGAAACTCTGTTTCTGCACTGTGTATTTTTGACAGAGAATTAATGAAAGGCAGCGGCTCTGTTTCATGAGATTCTTGTGGTTGTGAGTGTAGAAAATGTGTTCTTATGTTCCATATGTATCTTGTTATGTTTCATAATTCAATTCACGTTTCATTTCAGTGAAATTTTCTAAGTGAGATTAGGTAGAATTCAATTTATATTGCTCTGCCTGTGGGAAAATTTCATGTACAATGTTATTCTTCTGTTGAAAAGGATTCATGTGACTATTCCCTTTTCACTTTCTTCAGCAATCTTTCCATTCTGCGTTACCTTAAACTGAAATTGCTGCTCTTTCCGCCTACCTTGCCTCACGGAATAATCTGTGCCTTCATATTCAATTCTCTATTCTTTGCTGAGCGCCAGTCCCATAAACATCCCAGAAGCTCAGTCATTCATAAAATTGTTTTCAGAATCCCTTTTCACTTACTAGCCTAAGATAAATATTGTATTGTAAGTCATCTCAGACTATTTTTGCTTATTCCTTCACTGAGCGTGACTCGGAGAGAGCCCTCTCCTGCTCTGGTAGGGCTAGCTACCAGACTGAGCATGGTTTGTGGTTACCCTAATTTTTGCCTTCCTTCAGCCTAAGGTAGATGTAGGTGCTAACATAGTGGCGACTCCATTGGGGAAAAGTTGAAAATCGAATCCCCTTGTTTCATAAGAATTCTAGGCTTCCGGATGATGGGCTTAGGGTTGGAAAGGCTGAGTAAGTTGGTTGTGTCCCGTAATTTCTCTCAATAGCACGCTGGCTTCGAGACGATATACCAGAGCGAATCCAAACCCAGACCCTCCTCATATTTATGAAAACCCCAATTTGATCCCAAGACTCCTTCGTCAAGAAAGCACCATAACTCCCGTGTTCAAATCCCATTCATGTCCCGACATTTTTGAGTATCTTGAAGAGCTTGAGTTTGACGAACGATTTGAAATATCTTTGTTTGAGTCTAAATCCGAAAGGGCTGTTGACTATACCGTCCCCAATCCGCAATTTCTTGTAGACCTTGAAACAGAAAGAGCCAATAGATTAATTGATAATTACATTGCAACACAGCCCCAAACTCCAATTGCAAGCCCCTTGCAAACTGTGCACACTCCTCCAACACCTCCAAGGCCAAATCCACCGAGAATGATGGCTGCCTGTTTCGCACCCCTTGTTCTGCCCCAAGTCCTAGATGACATGCCAAATGATTATCAAAGTAAAATCCCGTTTTTTGATGGCACTCCTAACAACATTACTGCTCAGCAACATGTAGACAAAATGGCAGACTTCTATGAACTTCATGAGATCGATGCAGAGAACGTGGCAATGAGGCTCTTTGTACAAACATTTGCAGGTGATGTGAGGAAATGGTTCAGAGGTTTGACGGCTGCAAGCATCACTACCTTGGCTGAGCTACAAAGACAATTTTTGAACCGGTGGGAAGTGAAAAAGAATCCCCTTCAAATTTTGGCCGAATACAAGCAAATCAAACGGAATGCTGGTGAGTCAGTCCAAGATTATTGTGTTAGATTTAATGCAGTCTACAATGAAATTCCAGACCATCTAAAGCCACCTGTGGGACTAGCGATGATGAAGTTTCCAGATGGTTTTGATGCTGACATGGCATACCAATTAAGAGAGAGAGAACCGGCTACAATGGAAGACATGCAGAAAATTGCGGTCAGCGTTGAGGCAAATCTGCTGTCCAAAAGAGCTAGAGCGAAAGCAGAGAAGAAAACCACTGTGAAAGAAGAATCTTCTTCAATGGATCAGCTTCTCAAAAAGGTAGAGCAGATGCTTGAAAGGGTAAAACTTGACAAGCCAGAGCCACAAGTTAGGAATCCTAACTTTCGTGGCCAACAGTAGCCACAATATAGAATAAGACAAAGAGATCAGCGAACTCAAGAGCAGACAACACAACAGCCGGTACAAACACCTTTGCAGCAGAATTTCGTGCATGGACCGGAGTCAGATGAGGACGGGAATGTAATAGGTGAGGAAAACCATCTCTTTACTCCAGATGAGCTGCCTACTTACATCACTGAAGAGGAAGAATGTGCAGTAAATTCAACTACACACCAAGACACTGATTTTATTCTAGCTAGCGACACCGTGTTGGAAGAAGAGTCAGAAGAATATCAAAGGGGGTATATGAATGCTTTGTCCACACAACAACAACAATATTACCTTAGAAACAGAGATGTGCCGGCCAAACCAATTCAGAAAAAGAAGGAGGGCGAAACAACAAAAAATGATTCATCAGCTACGCAAAGAAAAGGGAAGGTGGAGGTTGGTCCGGAGAGCAGCAAATCAAAATCAGCAGAACAATCACAGCAACCAGCCACATCAAAAGAAAGGGAAAGGAAAGAGATCCCAGTCAAAGAGGTAGAAAAAACTCCCGCTTTCAGCCTAGAGAATGAGATTTCCAAGTTAAAGGTATCCATCCCTTTGACTGAAATAATAAAGAACAACAGTGATAGAGGACAGATTTCTAAAATGTTGAATTTGGACCCAATGTCCGACATGGTACATGTAGAATATGATTAGCCTGAAATGATTTTTGGACCAGCAACGAATGGTGAGTCTCCTGATAGCGATGTGCCACCCTTCTATATCAGTTTACGATTGCATGATTTTGTGTTACACAATGCCATGTTCGATTCCGAAGCTTCTCACAATCTCATGCCCAAGGCTATCATGGATAAGCTTGGTTTGGACATCACCCGAAAATATCATGATCTCTATTCATTCGATTCCAGCAGAGTAAGATGTATAGGACTCATCAAAGACTTGGTTGTGAGTTTGGATCAACTTCCTATGAAAAATGTTCTGATGGATGTGGTGGTAGCATATATTCCTCCAAGGTTCGGCATGCTTCTTTCCAGGTCTTGGGTAGCGAAATTGAAAGGGACACTACAACTGGATTTCTCCTATGCAACAATCCCAGTGTTTGGACAAATGAGGAAGTTATATTGGGAACAAAAGATGAAATATATGATCACAAGCAAGGAGAAACCGATAAATCATCCTATTAACTATGTACATACAGATTTAGAGTCTTTTGTTTTGTTTTCAGATAGTTTAAATGAGATAGATAGTCAGATAGTAGAAGTAGACGATATTCCGGAAATAACAAAAAATTTCAGAGAAATCTTGAAGAAAGAAGGACAAGAAAAGCAGCAAAAGATTGGGCAATCAGCTGAAAACGATGGACAACAAGCAGACAAGGCACTGCAAACAGATTTCCAGCACTTACAAGAGGAGGAAGAAGGCTTGTGGACCATGGATTTTAATGGAGCAGTAGGGAATGATGGCACTGGTATTGGTATTTGGGTACACAGTCGTTTCTCGACCCCAAACAAAGTGCCTAGCAGCGTGAGAGTTTGCTCTTACAAGCTGGCCTTTGAATGTTCCAATAATGAAGCTGAATATGAAGCTCTGATTGCTGGCCTGAAGATTCTTAGAAATCTGAATGCAAATAGGATTTCGGTATATGGCGACTCCGAGTTGGTGATAAAATAGGTCAGAGGTGAGTATCAAGCAAAACATCCTAGGATGCGGGCCTATCGTAATGCAGTTTTAGACATCTTGAAGCTATTTTCCGAATACACCTTGACATGTGTGCCACGTATACAAAATAGTATTGCTGATGCTCTTGCCAAGGCAGCGAGCAGCTTGAAGATCCCCATGAACTCCAACAATAAATTTGAAATCCATGTCAAGCATCATCCAACCATTCCAGACAATCAGCGACATTGGCAAGTGTTCCAAGATGATGAGGAGATTAAGGATTTTCTGCTCAACAAAGGCAAGTTCAAAGAAACCTTAATTGATGTAGAAAACGATGAGGGCAAAGGGAATGGTACAGATGAAGTGCAGATCAATCAAATGGACGTATTACAGCTGAAGAATAACATCATTCCTAAAGGCTTGATACCCCTAGAGGAACTTTTCGATCAGGATGATGTAGCCCGCAAGCCAACATTGCAGCCGACAGAGAAGGGTGTAGAAGAAGTCAACATCGGTACAACTGCCAATCCAAAGTTGGTAAAATTGTCCAAAGCATTACCGCCAAAGATCAAGGACAAATACATCAGTTTGATGGCTTCATTTGCAGATGTATTTGCTTGGGATTATTCTGATTTAAAGACCTATGATACAAATATTATTTAGCACACAATAACTATCAAGCCCAATCAAAAACCATTTAGACAAAAGCTGAGAAGGATAAATCCAAAGTTTCTGCCATCTATCGAAAAGGAGGTAAATAGGTTGTACAAGTCAGGTATCATTGTGCCCATCAGATTTTCAGATTGGATATCTAACTTAGTGCCTGTACGCAAGAAGACCGGTGAGATCCACCTATGCAATGATTTCAGAAATCTAAACAAGGTCTCTTTGAAGGACAACTATCTGCTGCCCAAGATGGACCATACACTTCAGCGAGTAGTGGGGGCATCTCGTATGTCGCTGCTTGATGGTTATTCTGGATATAACCAAATTTCCATCCATGAAGATGATAGAGACAAGACAACATTCACCACTCCATGGGGAACCTTTCACTATGCCAAAATGCCATTCGATTTAAAGAATGCAGGTGCCACATTTTAGCGGGCAATGGACTTGGCATTTGCGAATGAGAAGGATGTGTTTTTGGTGGTGTACTTGGATGATTTGACGATGTTTTCAAAGTCTGATGAAGAACACATGCATCACTTAAAAATTATTTTTCAAAAATGCAGGAAATATGGTCTATCGCTGAATCCTAAGAAGAGCTTGTTCGCCATGGAGGAAGGCAAATTACTTGGGCACATCATTTCAAAGGATGGCATTCGTATAAACCCAACACATGTGCAAGCAATTCAGCAAATCGATCTGCCCAGGAACAAAAAGGAAATACAATCATTCAATGGTAAGATGAATTTTCTACGTCGTTTTGTGCCTAATCTTGCAGAACAATTGAAAGAAATGACCAACATGCTTAAGAAGGACAGCCAGGTGAAATGGACAAAGGAGGCTGTAAAATCTTTCAACTTGGTCAAATTGGCCCTTTCTTCAGCTCCAGTTCTAGTTAGTCCGGACTACACTCGAGATTTCATATTGTTTTCATTTGCTTCTGAGCACACTATGGCAGCGGTATTATTGCAGAAGAGGGATGATCATGAAAGACCCATTGCATTCTTCAGCAGAGCTATAAGGGATGCAGCTTTGAAGTACAACATCATTGAGAAGCAAGCCCTGGCATTGGTGAAGGCATTGAAGGATTTCCGGGTGTATATCCTACATTCTCACATTTTGGCCTATGTTCCTAATACTGCTGTAAAAGATGTTTTAGTGCAGACCGATCCGGAAGGGAGAAGAGGCAAATGGATTGCAGCCTTGCTGGAATATGATGTGGAGATAAAGCCTACAAAGCTGGTCAAAGGGTAGGGGTTGGCGAAGCTAATGGCTGAATCAAATTTGCATGCATTGGACATAAATCTGATTGCTGCCATGTCCGATGAGAATGAGGAAGGAATGTCAATTCAGGTATCTGAAATGTTTGCTTTGTCCCCATGGTATTCTGATATAATATATGTGTTGAAAAATCTATCACCACCGCCCGACATGACTAGAAACAAAGCGAGAACACTCAAATTGAAGGCTGCCAAGTTTTGTATTTTGAATTCTGCACTATATTGGAAAGATCCCGATGGAATTTTGTTAAATTGTCTGGTGGAAGAGGAGGCAAAGAAAGTCATGGAGGATTTCCACGGAGGAGAGTGTGGTGGTCATATTTTTTGGAAATCAACAGCGAACAAAATTTTGAGAGCAGGGTACTACTGGCCTACTTTGTTTGCTGATGTGCATAAGATGGTCAAGCGCTGTCATAAATGTCATATTTTCAAAGGAAAACAGAAATTACAGCCTTTGCCACTTAAGCCTATTGAAGTGAGCGCTCCCTTCCAGCAGTGGGGGTTGGATTTCATTGGGGAAATTTATCCCGCCTCTTCCAGACAGCATAGGTGGATCCTTACAACAACAGACTATTTCACAAAATGGATTGAGGCAACCCCTACCAAACAAGCGACGGACACGGTAATCATTTCATTTCTCGAAAATAACATCTTGTCTCACTTTTGTTGTCCAAACAAATTAATCACTTATAATGCAGCAGCTTTCAAATAAAAAAGGATGGTAGAATTTTGTCATAAATATCACATAATTTTGGGTCATTCAACTGCCTATCATCCGTAAGGCAATGGATTGGCGGAATCTTCAAATAAATCTTTGGTCAACATCATCAAGAAGCTGCTGGAAATAAATAAGAAGAGCTGGAACAAGAGGTTGGTCCATGCGCTTTGGGCAGATCGGATTAGTCAGAAAAATTGTATTGGTATGTCACCGTTTGAGCTTGTTTATGGAGTAGACACAATATTCCCCACTTCTCTTGCTGCCCCGGTGGTCAAACTTCTTCAGGAGGCTGGCAGTGAGGAAGATCCCATGCAGAGAAGGTTTAATCAAATGATCCACTTGCAGCAAACAAGAGAGGAAGTTTCCAAGAACACATCCAAGTTGCAGGAGAAGATAAAGAAAATCTATGACAGAAAAGCAAAAGCAGAGAAATTTCAGTTGGATGATGTGGTGCTGAAGTGGGATGCAAGGAATGAAGATAAAGGAAAGCACGGAAAGTTCGAAAATCTGTGGAAAGGTCCTTTCAAGATCGTAGCATATAGGGGTCAGAATTCCTTTCTTCTGAAGGAAATGAACGGGGAAGATTGTCCTGGAGGGCCGATCAATGGTCGGCTGCTCAAGCGGTATCACTGTTGATCTATTAACGCTGCTTCCACTGTCATTGTAAATACCATTTTTATTTCAGTTTGGTTTTAGTCTGTAAAGTCGGTTTTTGAGTTATTTCAACGTCAAGTTTGAGTCAATTTCTTGGTTATTCCAGTTTTATAAATAAGTCAGAGTCTTGTGCTATTTATCAAAATGATGAATCCATAGCCCAACGGACAAAAGGCACTGTCTAGCTCCTCCAGAGATCTGCTGTTCTTGGCACCTCCAAGGAGCTATCATCCCCCATTAGAGCCAATGTTAGAGTCGGTCTGGTCAACCCTCCGTCAGAGATCAAAACTCTTTGTGCATTTCAATTTTAGGTGTCCCGCTCCATTCACTCAGTTGCATTTCGCTAGGGACATGCCATGATCCGACGGAGAAAGTCATGCTAGTCATTTTCCCTCAAGTCTGGCCCTTGCTGGTTTAGGTCTTGGTCCATAATCATTGAAATTCATGATAGTCAAAGTCTGGTCCTATTACAGGACAAAGTCATATTTTATGTTTGGGTTTAGGAAATCATCAGTTTGGTCTTTGAAAAAAAATGTCCAGAAGAAACCATGCAGGCCAGAGGGAGACCTTATACAGCTATGGTTCAGAAAGCTTCATCATCACCTGAAGAGACTTCGACTCTTCTTCAAAACTCTGTTTTGAAGAAAAGTCAAACAAGGTCAATTTTGACAAAATTTTCCAAAAAATCGCCAGTTGATTTTTCAGATGTAGTCACGGATTCTATGGCCAAATGCCCAATCACACAGTCCCCGCAAAGAAATGCCAAAAATCCCATCATGAGAGCCAAAATTTCAAAGAAAAAATGAAAATCAGGGTGTTTTAAAGTCAATGAAAAAAGTGCAAAACACAAACATTAGAAAGTGGGTTTTCAAGGAAGAAAAAATCAAACCCATCTCTCCCAAGCCTATATATACTTGTTGTGGCCCAAAGCAAAGCCATTTGTGCTCTTGCAAGCTTGGGAGAGACATTGCTAAGGTAAGAGAGCGAAGTTTGAGGAATTTGAGTGAGTGAGAGCCGGTTTCAAGGAGCGTGGCGCATACACCAGGGAGCGCGGCGCACACAGAGGGCGCGACGCACTGACAACCAGCCCGCAGTGGAAAAATTGCAAAGGCGTGACGCACACCCAACGCGTGGCGCACTGGGCTTGGTGTGCGACGCACATAGCCAAGGGCATAAAAATTTGCCAAAACTACTTCAAATCTCAGTGGAGGCTAGCAAACAAGAGGTAGGCCCAGTTGAAACCTCTTCTCCGTAAATTTTGTCTATGCTTTGGGGTTTGTAAGATGTTTAATGGTACCCAAAAGCATAATGGCCATCCATGGAAAAAATCACCAAGGAAAGCGATAAATGGGGTTGCAAGTTTGCGATGATGCCACCAAGGTTCTGCTCCCCTCCCCTTGTCCCCTCACTCCTCATCGTTCCCACCTCCATTCCATCATGTTTCCTAAGGAAACCACCCTAAAACCGCCACTAAAACCCTCCCCCTTGTTTTTCAAGCAAATTTGGGTGAGTTTACAGTGCATGGCACACACATGAGGTGGCGCGGCGCACTCAGGGCGCGCGGCGCACTGGGAGCCCGACCACAGTGCAAAATCGCCACTGGCGCGACGCATACCCGGCGCGCGGCGCACTGGGCAGAGCGCGTGGCACATAGACATATAAGCCCAAAAATTTACTAAATTACCAAAAAATTTTGTGAATAACCCTCAAAATTGGAGAGGTAGCCCAACTACCTTCACCATTGGCATTTAACTTGAAGAGGAATGTGATTTTGATGACCATGAATCAAATGCAAATTTTTTTAAAAAGTAAAACAAAGATGACACAAAGAAGGTCAAGAAGCTAGGGTTTTGCTACAGTGACATTATTGCTAAAGTATGCTCCTACCCTACCTCTATCAACTAATTCCCTTGTAGCAGTTTCCCCTAATAATCACCCTAGCTCCACTGTAATCATATCCATTTGTTCCCTTTATTCCTATGGCTCAAAATATCCAAACCCTACCCCATCAACACCATACCCAAAACGCTCCCAAATCCCTGATAAATTTCTCCTTTTAAACCCCTATTCCCCTTTTCATCATTCCCCTCCTAACACTCCCTGTTTTATTGTCCCCTTGGTGACAGATTTTCAGAGCATCTACCAGTTCCATTGGATTCAGAGGGCAACATAAAACTTAGGGTACAAGTAGTAGCAATGGCATCAGAAGTTTCATCAGATTATGGGGGGAGACCCACAGTGACACATCTTTAGGAGAGAGGGCCCATAGAAGACATCACCGGAGCGGTAGACATCTGAGAGATGAACCAAACACCCTCACTGAGCTGCAGGCATGCCCACTTGCCATGTCTTGTTTCTAGCACTTGGCATGTTATGAATTTTGTCAAAGGGTGGTGAATGTCAGAGTCCATCATGAGTTGGCCCGCCTTTTTGCACTTCATCTACAGGGAGGTCGATCTATCTTGGCTGGGGTCACTTTCACCTTGACACCCGAGACCATATCAGCGGCAATAGGAATACCAAACATTGGGGAACAGTGGCATAAGAAAAAGAAGGTGGAGAGGCATCATTATGAGCCTTACATCAAGAACAGCTGTTTGAGCCAGCTCACCAGAGTTTTTCCATTCAGATTTTTGAGGGATGAGTATGCCCCGCTCATGAAATTGATCATGAAGTATTTCAGTTGTGAGGGAAGGTTTTCCCGCCTCTATGCCTATCACATCCGGTTGCTCATTCACTTCACCAGGGTGCGGATGATGAGCCTCCCATTTTTCATCTGTGGGAACATAGAGAGGATGAAGAAGTTCATGCAGCACAAGACCCCTCGACAGCAACTAAACAGTGTTTATCATTTTTCTCTCATCCGGATTTTGGTGGACCATCAGTTGGGATTGCAGGGTATTGCTTGGGAGGACTTCATGTCCCGTGATTTCTTCAGCGCTCCACCGGTGTTATTAGAGGCAGAGCATGGGGTGGGGGGTCCTTCACATCAGTTTGAGCACCATGAGACTGCCACCATGCCAGTATACATCACATACCAGAAGGGCAGTAGACCGTTGTTTGCAGCAGCAAAGCGAGTGTTATCTCCACCCGGGGTGGAAGGGGCCTCGCTTTCGACATCAGCATCACAGGAGCAGGGCTAGGGTAAGGAGCCAGTGCATGATGAGGGGCCTTCAGGTGAGCCATCAGGTGAACGAGAGACAGAGTTCGTTCTCCTCCAGGATGATGAGATAGATGCAAAACCTACAAATGCTGAGTTGGGAGAGATCATTCAGGAGAAGCAATCAGTAATTGAGAACTTATCCCTGGACTTGGAAAGGGCCAAGTGGAATGTGCAGTATCTAGAGCAGAGGAACAAGCAACTTGAGGATCGACTAGCTGAGATAGAGTTGCATCAAGGAAAACCGGCAACACATCCTGGCAGCACAAGGCAGACCTATGGAGCAAAGAGACGAGGACCGGGAGTATGTGCTAGAGAAAGTGAACGTTCACTTGGAGTAGCGGTTGGATAAGGCTAATAGGGAGAAAGGCATGCTGAGGCACATGACCCACCACTACATGGTCCGAAACATGAGCTCCAAAGCAAGAATCAGGAGCCTAAAGGCAAAATTGAGCAAAGCGACAAAAGAGGCAAAGGAGAAAGATCGGCTTCGAATCCTAGCTGAGGCTTCCTTGGCATAGCATAACACTTCATAGAGAACATCCAGCCCAAATTTCAAAAAATTTGGGCAAATTTTGGTCACTTGGCAAATTTTTGGATAAAAAACAGGAAATTCCTCCCTGTGCGCCGCGCCACTGGCGCGATGCTAAAATTCTAGGGCTCTAATCGAGGAACGGCTTGCATATTTCGATTCAGCATCGAAAATTATGACTACTGGTGTCCTGGAAAGAAATTTTGACAAGATTTGGGTCTCCTAAAGGTCAAAAAACACCCAAAAATGGCCTCTCTGCCACTTTTTTGACACACAGAAAGCAGTCTTGGGAGAATGCAGATTTGGAAGGGAAAATGAGCACCAAATTTGAAAATTCTAGTGGGGTTAGAAAGTAGACAGGACAGGCTTTCCAACAAGCCCACTTTGGCACATTTTGGACACCTGAAAGTGCCCCAAAACAAGCTCCAAATTGGCACAATGCACAGATAATTTGGCGCGGCGCACAGAGGAAAAAACTGCCAATTTGCTCCCGTTTCGCGAAATTTCGGGTCGCGACTTCTCCAAGTTGGCCTGGTCATCTACACTTCGGTTTTTTGGCACCAAAGGCGGCATTTAAAGATTTTTTTCTCCATTTGGGCTTCTATCCAAGTGGCGAAGAAAGGCAAACGGTCATCCCATTCCCAAATGTCATGTTTGCAACGCTGCACCTGTAGCTGATGGTTTGCTCCCCATCTCCATTTCGCAATGATTCGAGTAACTTCCCAACCCTTGGGCATTCTATCTCTTCCTCACACATTATATATATTGTATGCAAGTTATTTGCAAAGTGTTGGCTGGCTTGTAACTTCTTGGAGACTATGGGAAAGAAACTCTGTTTCTGCACTATGTATTTTTGACAGAGAATTAATGAAAGGAAGCGACTCTGTTTCATGAGATTCTTGTGGTTGTGAGTGTAGAAAATGTGTTCTTATGTTCCATATGTATCTTGTTATGTTTCATAATTCAAATCACGTTTCATTACAGTGAAATTTTCTAAGTGAGATTAGGTAGAATTCAATTTATATTGCTCTGCCTGTGGGAAAATTTCATGTATAGTGTTATTCTTCCTTTGAAAAGGATTCGTGCGACTATGCCCTTTTCACTTTCTTCAGCAATCTTTCCATTCCACGTTACCTTAAACCGAAATTGCTGCTCTTTCCGCCTACCTTGCCTCTCGGAATAATCCGTGCCTTCATATTCAATTCTCTGTTCTTTGCTGAGCACCAGTCCCATAAACATCCCAGAAGCTCGGTCATTCATAAACTTGTTTTCAGAATCCCTTTTCACTTACTAGCCTAAGGTAAATATTGTATTGTAAGTCATCTCAGACCATTTTTTCTTATTCCTTCACTAAGCGTGACTCGAAGAGAGCCCTATCCTGCTTTGGTAGGGCTAGCTACCAGACTGAGCGTGGTTTGTGGTTACCCTAATTTTTGCCTTCCTTCAGCCTAAGGCAGATTTAGGTGCTAACACTCCCTCTATCATCAGCTTGCATAGAATAGAACCATTGTTAAAAAAGTGCCACTATGGAGTTATAGCCCAATTTAATGCCATCCAAGCCTTCGAACCCACTTCTCTTCATATTCATCCTGAGATGCAGCAGGTCTTAAACAAACATCTGCCAGTCTTTGACAAGCCTCATGAGCTTCTAGCCTCGAGAGGGGAACATGATCATAACATTACTTTGATCCCAGGGGCACAACCACCAAATGTGCGCCCATATAGATATCCTTTCACCCAAGAGAATGAAATTGAAAAAATCATCAAGGAACTCCTGGAAGTAGGTGTCATTCATCCTGGCATTAGTCCTTATTCATCGCCTATGGTCATGGTGCTCAGGAAATATGGGGAATGGCATATGTGTCCTGACTTCAGGGCCCTCAAAAAGCTATTAGTTAAAGATAAATTTCCCATCCCGGTTGTTGATGATTTGATGGATGAACTAAATGGCGCTCAATTCTTTACTAAGCCCGACCTTCGATCGGGCTATCACGAAATTCGCATGAAAGAAGTAGACATTCCAAAGACTTCTTTCCAAACTCATGAAGGCCATTATGAATTCCTGGTCATGCCATTTGGTCTCTGTAATTCCCCATCCACTTTTCAGAGCCTCATGAATCACTTGCTCAAACCATATCTCAGAAAATTTGTCCTTGTTTTCTTTGATGACATCCTCATCTATAGCCTCACCTGGGAAAAACATCTTCAGCATGTAGATTTGCTCTTGCAACTGCTCTGGAAGCATAAATTATTTGTCAAGATGTCCAAGTGCTCTTTTTTCATGGAAGAAGTTGAGTATTTGGGCCACATTGTGGGGCATGAAGGTGTTAGGGTGGACCCCAAAAAGATCCAGGCAATGCAGGATTTGCCTCAACCAAAGACCTTGAAGAGCTTGAGGGGATTTTTGGGTCTCACCGGCTACTATCGCAAATTTTTCCACAATTATGGTTGCATTGCTAGACCCGTCACTCACCTTCTCAAGAAAAATTCATTCCTCTGGAATGATGAAGTGCAACAGGCATTTATAGCTCTCAAACATGCCATGTGTTCCACTCCAGTATTGGCACTACCAGACTTCACCAAATCTTTGGTGATTGAATGTGATGCTTCAGGTTCGAGTATTGGGGTTGTCTTAATGTAGGAAGGTTGTCCCTTGGCCTTCACTAGCCAACAACTAAGTGGGACAAATCTGGGACAATCTACCTATGAGAAGGAGATGATGGCTATCTTACATGCAGTGGATACCTGGTGACCATACTTATTGGGGCGGCGTTTCCAAATCCGCACAGACCATCAAAGCCTTAAATATTTTTTGGAGCAACACCTATCCTCGCCACAACAAAATAAATGGCTAGCCAAAATGTTGGGATATGATTATGAGATAATTTACAAGAAAGGGCGCAAAAATGTCATAGCAGATGCTTTATCACGCCAATTTGAGGAGGAAAGCACCCTGCTAGCAATCTCTCTTCCCATTCCAGAGTGGATTGAAGAGGCTCGCAAGGAATGGTTTTCACATCCTGTGCTCTCCCAACTCATTAATAAATTGCAGGAGGATCCAAATTCCACAGCAGGCTACTCTTGGCAGGATGAGATTCTTTGCTACAAGGACAAAGTAGTGATATCACCAACATCCACCCTCAAAAGTTGCATTTTGGTGGAGTTCAACTCATCTCCCACTGCAGGCGCTTTCAAAAGACTTATGCTCGCACTCGACGTTCATTCTTTTGGACAGGAATGAAAAAGGAAATTCTTACTTTTGTAGCTGAGTGTGATGTGTGTCAGTGCCACAAAGGAGAAATAGTCAAATCCCCAGGCCCATTACAGCCATTGCCCATCCCGGCCTCAATCTAGACCGAGGTTTCTATGGAATTCATTACGGGTCTTCCGAAGTCACGCAACAAGTCAATCATCATGGTGGTTGTGGACATACTTTCTAAGTATGCTAATTTTTGCACCCTACCCCACCCTTTTACACCAACTTTTGTGGCTCAATCTTTCATGGACCAGATCTTCAAATTGCATGGCATGCCCACTTCCATTGTGTCTGATCATGACCCGATCTTCACCAGTAACTTTTGGCAGGAACTCTTCAGGCTACAAGTTACCCAACTACAACTCAATACTTCCTATCATCCCCAAACTGATGGTCAAACTGAAGAAGTCAACAAATATCTGGAGACCTACCTCAGGTGTTTCACTTCAGAAAAGCAACATCTATGGGTACAGTGGTTACCTCTAGACAAATGGTGGTATAATACTAACTATCATGCCACCACAAAAATGACTCCATATGAAGCAGTTTATGGTCAACTCCCTCCTTTACCTACTTCTTATATCCACGGATGCTCGAAGGTACACACAATGGATCAACTCCTACAGAACCGCGCAACCATGCTGGCCCACCTCAAAGAGAATCTCCATCAAGCTCAAAATTGCATGAAGCAACAGTTAGACCAACATTGTTGAGAGCACAAATTTCAAGAAGGGGATCAGGTATTCTTGAGGTTGCAACCATATAAGCAAACATCACTCAAAGACAAGGGTTGTCAGAAATTATCTCCAAAATTCTACGGACCGTATCAAGTACTTTAGCGCATCAGAGAAGTAGCCTACAAGCTAGCCTTGCCACCCACTGCAAAAATCCATCCCATCTTCCATGTCGCATGCCTCAAGAAAGTGGTGGGGAACCATTGCATAATTCAAACCAGTCTACCGGAATTGGATGAAGAAGGTTCAATCTGGCTCCAACCAAAATAGGTTCTTGACACGCAAGAAAGGCACCTGCACGGCCGCACGATCAAGGAAGTCCTCGTCAAGTGGAAAGACACCTCTCTAGAAGATGCGACCTGGGAATCAACCACTGTTCTTCAGTAGTTTCAGCAGCTTCAGCCTTGAGGACAAGGCTGTTTTTATGGGTGAGGGCATGTTAGTGTCCAACCCTAACCCCTTATTTATGTAATAGGGTCAAGTCATAGTTATAGTTAGTTAAAGAGTCAATAAAGCCCATATTAATAATTGTAAGTGGTTGACTCGCATTTAAAGAAGGGACCATAGTTAGTTGCAAATGGGCCATGGTATTAGATAGATGGTATTAATAAGAACCATGGTACTGACCCATGGTATTCCATGTACGAATCCTATATAAATGATAGAGACTCCCCTCGAGGAGCATCGTGTCTTATTTTGTAATTGAGCCCAGCTCTATTGGAGGTTGCCCACTCGAAGAGGCAAGTGAACATTGCTTTCCTGTCTGAATAATAAAATACATGCTGTTATTTCTTATTGTTTTGTGTTCTGGGTATATTTCTTCGCATATTTGGTATTCTGGTATCTTCTCACAGGTCAAGATCATAACAAGGCTTGTTGGGAACGGGTCCCCTAGGGTCAATTTTGGGGTTAAAAGCCCAAGTTTTAGGGCTAAAGGCCCAAGTTTTGTATAAATAATGTAAAGTCTCCGCATTTTGTGGTCACGGAGCACGAAGATGTAAACAATCAAAAAGGGTTTCCACCCTTAGTTTAGATAGCTTGTGTCAGCTTGATGAGATTCACCCTTGGTCTGCGGGCCATGGGAATGTATAAAAAGGGAGTCTTAGAAGAGTTTAAGGAAGTTTTTAATAGAGTTCTAAGTAAGTTTTTTGGCAAATGAGAGCTAAGAGTGAAGAGTATTAGCATAGGAAGAGGCTCTTCAACTGAGTGCGCAGAGGCCTAGTGTAGAAGTCTGCAGCTGAGTGCGCAGACCCCTGTAGCTGTGTGCGCAGGGAAGTTAGAGTCTGTATTGGAGGTCTGAACCATCAATAAAGAGAATTATTCTAAAGATATCTATGTATGATCTATTTTACTTCTGTTATGAATGTTTGCGGTTATGTTATGTTGAATACTGGGTTTATGATTTATTGCTATATTGATGCGCGAATCTATATGTTTTACTTTGTCGTATAAACGCAAGTAAGAATATCTATTTACACAAAGACAATCACAATGCATGTTGAAGTTAACCAATACATAAGCTAATCTAGGTAGACACAGAAGTAAGGGTAATTACAGAGTCGCGTAAGCATTGGAATTGACTATTTAGGGTTCGCGAAGGACGATCAGAGACTTTCGCGAAGGTTTCAATGCCTAATAAGAGAAGTACTTTGATAAGACCTAAAGGGCTTATAGGTCTGTGCGAAGGAAGGGTAGGTTATAAAATGACATCACAACCATCTCAGGGTGTGAAAACATGGTTCTTGCATCCCCCCATACTGCTTCTTGTGAGACTTAAGCCTGTGCTCTGCGGATTGATGCCGAAAGGGTCAATAGTGTAGGGATTTGCTTGGCTAATTAACACTGAACGTGGGTTAGGGCCCATCAAGCCAACACTTCAATATCGCACATGTAGATTCTCTCTATGTCCTAGTTATGATTGACAGATGTTCAACATCTAAATATGGGACATGATACTTTTTCTTGTTTATAGAATCAACCAATAGATTTGTTTTGATTAGTTTTTCTATATATTTTGTTTGTATATAATATTTTTCTTAATTGGAAGAATGTGCCATTTCTCAAGATCAAACCTAGCAACTACCACTATAACACCAAGAGTATATCCAACAGCTTGTAAGTTAGATATACTAGGAATTTATAACTTAGCAAGATCTAAGACTCCACAAGGGTGGGGGAATCTACTCGAGTGTTATCACAGTGGACCAAAGATGCCCCCTAGTGGGATTTGAAACCGAATGGATGGTATAACATCCCATTGTGTCAATTACTCAGTCGTCCCATGAGGAGACACACCTTCATAGACTTTAGCAGTGAAATCACTATGCAAAAATGGGTCCCTTGTCCCACAAACAAAGGGGTCTAAACAAATTTGGTGTATGACTTGACCATGACCTTAAAATTAGATTATTATTGTTAATTCATGTCCTTAACCCATGACTAATTATTTTGTTGTTTTATAGAGCTAAGAGTGGAGGTGAAGTTAATAAAAGAAATTGAATTAGGAAGAGAGTGAGATTTGAATGCATTAAGCATGAACAATAAATGTAATGCCAATTCTCATATCAACAGGGATCATTAGTGCTCATAGAACATAAATTTCATTATTTATTCAAAAAGACGAGGTGTCCAAACTTCTCTAGGAAGCTTCATTAAGTGACACTTGAAATGATAGATACATTAAGGTTATAATATGATTACTTGAGCAATACTTAAATACAAGAGAACCAACGAAAATATAAATAATTTTAATTATTAAATGTTGGATGAAAAAGAAACATTGGTCATGATTAATGAACCACATCTATCCTCATTGTGCTAAAGAGATGTTGTAATGTTATACTATCAAAAAGTTTTGACTTAGTCAAATTACATAAAAATAAAAATAAAATTAAAAAATTAAATAAATAAAATAAAAAATAAAATAAAATAAATATTTATAATTAATAATTAAATCAATTTTTTTTCAGAGAGTGCAAACTTTTTCTCATGTTTTGCACTAAAACAAATTTTCATTGAGAGACTTGATCCCTCTTTTAACCTTTGATAAAATTTGGAATTAAAATGGATGATTCCTAACTTTCAATCTCCATGACCAATTTGAACTAACCCAAGTTAATTATTATTATTATTTAATTTTTAGGTCACAATCAAACGAGACACCAAATTAACATACAAGATCCCTTATTTATGGAGCAACAAGTGACCTTCCTTGACCAATTCAATAAATGTGGTGTTGCATATGATTCCCAACTTCTGATCCGATGACGAGATCAACCCGTCCTTAAACAAACAACTTGCATGGACCACAGGTACCTACTATACTTACCAAAAAGTGAAGGTTTTATGTTTTTCAAATTTTAAATTAATAGAAATTTCCAACATCTTAATGGGGAACTGATCAAATCATATTCTTAAGCTAATCAAATAGTTCATCTAGATACAATGGTTCCACAAATGTCCACGTGTCAATCGAGAACCATGACAAGTTAGATAGTTGGCATTACATTGGGCCAATAGGCTTACTCCTATAACGCGAAGGATTCTTTAATTTGACCTGAAGAACTAACCTTGGTTAGCGTCGGCCAAACTAAATTGGTGTGCAAGCAAACCCAAGCGAGGCTTTGGAGGCAACACCATGGTAAGAAACTCTGTATATAACAAAGGTAAATCGTTAATCGATCATATCACAACATAGATTGAGATCGTTGTCCAGAAAATATCTGTACATCGCCCTCAATTCAGTTCGCTGGTTGTCAATCTTTAGTTCAAGGTACCCATTTTAATTGCTGCTTCTCTGTGTCTTTTTATATAAACACAATTATTTGATTTGCATTATGTAGGTTTTTGTTTTTGAATTGAAGGAAGAAAACCCATCAAGGTTGGGCATCAGGAATTGTTTGGACTCCTTTATAATCTTTCACATCTTTGTTTTTTGTGGAGTGGGGAGGAAGAAGAATTCCAATTATTGTGCAGATTTGTAGGAGGAAAATGTTTTGAAATGTATTCTGTAGGTTTTCTTTTGAGAATTAGCTTCTGTTATGTAAATCGCCGTAGCCAATTTTATGTTTTCTTCAATTTATCTCTGAAAAAATTGTGTACCCCCTTTACCATGCACCTGCATATTCAAAAAACTGAGAATGTAGGTCCTTGATAAGCGTGCAACTATATTTGAGCCCTTAAATTCAACGGTTGGGAATCAAACCAGTGTAAAATTCAGAGAATAATGAAAGTGTTGAACGTATGTACATATCCAAGTGCTTCTAGGTTCCAGATTTTAATATCTGTAGCTCTTTACCCCATTGGTATGTGTTATTTTAGGAGAGCTATGGTTCGTAAACAAGCCCTAGATTCCTATCTTGCGCATTATTTTCTTAGAAATTATAGTTGCCCACATTACTCACAAGTATACATTTTGCCTCTTAACCTCCCTTGCTTTTGTATCCCTTTTGTTTCTTTCCCCATATTTGTAAAATCAAAGGAAAAAAATATACAATCATCTCACAAAAATTTACCTTTACAAAATTGTGAATTTTTGAAATGACCCAATCAGGGGTCGGAAATATATCCTAATTTTCTAGTTCTGAGAAGTGGCCTCTACTTATCTTTTTTGTTATGACCTTATTATGTATCCAGAACCTAAAGGTTATAAACACAGAAAATCAGTTTGAGGTGTATAGTAAAATCACTGCATAAATACTTCTGCAAAAACTTTTCCAGGTAGCTAGAGACGGTTTCGACCTGTACTGGGTGCAGCGGGGTGCCATCATAGGGTGCAGACAAGTGATTTTGGTAGCTGTGATTCCATGCATAAGTGAGGCTTCTATATTGTAGTATGCATCTCATAGGTCTGTTCATAGATTGAGATCGTTGTCCAGAAAAGATCTGTACATCGCCCTCAGTTCAGTTCGTTGGTTGTCAATCTTCAGTTCAAGGTACCCATTTTAATCGCTGCTTCTCTGTGTCTTTTTTTATAAACACAATTTTTTGATTTGCATTATGTAGGTTTTTGTTTTTGAATTGAAGGAAGAAAACTCATCAAGGTTAGGCATCTGGAATTGTTTGGGCTCCTTTACAATCTTTCACCGCATGTTGCAAAAGAAACGCCGTAAGGCAATGGCATAAGAAACAATAACATAAAAGAAAGAATTCAAAATTTTATGTAATTTTGTTTCTTTACTGGGGTTTATTGGTAATGACCAATGAAATAAAATTATTATCTCCTCATTTCTTTTCAATTTACTTTACCTTAATTAGACCTTTAATATTTATCTATATTATTTAATTATAACTTCAACTAAATTTTTAAGTTCTATTTCTTTAACTCATTTATCCATCTTCCAATTCCTAAATTTTCTTATTTTTTACAATGTTTTACACATCAAATTTATTTTAATTTTGTTTTTCTAATTATTAATCACCCCTCTATTTTATCCATCTAACATAATTAGCATGTTCAAGGAATTTAATTAATAATTTTTGGACCTTCATAATTCTTACTCACCTCATCTCTTTCTCAAATTATAATCTCTAAATTTACCTCATGATAATAAATCCTCAATGTTATGAATTTGTAATTTAAATATCCTAATTCATGAACTAGAACATTTAACTTTTGATTTTACTTTTAATCTTAATTATGTTTGAAACCTTTTTTAGAAAATATTTTTTGACCAATCTAATAAAATAAAAAATTAAAAAAATTTGACCAATCAAATAAAGTTATTATCTCATCATTTCTTTTCAATTTACTTTAGCTTAATTAGACCTTTAATAATTATATATATTATTTAATTATAACTTCAACTATATTTTTAAGTTCTATTTCTTTAACTCATTTATCCATTTAATTTGATTTTATTAATAAATTATATAAATTAAATATTTCAATCTCTATCTTTAGTGAAATAAATATATTTCATAATTATATATATTATTTAATTATAACTTCAATTATCTTTTTAAGTTCTATTTCTTTAACTTATTTATCCATTTGATTTGATTTTATTAATAAATTATACAAATTAAATATTCAATCCCTATCTTTAGTCGAATAAATATCTTTAATAATTATATATGTTATTTGAAATATCTCAATCCCTATCTTTAGTCAGATGAATATCTTTAATAATTATATATATTATTTAATTATAACTTCAACTAAAATTTTAAGTTCTATTTCCTTCTCTGTTTCTTCCCGATCTCCTAATATCCCCTCTGATCGAAACTATATGTTAGAACCCCATCTTCTTCAAATAGCCTGAGATTATTGGTCATGGACACCATGAGGATATTCACTCTACAATTTATATTTGCAACTTTTGCTTCAAGCCGCATAAATCTCTCCTTTGTAGGATCAAGAGGGTTATTCCCACATTCATCAACCATGACTGGGATTTTATGTCTTTTGGCTTAGAGGATCTTATATCTCTTGCAAATATCCACAATATACCCAAAGAAACCTCTATAACAATATGATATGTAAACTATTGTGGATATTCCAATAGATAATTCATCACAACAGATCCACTAAAATATATTAGAAAATCATATATCTACACTATGAGGTTTTATTTCCACTTAGGTTTATGGATTTGTTAATTAATGTTTATTGTGTATGCACGAAAATTATAATTATGTATAAAATAAAGAAAAAAATAAAATAAAAACTCAAAAAAATAATTGACACAATATATATATCCTACGAAACCCTTTTGGGAGAAAACACAATGAGAAGGTGAGGCCGCTCTCCTCTCTTTCTTTGAATAGAAAATGGTTGCAAGTACAAAGAAGTAAGTCTTGTGGCCTATGCACTACTATAGTGCACAAAATATCTCTATTTTCTCTCTCCCTATCCCTCTTGACTACTTTGCTCATATACGAAGAAAAATGCCCTCGAAAAGAATTCAAACTCCTTTCCCTCCTAGTTGCCTGGTTATAACACAAACTAATAGCCTACTAGTGGTTAGGCTTGAATCATTCAAACCTTAAACAAAGTTACGATATGGAATATTATAAATTATTCTTCATCATTATCATGTGGCTAGCCCCTTTTCCATGAGTAATGGACGCTGACGTGGTATCCTCTCGAATAATGGTGGACAAAAAAGGATGTCAAATTTTGAGTGGCATAACTTTTGGATACGAAACTTGATTGAGGCGATTTTTGCATCGTTGAAAAGCCCTCTATGTGTAGAATAGGAAACAATGGTGATTTTCTAAGGAAACAAATTTTTGGTCCCCAAAACATTGTTTAACGCCTCAAAATTCTCCTAAAGGTTTCAGACTCTCATTTGCCAAACTAGGTCCCATTGGTAAAATGGTCCTGTGAGATTATTTATCCACTTTTTTCCACTTTGCAAGAATTGAGATGGATGAAAAACAATATAATGATCCGATACAAAGAATTAATTGATTCTTTCCTACACTTTTGAAATTATAGTGAGGAGAAAAATGAGTGGTTTCAATTTCTCACACATTAATAATGTGAAGAAAGAGGGGAAGGGGTACCGACCCTTTCTCACACTTCTATTTTTTAATTAAGGAGGAGAGGGTGCATTGGTTGTTTCTCGCACTTTTTAAATTCAAATGATGAAGAGAAGGAGAGTTGACCATTTCTTAGAATTTAGCAATTTGAGGTATGAGGAAAAGAAGCGCTAGTCCTTTCTCACAATTTTGTCGTTTGAGTGAAGAGGGAAAGAATAATTGGCCCTTTCTCACACATTTTGTAATTAGAGTGAGGTGGAGAAAGAGTGATTTCATTATATGACATGTTAGTAATCTAAGGAAATAGGGGGAGAACCAACCATTTCTCACCTTCTATCATTCTAATGAGGAGGATAAAGAGCATTTTCCCCTTTTCACACTTTATAATTAAAGTAATGAGGAGAAGGGGAAGGAGAACTTTAATATCACACTTTTGTCATTCAAGTTAGGAGAATAATGAGCACTGATCCTTTTCACACTCAACGTTTGATTTAAGAGGAGAAAGGGCACTTGACCTTTCTCACACTTAAATATTTTTTGGGAGTAGGAGCACTATCCCTTTCTAATACTCTAGTAACTTTCATGAGAAGAAGGATCACTAGGCCTATCTCACACTTTTATAATTAGAGTGATAAGGAGAAGGAGAAGCACTAGGCCATTTTCACAATTCTTTCATTCAAGTGAGGAAAGGAGCATATGCACTTTCTCACACATTTTGTAATTTGAGTGGGGAGGAGAGGGAGCACTAACCCTTCATCACACTATTAGTTTTTGGAACTAAGAGAAAGAACACAAGCCCTTTCTCATACATTGAAAATTTTTGGGAGGAAGAGAATGAGAAATAACACCTTTGCACACTTTTTAATTAGATTAATGATGAGAAGGAAAAGGAGCATTGTTCCATTCTCATATTTTTTTTTTCATTTGAGTGAGGATGAGAAAGAGCACTGACTCTTTCTCACTCTTTTGTAATTTGAGTGAAGATGCTAAGTTCTAAAGAAGTAGTCCCTTGAAATAAACCTGGGGACTCTCTCAGTGACATGTGGCAACTCTATTGATTCACTTGATTAAAAAAAAAAGAAAAAAGAAAAAACATGATAAGTTCAAGTTGTTGTAACCTAACCCTCAACTTCATATTTTTTTATCTTTCGAGCCATAACCAAGAATCAAGTTTATTAACCAAGTCAGATTTGTTAGAAAGGGTAAGCTTCATGCGTAGTTTGATATAAACACTTTACAAACCCCCTGTATCTTCGAATATAACACATTAATATGTATTTTGTATTGGTTTTTTGGTGGGAATACCTTTACATATTAAACTTAAGTCAATTATCCCAATCAATTATCAATATTACCCATTATATGGTGAGTTTAAACCATATGAAGGTCCGGTTAAAATCCCACGACAAATAATACTTTAATCCTACAGCTGCAATGCCATTTAAGGTCCAAAGATGGGCATAATTTAAACACCCATCCATGACTCGATATGATCCAATGGCTACAATGGTTTTAATCTGAAAGCCGTAATCTCGTATCCGGTGGCAAGATAAGACCCCATTGACACCCCTTTCATGAATGAGATCTGATCATTCAAACAAGCACCTATTTTACACATGCATGCAGCCCAGAGGGATTTAATATGAGCCAAGAGGGATCTAATTTCTTCAGGTATAAATTTAAATGTTTTTTCTCGTGGTTTTTTCTGTGTGGTTCACGACCACCCTTGGTCACTGGGTGGCTACTACGTCCATGGCTTAGATACTAGGCTGATCCGCGGGGGATCAAACCTTTCGGCCATCGACAAACCTGACCGCAAGAACTTACGGGAATTGACCCTGTGACCTCCCATCTGACAAGTCCCTGACTTAACCAATTGAACTAACTCTTGGGACTGTAAATTTAAATGTTTTGTATACTTATTTTTTATTTATTTATTTATTTTTATTTTTAGTCTACATAAGTGTTGTGGTAAAAACACAACACCCCCCATTATTGATGCGTCCACTTCGAATAATGGGGACCCTTTCTATAAAAATTTTGGCTAAGCACCTTTTTGGATTTTTATTTTAGTTAATTGCCCTACGCTTTCGTTAATTTTTAGTTTTCTTTGGATTCTTGTTTTGATTGCTTTGTTAGAATCGATTTTTTATAAGCTTCACATTGACGCTTGTTTGGTCTCATTTGGTCAACTGGTTTGAAAATGGCACTCATTTGAAAATCTGATTATTTATGTAGCCTGGGTTGAAATTGCATAAAATGTACAATATTGCATTTTGTAAATAAATTAGTTCAATAACGCATTCATTCTAAATATTAATTTATAGCGAGTTCTTTTTACTAACATTTTTCCGTTTTTAGTTATGCAGCCAAATAATTAAGCATCGGGACTTAAGAAATTCACTCCAATTTCCAAATCAAATCTTAATCTCGAAAAACCAAACATTCAAGTGGCTGTAGTTTATTTTTATTATTTTTCATTTATTTTCTAAGTAGCTGTAGTTTTATTTTTAGCTATAGTTTAAAAACTTAAATTCATAAAAATAAAACCAAAATAAAAATTGATTTTTAATATTAAATATTAAATATTAAATTAATTAAATTAATTATTATTTAATATAATTAATTAAATTAAATTAATATTTAATATATAAAAATTATATCGCATCGGGAATTTGCAAATCGCATCAGAGCTTTTTTATTAAATAAGTTTTAAGAACCCCGATGGCCCGATGCGATATCGCATCAGGACTTTGACATTGTAACATATTTGACAAACAATACACTCATCCCCGATACCCGATGCCTCACTTCTTCGATGAATAAAACATAAAACAAAGGGGCATTAACCAAATGTTATCGCATCGGGGCTTTTATGCGAAACATGTTTAGCAACCCCTCCATCCTCCCGAATGCCGATAAGCGATAAAGCATAAAACCTGGGGATTAAAGCCAAAGCGTGTTTTTAAAGTTTTGTATTAGTTTGAAGATTTAAAAAAAAACCCATATGCATGGTGATATGTTAGTAAGTGAGGAGTATAAATGGGGTAAGTAAAGTAGTGTAGGTTAGTTTATATTTTTAATATTAATTTATATATTAATATGTAATATGTAATGTATTATATTATTTAAATTAATATGTAGTATTTAATTAATAAATTTTAAATTAATCATATTAATTAATTTATGATATTTAATTAATTTGATTAATTTAGATTTAAGTATCATTTAGAATTAGTTTTTAATTAGATTTAATTTGTTTATAAATAATTAATTAGATATTAGTTAGTTAGATTAATGATTAACAATTAAATTAGAAACTAATTTAGGATTAGATTTTTAATTCAAATTTTAATTTTTAGCCCAGCAACAGAATTTCCAGATTCATGTCAGATTTGACCCATCAACTTTGAAAGCTCATAAATTGAGTTATACTTGGTCAAATGAGGCCCAGGACGGCTCATTGGAAAGAGAAAATCAAGGATAACATTTTGGAGGAGGTTTCACCAACAGATTTACTCATTTATTGGGTCAAAAATCAGGCAAAAGATCAGGCTCCGAATTTTGAAAAACAAAATCAATTTTCTGAGTTATTTTCTTCAATTTCATTTGTCCAAAGCCTCCTCTAATTGCAGATCCATTGGTCAATAATATCCTTTGCCAATCAAATCATTCCAAGCATCAATACAGAGCTTATATTTTATTTTCAATTATTTATTTAAAATAGAATTTGATTGGGTTTGATTTAATTGCCAGAAATGATATTTTGATTGCATTTTTAATTTATTTTGATTTCTTTTGCAGGAAAACAGTGGAAAAGATATGGAAAAAAGGATTTCAAGCAATAAGAATGCTCCAGCAATTGAAGATCAGAATTAGGAACAAGTAAAATTATATTTGGCAGATTTCTCTTCAACAAACTCTCCTCTCCAAAATTCCTTCACAAATATTATAAATAATAGATTGCAGAATGTAAAAAGAGGCTGCTCTCCTCTGCAATGCTAGACTTCTAAAAGCACTACTGTAATAGGAATTTAGAGTTGTAGGAGAGAGGAAAGGAAATCTCAGATCTGGGGATTATTGAGGATTTTTCCTTTGTATCTTGAATTATGTATGAGGGGCAGAGTTTTCACTATTGTGGCTTTAGCTTTGAAGGCAGAAGTTCAATCAATGTAAAGCACTGTTGGAGACCAAGATTAGAGAAATGGATGCAATAAATTGGTATTTTTAATACTACTATTTCAAATATCAGTTTCATTTTTATGGTAACAAGAATGTGTCATTTTATTCATGTTTGTGCACTATTGTCAATATGGGCAGTTTGTCTCAATGTTGTTATCATATATCTCTGTTCTTATGGATTAATTTCTGATTTCTGAGTAACTATTTACTCAGAAATCTGCCTTGTTAAAACTGATTTATTGAATGATAATATGTTGTGAACTATTTCCACATATTATTGTTTAGTTATTGGATTTGCTGATTTGATAATCAATATCATTTATGTGAACTACTTCTTGAGTGTTGTTGGTTTATTATTTCAGTTAAGAGGTCTCAATAAGATGTGTTTTGATATCCATAATATCAGTTAATTGAACTACTTCGTTAACTTGGTATTCATTATAAACAAGACATATCTAAATCCCAATACTTTAATTATCTTGCTCTTAGTTGGGTTAGATCTATATCTGCCTAATTAAGATAGGATTTAGATTAGTTTCTTTTGCTTGCATCATAGAATAAGCTTGCATTTAGAGTAAATTCTACATTCTTTTAAGTCCTCTCCTAAAAGAGGCAAAATTTTAGTTGTGGCTTGGCTGAACCCAAATCAACTTAAGGGTCATTCTCTTGCCTGATCAGCAAGAAGAAGTGATTTGATGTCCCTGTCTATTGGTAGTTAAAGATACATTATAAACCAATAGCAATAGGGAGAAGGTAACTGGACCTAGTTGAACAGTCGGAGCCACCACACCAAACGGAAAAGGAGCTACTTTTAAGGTCCGGACCGGGTGGTTATCCCCAATGTTGTTGCAGCGATTTTCGAGGCATCAACATTTTTGGCGCTAGAAGGAGGGCCTGAGACTTTTTGTCTGTTGGAGTCCTTTCAATTTTAACATTTTGTTTATGGCTCCTCTTAAACTTCCAATATGGAGTTGTATCCATGGACGTGCATCCTCCAATACTCCACCCGAAGTGGTAAGACTCTTGTCTCAGGTAAAGTTCAATGGTAAGAGAAATTCTTCTGCTTTTAACTATGTCTTTCAATTTATTCAAAATGTTTCAAATTATGATTTTCAAGGAATTGATGAAGGCATCTTATGCAGAATTTTTACTCTTACATTTGCGGCAAAAGCCAGAAACTGGTGTAGAACTCTTCCAGTTGCCTCAATCCATAGCTGGGATCAATTTGTTACAATTTTTATTTGTAAATTTGACGGCTACGATTATGAACAGGTATGTGAAGAAATTGAATATCTACGAAGGTTTAAAAATGAGTCTGTTAATGATTTTCATATTCGATTTCACTTGAATTGTTTAAGATTTAAGGACAAAGATAAACCTACAGAAGAAGAATTATTAGATTGGTTTAAATATATTTGTTCTCTTCCAACCATTCCCAATCCATATGAAATTGATTCAAGCTTTGTTCCATCCCCTTCCAATATAAATGAGAATCCCAATTCGGATGTGAAAATAAATTGTGATGAAGTGGTTTCACAAATCTTAGAAGATATTTTTAATCAAATGCAAGAAGACAATAGCAGCGATTTTGGGGAAAAAGCCACCTTGAAATCTGAAAGCTACTTTGAAGTAAATTTGGAAAATCAAATCGCAAATCAACAAGTACAAGCAGCAATCAAAGTAAATAAAATGCAAACTGCTGTACAAATTTCTGAATTTCTCCATGATGAGCAAATGCAAAAATCAGAAAAGCAAAGCAGCGTTCTTCAAGAAAGCATATGCACACAAAGGAATGATCAGCAATCTGAAATTTACAATGAGCATAACGCACAAGAGTTCTCAAATAGAGACAATTTTAAATGCATTGTTTCAGGTTCACATTTTTCCCTTTATCCTGATATTTTTAATGATAGTAATTTTTCTCCTCTTAGTATTAATGATATTTCAGAAATTAAAGAGGATGATTTAAATGAATTACCATTAAAGTTTTATCAAGATAAAGAAATAATAATCGATCATTCTTTTGCCATTAATGAACATGAAATGCTTGTTCCTCCTTGTTTGGATATATTGGATGAGATTGAAGGGAATTCTAGAGAGTCTTGTGAGGTCATTTATGATGATTACTCTGATATTGAGGATGTTGATTTCAATTTTTCTCAAGAGAATCCTCATGATAAAATTCAAATAACATCTGAGAATGAGGAACGCTTCAATTTAGAAATTATCCCAACTAATCCTCATTTTAGAGCAGCAAATTATCTTCATGATTTCACCATTCAAGAAAACATTCCAATTTATGATTCATATGAGGATCAAACTCTCATTCCTATTCATAATCATAATTTGTTTTCTAATTCACAAGTTGGAATTCAAAATTTTTCAAATTCCATAATTCTGGCCATTCCTTGTGAAAATGAAATCATTTCAAAACGATCCCAAATGTGCTGTAACATTAGTTGTACAAATAGTGATTTCATTTTAGTTTTTCTTTCACAGCTATTTTGTTTAAACTTAGATTTATTTTCTGATTTTATTTTGCAAAATTTTCACACTTTTCGCTGGCATATTGAACACCTTACTATCAAACACTCAATTGATGCATTGCCGAATTGGGAAATTGAAGTTTCATATTATAACCATGAACATAGAAAACTATTAACATATCAATGTCAATCGATGTTCATTGCTTATCAAAAGCTTCTATCTTCTCAAAGGCAATATCAACAAGAGAATGTATTTTCGCAATCTGGCCAGCAATTCAATTCAATTAATAAATTGTCATTTTATTTGAAAGGCTTCCATCCATTTTTCATTGACTCATTTGAAAATTGTTTGGAAATTTTTCCTTCAAGTAAAATTGTCAATGATTTAACATTTGTACATAACACTAACAATTTTTTTCAGGTCAAAGAATTTAAAAATTCATCTTCACAATCTGGCCTGTTATCTCTTCCTTTGAACATTTCTCAATCCTTAATAGAAATCCATCCAGATTTTTATGATCCAATTGGTAGTCAATTGGAAAGGAAATTTCAGGAGAGAGAGATTTTAATTAAGTTCCTAACAATAACTGTACATTCTGATTTCATATTTATTTTTCTTAGTTTAGTCAAATCTGTTTTTTTATTACTAACATTTGAACTGTACATAAACGCGGGAATAAAAATGAGAGAATGGTTACACTGGAAATATGACTATACCTAGTCATTTTCATGTATATGGTTAGAATAGGAATAGAATTAAATTAGTTAGTTTGTTTTGTATAGTTAATTTGTTTTTAACAGTTTTGTAGATTAAAAATAAAACAAAGCAATCAGCCATTCTCATACATGTTCAGTAAAAACATTTTTCCCTATCAGAAAATTTTAATTCTGGCTTTCTTTTAAATTTCTTACAGCAATACCTCTACTCTGCCTATCTCGAATAATGTCTTGATTAAATTTAATTAAAGTTGCACTTGGTATCGATTGCCTCAAAGCCACTTTCCTTCATTTCGGGATTTCCTTCTAAGATTTTCTTTTGAAATTTATATGGTAAGGATTTGAGGATAAAAAAGCTTCATGACCCCATTATCCCATGAAATGTATGACTGTCTATGATAAGCTTAATTCTAATTCCATCATTATTAGTCAGTCCAACCTTTCACGGTAATCATATGAAGTTCATATTATCTTCCTCGGAATTTGCCAAAAGCTGATCTTAAGGATGCCCATTTTGCTGAGTGCACACATTTAAATCTGTTTTGATATTTTTCTACAATTAGTGGCTTAATTTCATCCTAATCTTTAGTTTATTATCTGATGCTGTAAAACGCATCATGTTTATTTACTAAAGGCATTATTGAACAGTCACTATAGCAATACAGATTTTTTTTCAAGCTAATTCGGAATGAGCAGAGGTAATAAATTGTTGTTTCAATTTGAAAGGGAAGACTATTTTCATATTTATTTCTGGTAAATTCTATATTTCCTGAACATGAATAAACAGATTTTATTTAGGCTGATTGCACACTTAGATTTAGAATAAATAATGAGATGATTTTAAACGAAGGGAAAATTTGATAAATCAAAGGAGGAATTTGAAGATTCATAAGGTAAAAAATTTGCAGACAATTTCCTTCCAGGTACGCATTTGCAAGTTCATTCTCATCTCTTATTAGTTTCTCTTTTCCTTAGTTTATTTTTGATTTGTGTTCTGTTTTATTTGCAGGTTTTTATTTCTTTTCAAAACATAAAATAAGCAGTAAACCCATTTCAAATTTGCAACAGGCTCAGGGAAATTTTATTTGTGATGCATTAGAATTTAAGCATTTTTTAACTTTGCTTTCATTCATTAGAAAACCCAATTGAAATTTCAAGAAATGTCATAAGACCATTCGCATCATAAGATTTCATCGGAAGTAGTTCTTAGCATTTCTTTTGATCACAAATTGTTCATCAAAGACCTCCGATGTATTATCTTACTTATATGCCATATCGCATTTCGCATGTCAGAGCTTTGCACTTGAAGTATACTTCCATTATCATGAATCGCCGATCTCCGATAATCGACTTTACCGATATTGCGATGAACACATAATTCCGGACCCGATATGAAATTCAAATCAAATTCATATAAATATCGCGTCCGTTCAATCGCAATAAAAGTAAGGGCATAATTTTAAAAGGGCCGATGTCTTGGATCCGATATGTTATTAAAATCCCATCATAAAGTTATCGGGTCCACTCTTCATCGCATATCGGCAGATTGAAAATTGTTATATCATGCACTTAAGATTGCCGATTGCGATCGCCGATTAGTTATGTCATTCATCGCATCGCCGATATCGCAATCGCTTCCTTGCAGTTTAATTTATGGCCGATATCCCAGATCCGATATGTTATTAAAATCCCATCATAAAAAATTATCGGGTCCGCTCTTCATCGCATATCGGCATTGCAAAAAATATATTGTGTTACATCGGGTACCCAAAGTTGCCGATTGCCGATTAACTACGACATCCATCGCATCACCGATAGTGCAATCATTTCATCACATTTATTATGCTCACGTCACTTCTCTGAATCTACGATGTGCGAAACACAATGTAAATATTTTCTGATCCCCGATATAATGTTTCTTTAATGATGCGATCTCTTCATTTCATTGCACATGTTCTTATCAGCAATTTGCCATTGCAATCTCCGATGCGATAGCTTCCAATGCATGCCTTTGAGCCATTAACATTTAATCAATATATGGCATAGCAATAAAGGTGAAGTTTTGCAAGTTTAAGTTTGAAGCATGGTGAAGAAACATGTTATGTAAATCATCCGATACGGCAATGTGTTATTTTAAAAGCGAGCTTGGGTAACCACTATGGTAAGAAAGCAGTTAATGACCAATTTGCAGCATATTCAAATTATTTCAATTTCTCATACATTTTAGTTTAAATATATAATTCCATAATTAAAAATGGAATTCAAGACCTCTCTATTTTCATATTTAAATTTTATTATCGTAGATTTGGTCTTGATTCTGGACAATTTATAAAATCATGGGGTTTATATGAAACTTATAATATTTTGAGAAACAGTCATTACTGCAAATTCTCATTTTCATTTCTGATGCATTTCTTTTGATTTCAATTCCCTTGAGCACTAAGCATTCCATTTTTACTGCTTGCTTTAGTTTAAATAAAATAAATAATGATTTTGGGGTTATATGATTTTGGTTAGTTTGACTTCTTCATGTTTTTAATGATAATTAAAATAAGGAATCAGCTAGTTTGGAGAAATTGATACCTTTCAGGTAAGATCAAAAGAATTTATCCAATGGTAAGATTCATGTGCCCACTTTCATTAATTTCCATTTCATCACTCTTAGTTTCATTTTTGTTTTTAAATTATGCTGATATAAAACTCTGTTTTGCAACTATCCATTTAAAGTTTCCAATCCTCCGGCAGATCATATTTTCGAAGTCCATACTTTTCTCCTGGCTTTATTTCAAGAAGCAGCGATAATCCTCATTGAAACAGCCACACCAGGAAGTTTCTGAACCTTTAGTTTGTTTCTTTAAGCATTCATTTTATTAGAAAATGATCAATATGATGCTTTGAAACAAGAAGATTAATATCATACAGAAAGTTTTCATTATGGCTGAATTTTACAATCACTGATATCTAAAAGCCTAAAGCATTCACAACTCTGCAAGGTATGTTTTTCTAAATCTCAACATAAGAAGGAATGATTACATGCTTATTTTCTTTTTCTTCATATTGTTGGAGACATTGGTATAAACATTCTTGTTTGAGTTTATCTTGCGAGACTTGGGTTTTCCTTTCCATTTTTAGAGATTTCTTTGTTTTTATTTTTGTTTGCTGATTTCTCTTCTCATTTTAGCATAAGACTTCTTTTCTTTTGGTTTTCAGTTTTGATTTTGGTGACTTTGCCATTATTTATATGGAAGGTCTTCTTGTTACCTAACAATGGTCAGGATACGTGGAAAAAAATTGTTAATAGTCACCTATTAGCTTTTTCTTAAATCTCTTAGTGAAGTTTGATTTTCTTATTATAAAGCTAGACATACTTAAGGAAGAGATTACCAATCAAGAGAAGTTGGCAAAGTATCATAAAATTTGAAAATTTCTTTTTCATCAAATTATAATCATTTTGAAATTTTGAAATTTTATTAAGATCTTTCAAAGTTTTATTATCAGTCAAGAAAAGTTATTTTTAACCAAGTAAAGACACATTACATCAGAGCACCTTTAACTCTGAAATTGTCATTCTTAACTTTTAAGGAGTCAATGATTCTCCCTGTCCCAAAGAGTCTTATTTTTTAGAGTATAGTCCAGAAATATATTTAAACTTAAAAGATAAGGGGTCTCATCATGAGCCTGCTTACCATGATCATAGGGGAAAAATAGGCTGACATTACCAATACTGGTAAACAAACCAGGGTAATGGCTTATGATTGCAAACAATTATAAGACAAGGGGTCTCATCACGAGCCGGCTTGTTCAACCCAATTTTAACCAGTGAATGGCATTGTCAACTATCTGGCTACCATACTAGGACAATGGTTTTTAAGATTTAATAGAAAAATAAAAAAATAAAAAATAAAATAAAAAGTAATACATATATAAATGGATTTATCTCTAGGTCAATAATTCTTGAAAAGATGGGATTCTGAATCATTGATGATTAAAAGGTAACCCTGTCGAAACTATAGACGTTTGCTGGCAGCAGTGGCTCTACCTGTGACAAACGAGTATATTTTGAAAGCTAAGCTGTAAAGTGACCCCTGCTTTATCTCTACAACTAATTAAGGACTGATATAGAGTTTTGAAATATTTTAATTTATGAGGAGTTTTAAGAAAATTACAGTTAAATGATTCTTGCTTTTAGTCAGACTAATGAACCTAGTCAAGCATTTCACGCAAAATTTCTCTTCTTTAATTATTTTTACTTCAATTTTAGGAAAATCTCATTCATAACAAAAAGAGATAACTGGTTCTTCTCCCGTGTGTCGCCAATTGTTGTGGTAAAAACACAACACCCCCCATTATTGATGCGTCCACTTCGAATAATGGGGACCCTTTCTATAAAATTTTTGGCTAAGCACCTTTTTGGATTTTTATTTTAGTTAATTGCCCTACACTTTCGTTAATTTTTAGTTTTCTTTGGATTCTTGTTTTGATTGCTTTGTTAGAATTGATTTTTTATAAGCTTCACATTGACGCTTGTTTGGTCTCATTTGGTCAACTGGTTTGAGAATGGCACTCATTTGAAAATCTGATTATTTATGTAGCCTGGGTTGAAATTGCATAAAATGTACAATATTGCATTTTGTAAATAAATTAGTTCAATAACGCATTCATTCTAAATATTAATTTATAGCGAGTTCTTTTTACTAATATTTTTCCGTTTTTAGTTATGCAACCAAATAATTAAGCATCGGGAGTTAAGAAATTCACTCCAATTTCCAAATCAAATCTCAATCTCGAAAAACCAAACATTCAAGTGGCTGTAGTTTATTTTTATTATTTTTCATTTATTTTCTAAGTAGCTGTAGTTTTATTTTTAGCTATAGTTTAAAAACTTAAATTCATAAAAATAAAACCAAAATAAAAATTGATTTTTAATATTAAATATTAAATTAATTATTATTTAATATAATTAATTAAATTAAATTAATATTTAATATATAAAAATTATATCGCATCGAGAATTTTCAAATCGCATCAGAGCTTTTTTATTAAACAAGTTTTAAGAACCCCGATGGCCCGATGCGATATCGCATCGGGACTTTGACATTGTAACATATTTGACAAACAATACACTCATCCCCGATACCCGATGCCTCACTTCTCCGATGAATAAAACATAAAACAAAGGGGCATTAACCAAGTGTTATCGCATCAGAGCTTTTATGCGAAACATATTTAACAACCCCTCCATCCTCCCGAAGTGCCGATAAGCGATAAAGCATAAAACGTGGGGTATTAAAGCCAAAGCATGTTTTAAAAAGTTTTTTATTAGTTTGAAGATTTAAAAAAAAAACTCATATGCATGGTGATATGTTAGTAAGTGAGGAGTATAAATGGGGTAAGTAAAGTAGTGTAGGTTAGTTTATATTTTTAATATTAATTTATATATTAATATGTAATATGTAATGTATTATATTATTTAAATTAATATGTAGTATTTAATTAATAAATTTTAAATTAATCATATTAATTAATTTATGATATTTAATTAATTTGATTAATTTAGATTCAAGTATCATTTAGAATTAGTTTTTAATTAGATTTAATTTGTTTATAAATAATTAATTAGATATTAGTTAGTTAGATTAATGATTAACAATTAAATTAGAAACTAATTTAGGATTAGATTTTTAATTCAAATTTTAATTTTTAGCCCAGAATTTCCAGATTCATGTCAGATTTGACCCATCAACTTTGGAAGCTCATAAATTGAGTTATACTTGGTCAAATGAGGCCCAGGACGGCTCATTGGAAAGAGAAAATCAAGGAGAACATTTTGGAGGAGGTTTCACCAACAGATTTACTCATTTATTGGGTCAAAAATCAGGCAAAAGATCAAGCTCTGAATTTTGAAAAACAAAATCAATTTTCTGAGTTATTTTCTTCAATTTCATTTGTCCAAAGCCTCCTCTAATTGCAGATCCATTGGTCAATAATATCCTTTGCCAATCAAATCATTCCAAGCATCAATACAGAGCTTATATTTTATTTTCAATTATTTATTTAAAATAGAATTTGATTTGGTTTGATTTAATTGCCAGAAATGATATTTTGATTGCATTTTTAATTTATTTTGATTTCTTTTGCAGGAAAACAGTGGAAAAGATATGGAGAAAAAGATTTCAAGCAATAAGAATGCTCCAGCAATTGAAGATCAGAATTAGGAACAAGTAAAATTATATTTGGCAGATTTCTCTTCAACAAACTCTCCTCTCCAAAATTCCTTCACAAATATTATAAATAACAGATTGCAGAATGTAAAAAGAGGCTGCTCTCATCTGCAATGCTAGACTTCTAAAAGCACTACTGTAATAGGAATTTAGAGTTGTAGGAGAGAGGAGAGGAAATCTCAGATCTGGGGATTATTGAGGATTTTTCCTTTGTATATTGAATTATGTATGAGGGGCAGAGTTTTCACTATTGTGGCTTTAGCTTTGAAGGCAGAAGTTCAAGCAATGTAAAGGACTGTTGGAGACCAAGATCAGAGAAATGGATGCAATAAATTGGTATTTTTAATACTACTATTTCAAATATCAGTTTCATTTTTATGGTAACAAGAATGTGTCATTTTATTCATGTTTGTGCACTATTGTCAATATGGGCAGTTTGTCTCAATGTTGTTATCATGTATCTCTGTTCTTATGGATTAATTTCTGATTTCTGAGTAACTATTTACTCAGAAATCTGCCTTGTTAAAACTGATTTATTGAATGATAATATGTTGTGAACTATTTCCACATATTATTGTTTAGTTATTGGATTTGCTGATTTGATAATCAATATCATTTATGTGAACTACTTCCTGAGTGTTGTTGGTTTATTATTTCAGTTAAGAGGTCTCAATAGGATGTGTTTTGATATCCATAATATCAGTTAATTGAACTACTTCGTTAACTTGGTATTCATTATAAACAAGACATATCTAAATCCCAATACTTTAATTATCTTACTCTTAGTTGGGTTAGATCTATATCTGCCTAATTAAGATAGGATTTAGATTAGTTTCTTTTGCTTGCATCATAGAATAAGCTTGCATTTAGAGTAAATTCTACATTCTTTTAAGTCCTCTCCTCAAAGAGGCAAAATTTTAGTCGTGGCTTGGCTGAACCCAAATCAGCTTAAGGGTCATTCTCTTGCCTGATCAGCAAGAAGAAGTGATCTGATGTCCCTGTCTATTGGTAGTTAAAGATACATTATAAACCAATAGCAATAGGGAGAAGGTAACTGGACCTAGTTGAACAGTCGGAGCCACCACACCAAACGGAAAAGGAGCTGCTTTTAAGGTCCGGACCGGGTGGTTATCCCCAATGTTGTTGCAGCGATTTTCGAGGCATCAACAATAAGTAAAATTTAGCGAAGTTTGAAATCTGCAGAATCAACCTACTCACTGTTCACTTCTACTCAATACCATTTTGCTTCTAGCAATACATTTTGACCCGAAGTTAAGAAATATTGTCCACCCTAAAATAGATGATATTTTCTTAGAAGTGTCTAAGCAAGAATTAGCTAAAATTCTTAATTCCCCATTGGTAAAGATATTACAGGTAAATAATTGATTGAAGACTTCATAACATGGGTTGAGGAGGAAAAATTGGATTTTTATCATTGTTTACTTAAAAACACCGATGAAAAATCAAAGGTTGAGCTACCAGTATCAACTGAATTGTCAAAACCCATCTATTGGACAATGACTTTTCTTTTAGGTGTTATTTTCAGTTAATCAAGGATTCAGAAATGAACGAAATGATGTTTATGCTTCCAAGGAAAAATATGACAAATCTATATGAAATTAATAGTAATTTCATAAGATATTTAGCTCGAAGTATGGTTTAAGACTTTAATACTGCTACAACTTTTAATATTTTTAAGCATTGTACTTACCTTGTACATTTATTCTTATGAAATTATCCTACATATTTTATTTTTGTTTGATTGGTTGGAAAATTAAGGATAAAGAGGCAAAATAAAAGGAAGTTGACATGTGGAGTGAGATATTTTACCTTGTAAAGGTTTTAGGAAGTTATGCTCAATATATAGATAATTTTTCCTTTTATCTCTAGATTAAATTATTAGGAGAAACACCTAATATATGTTAGAAAATGTTAGGATACCAACTGGAAGGATATAGAAGATGTTAGGATACTTTTACAATTAATTAAAGAAAACAACCTAGGAGATTTGTTTTTTTTTTCTTGATTATTCAGTCATCAGATCTATGGTTTTGAAAAAGAGCCCTATCGCCTTCCCAAATTCACCACCCATAGCTTTTTTCCTATGAAGTAGTGAGGCAATGGGTACATGTTAATGAATTTGTTTTGTCTCAAAAACAAGAAAGCGCTGCTTAGTCCACCTAATGAATTGTTTTCCTTAATTTTTAGAAATAAAGCTACTCTTGATATTATTGAAAAAGACAATGTAATTTTGATTAGAAAGAGATTTTTGCTGGAAATATGATCCACATAACATTATTTCTAATATAATAAAACATGTTGGTTTATCTACATATATTCACAAGCCTAACATTTAAATCGAACAGTGGGCTAGTGTTCTTCCTTTGCGTCAGAATAATAAACATACAAGGAGTATGTGAATATCTGAAAAATAAGTTTTTTCAAATACCACAAGCAAAAGCAAGTCCTGGAAATGGTAATGTCTCTCAAGTAGTTCCGGAAATGAGTCCAAATTCCAACCAATTGATAGAAGTCATACAAGGGATCCTATAGGGCAGTTCATTTAAAAGAAAAGAAAATGAACTACACCATGACGAGGCGTAACATTAAGTGAAGGAAAGGAATGACAAAGAAGATGAAGCTAAGGTTTTTCAAAGAGATTCTAAAAAAATATCCAAAACAGTTCAACAAATACTTGAGGAAATTAAACCAAAAGATTCAAGCAAGTAAGCATTGTTAGTTAAAAACAACTCTATTACAAATAAATTTGTAAATATTAAAGAAAAGGAATTGATGATATCTCCTGGAGAAACATTAATTACAAAATAAATTTCACTTGGGGAAATAAATCCCACTACAATCCCCAGTTTATATATTCTACTCATTTTAACTAGAATATGTTTTAACTTGACTGTAGTGCAACCCAAGTGAACAAAACCTAATGAAAAAACCCCCTTGGTAGCAATAGTGGGGGTGGAAAGCCCCCCACGCACTCCTGTCAAGGTCTGGGATCTAAACGTGACTAAAATAAGACCTATGGATCATGAAGATAATCAGGCTCCACACCCAACAGGGTCCCCCTTAAACAAGTCATCTTGCCTCCTTTAGAATTGTCTTCAACTTGTATAAATAGGGACCCCTCTGCCCTCCATTTGATCCATCTCCATCATGCACAAAATTTGGAATATATTTGTAGGTTCTAAGGATGTTGTGGAGTAATGCTCATCTAAAGAAGCATGACAAACTTTAGAGAAGGTTTTGCATTAATGTTCTATCCTTTGATAAATGTTTTTTACTAGGGTTTCTGAGCATCTTCTTAGGCCATTTGACCCTATTGAGGCATATCTTGGTGTTGACGGTGTTAGACCCACCAACATGTCGAGGAGATCTCCCCGGTAAGAAGTCCCAATTAGACCTCAGATCGTTTGGTATAGGAGTCCCAACAGTGGGTCGTAAGGTAATGCTTTGATCGTGATGTCGCACAGAGGCAAGTAGAATAACTCTGTCAGCAGCAAGGGTGTGACTGGTGCAATGAGTCAAGGAAGGTGTATGAGAGGTTCTGACACTTCAAAGGGGGAAGGAGGTGAAGGTGAGTTCTAGGTTGAAAGGGATCAGTCCCAACTCGGTTGGGAACACACAACACAAAGGACATGCACAACTTTCAGCAGAGTAGTCCACTCAAATGCGGAAGTCACATCATACAAGGCAAGATAACACGTACAACACTCACGGATCAGTCTGAGATGAGTGTGATGGTTGTTATAGAAGGGTTCAAGTGAAAGGCCTGTCTGATGTCCGAAGAGCAGTCAACATAGACGGTGACAACATTAACAACATATGCAACACATTAACAACAAAATTCATATAATTTCATGTTAATCATTTCATACACAAGTACATAAGTTAAACAACACATATCATTAAAGCAACCGGAGCAGTCCAATTACAATAACAACATATGCATGAAAATGTGATGTCTCTTATTATATAAAAAAGTGTAAGTCACAATCATACAATACATCCATGTATACCTGCTAGCCTCAATTGTGGAACTCTACAACCAAATCCACCTGCTCCTCCAAAGAGATGTACTAGCTCCGTGTAGTGGAGAAGCCAAGGCGCGTTACAATACTGTCCAGGCCTTCTTCAAAATAGTCTTAGTAGAAGCTTGGTTGACCAAAAGCCTATACAATGAGTTATGAGGGACTATTTATGGCAAAGGGTGGGGTTACCCTTGAAATTCCCCTTTGTGATAGTTCAATTACCCTCATGACTCTTCACCTACTCTATGACTATTACATCCAAATGTTGACACTTTATTTACACTTGACATGACTGAACATTACAATGCACATGTACTCATGTGAGACAACATGGCTTGAGAAAGCCTTGCAAGACATCACTGACACTTGCTCCGCTGTGGTGAGACCAACTCTTTGACATGCTTGTGATGGTGAAGGTGGTGAGTTGATGCCAAGCTTGGTTGTCTGTGATGGTGTGCATGCACCTCATGGTGACATCTTGCTGAAGCGAACTCTTGTCTCCGTTGCAACCGGTGCATTGGTTCGGCCCCTTCATCCAACTCGTCTGGTAACATGCGCATGGTCTTCTTGGGTATGGTTGAACCAACAACACACTGATGCATAGTGTTCGTGCTGATCTTCAAGTGTGTGCTAGTGGTCATGCACATCAACTTGCCGAAGTACATGTTCAGTCCTAGTTGGACTTGCTTCTTTTCTTTGCCTTGGTGAGTGTATTGAATGGGTTGGATTGCATGCGTGCGCTCAACGAAATGCATGTTGCTGAATCCCTTCCATGCAGTCAACAACATTGCTCACCATGTCTACTCTGTGTCAGCTGCTAGGATGGATCTTTAACTTGTCCTGGCGCTATTTCATCTGTGAGTGCACATTGCACCCACTGCTATTCCTGATCCTGTTGCAATTCATTCGTCTGTCTGTGCAGATGCATGTTATTCCTGAGTTTCTGCTTCAACACATGCAACTCCTTCTTCATATTCAACAAAGGCTTCGCAGGAGGGAACTTCACACAATGGGGACCATTGCTTCTTAAGGAGGGAGGAATGATCCGAATGGAAAATGGCATCAACCCATGGTATTCATCCACCCATGGAATTTACCCATGGTATTGTAAGTGGCATCCACCCATGGTATTTATCCACCCATGGTATTGTAAGTGACATCCACCCATGGTATTTTCCCATGGTATTGTGACATCCACCCATGGTATTCATTCACCCATGGAATTGACCCGTGGTATTGTGACATCCACCCATGGTATTCATTCACCCATGGAATTGACCCGTGGTATTGTAACTGAAAAATACTATAAGTAACAAGTCGCATTTTGTAAAAGGACAGTTTGTCCACCACAATGTAGTCCTTACAATTATTATCTATTTTAATAAAAAGTTTCTTTGTGGTTTGGTTTATTGGGCATTCTACTCTTTTTCTTCTGGCAATTTCAATCTTTTAGATCTTGGGGGCCTCCCCCCAAGATCCGGATCAGTTACATCTTCTACCTTCGCGCGATCTTCATGTTGCACCGTCACTCCATAGCCAGGGTATCCAAAGTTGCTTTCATCATCAATGGACCTACTTGAGCTTGCAAACTTGTTCCGTCTCTGCGTTATCAAAAACCCTCCTGTAATATTCCTAATTAGCAATGGCTAATTGGAATATTCGATTTTGTTCAATTTTTGCCTTCTATAGTCATTTGTGAATAAAATAAGTGAGGAAGAGGGACATAACTCACTTTAGAATAAAAAGTCACTTCCTAGGTAGCACAACGTTGTGACTTAAAGGGGAGCCAAGGGGGCCAAAGGGAGACGCAGAAATGGAGCCCACGCAGACACATGGAGGGACTGCGTAGGAGGGAAGAACACATGGCAAGAGGGGAATCACGCAGGAGGAGGTGAGCCTAGGGATTGCGAGAGGCAGAGGCTATAAAATAGAGAGGAGCCCCCTCATTTTGGATCATTAAGTTAGGTGCATTTTGAGCTAGTCATTTCGACTTCTGAGCACGCTGGCTGTTTAGCTAGTCTGCAGCACTGTTTAGTGCATTGAGTGTCTCCGTTTGGAGATCTCACCCTTAGCCCCAGGGGACTTCGAGTGCCTGCTTGGGTAAGGTATTTCTATCGGCATTTCAGTAGTAGTTTTATCTACATTTCAGTAGCAGTTTCATCAACATTTTGGAGGACCGCGCAACACTTGGAGAGGGACGCAGTTCTTTTTGGTTGTAGTGCTGGATTGGGGTTTGCAGGTGGAGTTATGCTGGGAGATTGAGCAGAGGTCCAGATCTTGTCTCATTGGAGGATTTTAGCAGGGTTTCAGGCAGAGTTTAGAGGGGTTTCTTTAGTGGCAGCGCAGGGCATTGAGGAACTACGCAGAACCCCAAGAGGGTGTTTTTCAGGGGTCGGCCATTCCAGGAAATCTTTCTGGGTTTTTCTGGGTTTCTTGAGTAGAGTCTGAATCGAGAGTTTCAACTTTTTCTGAGGAGGGGAGCAACCCAAAATCATCATTTGTTTTCTAGCAGCCGTAGCAACACAACAAAAGCATCCACACACAGAGGCCATTCTTGTCATTCTGAGAGTATTTCTTCACTTGTCTTGTGCAAGTCGAGGTGCCATCTATCTAATCACCTCTTGTACTCATTATATTGCTCAGTATAATAAAATGGCTTAACATTTCTAGCTACATTTCTTGTATCTACTTATATTTCCAGTTTACATTATTATATTGTGTTCCACTGTTATTTTATCACTTCTGGGTTATTATATCATTTGCACATATTTGATTAGAGTTTTGCTGGGGTTTGAGGAATATTCTGGGTTAGGAATATTACAGTGGTATCAAAGCATAGATCTGGCTCAACCTGTGGAGCTAGCAATCTATGGCACCGGAGGAAAAACCCTACATCTGTTACAGAGGGTGGAGATATAGAGACACTGGGCGTAAGTTGGAGAATACTTACGGAGAGGGTGACTGTGCTCCGATGGTGGATGCAGAACAGGAGGAGCCTGTGTTGGACGCAGGACAGAGGGAGCCTGTGGTGGACGGAGAGCAGGGGGATCCGATGGCAGATGATGATGGGAAGAGATTTGCGGACATTCTCCTCAAATCAGTGCAGGATCTGTCGAGGCAGATTGAGGTGATGGGGCAGAGATTCACGGCAGTAGAGGCCAGACAGCGTGAGAGCCCATGGGTTTTCCAGGTTGGTGAGGGATCAGGTGCATCCCACCATTTGCCAGAGCAGTGTGATACTGCACAACAAGTGGCCTCACATGCCCCTACACGCTCTACCATGCCCACTTTCTTAGAAGCAGACACGGGGGCTGTAGCTCAGCAGGAGGCAAAGCTTGGACATATGGGTGATTATTTTGCAGAGTACCAGGCCTATGGGAAGGAGTTCAGGGAAGCCCTCTCATTCTGTGATTTTGTTCAGCTCCAGCGGGATAGTAGACCCGGCGACCATCACAGAGGGTACCGCCATTATCATGGTGGTGACACCCACCGCGCAACAAGTAGATTCCACTTACCTACGTTTGATGGTTCATTAAACAGTTCGACAAAGTCTTGGGTGGAGAAGCTGGACATTTATTTCCAGCTTAACCAGATGTTGGAGACAGAGGCCATCAAGGTGGCAACATTGCATTTCGATGGTGAGGCCCAGGATTGGTGGTTTCATGGGATGGTTACACTAGGACACTCCATGGTGAGGACATATTCCGAGTTCACCAGGAGATTGATGGAGCAATTTGATCAGAGGGATCTGGAGCAGCATTTTGTTGAGCTGACGAGGTTCAAACAGACAGGGAGCCTAGAGACCTACATTGCAGATTTCTTGAGGGTCTCAGTGATGGTCCCAGATCTATCCACAGCACGGAGGATCTATATGTATGTTGAGGGGTTAGCAGAGCCACTTCGGGGTCTAGTTAGATCCTCTAGACCAACCACCCTTCAGGATGCTATCAGCAGGACCCAGGATTTACAGGATGTCTTACCCAGGACGCAGACACCTTACCCCTAGAGACAGACTTTCTAGTCTAAGGGGAAGGATCTGAGGATTCCACCTCCAAAGGGGAATCTAGGATGAGTGCAGATTGACGATGATATCAAGAGGGAGCTGAAGAGGAAGCGGTTGTGCTTCACATGTCAGGAGCCATGGGCACCAGGACATAGATGTGCTGCTGGCAAAGCACATTTTATTGAGGTATTCTCTAAGAGCAGTGGAGAAGAGGATGATGAGGATGAAATGGAGGTAGGAGACAACCATGCTGTATAGGGACCTTTGCCACCTCCGCTACCAACTGCAGGTGGTGCATCTTTTGCACCCACCGGAGGGGCCTTTGCAGCATTGCGAGGAGTTCCCAAGTATCTGACGCTATGCGTACGAGGGACAGTACGTGGCCAGTGAGTGTCAGTTTTGGTTGACAGTGGGGCGACCCACAACTTCATCGATGCACAGATGGTCGAGCAGAGAGGCATACAGATAGAGAGCTTTGATGGGTTTTCAGTTTTTGTCCCAGGTGATCAGACCATGACGTGTGCTCATTATGTTCTAGAGCTCTCAGTGACGATGGGCACCTACACATTGACCGACCACTTTTTCGTGGTAGATATTCCGGACACCAACATGATACTGGGTGTTCAGTGGCTCATCACTCTAGGGAAGGTCATGATAGATTGGAAGACCCTAGAGATGGAGTGGGATGATGAGAAGACAGGGAGGCATGAGAAGATATGGGGACAACATACATATCTGCCTCAGGCTGTTTCGGCTCATCGGATGGAGGCAGTCTTCTGGAAGGGAGACATAGAGTGGGCAATAGAGTTGCGTGCAAAAGAGGCAGGGACTATAGGGCAAATGGTACATCCAAATATCCAGTCCATCGTTGATCGGTATGCCATAGTGTTTAGAGAGATTCCACCAAGACAACCACAAGATCAGAGGTTTGAGCACACTATCGAGCTTGAGCAGGGCATCCAGGCAATGATCACCACCCCCTATAGGCACCCCAAGGTCTATCAGGATGAGATAGAGCGGGCCATTCAGGATTTGTTGTCTCTTGGGCACATCCGACCGAGCATGAGTCCTTTTGCTTCTTCTATGGTGTTGGTGAAGAAGAAGGACGGTACATTGAGGATGTGCATTGACTACAGGGCCCTGAACAAGAGGACACTGAAGAACAGGTACCCCATACCCAGGATTGATGAGTTGATGGATGAGTTGAGAGGAGCACGGTTCTTCTCAAAGATTTATTTGAGATCAGGGTACCATCAGATTCGCGTGAGGGAGCAGGACATTCCCAAGACCGCCTTCAGATGTCACTATGGGCACTTTGAGTTTTTGGTGATGCCCTTCAGGCTAACCAACACCCCAGATACATTCCAATCTTGCATGAATCACATCTTCCGTAGTCACCTAAGGAAGTTTGTGTTGGTGTTCTTTGATGATATACTCATTTACAACAGGACATGGGAGGAACATCTCTAGCATATTGAGACAGTATTACGCATCTTGGAGGAGCAGAAGTTCTATGCCAAGCTCTCCAAATGTGAGTTTGGGTTGACAAAGATGTTATACTTGTGACACATCATTGGAGTCGACGGAGTGAGGGTCCACGAGGAGAAGATTAGGGCCATCAGAGATTGGCCGGAGCTGAGAAACATGACAGAAATTTGAGGATTCATTGGCATTTGTACTTACTACCGGAAGTTCGTCAAAGGTTTCTCATAGCTTGCTACACCCCTGACAGATTTGATGAGGAAGGGGGCATTCAGTTGGTCGGATACAGCGCAGCGAGCCTTTAACAGGCTCAAGGAGGTTATGAGCAGCTGCCCAGTGCTTGCATTGCCAGATTTTACGCAGCCATTTGTTTTGGAGTGTGACGCGTCGGGAGAGGGGATCAACGCAGTATTGATGTAGGGAGGTCACCCTATAGCCTTTGAGAGCCGCAAGCTCCTTCTGCATGAGAGGTTGTATTCTATATACGACAAGGAGATGCTAGCCATCATGCATGCATTGGCTAAGTACCAGCAGTATCTGGTTGGTAACAGGTTCAAGGTGAGGACTGATCACAACAGCCTCAAGTTATTTTTGGAGCAGAAGCAGCTACAGGAGAGGCAGCAGAAGTGGATCAGCAAGATCTAAGCATATGACTTTGACATTGAGTATGTCAAGGGTAAGAATAACGTGGTAGCAGATGCCCTTTCACGTAGACCAGCCGCGTTGTCTCTTATGAGCTTGATACAAACTAGAGGGCTCAACTCTTAGTAGAGTACTCCAAGGACAGGTTTGCATGTGAGATTCTAGATGGATAGGTGGCAGATGACAGGTACAGGGTGATCGATGAGATCATCTATTACAGGGATCAGATCTTCTTGACTGAGGGGTCTCAGCTTAAGAAGAAGATACTCCAGGCATCACATGATTCACCATTGGCAGGCCATCAGGGGTTTACCAAACCTACAGGGCCATTAGAGAGAGGTTCTCCTGGAAGGGCCTCAAGGAGGACGTACTTCGGCATATCAGGGAGTGCGATGTTTGCCAGCGGAACAAGGGAGAGATGAGCCATCCTGCGGGTTTATTGTAGCCGCTACCCATTTTAGAGGGGAAATGGGAGAGCATTTCGATGGACTTCATCATCGGATTGCCCATGATACAGGGCAAGGATTGTATCTTTTTCATCGTTGACCGACTGACAAAGTACGCACATTTCTTTGTCATATTTGCACACTACACAGCAGCACAGGTGGCCGAGCTGTTCTTCAGGGAGATCTTCAAGCTACATGGTCTTCCTAAGACCATCGTCAGTGATAGGGACAACCGTTTCATGGGCGGGTTTTGGCAGGAGCTTTTTCGGTTGGTGGGGACGGAGTTGACACCGAGTACCAGTTATCACCCATAGACGGATGGGCAGACAGAGATAGTTAAGAAGTGGCTAGAGGGATACTTGCGTAACTATGTCAATGGGTAGCGACGAGCATGGTTGAGGTGGCTGCATCTAGGGGAGTACTGCTACAATACTTCACATCACATGTCCATTGGTATGTCACCATTCTATGCTTTATATGGGTATCATCTTTTATCTTTTGCTGATGTGATGTTTGGTGATAGCAAGGCTCCCAGAGCCAAGATATGGATCCAAGAGAGTCAGGATATTCTCCGAGCTCTCAAGGATAACATGGATACAACATAGAACTAGCAGAAGCTGTATGCCGATAGGGGTCGGGTGGAGAGACAGTTCGAGGTAGGGGACATGGTCTACCTACGGTTACAACCATACTGACAGTCATCACTAAAACAAAAGGGGGCTGAGAAGCTTAAGCCCTGCTTTTATGGGCCGTACAGGGTGATACACAGGGTTGGACAGGTTGCTTATGAGTTGGAGTTGCCCCAAGGCAGCAATATTTATAACATTTTCCATGTATCATGCCTGAAAAAGGCATTAGGGCAGCAGGTGACAGTGACAGATGAGCTACCACCCATGGATGACGAGGGGCATTTAGTACTGCAGCTGGAGGCTATCATTGATACCAGGGAGAGGCAGCTGCGGAGCAGGACTATTTGGGAATTCTTGGTGAGGTGGAAGAATTTTCTGGATGAGGATCCCACTTGGGAGAGTGAGAAGATCCTATAACATCCATCACTTCAGTTGCTTGAGGACAAGCAACATTTTTCCGGGGGAGATTGTAATATTCCTAATTAGCAATGGCTAATTGGAATATTCAATTTTGTTCAATTTTTGCCTTCTATAGTCATTTGTGAATAAAAAAAGTGAGGAAGAGGGACATAACTCGCTTTAGAATAAAAAGTCACTTCCTAGGTAGCACAACGTTGTGACTTAAAGGGGAGCCAAGGGGGCCAAAGGGGGACGCAAAAATGGAGACCACGCAGACACATGGAGGGACTGCGTAGGAGGGAAGAACACATGGCAAGAGGGGAATCACCCAGGAGGAGGTGAGCCTAGGGATTGTGAGAGGCAGAGGCTATAAAATAGAGAGGAGCCCCCTCATTTTGGATCATTCAGTTAGGTGCATTTTGAGCTAGTCGTTTCGATTTCTGAGCACGTTGGCTGTTTAGTTGGTCTGCAACACTGTTTAGTGCATTGAGTGTCTCCGTTCGGAGAACTCACCCTTAGCCCCGGGGGACTTCGAGTGCCTGCTCGGGTAAGGTATTTCTATCGGCATTTCAGTAGTAGTTTTATTAGCATTTCAGTAGCAGTTTCATCAACATTTTGGAGGACTGCACAACACTTGGAGAGGGACGCAGTTCTTTTTGGTTGTAGTGCTGGATTGGGGTTTGCAGGTGGAGTTATGCTGGGAGATTGAGCAGAGGTCCAACTCTTGTCTCATTGGAGAATTTTAGCAGTGTTTCAGGCAGAGTTTAGAGGGGTTTCTTCAGTGGCAGTGCAGGGCATTAAGGAACTGTGCAGAACCCCAAGAGGGTGTTTTTAAGGGGTCGGCCATTCCAGGAAAGATTTCTGGGTTTTTCTGGGTTTCTTGAGTAGAGCCTGAATCCAGAGTTTCAGCTTTTTCTGAGGAGGGGAGAAGCCCCAAATAATCATTTGTTTTCTAGCAGCAGCAACAGCACAACAACAACATCCACGCAGAGAGGCCATTCTTGTCATTCTAAGAGTATTTCTTCACTTTCCTTATGCAAGTCAAGGTGCCATATGTCTAATCACCTCTTGTACTCATTTTATTGCTCAGTATAATAAAATGGCTTAGCATTTCTCGCTGCATTTCCTGTATTTGCTTATATTTCCACTTTACATTATTATATGTTGTTCCATTGTTATTTTATCACTTATGGGTTATTATATCATTTGCACATATTTGATTGTAGTTTTGTTGGGGTTTCAAGAGTATTCTAGGTTAGGAATATTACACCTCCTCTTGCATTCGCTGCATTCGGTATGCTGCCTTTAGCTGCTCGCTATGATGCTGTTTCTTGATGTCCTTGTCTACGAACAACTTGATGTCTTGAAGAGTAGGCAAGCTCATAGACACTTGATCGATTGCATCCCCAAGCATGCTCTGAATGGTGTTCTCATCTCTGCTCCCCTAGAAACCATTGTGCTTGTACTGCTGAGAGGCAGATGAACACCTGGGATACCTAGAGACATGGAAACACTCATGGCAAGAAATATGTCAGTCGAAAACCAAAATGAACATGAGAACTGACTTGCAACATACCTAGGTGAATGAACGTGAAGGTTGCGCAATTTCGGCCGGGAGGTTGGGACACCGACTACCAAGACTGCACAAGGCACATTCTGGGATGCTGGGAGACTGACTGACTGTTGGAACTATGCAATGCATAGTCTAGTCTGGCTGCTAACTACTGGGATTGTTATAGACATTTTTGTGCCCTACAACACCAAGCATGAAATGTCCATAAACCAAGGGCTCCTAAGTCCCTAAAAGTGTTGTTATAACCCCTAAAGGAACAAGGTCAACAGATTACTGCTTCTCCCAGAAGTTCTCCACCAGAAACTACTCAGAATTGGTCAAAAAAGGATCATTTCAGCTGCTCCACTAGCTAAGTGCGTTGCATTGCACCTAAATACACTATGAGGGTGTGTTGCATTTCAAAACTCCCTTCTGTGGGGTGCGATGGGCGAGAAATGACAAATGGCAGTGTCATTCCGCGAGGTGGAGAGGCAATGGAAGCTTCCAGAATCTTCTCCTATGACACTTGCCTCACTGAATTCGACCAAGGATGAGTAAGAGGCCCTCAGTCTCCAAGTGGAAGCAAGAACTGACAGAGAGAAGACACTAATCAAATCACAAGCTGACTCATCCTCCTTACAGATATCTATATATGGATCCCTCATCCCAAAGATCCGGAGGCTGGAATTTTGCATATTGTAAGGAATTGCTGTTGGTTTCTAGAGACAAACATCAGATTGTTGGGTGATTTATGCTTTGTTTGAGGTGAAGAGGGGCTTCTTTGCTGGGAGGTTGATGCTGGGTCGAAACCACTGGTTGTAACTCCTCCTGGATCTTTTCTTGTTTATCAATAAAAACTATTTGAGTTTTCCTCCATGCATTTGTATCATTGATGCTAGTTACATTTGTATGGTTAACTTAAATATGATCCTAAGTTGTTTATGAATATAGATCCACGTCTTTGTATAGTGCTCTACTTCTGTGATCTTACAGGTACTTTGTGAAGCTGGGCATGCAAGGGAGCAGGTAGCTGGAGACCATCAAAGAAGAGAGGGATTGGATCAAAGGATTAGCGCAAGACACAGGTTGGTTCTTTCTATTCCTCTCTATCTATAATTCATAAAGGAAATACAAAAGTAGTTTTTCTCTGTTTGTTTCTAAGGTAGCTGTCACACCTTAGTGGGATAGAGTAGTTCTAAATAGACACTTTTCCCTGTAACAAAATGGCGACTCCGCTGGGGAGATAATTAGTTTGTTTGTTTATCATTTTTTGTTGTTTGTTTCATAAACTTATAAGTAGCATTCGAACTGCATTTGCCATAACAAATGCAAAGTAGATAACTGCTGCTTCAATCCATTCACTGGATCTGTTTATGATTTAAACAGCTGATTCACAAACTATCTGATTGCCCTTGTGATAGCTCTTAGATCCTCCTTAGATCTACCCCTGATTTTTGCATTATTGATTGCTTTTTACTCGGCCAAAAACCAAGGACTGAACTGCAAACTGTGACCCGGAACCTGAACAGAGTCTCGTTTCTGGCCCAGTGAAGGTACTGTTTAGAGATCTTGAATTTCAGCACACTTCCCAAAGGGGCAACCTGTGTTGCATTTCAGATTCTCTGTGTTACAGGTGCGCTGATCAGACTAGCTCTGTGCAGCTGTGGTTCCTGTGCTTCATTCTTTCCAGTTCTATCCCTGAATTTTGCTGCCTGTGATCAGTATATGTCTGTTTGAAACCTCTTTTCCTTGCTGTTATTTCGCCTCCTTTGTACAAAAGAACTGTAGATGTTTTTGTGTGTTTGTTGAGTTGTTTACAGTTTTCCTTTGCAAAAGTAGCATAGTCGTACTGTCGTCCTTTGATTTGAATCTGTCGCAAGTGTCGATTTCGATCATAGGAGAAAGTTTGATTGCTGTTGATGGTCGATTATCCTGTTACTATTGCCTTTGGTCTGAATTTGTAATTTTCTAGTGTCAAGAACAAGTGTTCATTTCAAAATCGTAAGGTGTCGTAATCATCTCTGTTTTTGATTTTGAAAAAGAGCTTGTTTATATTTGTCGCTTGAAAAGAAATTCAGATTTGTACATCAACTTTCTTTTAGCATCAATACTAAGAAAGTCGAAAACAAATACATACATGTGCATTTGCATATAGACAGTCTGTTTGGCTTGATTTAGGAAAAGTGCATTTACAATGTGCTCTTTGCTCTTTGTGAAAAGATTCGGTCTTTCTTTTCCCCTAGTAGCTAGGATTTTCATTGCACAAAAGAGATAAAAGTTTGTTTATCATCTTTAGATTGCATTCTAGGAATTACATCTACATTTCGTGGTGAACCCGAAAGGCAAACTTCATAAACAAGATCAACTTAAAATAAATTCAATGAATCTAACAACGCTTTGGAACTTAACGCACAACATTTAGAGGTCTAGGCTAGAGACGTATTCCGGCGTCGTAAAGCCTGGTAACTGTTGTCCTCACTGATGGTTGGGTGATTCCTCCACTTTGAGACGATAAGTGCCAGTACGGACTTGTGCTCCCACGTACCGTCGAGTATATTTTGGGAGACCCCTATAGGCTTAAATCCTTTATCCATAGGAAGCCATGTCTGCCGCCCTATCGATCACAACGCACTGAACACAACATTCGGGAAGATTGACTGCCGTACCGTAAAAAGTATTCTGCAGTTTTGCGATTGGTTTGGTACTCCCTCTACCTGGATCTCCAGAGCAGTCCCTTTCGTTCCTTTTTAGACTCCTTAACGGAAAAGGTCCATCTGAGCACTTGTCACTTCAGGCTCATTAAAAATCGAAGGAGACTAGAGTCATCTTTTGTTTTTTCTCGACTCTTAAAAACTGAAAAAACAAGTTGTGTCAAAGCGTCTAAAAATTTATTTTAAACGGAATATTCATTACCCCTTTCCTACATTGATCTTGGGTTGAGAAAATGGAGTCAATCAACCAAGGAATTCCCCTTGGAGGAAATCCTAGTCCCTTCTCCTCTTGGGGAGATGTTGGTGCACCCCATATGGCCACATTGTCGCTTCCAGGACTGACAATTGGTTTGCCTGTATGGCTCTTCTCAACCTCTGTCGTTCAGAACACCACTATTCCTGAACAATCGAATCAGCAATTAGACGAGTCCAGAGTTACCCACCAGCCTTCTACTTCCTCTAATTCTTCCTCTCCTCCTTCCTCTTCGCTTGATGGGGCTGGTAAAGCCAAAAGTCAAGTTCCTAAGGAGAAGAAGGAAAAGAAGAAGAAAGAGAAGAAGAAGAAGGAGCCAAAAGCGAATGGGGGCAAACGAGTGTCGTCTAACGAAAATCCACACACTGTACCGACCAGGCCTAAATCGCCATGTGTCATTTGCAAAGGAGACCACTTTCACAGAGATTGTCCTTGCATCCCTCGGATCTTAAGGGACTGGTCTCCTCGTTTGCACAACCCGGTGTCGTCAACCTTTGATGATCATGTTGAAAACACACCGTCAACTAGTGAAAGTGAAACCCCAGGACAAAAAGGAAAATGTAGATTTCCTTGTAAACTGTGCGAAGGCGATCATGCCGTCCACCGTTGTCCCTTCTTAGATGAAGCTAAAAGAGTTTTGGATGATCGTCCGGTTTCACCGTTACGACTTCCTCCTGGATATAAAAAAATCTTACCGAGTCTGTCACTAGTTGAAAATCCAGCTGACTCGCTCAGGTGGTCGGCCGAAGCATCGGTCATTGAAGATGAACCATCTGAATCCATACCAGACGAAAGTCAAAAGGTCGAGGCGACAGTTGACCCGGTCTTGCCTTCAGAGGTTCCATCTTCAGATGATACAATCACTGAAGAGAACAAGGATGACACCGTCCAAATTCTTTTCATAAGCACAAACTCCAACGAACATGGGGGCAATTTACCCGTTCCTTTACCGCAGGAAGGAAGTTCGTCAGGGTCGTACCCGGCCGTCTATTCGGTCCCACCTCCAAGCAACCTAGTTGTCTCCTTCGACTGGAATCAACTAGGCAGACCCCGTTTACCAGCTAGCGTACCATTCCGAATTATTGTTCAAATATATAGAATGGTTATGGCTGGTACCATCATAGATGAGGGGGCTTCTGTGAGTATCCTTTCCTCAACTGCTTGGAAAGCGCTTGGTTCGCCATCGCTTTTGCCTGAGATGAGAAATCTAACAGGCTTTGATAAAGGAACCAGTCGACCGTTAGGGATCCTTCCCGATGTGCCCATAACATTAAGAGGGAAAACAGTTCACATGAACATAATGGTAGTTCAAAGACCCCTGGATTACAATCTACTCCTTGGAAGAGACTATATTTATTGCATGGGAGCAATTGTCTCCTCACTCTTTAGAGTAATGTGTTTTCCGCACGAGGGAAGAGTGGTCAAGCTCATGGACCAACTTTCATTTCCCGGATCACGCATAGCAAATAGTCATATACCATCCCTAAATGGTCTTTACATGCAAGAAATGTCTCAATCTCTAGTCCGTCCTCCCGATGAGCGCGAGTGATTCAGAGGGATATGACTGAAACCCAGGGGGCATGCACCCTGGTCTGCTTCGGCAGGAAAACTTTGGGTATAGGGTAGGTTTCCGTGGGAGAATATGACTAGTCTATACCCCCGTCCATGATTGGAAGAGGGGGTTATTCTAGAACAAGATTCTCTTGTCAAAGTTATGTGAGTTGGCGGGCATCGCCGCTCACCTTTGTTTATTTCGGTAGACATCGCCAGAGAAGTGTTTTGTTTACGCCGTAAATAGAACTATCTTTGGTAACCTGTAAGAGGTAGGCCTCTCTCGGTAAAACAAATGTTTTAACGGACTAAAGAAGGGGTAACCTTGAAACTCTGTTTTATACCTGGGGGCATGCAAACCTTTTGGAATGCAAGCGAAGAGCGACTATTTATTTTTTAAATTTTTAGGACCTCTAACCCTTTAAACTCGTAGGATTGGTCGTTTCCTAACTTGCATAAAGAAAGGATGTGGGGCAAAACTCTAAAAGTTGCCAGCAAAACTCTAAAAGTTGCCATTTTATATGAGACATTCTTATCACAAGACTGGATTAATCGAGCAGTGTTACCGCAAGGTTCAAGCTCGTTAAAAAATAAACCCGCATCGAACAGTTTTAGCACATAGTTCAAGCTCGTTAAAAAATAAACATAAGACATGAGCAAATGTTTCCACCCGTGTTTAAGCTCGTTAAAAAATGAACTATTCCCCCGGTAAATAACCATCGTGAATGTAGTACTTCAGCCGTTAAAGCCTTGGTCGTGTTTGCACCATCACCTCCACTTTTCATTGGCTGATCATTCACCTCCATTTGATTGTTTACCCATTTTGAGGAACAGCTGCGAAGAGTGATTTCACTAGCCATCCTTGTGACACTGCCGTGATTGGAAAATTCCAAACCTTACCTGGAATCAGCTGCTACCCGTTTTATCACTCGTTCCTCAAAAGACAAGTCTCCTTTAAGCTCTTTTCAACTGACTCGTAAAATATGAAAAGATTGCCGAGCCATTGGCCTCTCCAGCTCGTTAAAGGGACAGGAAGTGCTATCCCTCATCTAGATTTTAATCTTTTTGGACCTGAGGGATTATTACACAAAAAGATCGAGCGCTTGTTTTGTTCGGCTCGTTAAAACTATCGAAAATTCATCCCTTCTGTATTGTTTTATACTTTTTCGGACTTAAGGGATTAGATGAAGAAAAAGGAATTTTGGAGTTACCTTTACGTTCCTTTTCAGACTCTCTAAAATTGAAAAGGACCAAGTTATCTTTGTCGTTAAACTCGTTAAAAAGATTAATAGCGACAAACTTGTCTTTAGGCGAGAACGAGTTTCACTATCGCTAGGCTTGTTAAAACATAGCGATGGGTTTGCCCGAAGGGAAAATTATAGAACAAGCATATGTTATCCTCCTCAAGCTTGACAAAAATAAAGAGGTACTGGTCAACAATGACTGGGGAAAATTTGGGAAGAAAACTCAAAGAAACTTTGTTGGTAGCAAGTCGCTCTTGAACATGACACTTCCACTCCGTGTCCGAGTCGGGTTGGGTTGTTTCATTCACCGGTCACATCACCATGGTCACGCCATACCATCCACATTTGGGGTTAATGCTACCAATCCATCACATCAGTGTCACCGATATGTTCAAGAGAAGTCATCCAGAGAAGTCACCCGTGTCTCACCCACTACCATACATTATACTCCATTCTTTCATGACCGCCACCCTGAACCTTATATCATCAGATCGTTTTCACCTCCATCAAAATCATTTGCTCCGTTCCGTGTCATTGATGTGGGATTCATTAAGGCCCTCCTATGACGGATCACTTCTTGTCGACATCAGCTCATTATCCAAGAAGTTGATCTAGGAACACCCCATTCAGTACTTTGAAGCTTGCATGCCTCAATGGCAAGTTTCTCACTTCCGGCGACAGGTTTACATCAATGGCCTTCGACCGAAAGATTTTGCGTGGTGTTCGACGCCAAGTCCTCTATTCACACCACGTGAATTGTACTGCAGTACCTTGAGGATCATTATCATTATCGGTGATTCCTCTCGCGCTTGTTAACAGTTTACATCATTGACTGGTAATCAAGCGATGTCTTTCCATGTTTGACTTCAGAACATTTCTCACATGGATCGACTTGTACTTCGAGTGAAGATCAGACGAGATTGAAGACCCCAGATCTAGTTTCATCCATCCGGGCTGCGATATATATTCGGGGAAATAAAGACATTAAATGTACAACATTGCAGCACAGATAATCATTCTACCAAAAGGATGATGGCTCTATCAGAATCATCAGTCTACACTCAGACGATTGTCTGTCCTATGTACATGAAAATGAATTTATAAAGCTGAGCATGGGAATGCCCGCCTCAGCTAGATCATGAAAATATTATGAAGATAATGTATTGTATTGTATCTTATTATAGGTCTCCTCCCAGCACTGAAAGAACTTCGAATCCTCATAATAAAGCATTTCACCCGACACCAAAAGGTTAATGGCCTCATACTTTAGGGGGCAACTGTTATAGACATTTTTGTGCCCTACAACACCAAGCATGAAATGTCCATAAACCAAGGGCTCCTAAGTCCCTAAAAGTGTTGTTCTAACCCCTAAAGGAACAAGGTCAACAGATTACTGCTTGTCCCAGAAGTTCTCCACCAGAAACTACTCAGAATTGGTCAAAACAGGATCATTTCAGCTGCTCCACTGGCTAAGTGCGTTGCATTGCACCTAAATACACTATGAGGGTGCGTTTCATTTCAAAACTCCCTTCTGTGGGGTGCGATGGGCGAGAAATGACAAATGGCAGTGTCATTCTGCGAGGTGGAGAGGCAATGGAAGCTTCCAGAATCTTCTCCTATGACACTTGCCTCACTGAATTCGACCAAGGATGAGTAAGAGGCCCTCAGTCTCCAAGTGGAAGCAAGAACTGACAGAGAGAAGACACTAATCAAATCACAAGCTGACTCATCCTCCTTACAGATATCTATATATGGATCCCTCATCCTAAAGATCCGGAGGCTGGAATTTTGCATATTGTAAGGAATTGCTGTTGGTTTCTAGAGACAAACATTAGATTGTTGGGTGATTTATGCTTTGTTTGAGGTGAAGAGGGGCCTCTTTGCTGGGAGGTTGATGCTGGGTCGGAACCACTGGTTGTAACTCCTCCTGGATCTTTTCTTGTTTATCAATAAAAACTATTTGAGTTTTCCTCCATGCTTTTGTATCATTGATGCTAGTTACACTTGTATGGTTAACTTAAATCTGATCCTAAGTTGTATATGAATATAGATCCACGTCTTTGTATAGTGCTCTGCTTCTGTGATCTTACAAGTACTTTGTGAAGCTGGGCATGCAAGGGAGCAGGTAGCTGGAGACCATCAAAGAAGAGAGGGATTGGATCAAAGGATTAGCGCAAGACACAGGTTGGTTCTTTCTATTCCTCTCTATCTATAATCCATAAAGGAAATACAAAAGTAGTTTTTCTCTTTTTATTTCTAAGGTAGCTGTCACACCTTAGTGGGATAGAGTAGTTCTAAATGGACAATTTTCCTTGTAACAGGGATTGCACAATGCGCAATTCCAGCTGGTAAGAACTACTGGGATTGCACAATGCACAATTCCAGCTGGGAAGAACTGCTGGACCAGGGAAATATTTGTGCAATTTCTTGGGCCAGGAAACCACTGTCCTCCAGAAATGTGCAAAACAGTCCTAGAGGCCAGTGTTGGGCAGGAATGCGCAAATCTAGAGAGGAAGGTGAGCCTTCCTTTCCCATATTGCGCAATGCAGCCTTGGTGAAAGCAGAGCCTGGACCAAGGTTGGTCGACTTGCCGACGGGAAACTGAAAGAAAGTAAGTCATGAATGCCTAACGACACTAAGTGATAGTAGAAGTGATTAACAATGCATGAAAAACATGAATGAAAGATTCAACAAACGGATCAACATGCATGTGGGTGAGGCAGTTCGCCGGTTGGGCGATTGTCCGTGCAAAACAGCTTCATGCATGCGACAACAGTGAGATAGCAACAAACACAGAAACAAAGCTAGGAAAAGCTAGTATACATATTAATGGCAGCAAGCGTTCAAAGAAATCAAGCAAATAGTACTCCCACAAGTGAAAACACAAGAAGCGACAGAAATGTAGCACAAGGCATGGGAAGCGGGCTTACCCCAAAACAACTGAGTTGAATGTGCCGATTGCTCCTAGATGTGATGTGGGATGTTAGAGATACAAGGTTGATGTGAGGAATGAGCTCTGCAACGTCTAGTTGATGAGTTTTGATAACATCGAGGTTGTGACGCGCATGCCACGAATCTAGGAGAAGCGACACTTGGTGGGAGGTTTCAGAATTTCTCCTTACGTGTAACCTCCAACTGCTAAAAATAGATCCCTGAAACAATGGATGCCTTTGCATGCTTCCTTGGGATAAGTAGCCCATGCAAGCAATTCTGTTTTGCTCAGTCTCGGAGGCAAACGGTCAACTCAACTGCACATGCAAGAGACTACTCAATTGCTAGAGAAAAATGTACATTTATGGCTGGGAACTGGGCTGGATGCCCAAGAGATTTGCACAATTTCTGGGCAAAGCAGTTAACTGCTGCCCAGATTTGCACAAATCCTAGGCTGAAAAACCTATTGCTGAGAAAATTTGCGCAAATCCTGCTGGGAGGGTTGTCTGGTAGGATTGCACAATCTTGGAGCCCAGGAGCCCGTCAGAGAGGATTGCACAATTCCTGGAGGGAAGGCTGGTTGCCTCCAGAAATGCGCAGTTTTCAAGGGGAAGCTGCTCAGCCTGCAGCGAGACCAAGTCTTGGTGAGCAACCTATGAGGGGAATGGATCAACTCTAATCAACATGCTGCCTTTGTGCATGAAAAACACTGAAGCTTGAGTACTTGACAAAGCAAGAGAAAGTGATATGTAAGGTTGGTAGGGAGGCTTCAAACTTGGCTAAGGAAAATTTTTAGAGGGTGGTTGTAACCACTACAACACTTTGCGACACACTAGTAGAACTCCATCTCTCTGCATAGACTTTGTTCATGAAAAGCATGTATAACACTCAAAAGTATTCTTCAGTCTCTAGCTCATCTTGGTTTCACACTAACTTGATTGTAAGATGTGGCATCTGCCCAGCCCTTGGTCGATTGACACACATTCCAAGCCAAGGAAACACAATTGTTTCAATCGGGGTTGAGGGGTATATAGGTGCACAAGCAGTATAGTCGTCAGAGTCTTAGTTTCATCTCTGGTGTTGCTTCACTGCTAGCAGGCCTGGATAGTACCCCGATGGAGTCACATAGGAACACAAGCATGGATCCGCTACCAACGAGCCTAGTCAGTACCCCGACAGAGTTACTTGCAACACGTCCCTGTGCAAGAAGCCTTTCTCTTCTTTCGCCTTATTCATTTTTCATTTTTTTTTTTGACTTTTCATTTTTTAATTTTCATTTTCACTGTGCATAGCACTTATTCATTTTAAAGGTGGAAGAGGGATCCTGACTAATTGAGAGCAGAGGAGGTTGTTCCAGCAGAGAAGTAGTTTATTGTATCTCTGACGTGCCTATTCAGGTTTCCCCCCTCACCTTACTCTACTTTACTGAGCTGACAAGGGTTAACCCAAAAACAACCGACTAGAGAAGGTGACACTAGTTAGCGCGCAAGCATTGTGATTTCACCAAGGTTTACTTCGAACAGTACGTATTTTCCTTTGATGTATCATGGACTAAAAGTAACAAGCTCATTATACAGAGGCAAGATGGCTGGTAACCATGTAATGATAGCTGTACAAGCCCTATTTTACTTTACCCAACTCGCTTCAAGAGTCATACATGGTTTCATGCAAAACTAACCTATGAATGAAACAAGCGAATGAGCTAATAATCAACAAAGCAACGCAAGAGTGGAAGAAAAAATGAAAACGAAGCAAGTAAACAAAAAAGAAGCAAAAAAACAAGCAAACAAAGCACGTAAGAAAACAAGCATGCAAGAAAACAACTGAAAGCAAACACTACTCCTACTCCTACACTAAAGGTACATGGGCCTGATCACATGAAGTGATACTTCCAATGCACCCACCGGCGCATTGGTAGACCCATGTTGGTGAAGGCTTTTTCCACGAGCAACCTAATGGTTCGAACTAGCAAGCAAGAAAGATATAACAATGAAGACAACCACATTTTGTGATTCAAAGTGCCCATGGGACATAAGTGAGTGCATGTGCATGACGGTAGTCCGCAGACTCATCATGGTGCTATGTGACACTATGTGCAACTTTGAAGCATAAGCACACTCTTGATTGTGACATGAAAGCAAACGAAATAAACAAAGATGTGTCACGCACGAGTGCTTGCAATGTAAGACTCCTCCAATGCATGAGAAATGTGATCATGTAGTTCGAGTGGAGGAAGTAAAATCTAAGTGTTGGATTGATCTTGAGTGCATACAGATGAGTGATGAGGAGCCTTGAGTGTTTGAACAATTTCCTGATCGAAAGTGAAACCAACCTCAAGACAGCGAGGGCCTGACATAACCATCAGCTCGGGCTGAAGTGCCTTGACGGTCTGTGGGGTTTCGACTTCATTGATAGATGGATCTTCGTAGACTAGTGGCTTAGATGGATTAACAATGAGTGAATCAACATCGTGATCAGATGATGAGGTGAAGAGATCACGATAACCAAGATCAGAAAATTCAGGATGTTGGTCGGCATCCTCATGGTTTGATGAATCACACAGAGGGGTAGATGATAAGTAAGGATGTTCACCCTCTACATTTCCGGAAAGAGCAGATGAAGGATCAAGTGGATTTTCAATGAATGATTTGTCCTCTCCGTTGTTGGATGATGGGCTAACATACGATGTGTCCTGCGAAAGATCAACAATGGGTGCATTCATAGATGAAGATACACATGAAAAATCATGGATGGCATGTTCACCAACGATGTTAGGAAAGGATGGAGGGGGCTCAGATGGAAGGGAGTCATCCTTCGCCGAGTGTTGATGCTCAAGCTCCCACTCACACTATTCATGAATGATATGCATGTTGGTTGTGCAACACAAACTCCGTCAGTGGGTTGTTCCTCTTTCACAACAAGTGAAGAGTCCGGAATGGACGAACACAAGACAACATCATCCAGAGGAACACCTGGGTGCGAAGACGGAGGTCGAAGAAAAGAATGCATATGAGAACTTGAAGGACTCACAACCAAATCTGCACGAAAATCGAGTGGAGTGATTTTGGGAGAGTCTGAACGATGAACAGGTGTGTGAGCATGATCCTCAACATCACTGGGCAGTGGTGGAGCTCCTGAATGAGAGGGAGGTGGACAATCTATTGAGAGAGTGCCTGCTCCCACATCAGATTGTGCAGTTCCATCAATGAAGAATGTTGAGCGAGGCTTGATATCAAGCTTCCTCTTGGGACAGGAATATTTCTTAAGGAAATACTCAAATTGGTCCCAAAGATAAGCAAATTTCATCTGGCTCTTCAGAGCTTGAAACTACAAGTCACGGAAACGCTGCCAAAAATCAATAATGGATTCATGCGGAGCCTTTCCTTGTTGTAATAGTTTCTGATCAAGATAGTCTAGATCAAAATGATAGAATGTGTCTTCAATGAGATCACATGAGTGCTCAAATGAGTGCATGGTGTTAGCTAGTAGGCTGAACACCCAATGAAATGGAGATTCACGAAGTGTGTATGCAAGCAGCAAATCGGCCTATTCGTCAGAAAACTCATCTTCCTCATAAATCATGAAAATAAAGTTATATAAGTGCTCAGGCTAGGCCACTTCACCTTCACCATCATAAGTTTGAGTGGACCAGAGATCGAAAAGCTTTCCTGAGATGGAGACATCTTCACGATTCGAAAAACACCTCGAGGGAAGAATAGTGCAAGGCTCCATGAGAGATATGCAAAGGTTCAAAACTGGATGAGAGGACATAGCTTGTCATCAGGCCCTCCTTCTAGCGCCAAAAATGTTGAAGGTGCTGGACCTGCCAACATGTCAAGGGTATCTCCCCGGTAATAAGTCCCAATTAGACCCCTGACTATTTGGTGTAGGAGTCCTAGCAGTGGGTCGTAAGGTAATTCCTTGACTGCAGTGTCGCACAGAGGCAAGTAGAATAGCTTTTTCAGTAGCAAGGGTGTGACTGATGTAGTGAGTCAAGGAAGATGTATGAGAGGTTCTGAAACTTCAAAGGGAGAAGGCAATGAAGGTGAGTTCTAGGTTGAAAGGGATCAGTCCCAACTTGGCTAGGAACACACAACCCAAAGGACATGCACAACTTTCACTGGAGCAGTCCACTCGGATACGGCAGTCACATCATACAAGGTAAGATAACACGTACAACACTCATGGATCAGTCCGAGATGAGTGTGACACTTGTTATAGCAACGTTCAAGTGAAAGGTCTGTTTGATCTAAAGCAGAGCTGTCGACACAGATGGTGAAAACATTAACAACATATGAAACACCTTAACAACAAGATTAATATAATTGCATGTGAATCTGATCATACACAAGTACATAAGTTAAACAACACATATCATTGAAGCAACCAGAGTAGTCCAACTATAATAACAACATATGCATGAAAATTTGCTGGCTATTATTATATAAAGAAGTGTAAGTCACAATCATACAATACATCCATGTAAACCTGCTAGCCCCAATAGTGGAACGTTACAATCACATTCACTTGCTCCTCCAAAGAGATGTACTAGCTCCGTGCAGTGGAGAAGCCAAGCCGCGTTACAATATTGTCCAAGCCTTCTTCAAAATATTCGTAGTAGAAGCTTGCCTAACCAAAAGCCTATACAATGAGTTATGAGGGACTATTATAGCAAAGGGTGGGGTACCCGTGAAATTCCCCTTTGTGACAGTTCAACTACCCTCATGACTCTTCACCTACTCTATGACTGTTACATCTAACTATTGACACTTGACTTGACATGACTCAACATTACAATGCACATGTACTCATGTGAGACAACATCGCTTGAGAAAGCCTTACAAAGACATCACTGACACTTGGTCCATTGTGGTGAGACCGACTCTTTGACATGCTTGTGATGGTGAAGGTGGTGAGCTGATGCCAAACTTGGTTGTCTGTGATGGTGTGCATGCACCTCATGGTGAGATCTTGCTGAAGCGAACTCTTGCCTCTGTTGCAATCAGTGCATTGGTTCAAACCCTTCATCCAACTCGTCTACTAACATGCGCATGGTCTTCTTGGGTACGGGTTAACCAGAAACACACTGATGCATAGTGTCCATGCTAATCTTCAAGCGTGTGTTGGTGGTCATGCGCGTCGACTTGCCGAAGTACATGTTCATTCCCAGTTGGACTTGCTTCTTGTCTTCACATTAGTGAGTGTGTTGAATGGGTTTGATTGCATGTGTGTTTTTAACGACATGCATGCTACTGAATCCCTTGCATGGGATCAACAACACTGCTCACCATGTCTACTCTATGTCAGCTGCTAGGATGGATCTTTAACTTGTCCAGGCACTGTTTCATCCACGAGTGCTTGTTGCACCCATTGCTATTCCCGATCCTGCTGCAACTCATTCGTCTGTCTGTGCAACTTCATGTTCTTCCTGAGTTTCTGCTTCAGCACATGCAACTAATTCTTTGTTACATCTTCTGCCTTCGCGCGACCTTCATGTCACGTCGTCACTCCATAGCCAGAGTCTCCAAAGTTGTTTTCAACATCAATGGACCTGCTTGAGCTTGCAACCTTGTTCCGCCTCTCTATTGTTAACAACCCACCTCTTGCATTTGCTGCATTCGTTGTGTTCACGGCATTCGATATGCTTCCTTCAGCTATTGTTCATGATGTTGTTCGCTATGGTGCTGCTGCTTGATTTCCTTGTCTACAACCAACTTGATGTCTTCATGAGTAGGCAAGCTCATAGACACTTGATCGAATCCATCCCCAAGCGTGCTATGAATGGTGTCCTCATCTCTGATCTCCTGGAAACCATTGTACCTGTACTGCTGAGAGGCATATGAACACTTGGGATACCTGGAGACATGGAAACACTCATGGAAAGAAATTTGTCAGTCGAAACCCAAAATGAACATGAGAACTAACTTGCAACATACTTGGGTGAATGATCATGAAGTCTGCGCAATTTCGGGCGGGAGGCCGGGAGACCGACTACCAAGACTGCACAAGGCACAGTCTGGGTTGTTGAAACTGTGCAATGTACAATCCAGTCTAGCTATTTGTTGAAAAGTGTGCAACAAGAAATGCTAAATTTAGGAAGTGCTAAAAATAGAACTACTAAAAATAGCACTTCTAAAAATAGCAGTTTGGCCAATGAGCAATTTGGCCACCTTGAGTGAGAGGTGAAACCGCTAAAAATAACATCTTCTAAAAATAGCATTTCTAGGTCCCTTCCTATTTATAACAGTCCCTGATCTATATATACGAAGTAAATTCGAATTTGGTCTTACCAGCAGTTTGGAATATTAATTAATTAATTCTCCATGAGTTAATTAGTTAAGGAAAAGCAAACTTGAAGTATTTGTGAGAACATGCAATTATTTCTCCACTAATTAGGGAATGTGTCCTTGATTTGCTCCACTGATTGAAGAATTAAGGATGAGTTCTATATTGAGAGGATCAATTGACTTAGTTTAACTTAGTCAAGTTCAGTTAGATTAATTTAACAAGTTGTTAAATTAATGAGATATAGTTTGTTGATGCTTACATGCATGTGACAACTATTATTTTCAGATAACTGTGTATTCACTCATGGATAACTGATGCATGTCAGTTCTGTCAGAGACCCAGGTGAGATCAGATGTGGGACAATGTACTATCAGTTGGATGGATTTTTCCTATAAAGGAAAATCATCCAAGCAGAAGGATTAAGGTTCCTTGAGGATTGTGCAGTTTTATAGGGTGTGAGATCAGTGTTACACTTGGTAACAGGAGGATCACCCAAGAGAAAATGTGCAAGGAAATAGGAGGCTTGGAGGGTAGAGGAGAAGGCTTAACAAAAGTTTTGATTGCCTGTGAGCATCCAGGAGGATCGGACTGAGAGCTAGCTAGCTGTGAGAGCTAAGGCTTTGTGTAATCCTGATGTATTTCCACCTTCATCTGTGAGGATTATACTAAGAGCTGGCTAGCTACGTGAGAGCTAAGGCTTTGTATAAATCCTATGTATGATAATACAAAGTTGGGGTTTTAGGCTGAGGCTTTCCCTAGATAAATTCTTCTGTGTTATGTGTGATTGATTCCTTCTTATCAGTTATATGTGTTCATGCTTGATGTTGCTCATGGTTGATTAGCTTCCGCAAAGTTTATGGTAGATTTAGATCTAGTATTATGCTTTAGTACATTGCATATATTAGTTTGATCTGCAGGTGAAATTTCTACATGATATCAGTGAGCTAGTTGAATTGTAGAGAAAATTCTACATGGTATCGGAGCTAGTTGATTTGTAGAAAAATTCTACAAAATTCTACACTGTTGACTGTTGGGATTGTGCAATGTGCAATTCCAGCTGCGAAGGATTACTGGCTCAGGGACAGATTTGTGCATTTTCTTGGGCCAAGTAGCCACTGTCCTCCATAAATGCGCAAAACAGTTCTGAAGGCCAGTGTTGGGTAGGAATGCACAAATCTAGAGAGGAAGGTGAGCCTTCCTTTCCCATATTGCACAATGCAGCCTTGGTGAAGGTAGAGCCAGGGCCAAGGTTGGCCTGACTCGCCGACGAGCAATTGAAAGCAAGTAAGTCAGTGAATTCCTGTCGACACTAAGTGATTAACAATTTATGAAAAACATGAATGAAAGATTCAAGAAACATATCAACATGCATGTGGGTGACGCAGTTCGCCGGTTGGGTGAATGTTCATGCAAAACAGCTTCATGCATGCGACAACAGTGAGATAGCAACGAAAATTGAAACAGAGCTAGGACAAGCTAGTATACATGTAAATGACAACAATCATTCAAAGAAATCAAGCAAACAATACTCCCACAAGTGAAAACACAAAAAGCGACATAAATGCAGCACAAGGCATGGGAAGCGGGTTTACCCCAAAACAACTGAGCTGAATGTGCCGACTGCTCCTAGATGTGATGTGGGATGTCAGAGATGCAAGGTTGATGTGAGGAATAAGCTCTGCAACGTCTGGTTGATGAGTTTTGATAACATCGATGTTGTGACACACATGCTACAAATATAGGAGAAGCGACACTTGGTGGGAGGTTTCAGAATTGCTCCTTATGTGTAACCTCTAACTGCTAAGCATAGATCCCTGAAACAATGGATGCCTTTGCATGCTGCCTTGGGAGAAGCAACCCATGCATGCAAGTCTTTTTTTCTCGGTCCCGGAGGGGATCGATCAACTCAGCTGCAGATGCAAGAGACTGCTCGACTGCTGGATAAAATTGCACATTTATGGCTGGAGCTTGGTTGGTTACCCAGGATATTTGCACAATTTCTGGGTAAAGAAGTTGACTGCTACCTAGATTTGCACAAATCCTAGGCTGAACAACCTGTTGCTGGGAAAATTTGTGCAAATCCCGCTAGGAGGGTTGGCTGGTAGGACTGCGCAATCCTAGAGCCCAGTAGGATGTCAGAGAGGATTGCGCAATTCCTAGAGGGAAGGATGGTTTCCCTCCAGAAATGCACAATTTTTAAGGGGAAGTTGCTCAACCTACAGTTGGACCAAGTTCGGGTGAGAAACCTATGAGGGGAATGGATCAACTCTGATCGACAAGCTGTCTTTGTGCATGAAAAACACTAAATGTTGAGTACTTGATGAAGTAAGACAAAATGATATGTAAGGTTGGTAGGGAGGATCCAAAATAGGTTAAGGAAAATTTTTGGAGGGTGGTTGTAGCCGCTACAACACTTGGCGACACACTGGTAGAACTCCAACTCTCTGCATAGACCTTGTTTGTGAAAAGCAAGTCTAACATCTCTGAAAGTATTTTTCAGTTCTTAGCTTATCTTGGTTTCACACTAACTTGATTGTAAGATGTAGCATCTACCCAACCCTTGGTCAATTGACACAAATTCCAAGCCAAGGCAACACAATTGTTTCAATTAGTATAGTCGTTAGAGTCTTAATTTCATCTATAGTGTTGCTCCATTGCCAATAGGCCTGGATAGTACCCCGATGGAGTCACATAGGAGGACAAGAATGGCTCCGATTCTAGCAAGCCTGGTCAGTACCCAACAGAGTTACTTGCATCACCTCTCTGCGCAGGAAGCCTTTCTCTTCTTTCGCCTTATTCATTTTTCATTTTTTTTTGACTTTTCATTTTTTCATTTTCATTTTCATTGTGCATAACACTTATTCATTTCAAAGGCGAAAGAGGGATCCGACTTATTGATAGCAGAGGAGGTTGTTCTAGCAGAGAAGTATTTTATTGTATCTCTGACGTGCCTGTTAAGGTTTTGCCCCTCACCTTACTCTACTTGACAGAGCTGACAAGGGTTACCCCAAAAACAAGTGACTAGAGAAGGTGACACTAGTTAGCGCCCAAGCATTGTGATTTCACCAAATATCACTTCGAACAATACATATTTTAATTCGATGTGTCATGGACTAAAAGTGACAAGCTCATTACACAGAGGCAAGATGACGGGAAACCAAGTAGGGATAGCTGTACAAGCACTCTAGTAATTTACCTAGCTCGCTTCAAGAGTCATACATGGTTTCATTCAAAACTAACCTATGAATGAAACAAGCGAATGAACTAACAATCAACAAAGAAAATAAAGAGCAGAAGCAAAAATGAAAGCGAAGCAAGTAAACAAACAAGCAAGAAAACAAACAAGCAAACAAGCAAACAAGCATGCAAGCAAAAAATTGAAAGCAAATACTACTCCTACTCTTACACTAATGACGCATGGGCCTAATCACGTGAAGTGATACTTCGAATGCAGCCACCAACGCATTGGTAGCTCCATGTTGGTGAAGGTTTCATCCGTGAGCAACCTAGTGGTGTGAACCAGCAAGCAAGAGATATATAACAATGAACACAACCACACTTCATGATTCAAAGTGCCCATAGGACATACGTGAGTGTGTGTGCATGACGGGAAGTCCGCGAACTTATCATGGTGCTGTGTGACACTACATGCAACTTTGAAGCATGAGCACACTCTTGACTATGACATGCAAGCAAATGAAAGAAACAAAGATAACTTGCGTCGCGGATAAGTGCTTGCAATGTAAGACTCCTCTAATGCATGAGCAATGGGATCATGTAGTTCGAGTGGAGGAAGTAAAATTTGAGTGTTGGATTGATCTTGAGTGCATATATATGAGTGATGAGGAGCCTTGAGTGTTTGAACAATTTCCTGATCGGAAGTGAAACCAACCTCAAGACAATGAGGGCCTGACATAACCATCAACTCAGGCTGAAGTGCCTCGACGGTCTGTGGGGTTTCGACTTCGTTGATAGATGGATCTTCATAGACCAATGGCTTATATAGATTAACAATGAGTGAATCAACATCGTGATTGGATGATGAGGTGAAGAGATCACGACAACCAAGATCAGAAAATTCAGGATGTTGGTCGACATCCTCATGGTTTGATGAATCACACAGAGGGGTAGATGATAAGGAAGGATGTTCACCCTCTGCGTTTCCAGAAAGAACAAATGAAGGATCAAGTGGATTTTCAATGAATGATTGCTCCTCTGCATTGTTGGATGATGGGCTAACATATGGTGTATCCTGCGAAAGATCAACAATGTGTGCAACCGTAGATGAAGACACACATGCAAAATCATGGATGGAAGGTTCACCAACGATGTTAGGAAAGGATGGAGGGGGCTCAGACGGAAGGGAGTCATCCTTCACCGAATGTTGATGCTCAAGCTCCCACTCATATTCTTGATGAATGACACTACATGTTGGTTGTGCAACACAAACTCTGTCAGGGGGTTTTTCCTCATTCACAATAAGTGAAGAGTCCAGAATGGATGAACACAAGAAAACATCATCCAAAGGAACACCCGGGTGCGAAGACGGAGGTTGAAGAAAAGAATGCATATGAGAAATTGAAGGAATCACAACCAAATCTGCGCAAAAATTGAGTGGAGTGATGTTGGGAGAGTGTCAAGGATGAACAAGTGTGTGAGCATGATCCTCAACATCACTGGGTAGTGTTGGAGCTGCTGAATGAGGGAGGCGGATAGTCAGTTGAGACAATGCCCGCTCCCACATGATATTGTGCAGTTCCATCAATGAAGAATGTTGAGTGAGGCTTGATATCAAGCTTCCTCTTGGGATGGGCAAATTTATTAAGGCAATACTCGAACCAGTCCCAAAGATAAGAAAATTTCATCTGGATCTTTAGAGCTTGAAATTACAAGTCAAGGAAGCGCTGCGAAAAATAAATAATGGATTCATGCGGAGCCCTCCATTGCTGTAACAATTTTTGTTCAAGATAGTCTGGATCAAAATGATAGAACGTGTCTTCAATGAGATCACATAAGTGCTCAAATGAGTGCACGGTGTCAGCCGGTAGGTTGAGCACCCAACGAAATGGAGATTCGCGAAGTGTGTATGCAAGCAACAAACCGGCCTGTTCATCAGAAAACTCATCTTCCTCATAAATCATGAAAAGAAAGTTATATAAGTGCTCATGCCAGGCCACTTTGCCTTCACCATCATACGTGTGAGTGGAAAAGAGATCGAAAATCTTCCCCGAGATGGAGACATCTTCACGATTCGAAAAACACCTCGGGGGAAGAAGAGTGCAAGACTCCATGAAAGATATGCAAAGGTTCAAAACTGGAGTGAGTCATGGAAGGTGTATGAGAGGTTCCAACACTTTGAAGGGGGAAGGTGTTGAAGGTGAGTTCTAGGTTGAAAGGGATCAGTCGCAACTCAGCTAAGAACACACAACACAAAGGACATGCATAGATTCTGATGGAGCAGTCCACTCGGATGCGACAGTCATATCATACAAGGTAAGATAACACGTACAAAACTCACGGATCTCTACGAGACAGTTGTGACGATTGTTATAACAAGGTTTAAGTGAAAGGTCTGTTTGATGTCTAACAGAGCATTTGACATGGACAGTGACAACATTAACAACATAAGCAACACATTAATAGCAAGATTCATATAATTACATGTGAATCAGTTCATACACAAGTACGTAAGTTAAACAATACATATTATTAAAGCAACCAGAGCAGTCCAACTACAATAACAACATATGCATGAAAATGTGTTGGCTCTTATTATATAAAGAAGTGTAAGTCACAATCATACAATACATCTATGTAAACCTGCTAGCCCCAATAGTGGAACATTACAACGACTTCCGCTTGCTCCTCCAAAGAGATGTACTAGCTTCGTACAGTGGAGAAGCCAAGGCGCATTACAATACTTTCCAAGCCTTTTTCAAAATAGTCTTAGTAGAAGCTTGGTTGACCAAAAGCATATATGAGGGACTATTTATAGTAAAGGCTGTGGTGACCCTTAACATTCCCCTTTGTGACAGTTCAACTACCCTCATGACTCTTGACCTACTCTATGACTGTTACATCCAACTGTTGACACTTGACTTACACTTGACATGACTCAACATTACAATGCACATGTAGTCATGTGAGACAACATGGCTTGAGAAAGCCTTGCAAGACATCACTGGCACTCAGAATGTTGTGGTGAGACCAACTCTTTGACATGCTTGTGATGGTGAAGGTGGTGAGATGATGCCAAGCTTGGTCATCCGTGATGTTGTGCATGCACCTCATGGTGACATCTTGCTGAAGCAAACTCTTGCCTTCATTGTAACGGGTGCATTGGTTCGTCCCCTTCATCCAACTCATTTGCTAACATGCACATGGTCTTCTTGGGTACGATTGAACCAACAACACACTGATGCATAGTGTCTGTTCTGATCTTCAAGTGTGGGCTGGTGGTCATGCACATCAACTTGACAAAGTACATGTTCAGCCCTAGTTGGACTTGCTTCTTGTCTTTGCCTTGGTGAGTGTGTTGAATGGGTTGGATTTCATGCATGTGCCCAATGACATGCATGCTGTTGAATCCATTCCATGCAATCAACAACATTGCTAACCATGTCTGCTCTATGTCAGCCGCTGGAATGGATCTTTAACTTGTCCGGGCACTATTTCATCCGTGAGTGCACGTTGCGCCCACTTTTTTCCTGATCTTGTTGCAACTCATTCATGCGTCTACGTAGCTTCATGTTCTTCCTGAGTTGCTACTTCAGCACATGCAACTCCTTCTTTGTTACGTCTTTTTCCTTCACTTGATCTTCATGTCATGCCATCACTCCATAGCTAGAGTCTCCAAAGTTACTTTCATCATCAATGGACTTGCTTGAGCTTGCAACCTTGTTCTGCCTCCGTGTTTTCAACAACCCTCCTCTTGCATTCGCTACATTTGATGCATTCGCTGCATTCAATATGCTTCCTTCGTTGCATTCAATATGTTGCCTTCAGCTGTTGTTCATGATGCTGCTTGCTATGATGCTGCTTCTTGATGTCCTTGTCTATGAACAACTTGATGTCTTCGTGAGTAGGCAAGCTCATAGATACTTGATCGACTACATCCCCAATCATGCTCTGAATGGTGTCCTCATCTCTGCTCTCCTAGAAACCACTGTACTTGTACTGTTGAGAGGCAGATGAACACCTGGGATATCTAGAGACATGGAAACTCTCATGGAAAGCAATATGTTAGTCGAAAACCAAAATGAACATGAGAACCGACTTGCAACATACCCTTGTGAATGATCATGAAGGTTGTGCAATTTCGGCCGGGAGGACAAGAGACCAACTACCAAGACTGCACAAGGCACAGTTTGGGCTGCTGGGAGACTGACTGACTGCTAGAACATGCAATGCACAGTCTAGTCTGGCTCTTGAATGCTGGGATTGTGCAATGCGCAATTCCAGTTGGGAAGGACTGCTAGCCTGAGGATAGATTTGCGCAATTTCTTCGGCTAGGCAGCCACTGCTCTCCAGAAATGTGCAACACAGTCCTGGAGGCCAGTGTTGGGTAGGAATGTGCAAATCTGGAGAGGAAGGCGAGCCTTCCTTTCCCAAATTGTGCAATGCAGCCTTGTTGAAGGCAGAGCCTGGGCCAAGGTTGGCCCGCCTCGTTGACGGGAAACTGAAAGCAAGTCAGTGAATGCATGGCGACACTAAGTGATAGTGGAAGTGATTAATAGTGCATGAAAAACATGAATGAAAGATCCAACAAACACATCAACAAGCATGTGGGTGAGGAAGTTCGCCAGTTGGACGAACGTCTGTGCAAAATAGCTTCATGCATGTGACAATAGTGGGATAGCAACGAAAACTGAAACAGAGCTAGGACAAGCTAGTGTACATGTAAATGACAACAAGTGTTCAAAGAAATCAAGCAAGCAATACTCCCACAAGCGAAAACACAAAAAGCGATAGAAATGCAGCACAAGGCATGGGAAGCGGGCTTACTTGGAAACAACTGAGTTGAATGTGCTAACTACTCCTAGATGTGATGTGGGATGTCAGAGCTACAAGGTTGATGTGAGGAATGAGCTCGAAAGTGTCTGGTTGATGAGTTTTGATAATATCGAAGTCTTGATGCGCATGCCACAAATCTAGGAGAAGAGACACTTGGTGGGAGGTTTCAGAATTGCTCCTTGCGTGTAACCTCCAACTGCTAAACATAGATCCCTGAAAAAAGGGATGCATTTTGCATGCTACCTTGGGCGAAGCAACCCATGCATGAAAGTCTTTTTTGCTCAGTCCTGGAGGGAATCAATCAACTCAACTGCACATGCAAGAGACTGCTTGACCGCTGGAGAAAAATGCGCATTTCTTGCTGGGAGCTGGGTTGGTTGCCCAGGAGATTTGCTTTATGGGCAAAGCAGTTGACTGCTGCCCAAATTTGTGCAAATCCTGGGCTGAAAAACCTGCTGCTAGGAAATGTAGGTTTTAACCCCGTACAAAAATTACCTGCATACGAATTCTAAAACACAAAAAATAAATAATGTGAGAGCAGAACACATAAAACACATATACACAGATATTTTCCCCTGGATCCCAAAACCGGGACTACCAACTTGATTTTTCATTATATTCCTTTCAATGTTACAATACATATTTATACATACCGAAGCATCTAATACCATGGACCGAAAACCATCGCGTTCAAAACCATGGACCGAAAACCATCGCGTCCAAAAAACATGTTCGAAAATCATGCACAAAACCATAGGTGGGTCCGCCCAACCTAACATAGGGTCCAAAACCAAAATTTTTCGGGGCGCTGCCCTGGACCCCATAGAGTGGGGTTACCTGCACCCCTCAAACCCCCTGTGACTCCCCTCACTACACAAACAATGCAATGAAGGGGTGGCTCCGCCCCCCTTCTAACCCCCCGGTTAACTACATGGGGTGGGTCCGCCCAACCTAACATAGGGTCCAAAACCAAAATTTTCCAGGGCACTGCCCCAGACCCCATAAAGTGGGGTTACAGGTGCCCCTCAAACCCCTTATTAACTACGTGGAAAGAATATAACACAACCCAACATTCTCCCACTTGTTGTTTTCTTTCCATAGGGGGCCACAAGAGAGCTTAGTCATTTTGCCAGCCCTGAAATGCCCATTGTCTCTCTACACCAAGAGAACTTCTCAAAGCTCACAAATTTTGTCAATGCATCTGCAGTATTCTTCAAAGTGTCCACCTTTACCAGCAACACTTTTTTGTCTTCTATCATATCCCTCACAAAGTGATATTGAACATCAATGTGCTTTGTCTTTGAATGATATGCGGGGTTCTTTGCCAAGAAAATTGCACTTTGGCTATCACAATATATCCTTATAGCTTTCTGTACTAACCCCATACTTGAACACAATCTCTACAACCAAACTGCTTCCTTGCTTGCATGAGTGGCTGCCATGTATTCTGCCTCTCTAGTTGACAGTGCCACTACAGATTGTGTCTTACTCATCCAACTGACTGCACCTCCAATTAGGTTAAACACATACCCACTTGTAGATCTTCTCTGATCCAGATCTCTAGCCCATTCTACATCAACAAAGCCATGAATATCCAACACTCTGTCCAATCCTGGTCTTCCTTGGTAGCACAAACCATAATCACTAGTGCCACACATATCTGAAAACCCGCTTCACTGCTGTCGAGTGCTCCTTCCCTAGTTTTGACATAAACCTGCTCAATACTCCCACTGCATGTGCAATGTCTAGTCTAGTACAGACCATTGCATACATCAGGCTATCGACTGCACTTGCATATGGAACACGGGACATGTCCTCTTCCTCTTCTTGTGTCTTGGGACACTGTTCAGCAGATAACCTCACACCCACAGGAATAGGAACCTTCACCGATTTACTATCCTTCATATTAAACCTCTGCAATATTGTCTAAACATACTTCCTCTGGTTTAACCAAAGCTTCCTCTTTGCCCAATCTCTTTTAATTTCCATGCGCAAAATATAGTTTGCAGCACCAAGATCTTTCATGTCGAATTTGGAGGACAATTGGGTCTTCAAATCCTGGATAACTTCTTTTTCATTTCCAACCAACAACATATCATCCACATACAAGACCAGATAAATAACACGGTCACCAATTAATTTAAAATACACACAGTGATCTGCTTTGCTTATTGTGAAGCCAAGTCCTCGTATAAATGTATCAAATTTCTGATACCACATCCTTGGTGACTGTTTTAACCCATATAGAGACTTGTTTAACTTACATACCCATTCTTTCTTACTCTTCACCACAAAGCCTTCAGGTTGCTTTATGTAGATCTCCTCTTCCAGATCCCCATGAAGAAATGCTGTCTTCACATCCATCTATTCTACCTCAAAATCAAAAGCAGCAGCAACAGATAAAAGTAATATAATAGAAGTCACCTTGGCAATAGGAGAAAAAATATCACCAAAATCAATTCTCGACACCTGGGAATAACCTTTTGCTACCAACCGAGCTTTGTATTTCTCCACTTTTCCTTCTGCATTTGTCTTCTTTTTGAACACCCATTTTCTGCCAATGGGTTTCCTTCCAGCAGGCAACTCCACTAGATCCCAAGCCTCATTTTTGTGCAAAGATGCCATTTCATCAACCATGGCCTCTTTCTAGAGATTTCCATGGCCTCAAACTCTATCTTCTCAGGTTCCTTTGGTTGGACTTCATGTTTAATAACATCTTTCACCTCTATGAACACCACATCTCGGCTGTACATAACCTTCCTTGTTACTGGGTTCCAAAGCTTATAACCCTTTAAACCATCCTTATACCCAATAAAGATGCACTTTTCAGATTTACTATCCAACTTTGTTCTTTTCCCTTTGGAACATGTACATATGCATCACATCCAAATACCCTCAGATGTGAAAGAGAGGGTTTCTTACCAGTCCATACCTCTTGTGGAGTCTTATCCTCCAACGCTGATGAAGGTGACCTGTTGACTAGGTAACATGCAGTATCCGTCGCCTCTGCCCAAAATTCCTATCCTAACCCGGCACCACTGAGCATTTTTCTTGCCCTTTCCATCAACGTCTTGTTCATTCTTTCTGCAACACCATTTTGCTGAGGTGTATATGGAGTAGTCTTCTACCGTGCTATACCACACTTCTTGCAGAATTCTTCAAATTCCTTACTGCAAAACTCTCCACCATTATCTGTCCTCAGTACCTTTATCTTCTTCTTTGTCTGGTTTTCCACTAGAGCCTTAAATTCTTTAAACCTATCAAAGACTTCAAATTTCTTCTTAAGGAAATATATCCATGTATTCCTTGAGAAGTCATCTATAAATGATACATAGTACATAGACTTACCCAGTGATGGAACCTTCACAAGTCCAAACACATCACTTTTCACCAACTCTAATATATGTTTCGCTCTCTTACCACCAGAGGGGGAACTCACCCGATTCTGCTTCCCGTATATACAATTTTCACAGAAGTCAAAATCCAGAGAGCTATTACTCATACCTTCCACCATACCTTTTCCATGAAGTATTCGAAGGCCCTTCTCTCCAATATGTCCAAGCCTTTGATGCCATAGCATGGTCTTTTCTCCAGAGACCACTAGATTTTCTGCTCCACTTTCAGGAACCACAGAACTGTTGCACCCATCAACAATAGTTCTACCTTGCAGCTTGTACAGAGTTCCAATCCGAACTCCCCGCATCAATACCAGTGCTCCCGAACCATCTTACAAGTATCATTTTCGAACACTGTTTTTACACCTGCATCATCCAACTTACAAACATAAATCAAATTTTTGGCTAATGCAGGAATATGCAGAACACCCAGAAGTGTTCTAACCCTTCCACCTTGCAGCTTCAACTTTACTTTTCCACGACCAATGATTCTAGCCTTCTTGTCATCCCCCAAGAAGACATCACCACCATCATATTTCTCATACTCACAGAACCACTCTCTATGGGGAGTGAAGTGAAAGGATGCACCTGAGTCAATCAACCATGCCTCATGATCTACATGTGTACTTGAAGAAGCCAAGTACACATCCCCACCTTCATCTGAGGTGGTTTTCGGCTCTATGAAAGGAGTCTCATCAGATCCCTTTCCTTTGTCAGGAGCTTTAGATTTACAGTCCCTTTTGAGGTGGCCTTCCTTTCCGCATTTCCAGCACACCACCTTTACAGGTTTTCTTGGAGATTTAGATCTCCCTCTAGATTTAGATCTCCCAGTCGATGACTTATTTTTGTTTCTGTTCTAGGACCGTCCTCGAATAGACAAGGCATCACCATTTTGGCTCTCCATATTTTTCCGTCTCATCTCCTCCGTCAGCAAGGCTGAGACTATTTCATCAAACTGCAAGGCAGTTGCATTGCTACCTATTGCAATAACCAGACTATCCCACGAATCTGGTAGAGAACACAACAAACTGATGCACTTATCTTCATCTGAAATTTTAATATCAACAGATGCTAACTAACTTACCACAGTATTAAATGCATTTAGATGCTCTGTCACCAAGTCTCCATCTTTCATCCTTAGGTTATACAGCTTTTTCCACAGGAACAGTTTATTCACCAGAGACTTAGATTGGTATAAAGTTCGTAACTTGTCCCACAAAGCTTTTGCTGTAGCTTCCCCTGATACATTCAGAAATACTGAATCTGAGACACACAATCGTATTGTGCTCTTTGCCTTCCGATCCAACTTCTTCCATTCTTCATCGGACACTCCCGTTGGTTTAGTACCCGGATCTACCGCGATCCACTGATCTTTATCCACCAACAGATCCTCCATCTTGAGTTTCCACAACTCAAAACCCTGACCATTAAATTTCTCGATCTCTATCTTTCCACTGCTCACCTTCTTCTTTCACCACCAGAATCGATCTCACAGATCTCCCACTGAACAGGGTCTACCACAGGCCTGAGTGAAAGCCCTCAGCAACAAAGGCATCCCCTTGAAGCCAAATCTGCTCTGATACCAAATGTAGGTTTTAACCCCGTACAGAAATTACCTGCATGCGAATTCTAAAACACAGAAAATAAATAATGAGAGAGTATAACACATAAAACACATATACACAGATATTTTCCACTGGATCCCAAAATCAGGACTACCAGCTTGATTTTTCATTATATTCCTTTCAATGTTACAATACATATTTATACATGCCGAAGCATCCAATACCATGGACCGAAAACCATCGCGTCCAAAACCATGGACCGAAAACCATTGCGTCCAAAAAACATGTGCGAAAATCATGCACAAAACCATAGGTGGGTCCGCCTAACCTAACATAGGGTTCAAAACCAAAATTTTCGGAGGTGCTGCCGTGGACCCCATAAAGTTGGGTTACGGGTGCCCCTCAAACCCCCTGTTAACTACGTGGAAAGAATATAACACAACCCAACAGGAAAATTTGTGCAAATCTTGCTGGGAGCGTTGGCTGGAAGGATTGCGCAATCCTAGAGCCCAGCAGGCTGTCAGAGAGGATTGCGCAATTCCTGGAGGGAAGGGTGGTTTCCCTCCAGAAATCTGTAATTTTCAAGGGGAAGCTACTTAGCCTGCAGCTGGACCAAGTCCGAGTGAGAAGCCTGTGAGGGGAATGGATCAACTGTGATTGGCAGGCTGCCTTTGTGCATGAAAAACACTGAAGCTTGAGTACTTGACGAAGCAAGACAAAGTGCTGTGTTGGTAGGGAGGCTTCAAAACAGGCTAAGGAAAAATTTTGGAGGGTGGTTGTAGCCACTACAACATTTGATAAGGTTTTGTAGCAACTTTTATTTATTTTTTATTGCTTTCTTGAGGCTTCTATTCGCATGAGGGATAGAGAATTATCATGACACTGGTTAGGGCTTGTTTAAGACACATACTAGCCCTTGTCTAAGGTCAATTTCGGCCCTAAAAGTCAGATATAAGAGGTTATACTTCTGTAACATATGCGTAGGTCCAAACGCATTATTTCAACCTTGAATAAGCGCAATTTTGATGGAAAATATTGTAGGTTTTAACCCCATACAGAAATTACCTGCATACGAATTCTAAAACACATAAAATAAACAATGCGAGAGCATAACACATAAAAACACATATACACAGAGATTTTCCCCTGGATCCCAAAACCGGGACTACCAGCTTGATTTTTTATTATATTCCTTTCAATGTTACAATACATATTCATACATGTCGAAGCATCCAATAACATGGACAAAAAAACCATCACGTCCAAAACCATGGACCGAAAACCATCGCGTCCATAACCATGTGCGAAAAATCATGCACAAAACCATAAGTAGGTCCGCCCAACCCAATATAGGTTCCAAAACTAAAATTTTCCGGGGCAATACCCCGGACCCCATAGAGTGGGGTTACCTGCACCCCTCAAACCCCTTGTGACTCCCCTCACTACAGAATCATCGCAACGAAGGGGGCGCTCCGCCCCCCTTCCAACCCCCCCGATAACTACATGGGCTAGTCGTTGAAAGAATATAACACAACCCAACATTCTCCCACTTGTTGTTTTCTTTCCACAGGGGGCCATAAGAGAGCTTAGTCATTTATCCAGCCCTGCAATGCCCATTGTTTCTCTACACCAAGAGAACTTCTCAGAGCTCACAGATTTTGTCAATGCATCTGCAGTATTTTTTGAAGTGTTCACCTTTACCAGCAACACCTTTTTGTCTTCTATCATATCCCTCACAAAGTGATATTGAACATCAATGTGCTTTGTCTTTGAATGATATGCAAGGTTCTTTGCCAAGAAAATTGCACTTTGGCTGTCACAGTCTATCCTTATAGCTCCTTGTACTAACCCCATACTTGAACACAATCTATGTAACCAAACTGCTTGCTTGCTTGCATGAGTGGCTGCCATGTATTCTACTTCTGTAGTTGATGGTGCCACTGCAGATTGTTTCTTACTCATTCAACTGACTGCACCTCCAAATAGGTTAAACACATACCCACTTGTAGATCTTCTCTGATCCAGATCTCCAGCCTAGTCTGCATCAACAAAGCCACGAATATCCAACACTCTGTCCAATCCTAGTCTTCCTTGGTAGCAAAAACCATAATCACTAGTGCCACGCAAATACCTGAAAACCCGCTTCACTGCTGCCTAGTGCTCCTTCCCTGGTTTTGACATAAACCTGTTCAATACTCCCACTCCATGTGCAATGTCTGGTCTAGTACAGACCATCACATACATTAGGCTACCGACTGCACTTGCATATGGGGCATGAGACTTGTCCTCTTCCTCTTCTTATGTCTTGGGACACTGTTCAGCAGATAACTTCACACCTACAGGAATAGGGACCTTCATCGGTTTACTATTCTGCATATTAAACCTCTGCAGTATTGTCTCGACATACTTCCTCTAGTTTAACTAGAACTTCCTCTTTGCCCGATATATTTTAATTTTCATGCCCAAAATATAGTTTGCAGCACCAAGATCTTTCATGTCGAATTTGGAGGACAAGTGGGTCTTCAATTCCTGGATAATTTCTTTGTCATTTCCAACCATTAACATATCTTCCACATATAAGACCAGATAATAACACGGTCACCAATTAATTTAAACTACACACAGTGATTTGCTTTGCTTCTGGTGAAGCCAAGTCCCCGTATAAATGTATCATATTTCTGATACCACATCCTTGGTGACTGTTTTAACCCATACAGAGACTTCTTTAACTTGCATACCAGTTTTTTCTTACCCTTTACCGCAAAGCCTTCAGGTTGCTTCATGTAAATCTCCCCTTTCAGATCCCCGTGAAGAAATGCTGTCTTTACATCCATCTATTCTACCTCAAAATCAAAAGCAGCAACAACATATAAAAGTAATCTAATAGAAGTTACCTTGGAAACATGAGAAAAAATATCACCAAAATCAATTCCCGACACCTGGGAATAACCTTTTTCTACCAACCAAGCTTTGTGTTTCTCCAACTTTCCTTTTGCATTTGTCTTCTTCTTGAACACCCATTTGCTTCCAATGGGTTTCCTTCCATCTGGAAACTCCACCAGATCCCAAGCCTCATTTTTGTGCAAAGATGCTATTTCATCAACCATGGCCTCTTTCCGGAGTTTTCCATCCTCTGAATCTATTGCCTCCTTCACAGTTCTGGGATCATCATCAGTAATAGATAAAGAAAAAATTAAATAGAAAGAATATGGACTATACCTTTCTAGCTTCCTTCTTTCTCGAACTGATCTTCTCACACCCGGAGTTTGTGGCTCTTCGTCTTCTGATTCCTCCTCTGTTGTAGAGTCTGATTCTTCCTCCTTAAGCTCAAACTCTATCTTCTCAGGTTCCTTTGGTTGGACTTCATGTTTAATAACATTTTTCACCTCTCTAAACACCACATCTCAACTGTACACAACCTCCTTGTTACTAGGTTCCAAAGCTTATAACCCTTTAAGCCATTCTGATACCCAATAAAGATGCACTTTTCAGATTTACTATCCAACTTAGTTCTTTTCTCCTTTGGAACATGTACATATGCATCACATCCAAATACCTTCAGATGTAAAAGAGAGGGTTTCTTAACAGTCCATACCTCTTGTGGAGTCTTATCCTCCAATGCTGATGAAGGTGATATGTTGACCAGGTAACATGCTGTCTCCACCGCCTCTGCCTAGAATTCCTGTCCTAACCCGGCACCACTGAGCATGATTCTTGCCCTTTCCATCAACATCTTGTTCATTCTTTCTGCAACTCCATTTTTCTCAGGTGTGTATGGAGTAGTCTTCTGTCGTGCTATACCAGACTTCTTACAGAATTCTTCAAATTCCTTACTGCAAAACTCTCCACCATTATCTGTCCTTAGCACCTTTATCTTCTTCTCTATCTGGTTTTCCACCAGAGCCTTAAATTCTTTAAACCTGTCAAAGACTTTAGATTTCTTCTTAAGGAAATATATCCATGTATTCCTTGAGAAGTCATCTATAAATGATACATAGTACACAATATACTTAACCAGTGATGGAACCTTCACAGGTCCAAACACATCACTGTCCCCTCAGCAACAAAGGCGTCCCCTTGAAGCCAAAATAACTCTAATACCAAATGTAGGTTTTAACCCCGTACATAAATTACCTGCATACGAATTCTAAAACACATAAAATAAACAATGTTAGAGAATAACACATAAAACACATATACACAGAGATTTTCCCCTGGATCCCAAAACCGGGATTACCAGCTTGATTTTTCATTATATTCCTTTCAATGTTACAATACATATTTATACATTCTGAAGCATCCAGTACCATGGAATGAAAAAATATCGTGTCTAAAACCATGGATCGAAAACCATCGCGTCCAAAACCATGTGCGAAAAATCATGCACAAAACCATAGGTAGGTCCACCCAACCTAATATAGGGTCCAAAACCAAAATTTTCTGGGGCACTACCCTGGACCCCATAGAGTGGGGTTACCTGCACCCCTCAAACCCCCTGTGACTCCCCCCACTACACAAACAGCGCAATGAAGGGGTGGCTCTGTGTTGTTGAGAAAAGTATCCATTCGGAATGCCCCTATCCCACTCTAAGGTGTGATAGTGCCTTAGCAACAAACAAGGAAAACTAATTGAGTATTCTTCTTTATGAAATGTAAATGAGGAGGAAGGATGTAACTAACCTGTGTCTTCCGCTAGTTTGTTGATCCAAATCGCTCCTCTCTTCAGTAGCTCCCAGCTCCCTGCTCCCTTACCGGCCCAGCTTCACCGAATTCCTGCAAGATCACAAGAGAGAGAAACTACACAAAGATACAGATATACATTCATAAAAAGCTCAAGATCAGATTAAGCTAAACATGCAAGTATAACAAAACATCATTGATACACAACATGTAGGAGAAACTCAAATAGTTTATTGATAGAATAAGAAAGTCCAAGAGGAGATACAACCAAGTGAGTTCCGATCCAGCATCTACCTCCCAGCAAAGGAATCCCTTCCTCTCCTCCAACAAAGCATAAATCACCCAATGTACTAATCTCAATCTCAAACCAACAGCAATTCTCTGCAAAGTACAAAATTCCAGCCTCTGGATCTCTGGGATGAGGGATCCATATATAGATGTAAGCAGAGAGGATGAGTCAGCTTATGTTTTGACTTGTGGCTTCTCTCTGTCAGTTCTTGCTTCCACTTGGAGGTTGAGAGCCTCTTACTCATCACTAGTCGAATTCATTGAGGCAAGTGTCACTGGAGAAGATTTTGGAAGCTTCCATGGTCTTTCCACCTCGTTGAATGAGCTTGCCATTTGTCATTTCCCGCTCAGCGCACCTGGGTAGTGTATCCAATTGCGTTGCAACACACCTAGCCAGTGCATTGCAACACACCTAGCCAGTGCATTTGGGTGCTTTGCAACGCAGGCAGCTAGTGGAGCTTCTGAATTGATCCTGATTTGACTAGTTCTGAGTGGTTTTTGGTGGAGAACTTCTGGGAGAAGCTGTCATTGGTTGACCTTGTTCCTTTAGGATCTGTAACAACATCTTTAGGGACTTTGGATCCCTTGGATTATGGACATTTCATGCTTATAGCTGTAAGGCACAAAAATGTCTATAACAGTTGCCCCCTAAAGTATGAGGCCATTTATCGGGTGAAATGCTTTATTAGGAGGATCCGAAGTTCATTCAATGCTGGGAGGAGACCTGTAATAAGATACAATACAATACATTATTTTTCATACTGTTTTCATGATCTAGCTGAGGTGGGCATTCCCATGCTCAGCTTTATAAATTCATTTTTATGTACATAGGACAGACAATCGTCTGATGGTAGACTGATGATTCTGATGAAATCATCATCCTTTTGGTAGGATGATTATCTGTTCTGCAATGCTGCACATGTCAATGTCTTTATTTTTCCTGAATATATATCGCAGCCCAGATGGATGAAACTAGATCCGGGGTCTTCAATCTCGTCCGATCTTCACTCTAAGTACAAGTCGATCCATGTGAGAAATGTTTTGAAGTCGAACATGGAAAGACATCGCTTGATTACCAGTCAATGATGTAAATTATTAACAAGCACGAGAGGAATCACCGATAATGATAATGACCCTCAAGGTACTGCAGTACAATTCACGTGGTGTGAATAGAGGACTTGGCATCGAACACCACGCAAAATCTTTCGGTCGAAGGTCATTGATGTATACCTATTGCCGGAAGTGAGAAACTTGCCATTGAGGCATGCAAGCTTCAAAGTACTGAAGGGGGTGTTCCTAGATCAACTTCTTGGATAATGAGCTGATGTCGACAAGAAGCGATCCGTCAAAGGAGGGCCTTGATGTATCCCACATCAGTGACACGGAACGGAGCAAATGATTTTGATGGAGGTGAAAACGATCTGATGATATATGGTTCAGGGTGGCGGTCATGAAAGAATGAAGGATAATGTATGGTAGTGGATGGGACACGGTTGACTTCTCTGGATGACTTCTCTTGAACATATCGGCGACACTTATGTGATGGATTGGTAGCATTTACCCCAAAGGTGGATGGTATGGTGAGACCATGGTGATGTGACCGGTGAATGAAACAACCCAACCCGACTCAGGCACGGAGTGGAAGTGTCATGTTCAAGAGCGACTTTCTACCAATAAAGGTTCTTTGAGTTTCTTCCCAATTTTTCCCCAGTCATTGCTGACCAGTACCTCTTTATTTTTGTCAAGCTTGAGGAGGATAACATATGCTTGTTCTATAATTTGCCCTTCGGGCAAACCCATCACTATGTTTTAACGAGCCTAGTGATAGTGAAACTCGTTCTCGTCTAAAGACAAGTTTGTCGCTATTAATCTTTTTAACGAGTCTAATGACAAAGATAACTCGGTCCTTTTCATTTTTAGAGAGTCTGAAAAGGTACTTAAAGATAAATCCAAAGTTCCTTTTTCGTCATCTAATCCCTTAAGTCCGAAAAAGTATAAAACAATACAGAAGGGATGAATTTTTGATAGTTTTAACGAGCCGAACAAAACAAGCGCTCGATCTTTTTGTGCAATAATCCCTCAGGTCCAAAAAGATTAAAATCTAGAGGAGGGATAGCACTTCCTGTCGCTTTAATGAGCTGGAAGGCCAAAACTCGGCAATCTTTTCATATTTTACGAGTCAAATGAAAAGAGCTTAAAGAAGACTCGTCTTTTGAGGAGCGAGTGATAAAATGGGTAGCAGCTGATTCCAGGCAAGGGTTGGAATTTTCCAAGCATGGCAGTGTCACAAGGATGGCTAGTGAAATCACTCTTCGCAGCTGTTCCTCAAAATGGGTAAACAATCATATGGAGGTGAATGATCGGCCAATGGAAAAGTGGAGGTGACGGTGCAAACACGAACAAGGCTTTAATGGCTGATAATGTTACATTCACGGTGGTTATTTACCGGAGGGTAGTTCATTTTTTAACGAGCTTAAACGCGGATTGAAACACTTGCTCGATCTTATGTTTATTTTTTAACGAGCATGAACAATGCGCTAAAACTGCTCGATAACATGGTCTAGTTTTGATTCTTACCATAAATAGCTTTGCATTTTCAAAGATAGTACTGTACCCTCAATTGCTGCATCAAACTAGTTAGAAATGAATAACATTTGCTTGAAAATGAGATTAAAACATTAATATTTCACTTTGAACTACGTAAAAAGCAATAAAAAGTGTTTTTACCTCTCATTTTACCATTTCATTTGAACTTGGTTTGTTGGAGCTTTGGAGGTGCCTCTTCCCCCTTGATTTTCATCAGCTGATTTCGGGAGATTCTGTGGACGATTCTCGGCGCCGTCTGGACCAGGTAGGAGCTAAACCTGAGCTCTTTCATTTCATGGTTTCCTTTCTGCATTCTGTGCTTCTTTCCTTGCTTTTCTGAGCCCCTGGGGTTTGATGGGGTCGCTCTGCCATCAGCGCACCTTGGGCACTCGAAACCTGCGCTGAATGTCAAGCAGTATGAAGGCAGTTTGACCTTCAACGCAGGTGGAACACTGTGCAGGTGCGCTGGGCGCAGAAAAGGATTTTGTTGCACAGTTTTTGATGAAATTTTTTGCCCTTTTCTCATCAAAACCAGGATCTAACTCCTCTCATGCTTGTTTTTGCAGAGATATTGGAGCAAAATGACCCTTACATGGCGAGAACAAGAACATGAAGAAGAGGACATGATTGCCCTACATGATCCTGTTACAGTGAATGCGCTGCGGAACTGTGGTTTGCTGAAGTTCTTCCGCATCTCTAGCATGAGACAGCAGATCAACCTTTTGCAGTATTTGCTCGATGCTTGGGATCCTATCAACCAAGTTTTCCAGATTAGGGGCAAATCCATCCCCTTGACTGCAGTAGATATTTACTTCTTGACTGGCTTGTCGTGGCGGGGTGCCCCCATTTCTTTGTCAGGTTCGGCCCGAGGGAGTGACTCTGTGAGAGATTATGTCCGCCAGTATTGCAGGGAAGGATCTCAGCTGAGTAAAGACGGCAAGATCATCATCCGAGACATCACTGACAGGTCCCTCAGGTCTATCCTGTTCACTTTTGGTAGGATGGCCGGGAGTGCATCTCTTCATGTAGCCAATAGGTCCTATATGCAGCATGCCTTGGAGTGTCTCCAACCGAAAATATTCAACTGGTGTGATGCAGTAATTTTGGTGATGAAGAGCCAGTTGAACAAGATAAAGGATGGGAAGTTGAAGAACTTTGGGTTTGGTTCTATTTTGACCGCCTTTGCCTTGGAGAAAATACCACTGATGTAGTCGCAGTACATTGCACTCGACATACCTTCTCCTACTGAACCACACATGCAGAGATGGGTTGACCACATGTCTAGGCATGCTGGTCAGTCTCATATTTCTTTTTCCGATACCTTCTTCAGGTGGTTCGATCGGCAGGAGATGGCTTATGCCGAGTATCCATATGCTGGCATGGATTTTCGGGGTGATCCGGATTTAGTACTACCGGATGGCGAGCAGTGGGGTGCTATTGGTAGAATATTTGACCATGTCACTATTTACTGTTTTTATTTATAATGTCCTTGTGCTTTATTCTATCAAGACTTTTAAACAAACTCTTGTGTTCATGCAGATGTTGGTCCTGTTCGTCCAGTAGTCCGTTTGAGAGTGCCGGCCGCTGCCCCAGCAGGAGAGACTGCCGGGAGGGTTATCCTTCGTGACCTTGATGTGGCCGAGACTCTCACAGCTGTGCAGGAGCAGGTTGAGAGCCTTACTCTCGGTATTCCAGATGTGAGGATCGACGAGCTACCTTTGCAGTTACAACGACATACTACTGGTGTGCCTAGACGATGGACTCGTCTCTTACGCATGATCGCACAGGCTGTGACTTGCTATCACGAGCATCATTAGACTAGGGTGCCCCCTAGCATTTTGAGTTTTTGGGTCATGTGACCGATTTTGTCTTGGTTACAGAACATTATATGTAAACCATAAACAACTATATATATATTTTGATTTTCGGGTTTTATTCTGGTTGAGTTATATGATCCACATGTAAAACATTGATGATGTGTTTCTTTTTTACAAATGTCGCAAATGTCTATCTAACACATAGTTTGCTAATGAGTCAGTTAATGTGTTTAAGCTTCTGGAAATATGTTGGTATTGAATAAAATCAAATTGTCTTTCCAAAATCTTAACTCTTAGGAACATGCGATAAATAGCTGGATTTCGGACGGAATATATACCATTGAGTTGTAGTATTACGAGTTGTGAGTCTAGCCTGACGATTAGTCGGCGTATACCATGGGTGATGGCATCAGAGAGAAGTTCTATCAATGCGCTATACTCAGCGATGTTATTCGTTGATCGACCGATACATACACCTCTGAAACTTACTAACTCGCCGCTTGGATCAAAAATGGCCCAGGCTACGGAGGACAGGTTCCGCGAACTACGACTCGCTCCGTCGGCATATCCAACACATGTCTCTAAAAGGTTTGACATCTGCAATAAATGTAAAAAGGTGGATTACTCAACCAAAACGAACACTTTAGCGAAAACAAAATACAACAAAAGCATATTGGTTACTATTTAAGCATAGTAACGCTAGAGGTACAACCCATTACGGGGTTGCGCCAGTGGAATTCCGTCATAATCCGTTAACTCGTAGGCTCCTTTCGCTAACACTCGTTTAACAATATAGGGGCCCATCCATAAAGAATTAAATTTACCTGCTCCCAATTTATCGGATTCTTGGTCGTAAAGCAAGACCAAGTCACCTTCTGAGAAGACACGGGGTTTGACATTTTTGTCGAACTGCGCCTTGACTCGTTTCTTATGGGCTTCGTTAGCCAAAGTGGCATCACGACGGGTTTCATCCAATTGGATTAATTCCAAGAAACGGGCCTCTTCTTCTGAAGTTCCGGGGAGGAGATCAATTGCGAGTTTAAGAGACGAGATTTCACACTGGACTGGTAAGACTGCTTCCAGGCCATATACCAGTTGGAAGGGTGTGAACCCAGTTGCATTCCTTACCGATGTTCGGTAAGCCCACAAGGCTGAGTACAGGATTAGGTGCCACCTTCTTTTGTGAACTCTGATCATCCTTTGCAACATACGCTTCAGGACCTTGTTGATCGCTTCAACTTGTCCGTTGGCTTGCGGATAATACGGAGTAGAGCTGTCGTGAGACAATCCTAGCTTGGCAGCTAATTCAAGCATCATGTGATTGCGAAAATGCGATCCATGATCTGTGACTATAGCCTGTGGTACACCGAATCTAGCGACTACATGATTGAAAAAGAAAAGGGCAGCTGTTTCACCAGTGTTATCTAATGTAAGCATCGCCTCGGCCCATTTGGTAAAATAGTCAACTGCGACTATGATATACCCATGCCCCCCGGTCGAGGTGGGGTTACATGTCATGAAATCGATGCCCCATTTGGCGAACGGCCCAACAACAACTATTGGCTGTAGAGGTGCGGGTGGTCTTCTGGTTTTGCTATCAAAAATTTGACAAGCATGGCAACTTCTGACTGCGGTTATGCAATCCTTGAATATTGTCGGCCATAAGTATCCTGCTCGTAAGATTTTTTGTGCTATAGCATAACCAGATTGATGCCCCCCACAAGCTCCTGAATGACACTCATTCAGAGCTTTCTCGGCCTCCTCATGGGTGAGGCACCTTCTCAGAACTGTATCGAAAAGTATCCATTCGGAATGCCCCTATCCCACTCTAAGGTGTGATAGTGCCTTAACAACAAACAAGGAAAACTAATTGAGTATTCTTCTTTATGAAATGTAAATGAGGAGGAAGGATGTAACTAACTTGTGTCTTCCGCTAGTTTGTTGATCCAAATCGCTCCTCTCTTTAGTAGCTCCCAGCTCCCTGCTCCCTTACCGGCCCAGCTTCACCGAATTCCTGCAAGATCACAAGAGAGAGAAACTACACAAAGATACAGATATACATTCATAAAAAGCTCAAGATCAGATTAAGCTAAACATGCAAGTATAACAAAACATCATTGATACACAGCATGTAGGAGAAACTCAGATAGTTTATTGATAGAATAAGAAAGTCCAAGAGGAGATACAACCAAGTGAGTTCCGATCCAGCATATACCTCCCAGCAAAGGAATCCCTTCCTCTCCTCCAACAAAGCATAAATCACCCAATGTACTAATCTCAATCTCAAACCAACAGCAATTCTCTGCAAAGTACAAAATTCCAGTCTCTGGATCTCTGGGATGAGGGATCCATATATAGATGTAAGCAGAGAGGATGAGTCAGCTTATGTTTTGACTTGTGGCTTCTCTCTGTCAGTTCTTGCTTCCACTTGGAGGTTGAGAGCCTCTTACTCATCACTAGTCGAATTCATTGAGGCAAGTGTCACTGGAGAAGATTTTGGAAGCTTCCATGGTCTTTCCACCTCGTTGAATGAGCTTGCCATTTGTCATTTCCCGCTCAGCGCACCTGGGTAGTGTATCCAAGTGCATTGCAATGCACCTAGCCAGTGCATTTGGGTGCTTTGCAACGCAGGCAGCTAGTGGAGCTTCTGAATTGATCCTGATTTGACTAGTTCTAAGTGGTTTTTGGTGGAGAACTTCTGGGAGAAGCTGTCATTGGTTGAACTTGTTCCTTTAGGAGCTGTAACAACATCTTTAGGGACTTTGGATCCCTTGGATTATGGACATTTCATGCTTATAGCTGTAAGGCACAAAAATGTCTATAACACTCTGCCCCCCTTCTAACCCCCCGGTTAACTACATGGGCTAGTCGTGGAAAGAATATAACACAACCCAACAAATATGAGGTAGCTTCACTTGTCCTTTTGAGGCTAATTTTATGATTGATCCACAGGTCCAGAGGCCTAAATTTTGGCCCTGGAGTAGGAGAAATTTTATTGCAAGTTGAGGCATTTATTTAAGGAAACCTCACTTATCCTTTTGAACGCTAATTTAATCTTATCAAAGACTTCTATGGACCTTTTATGAGACTCGCTTTAAGTCATAAATTGAGATTTTTTTAGGCATCTATGCATAGGACTAGGGCAAGATTTTGTTATGATACTTAGTCACAAAAAGATAGAAAAGATAGATGAACGCCTTAGAAATAATCCTCTTCGAGGGGGAAACCTCCTTTACATTACACAAATGAACAATTCTTTGATATTACAAATGACAAGACCTCCTTTCTATATATAGGAGTCTAAGGGGTCATAATATAATCAGAGCTGACATAACAATAATAATGTAAGGGCACAATAATAACAACAGTGGGCTTATATGGGGCACAATAATAACAATGTTGGGACTACATGGGAAGAACAATATAATAAGGGGGTTGTACTAATAACAATAAGGGGTTACACTAGTAGTATAGGGACCTAACAGATTTTATGGCTGACCTGATATTTTTGAGGAATTTTAGTTGATCATTTGAGGCTTGATCTGAGATATATTTATGAAGTTTTTCAGCCCCTATGTGTTAGGGTAAGTCTGAACCTTAAACACTGAGTTTGTGGTCAACTATGTGGTTTTCAAGGCATCGATTCAAATATCTTTTAAGCCAAATTTCCATCTTCTTAGAGTGAATCAAAAGCCTCATCTCAACCATTGTTCTCTAAAATTTTCAAGCCTAATTTTTGCCTTGAATATTTGGATGAATACCAGCCTTGGATCTATGGCCTCTATAGTGGCACTTTGGGACTTATTTCATCCTTCTTGTAGCATCAATCTAAGGCCCATTTAAGCACTATGTTCATCATTATCTGAGCTTTCCATTTGTGAAAATTTTAAGGGTTTGTTGAGCTATATCTATGCCACTCTAAGTACAAGGGCTTATTCAAAGTATTGACATAATCAAGTTCTGAAGTAATTACAAGTAGTTTACTATTGACCATAATTGAAGAACCTAGATAAGGTAATTCTAAAGAAGAATTGTTGACAAAAGAACATATGAAAGAAAATGTTTGACGTTGACGGAGTTTAGCTCCTCGTTGCATGACCTTCACATCCATCAACAAGGTTATATTCATTGACAATACTTGGAAGTTAGTGACACATCAAAAGACTTGAGTTATGTAAATTTTTCATATGAATAATTTAGGTGAATGTTGTTGTTGTTTAGTTACATTTCTATGCATCATAAAGTTTGTACAAATATTATTAAGAATCAACTCTGAAGTTTTGATGAAATTTTATTCTCCATTGCACATATGAAGCATACATCAATCGAAAGGGTTTATTGAATATATTTGTAAGTGGGTCATTGTCCCTAGTATAGGTAGCCAAAATTCATTTCTCTATTTTATATTTTTCAGGGTGATTGGGTGGCGCAAGGTAAGAGAGTGAAGTCTCCTTTAGGTTGGAGCATGAAAATACTTCAGAGATGAAGGGTGGCGCTATAGAAAGTTGGAGCTTGTAGGGTGTTGAAGCATCCTTTCAGTTGGAGCTGATAATACTAGGGCATTGGAGTGTTCTTCTAGTTGGAGCTGGTAGAAGCAGTTGGAGCTTCCTGATAAATTGAATGGTTTTCTAGAGTAACAGGAATTTGGAGCGTCCCTTTCAGTTGGAGTTGAGAAATTTTGTACTCATAAATCATATTGAAAGTGTTTGGCGGTTTTTATCCCGGAAGGGTTTCTATCTCAAAATTTCTTGTGTGTTGTTCTTGTGATGTGTTGGCATTTTATGTTTAATTTTTGTTAATACTTTGAAATTTCGAAAAGATGATTATTTGAAGTGAAACACTGATTCATCCCCTTCTTAGTATTTCCAAAAAGAGACTCAAAACAAACAAATCACTCATAAATACAAGATAGATGATAATAAAGAAAAACCCCAGGATCTTGAATGAGAAGATAATCTCTTTCAAAATTTGTAAAGTTTCAATGTACACAACGAGTTAACTAAAGTAAAAATATATAGTTTATTGAAGGAAATTGTAAAGATACCAACATACAAACAAGAATTTAGTATATTTATGTAAACAACTACAACTCAATCAGATGATGTACTAGTAACCGATACTATTAACATAAAAGAGGATGATCCTCATATTGAAAATAGCTTAATACCACCCTTTTACATCATTTTCCCATAACTTAACGCCAAAGGAAATTATGGACACATTGGGCTTAGATATCAGAAGAGAGTATACAGATTTGTACTCTTTTGATTCTCTTAAGGTTAAATGCCTCAACATGATTAAATATATAGTAGTCATCTTAGCAAAAGTGCCAGTGAAAGGCGTAGTTATGGATGTAGTATTAGTCAATGCGTCCCCCAATTACGGAATGATCCTATCTAGGTCTTAAGGAGCCAAGTTAGGATGATATCTCCAACTTGACTTATCTTATGTCACTATTCATGTTTTTGGGGGTGGGACCAAACGATTGTCACATGAATCATGATTAGCATATATTATGAGCTATGAGAATAGTCTAAATACTTTCCTTGTTTATGCCTTCAATGATAATTTGGGCAATTTTATGTTAACAATAACAAAAAAAGAAAAATACCATGTAAATAGAAAGAAAAATTAAAAGAAATTGTACATGATGTAAATTTAGTTTGGAAAATGTTCTTCGATGGTGCATATTCATGAAGTTCACATTGATCCTAAGAGGATCCAGGATATCGAAAATATGCCCCTTCCTAGAACCAAAAAAGAGTTTCAATCCTTCTTGGGAAGGATAAATTTCTTACGTTGCTTTATCCCTAACTTTGCTGAAATTATTAAAGAAACAACTAATATGATGAAAAATGGAAAATAGATTAAATGGACTGATACTAAGTATTCATTTTATCATATCAAGAAAGCTTTAACACAAGCCCCCATCCTTATGAGTCTAGACTACACTAAATATTTTATCATTTTCCCTTTTGCGTATGAACATACTATAACTGCTATACTTTTAAATAAAAATCACCAAGGTTTTGAAAAACCAATAGAATTTTTTAGCAGAATGTTGCAGGAAACTGAAATCAAATACAATATAATTGAAAAAAAGGCTTATGCGCTGGTTAAATTTGTTAAACACACACATAGCAGAAAGCATATGAAAGATAAAACATGAGAGTACATTTATTATTAACAAAACATATACATTTATAGTACATGGTGTGACCGTTGGGTTCCACATCCCAAGGTATTTTGGACTTCCTTTGTCTATTCGACTTCCACACTAACCCTTAGAGGATTAGGTGTCCAACATTCCCCCCCTTAATCCGAAGGGTTATGTATGAGTCCAAGAAGAGAGCTGCAATACAAAATGTGCAAAAAATGCATGGCAGCACTAGGTTGAATGTGCTCTCTGAAATGTTGGTATAAGGGCAGTGGTTTAAGGATGACCACCAACACTGGAATGCTTAGTGCAGTTCTCGGAACTCTTCCAATTCTGGCATGAAGCTCAAGTCTTCTGCTAGAGGAAGTGCTCTTGATGTTTTGAAGAGGGAAACCTTCAACCATGAAAGGGAGGTCTCACCCCGCATAGAAGGGAGAATCTCAACTTGAAAAGGGAGGTCTCAACCTGTGATGGTTTAAGGATTAACACCAACTCTGGAATGCTTAATGAAATTCCTAGAACTCTTCCAAAATTGGCAAGAAGATGAAGTATTTTGCTAGAGGAAGTGTCCCCGATTCTATTCCTGGAAATCTTCCGAAATTCGCAAGAAGCTGAAGTCTTCTGCTAGAGGAAGTGTCCCAAATTACCAATTGAAGACATGCTCAAGGGCATCTTTGTCTCTAGCTACAACTCTAAAACCGGTGTGGCAGGTTGTGGCTCAAGCTCGCTTGATGTGGATTTGAAACTTGTAGATGACCATCATTTCCCCCCTATCAGATACAAGGTGAGATGATGGAGAAAAATCAACTTCAAGACTGTTCAATACTCTAGAACAAGTTTTGACATGTGACTGGAATATCTTCTTGGCTGTTGATTCCCATTGCCAAGAAGCGATCCATCCAAGATGAATCTTTGTTCTTGCAGGAGGTTTGTTTCTGAATCATCTGTTTGAAGAATGACTGGTTTTATGACAGTGCTTACATGGATGAAGATCAAAATAGTGATCTTTCAGATGGCCAGCGCGGTCACAGTGTTGGCATTTCACAATTTGTTGTTGTTGCTGTTGCTGTGGAAGAGGGGTAGAATCTGGAACAGCTAGAGGTGAATTGTCATGAGGAGCAGGTGAAGATGAACCGTCCCGAAGAAACCCATCACTTTGAAATTGGATTGGTTTGGGGTAGTCTAGAATATGAAAGGACACGTCCTTGTCATATCCAAGACCAGTTCTGTGCTTGTTATGGACAAGCTCTTCCCAAGGTCTGATGATGGGCTTGGGAAGTGCAAACTGAATTTCTGCATCTGTATGTACAACTGCTGCTTTATTTGGCATTGGATCTGAATGAAATTCAACAATATTGACTTTCTGTTTATGGGAGTTTGTTTCATTGTTCTGAACAAAAACAGGTTCAGAATGACGACTCCGTTGTTGTAATTCTGCTTGCTGTAGCTGAGATTCAAGCTGCAAAAATTCAATCTTCTCTTGTGCATTTTGTAGACAAGTTCGAATATTAGAGAGACCATTTTTGCTAATTTTTACCATATCATGAACAGTGGAATGAATGAGGTTATTCAAAAACTCTAATGCATCATCAATTTTAGCCATTTTTCTCAACAAATCAAACTTACACTTCCAACACTGATCACAACTATGAACCAAGAATCAACACCCACTCACAATACAATGTCATTACAATTGGATTATACAACATCTTGCAATTGTCTTCTTAAACATACATATCTTTGTGAAGCAGAATATGCAACAACAATCCCTACTAATATATAAATTATAGAAACCTCAATTAATATGTTGGTGACCCCGTGCTGCTTCTTCAAAGTGATCCTGTTTTTGTGCTAAGGGGACCCCTCTAACTGGCTGTTATTAATTAGGGACAACTACAGCCTGTAAGTGCCCCCTTCCTTTGTAAAACCTCTGCAATGAATCGTGGATATTTCTTAGAGAATTGCACCCTCTAAGCCAAGGAGAATCTGCACACACTTAATTATTCTTCTCAGGCTTTCGTTCAGCAATTGTTGTGGACTATACACCCTCAATTTAGCCTCCAATAGCCCTTTCCACAATGCAATTCGACCCTTATTTCACCGCAGGAATTTCAGACACCAATAGAAGGAGAAGTGTGCCCCAATATCTCTGGAACTTCACTCTTCAAATCTGCAATTACAAATTTATCTCATGGCACAATTATTTATGGAAAATTCAAGAGATTAGTACCTCAGTGAGTTGCAAATTCTCACAAATCTGCATCTATGTCATTTTTTTCTTCCACGACAATGCACCCAATGGCTGAACCTGGATGATCCCGCTCTAATCCAGCTAATCAATTTCAAGGATGCATTTGTGTTCTGGATCGAATATCATCACCGTCCTCATCAAAATCTAGATTTTACTGCGTTGATGACTTAACTCGCAGCGGTCTGCTGGCTGTGCATGCCTCAGAAAGGAATTGGGCCGACAGTGACAGGTATCTAAGCGGAGGGAGGTACGAATGTAGCTTGGTATGGACAGGAAGCATGGTATCAATGTAGCGGAAGGAGTGGCGATGGCAGAGTATGGGAAACCACGTTGAATGATATGACACAGATATGGAGTTCATTCAACATATGCAACGGACTAGGAAGAGAATTAACTACAACATTCATATGACTGTCGAGCGGTAATAAAGGGTATTAAATAGCCAGTGTTATATGGAGAGTATTATGACAGCAGCGGTTATGAAATAAGTGGTAATACAAAAACTGTGTATTAACCGGACAATGGTGGCAGCCAATGGCGAGTGCCCATATATATATCCTCCTCTCCTGAACCTTGCAAGAGCACACACACCATTGAAAGAGAAACTGGATAAAGTAAATCTAATTTTCTGAAAGATTGCCAAAGGTAAACGTACTCATGCTTTAAATGACGATATTGCATACATTCTTAGCATCATCAGATTACAAATGCCTTGGAACAATTTCTTATTACGAGACAGATTTGATGTCCAGGAATATCCCCTAAATATCAGAATCCATTGCAGGCAAAGTAGTTATATTTACAAAGTTCATATCCATTCACATACGAATTCCAGTCAAGCAACCTTTCTCTTTAACTGCTCTGCGGATGTACTCTCAAATATCTTATCAGCATTTCCAACTTCGAAACCATCTCGTCTATGCAACTCCGAGATCTGGAAATTCTTCCCTGGCTAGGACTTTCTAGCCATTACGGATAAGCATCATGAGCATGTATCAGTGCTCCTCTCTGATTTTGGAACCACACTTCCACTTGACGGGGTGGTTTGAGCACATGGTCTCACGATGGACTTAACGCAGAGCCATTACATGACATTACACCAATGCATGAATAGTGTAACTATCTGTTATAGACATATTTGGGCACTTCAAACCCAATCACATATGTCCATAAACCAAGGGATTCTAAGTCCATAAAAGTGTTGTTTCATACACTAAAGGAGCAAGGTCAGTTGATTACATCATCTCCAAAAAGTTATCCATGAAAAACTACTCAGAACTGGTCAAAGCAGGACCATACAGACTGCCCAGTGCTAAGGGTGTGATGCATCTCTCCTGCCACAAAGTGCGATGCATACTGAAAATCCCTTTTGTAGGGTGCGATGAGGGAGAGCAGACAAATGGAAAAAGTAGTTTGCTAGGTGGAGACCCTAAGAATCTTCTAGAAACTGCTCATTTGACACTTGCCTCTCTGAATTCACCCAGGGATGAGTAAGAGATCTGGAATCTCCAAGTGGAACCAAGAACTATCAGTGAAATGACATTAATCAAAATCTCAGAAGCTGACTCACTCTCCTGTAAACATCTATATATGGATCCCTCATCCAAGAGATCCAGGGGTTGGAATTTTGTAATTAGCAAGGAAGTGCTGTTGGTTTCTCTTTGAAGACATTGTTGGGTGATCTTGCTTTGTATGAGATGAAGAGGGCTTTCAAGCTGGGAGGATGGCACTGGGTCAGACCAAGTGGTTGTAATCCTCTCTTCTACTACTTTCATCAATAAAGCTATTTGAGTTTTCCTCCATATTCTTGTGTATCTCTGAATATTGTGTTGATATATGAATTTGTATGGTCAATATATATCTGATCCTATATTGTTTACAGTGATGGATCTCTATGCTTTGATGGTATTATGTTGCTGTGATGCTACAGGTGTTCTTTGAAGCGGGACAAGTAAGGAAGCAATGGTGAGATTCTGTCAAAGGGGAAAGGAAACAGGCAAGGAGCCAAGAGAAAGACTAAGGTTGGTACTCTCTGCTTCTTTCTCATCTATCTCTCATAAAGGAAAATACAAGTAACTTTAGTTTGTTTGTTTCTAAGATAGCTACCCGTCTTAGTGGGACTAGCAGTTCTGAATAGACATTAGTTTTCCTGATAACACTATCGACCTTCAAAACATTTTTCAATACACAACAACAGGTGAACATACCAGTCAAACACACCATTTATATTCATATTGATATGCCATGATATCCTCACTTCATATAACATTCAACGCACTCTCACGGTGTTCCCACATAGCACCAAATTTTAACACACAGTTCAACGCACTCTCACGGTGTTAAAGCATTAAATAATTTTGACCAGCATTCAACCCAAACACAACACCAACAATTTAATTCAACATTTCGAGATTCCAAAGGAACCTGAAACTAAATTTGAGCGGGCAGAGGGCAGAGCAGAGTTTTAATGGTAGGAAATAGTGTTAAATTGGCAACTAGGGCCAAACTCCATGTGGGTTGGCTTATTTATGGCAGCTATATTTTTATTGGATCCCTCTCGTCAAGAGGTGTAGGATTGATCCAAAGATCATCCGATTCCGATAAGTATTTATGGAGATATGAATTTTTTTTTTTTATGAAATTATAGTCAAGCCGACCAGCTCTTATGTAGGCTCTAGAAGCCCAGCCGACGTGTCTATTCAACCTCTGCATTTTTAGTATAAATAGATGAGGATTTTATGTCATTTAAAAACATATATTCTTGAGTGATCTCCTCCTCTCCACATCTTGGGTTTTTGGAGAAGGAGTGATACACCAAGAGTGATATGTTGGCCTTCTGAAAATTCCCTAGCCGCAGTACATCGCAGTCATGGTAAAACGCTGGTCATGGAGACAAGTCATACGTTAATAGGTTATGGAGACAGTCATTCCACAAGGCATCCAACGTATCTGTTTCGTTGTCATATAAAAGAACCGCAGTGATGAAGCAAAGGAACGCAATCATGTAATATAGATCTAGCCACAGTAAACCCTAGCAATCTTAACGCTGTTTATGGTTCATGTTATACGCTGGACATATTATGCTGTTCATGATTTATACGCTGTATATGTTGTCATCTAACGTAGTCTATACGCAGTGATGAAGCAAAGGAACGCAGTCATATAATATAGATCTAGCCGCAGTAAACCCTAGCAATCTTAACGTTGTTCATGGTTCATGTTATACGCTGGACATATTATGCTGTTCATGATTTATACGCTGTATAATCTGACTGGAATGGAATGCTGTAATATATGGTACGCTATATAATCTGACTGGTATGGAACGCTGTAATATATGGTACACTGTAATATATAGGTGGATATAGGTGGATGAGTGGTATGGAACGCTGTAATATATGGTACGCTGTAATATATGGTACGTTGTAATATATAACGCTGTAATATATGGAACGCTGTAATATATAGGTGGATATGCAGCTCAATGAATATATATATGCACGCAGTCACTCAGCAACTCGAAGTCACTCAGGTAATATATATATACACGCAGTCAATATATACATGCACAACTTTCACATTACTGCAGATGACAACTTGATTGTGTAGTTTGAGACTACATCTATAGCCTAGATGCTTTGCTAGGCTGCAAGCCATAGCAAGCAGCTAAGGCTGATGATAGTATTATAGTGTTGCCGCGTGATGATGCACAGACAACAAAGAAGATATGAATCTCCACAAGGAGTATATTACAATGAAAAGACCAGATCTGTCATTCTTGTTGTTTTGGGGTAGCAATGTGATGTTGTATAATGAGAGCAACATTACAGTCATTGAGGTGCAGATCCATGATGATTGAGAACAACTCAATAATTTCTGGAAGCAACACTACATAATGAATGGGCAGCATGATAGAATCATGCAGCAACACAACACATGGGCAGCATGATGTATGAGGTCATGGACAACATGATGTGTGGACAGCACAGTGATCATGAGCAGCATGATGATACAACATGATGGTGCTACACGGTCAGGTGCAGCAAATGGACGAGATGCAGAATGATGATAGGTGAAGGAGTCACCTTGGAGGATCAGTTGAAGCAGAATGTCTTCAACTGATCTCATCGTTATAGAAGATGATCTATGCTTAGATCTAGACAAGTCAAAGTGTTGACTTCTGTTGTAACTGTACTCTCTCTCTCTCTCTCTCTCTTTCTCTGTTGAACTTTGAAGATAAAAGAAGATTTGATCAAAGGGTTTCCCCACACATTGTGGGTTTTGTCCCTGGCTTGCGCCATATCTTGTGTCCTCTTGTCTTGGCTTGTCTTATGCATATTGTATTTATATTCTATCTGCAGTTTATCGTAATGCTGATGTGATTGCTAACTGTGAAAATTTAAATAAATTGCTCTAGCATAGAACATACCTAATCTTAACAAATAGGATACCATTCCGCGGCACCATCACCAGAACGACCTTGAAATGACCATGGCCTTCGAACTTCTCCAGGCAGTAGTCCGTTTGCATCAAACAACTTCTACAATTCCGATAGTGCTTCCATTGATTTTTTTTTTTAAATATTCAACGCATAGTTAAAGGCATATGCACTTATGCATCAAGTAATTTATGTACAGAGAGTAGCGACAGGGGCAACGTTTTGTATGCAGGTGAATAATAGACAAAGAGCATCATTTTGTATGCATTCAAGCCAGTGGAAGTGTTAGAGTTTCCAGGCTAGCCAGTCTGCATAGGATTCAGAATACCATAGGGAGAATAGGGAGTTACAAAGAAGAGGCAGCCAAAATGGCACTGGAGAAATGACAGAGGTTGCATCTAGAATTTAGCTTAGAAAATATTCATGAAATGCAGAAGTGATGGCAGAAATGACCTGCACAGAAAGGCCATAAAACAAATGGCTCAAAGTAATTATGGAGGGCAGGAATATGCCTGCTCTGATACCATGTTAAACACACACATGGAAAAAAGCATATGAAAGATAAAACATGAGAGTACATTTATTATTAACAAAACATATACATTTATAGTACATGGTGTGACCGTTGGGTTCCACATCCCAAGGTCTCTTGGACTTCCTTTGTATATTCGGCTTCCACACTAACCCTTAGAGGATCAGGTGTCCAACAAAATCCTTAAAATCTTTCAGGGATTACATTCTACAATCAAAGTCTATTGCGTATTTACCAAGTCATGTTGTAAATGATGTATTAATTAAGCATGATGTTGAGGGAAGACGGGGAAAATGGATAACTAAAATTTAGGAATATGATTTAGAGCTAAAACCAATCAAAATTATTAAAGTACAAGGTCTCGCTAAAATGTTAACCGTTTTTTTTTGAAGCTCTTGGAATTAACCAATTAACTCACTTAAGCCTCGTTACTTAGGTTGAAGGTATAGAGAAGGATAAAAATCCAAGGTTGTTGTTACCTCAATCAAATACCCTGCTTATTATTGAAATATTTCATTCTTGTGATTGGTATGATAATATTATATCTTACCTCCAAACCTTATAATGCCCCTCTCATTTGACCAAATCTTAAAAACGTTCATTAAAATTAAAAGTTGTAAAATATTGTATTATAGATAATAGATCTTATTGGAAAGACCCAGTAGTTATTCTCGTAAATTGTGTCTTATTGGATGAAGTTGATTGCATTATCAATCAACATCACAAAAGTGTGTGTAGAGGCCAATAAACATGGAAATCTATTCCACACACGATTCTAAGGAGTGGCTTTCATTGGCATGCATTGTTCTTTGATGTGAAAAAGAAGGTTAGAGTCTGTCTACAATGTCAAATTGTTGTTGGAAAACAGAAATTAACAACTCCCCCCCTTAAACCCATTCCATTTGAAGCTCCTTTAAATACACCCACAATCAAGCGGTCAACATTATTTGATTTTGACAACTACAGGTTACTTAACTAAATGGGTTGAGCTGCTCCTTTTAGAAAAATTAACGGTAAAGTTGTCATGAATTTTTTAGAAGAAAATATTTTTTCTTGTTTTAGCTCCCCTACAAAAATTATTGTTGATGACCATAAACAGTTTTGTTCTATATCTTTTGAATTTTTTTTTGTGATAATTATAACATTATTCTATGACATTCTACTTCTGATTACCCATAAGGGAATGGAATAGTTGAATCTACGAATACAAATATCATACAAATTCTCAAGAAAACTTTATATTCAAAGAAGTGTAATTCGCATGTCGCTCTTAAGTATGCCATATGGGAAGATAAAATTAGTAAAAAAATATTTATAGGTACTTCCCTTTTTCATTCAATATACAACACTGATTTTCTCATTGAGTTGCACTTGGGCTCTAAGGTTATGAAATTATTGCAAGAAATAAATGGGGAACCAAAAGATCCACAATGAAGAATAAATCAAATAATTCATGTTTAGCAAGAAATATAACAAGTGTATGATAAACAAGCCAAACACTAGGAAAAGGTTAAAAAGCTATTCGATAAGAGGGCCAAAGAATGAAATTTCCTTCCTAGATATTAGGTATTGAAACATGATAAGAAAAATGAAGATCCCACGAAACATGGAAAATTTGACAACCTTTGGTTAGGACCTTTTGAGATTGATAAAATTAAAGGTGAAAACTCTTTCTCCCTAATTTTTTTTGAAGGTGAAATAGTTGGCCCATTTGTAAATGGCCAATTTCTTAAGCATTATGTTGCTTACTGAATTTTCTAGTATTCAATTAAAAAAAAAATTGTATTAAATCAACAAAGAAAAAAAGTCTTGGCCATGAAAATCTAGGTTCCTAGCACAACCCTAAAAAATATCTATATATACATTAAAAAAAATCCTGAACGAAATAAATAATTTATAAATGAAAAATAGAAAAAACAATAAACAAAAAAAGGAAAGAATGATTACTGAAATTGCTTGGCTATCACTTATCCTTCCAAATTAAGGACTTTAGGGATAAATAATTTTTTATATGTTGCATGTTCCATTTAAAGTTACAACGAGATATCCTACAAGCACCTAATTAAAAAAGGTTATTGATGTCAAATAATATCATATTCCTAACTAACCAGAAATATTTGAAAATGTAAGAACCCTAGGTTAAAAGTTCATGTAATAAAGTTAATAAAGGAAAAATAAGACCAAGGTCATGGGACACGTATTCCAAGCTGAATGTTGGAAAAAATATCCTAGTGGGTGTTCATTTGGTTTCTTATGGCTAAGGAAATTTGCAAAGGCAGTGGAAAAGACATTGAAAAGGGAAAGAGTCATTAATTAGCATTTTATTTATGAAAATAAAGGAAAATGGGAGAAAGGGAAGGTGAAAGGTCACAAGTTTGTATGAGGATGAAATTGAAGAGAAAATAGAGGAAAATGAAGAAAATAGAGGACCCAATGATAAAAAGGCTTATGAGGATCAATTCGTGGCTTTTGGTAGGTTAATATTTTGTCACTTCAATTTTAGAGCTCTCTCTCTCTATTCTCTCTCATACTCTTGCACACTTAGAGCATTCTTAGAGCATGATTGGAGCATTCTAGTCTCACTTGGATTTGGAAGAAGAAGGAAAAGGAAATAAGAAGAGTGCAAGGGAACATGTGGATCAATGACTACAACTAGATTTATTTGCAGGTACCGAGTTGAATGTATGATTTCCTTTCTAGTGTTGGCATGCATGATACATACATTTGGTTTATTGGTTATGAGTTGTCATTGGTATGGAGGATTGCCTGTATTGACAGTGGTTTTTCCTAGCCTTTCCATTTCCTGGATAGCCATGGTGTTGTGGGTTTTCCCATTTTTTTTTTATTGGTGCTCGTGTTCCTTATGGCAGTGGGTTGAGTAACTAGTTCCTTGGTCCTTGGTTGGACAAACACATTGGAAGCCCCAGAACAACTTGGGTTGAACCACTAGTCCTAGAAGCCTTGGTTGGAAAAATGCTCTGGAGCCCTTGGTGGGTTGAGTTACTAGTCCTAGAAGCCTTGGTTGGACAAATGATCTGGAGCCCTATGACAACTGTGGCTTGAGTTACTAGTCCTAGAGTCGGGTTGGAACAAATTCTCTTGAGCCCTCGACAACTTGGGTAGAGACCGATCTGGTGATGGTTAATGATGTCTGACCATGAGGTGGAATCACTAGTTGAGGGTTGAGGTGGTTTGGTTTGGCTTGGATTGATTTGGTTTTACTTGGATTATTTCCATGAGGTCCCTATTCATGATTTGAATATGGCACAAGGGTGATTGGCTAAAATAAAGGTTTGGTTCAACCTAATCTATGGTCAGATGTTACGTGGAAGTCCTTGACTTGGTTGGATTTTTCATATGTTAATAAGAGCTATTTTCCACTTGTATTTAATGAATATATATATACTTGTTATTATGTGGCTTTGATGGTTGTTCTATCACTATTATTATTCTGGTTATATGATGGTTACAAGCATGGTTTCATAACAAATTCTAGCTATGTCTCTTGATATGTTTTGATTAGTTGATGAATGGTTAGTGAATGCATGATATAAAAAATGTTATAGCATCTGTTATGAGAGGGTATTAGACCTTCTTGATGGTTCTTAGATAATTATCAGGTCCCTATGTCCAGATATATATTCATGACCTGTAGATTACATGTTCACAATGTGTTTGACAAAGTGACTATCATGGTTAAGCTCGGTTAGGTATAGTCCTTGATTAAGTTTTGTGTTAGGATTTTTCCTTGTGTCATTTATTGTTTTGGAAAGTTTCATCAAGTTATGGGCAGTGATATAGAGCCTAGCCCTAAAAAGGTGACATAAATTTCGCGGTTTCAGGTACAGAACTGGGAAATTGGGACTGAAGTCGCTCGCTTGTAGGCTTATGCATGCGACTGGGACTTCAGGTCAGTGAAAAAAGCAAGTTAACTTAGGATTTGAGCACCTTGAGTGGTTGGTTGGCTCTTGGGGGTCCCATAGCTCCCGATGTCAGTAAAGTTTTGGTTTGTTGATTCAACTTCCTTAACTATAATTAGGAGGTTGAGTAATGTCATAGTGTCTCTTCCTTACATATTTACCACGGTGAACCGATGAACTTGGGTAAGTGTGGGAGGAGGGTGTTACAAAATGGTATTAGAGCTCCTAGGTTCAAACACTTGGACTGGATGGGCGGAATGTGTTTTCCATGCATTCATGCTAGTTGTATATGTGATTGTATGCATGCATTGTGATAATAATTTTTGCAGTTTGTGTCATCATGATGCTAATGTGTTGGATGAGATAAAGTATGAGATTATAAATGTGAGATTGCAACATTGGACCTCGGGGTAAGAGCAGATCGTCATACAAGTTTGTATGTTGGGCATGTAGGTATGTTGGTTAATTATTTTCGTAAGAATTATGGTTATGTACATGCTTGTCATTCTATTGTTGTTGTGGTTACATGCCTTATAGATGTTAGTTAACCAGTGTGGTCATATTCATGTGCATCAGTTAGTCATGCATGTTAGTTAACTTGTTATATGCATTGCTGTCATATGCCTGATAATTATGGTCATTGCAGCTAAGATCCTGATGTTATATGTATCTTGCTAATCTAGATCGGCTTGTGCAAATGGTTATGGTTATGATATCTAGGTATGAGTCGATTTATTTGTGATATTGTGTCGTACTAATTCTGGTTTGAATTATGTAGATGTGATAGCCTCCCCTGAGAAACATTGAGGTATGATTTTGATTATGTCGTCTATTTGGTTTATCTGACATGTATGTTTATGGGTTTCTTGAATGTTTGATTAATTGCGTGATATGAGTATGTGTCTATAAGATTGCATAAAGGATTGATCTTGTTGTAAGACGGTTGTATTAACATAATATGTGCTGAGATAACTAATACGTACTTGAGTGCATGTAGGTGCTAGTTGCAGTATTATGACCAATGACTGTGAGTTGATAATGATATGGTTGTTAGTCTAGGTAAAGTCTGATTTCAAATTAATAGATATTTTGTCTTGATCTTTGGAACATGTGATTGACATGAGTGAACAGTTGTAGGGAAATATTAGCATGACAAGGTAATAGTTTATTTGTTTATATATAACTAACAACTTGGTGACGTGATAGAATGTAACAAGAATTAATTATTGCAAGGTAAAAGTTAAAAAGAAAGTAACCAGGTGAGAATTCCTTTGGCTATGTTTGGAAACCCCAATTCCAAATGAATGAGAGCTTTGCATGAATATGGGAAGTCTTCTTAACCTTGATTTTGTCTGACATAATGAGTATATGTGCTATATTTATGAACATGTATCTGACAAGTATAACAATTGGTTTATAGTTATAGTTGTATTCGTCATGGAATTGGAGTCCCTTGAGAGATGATATATGTACATGTTTAGTTACAAGGCAATGTGCTTGGTACAACAAGGTAAGGTAACTGGTATATTATTATTATTATTTATACACTAACAATTGTGTGTTTATTGCAGTATGATGCAAGGGATTGCATGGTAAAAGAGACCACCATGAAATATTGAAGAAGGCTCAGGTTGATCTTTCCCTTGGAAGCATTCAGAGCCCATGGGGTTGAGTCGTGGTGTCTGTTAAAAGTTTTGTGCTTTTAGTGATTTGTGATTTGTTTGCACTTGAATCATTGTTTTGATTGCGTATGGTGAATTTCCATGCCACTTTGTCTATGGTGTCACATTATTATTGGTTTTTCATGGTTTTCTTCTTGTTTGTTTCTTGTTCTTTTCCTTTTATGTTTTGAGGGTCTTAGGAATTGGTTGGGGAACAAGGAAAGTTCATGGAGCTCGGGAAGAGATGAATGAGACCTAATAGGTAATGTAAGAATCAGATGAAGCTCGATGCATAATTAAGGGCAGCTGAAGGAAAGAGTATGACAATCAGTGGAGCTGGTTGGGTCCATTGGTGTAAATGGATGGTGGAAGAAGAGCCATGAGAAAGGTAACATGAAAGGTAAAGTGAATGTATTTGAGGTGTTAGATGCCTTGGATATGTTGGGAACTATTGTTCTCAAGGTTATGCATGTTGTGCATGGATAAATGGAGTTTCCTTAACCTTGACCTTATGATATCTGGTAATTATGTTGTGAACATGATTATGTTGATGTTTATATATGTATACATGTATGTATATATGCCATTGGCTGATAGGGTCGTTAGGGATCATGATTATTTTATGCTAATATTTATATATATATGTATGTATGTATGTTATTTTGTGACAGGGTTGTCAGGGATCATTTTTGTGGAGCAATGATTTCTTATGCAGGTGAATGGCATGAAGAGGTTCATTGTCTATAAGGAATCAAGTGGGAAGAGTAGCCTTGAAAAATATATGAGGTTAGTATCATGTGGATATGAATTGATATTATGTGATTATACTATGTCTATGTTTATGTTATGGATAGGTAACACTAAAGGATACATTAGCGGAATGAAAACAGTGTGATTTGCGACATGTTGGGACAAGCATAGATAGTGGAAAGACACTAGAGACAAGGTTGCTTGGTAGAGTCAGTGTGGTATCTGGGTGTGCAGTACTACTATCATGTGTCTATTGTATATGTTTTACCTATGGTTTTGTGTACATGCAACGTTTTGTACATATGGTGCTATGTACATGTTGTATATGCGGTGCTGTGAACACATGGTACTGTGTACATGTTGTTTATGCAGTGCTATGTACAAATGGTGTTGTGCACATGTTGGATATGTGGTGTTGTGTACATATGGTGTTGCGTGCATGTTAGATCTGTGGTGAAATGTACATATGGTGATGTGTGCATGTTGTACATGTGGTGTTGTGTGCATGATTGTACATGTGGTGCCATGTGCATGTGGTGTTGTGTACATGTTGTACATGGGGTGTTGTGTGTAGGTGGTGTTGTGTACATGTCGTGTTGTGTACACGTCGTGCATGTGGTGTTGTGTACATGTGGTGTTGTGCACACGTTGTGCAGGTGGTGTGATGTACATGTGGTGTTGTGTACACATTGTGCAGGTGGTGTTGTGTACACGTGGTGCTATGTACACGTTGTGTAGGTGGTGCTGTGTACATGTTGTGCAGGAAGTGCTATGTACATGTGCTATTGTGTATGTATCATACACATTATGTTGTATACATGTGGTACTATGTTACATGTATTTTGTAGTTGTTGTATCATGACATGTGTATTTGTTGTGTTGTACAATGTGTATGTATATGTATTGTGTTGTACAACGGGTGTGGGTGTATGTGTTGTGTTGTACACTGGATGTAGGTGTATGTATTGTGTTGTACACTGAGTGTAGGTGTATGTTGTGTTGTGTGGTACACCGTGTGTGGGTGTATGCATGTGATGTACATTATATGTATGTGTACACGATTGAAGAGAAGAGAAGTTACTAGGTGCTTTCCAGGTTTGGAAACTAATCCAATGTGTATACGGAAAGGACAAAGAATAACAGTAGAAGAAAATGACCGATTGAAGAATAAGTATTATTATTTTATTTTAGTTTTAATTATGCATGTGATCTATGATTATGTTTTTTTATGGGTACATGTGATCTATGATTTTGATTTATGATGGTTGTGTTTTGAGCTAATTGGATGTGATGTGTTTATACATGATGATTTGATCAAAGAGCTATTTTAACTTGTTGTGACAAGAAGGAAACAAAATTGCAAGTGTACCTTATTGATGGACCACCAATGAGGTATGATTTGAATTTATTTCAATTCATTTTGAATCTAATGGGAATTATGTGCTTGGTACAAGAAAGCATGGAAAATGCCCAGGTTGGGTGGTTGAAACTGACTGCAAGCATTAGTAGTAGTAGCAAAAGGAATTGGAAAAGGAAGTAGTATGCTGGTAAAACACTTCAGCAATAGGGCCATTGTGGGAAACTGGTATCCAATAGTGTTCATTGATTTCCATGAGCATGCTATGACTGATATGATGGTTTAGAGGTATGGACATGCCTTGGTTTTTGGAACTTCTGATACGAGGAAACCTTGCCAAGGAAGGGGTCGCCCGAGGGATTGTATAGTAGAGAAGGGATGCTTGCAAAACTTGGAAGGTGTGTGAGTACAAAAAAGGGGGTGACTGGATTTCCCGAGGGACTGTGTAGTAGAGAAGGGAATAGTGGGGAATACATTGATTTTGGTCATTAGCATTGCCAGATGGAACGATAAGCACATTGGGAGTGCGCCCTCGAACAATGAGGTAGTAACTATTCACTGAGAGGAAAATTGGTGCAAGATTGTAGTGCTAGACATTGGATGCAGGTTTGACATTGGCAGTGGATTTTCGATTTCCTAGGAAGGAGGTGAATCCTGGTACTACTTTTGAGGGTGGAGATGTGAGCCTTTGGATTCCCTTATTGCTGATAGAGGCACTGTATCTTTTTATTTGTTGGTTAGAGAAAATGTGCATATGTATATATGTGTATATTATTGTAAATACATTATCGATATGTGTTATAAAGCTCCATAAATAATATGATTATTTTCTGGTTGAAGCAAATGTGCATGAGTATATATGTGGTTGTTATTGTAAATACCATAATGAGTTGTGTTATAAAGCTCCAGTAGATGGTATGATTATCATGTTTTCAACAGGATTTCATTGTAAATACTACAACGAGATACATTATACAACTCCATAGGTAGTATTTTTTGTTTTTAGTGTTTTTCTAGTCATAGGTGTCATAGAACATCGAGGATGGTGTTCCCCTAAGGGGGAGGGGTTTGTAACAACCCTGGGTTAAAAGTTCTTGTAATAAAGTTAATAAAGGAAAAATAATACCAAGGTCATGGGGCACATATTCCAAGCTGAATGTTGGGCAAAACATCCTAGTGGGTATTCATTTGGCTAAATATGGCTAAAGAAATTGGAAAAGACAATGGAAAAGACATTGAAAAGGAAAATGTGCATTAATTGGCATTTTATTTATGAAAATAATGGAAAATAGGAGAAAATGAAGGTGAAAGGTCACAGGTTTGCATGAGGAGGAAATTGAAGAGAAAATAGAGGAAAATGAAGAAAATAGAGGACCCAATAATAAAAGGCTTATGAGGATCAATTCATGGCTTTTGTTAGTTTAATATTTTGTCACTTCAATTTTAGAGCTCTCTCTCTCTATTCTCTCTCTCATACTCTTGCACACTTAGAGAATTCTTGGAGCATGATTGGAGCATTCTCGTCTCACTTGGATTTGGAGGAGAAGGAAAAGGAAAGCAAGAGAGCACAAGGGAACATGTGGATCAACATCTACAACTGGATTGCTTTGCAGGTATCAAGTTGGATGTATGATTTCCTTGCTAGTTTTTGCATGAATGGTACATGCATGTGGTTTCTTGGTTATGAGATGTCATTGGAATGAAGGATTGTGTGGATTGACAGTGTTTTTTCCTATCCTTTCCATTTCCTAGATAGCCATGGTGTTGTGGGTTTTGTCGTTTGTTTTCTGATTGGTGCTCAGTTTCCTTAGGGTTGTGGCTTGAGTTACTAGTTCCTGGAGCCTTGGTTGGACAAACGTTTTGGAAGCCCTATAACAACTTTGGTTGAGTTACTAGTGCTGGAAGCTTTGGTTGAATAAAATCTCTAGATCCCTTGGTGGATTGAGTTACTAGTCCTGGAAGCTTTGGTTGGACAAAAAATTTGGAGCCCTGTGACATTTGCGGGTTGAGTTACTAGCCCTAGAGCCAGGTTGGAACAAGTGCTCAGGAGCCTTGGACAACTTGGGTAGAGACCGATCTAGTGATGTTTAGTGAAGTTTGGCCGTGAAGTGGAATCAATGGTTGAGGGTTGAGGTGGTTTTTCCTCTAGAAGCCCTAGTTTGGTTTTGCTTGGATTATTTCCATGAGATCCCACATTCATGCTTGGAATATGGCACGAGGGTGATTGGATGAAAGAAAGATTTGGTTCAACCAAATCTATGGTTGGGTGGTAAGTGGAAGTCCTTGACTTGGTTGGCTTTTGCATATGTTGAGAAGAGATATTTTCCTCTTGTATTTCATGAGTACATATATACTTGTTATTATGTGGCTTTGATGGATGTTCTGTCACTGTTATTATTATGGCTATATGTTGGTTACAACCATGGTTTCATAATAAGTTATAACTATGGATATTGATATGTTTTGGTTAGTTGATGAATGGTTAATGAATGCATGAGCTAACAAATGTGATGGATACTATTATGAGAGGGCATTAGACCTTCTTGATGGCTCTCAGATAAGTATCATACCCTTATGTTTAGATATGCATTCATGACCTGTAGATTACATGTTCAAAATGTATTTGACGAAATGATTGTCATGGTTAGGCCTGGTTAGGTCAAGTCCTTGTTTAAGTTTTGTGTTAGATGCTTTGTCCTTGTGTCATTTATTGTTTTGGATTTTTTCATGAAGTTTTGGGGAGTAATATGGAGCTTAGCCCTGAAAAGGTGGCACAAATTTTGTGATTGCATGCACAAATCTGGGAAATTAGGACAGAAGTCACTAGCTTGTAGGTTTATGCATGTGACTGGAGGCCTACAGTCACATGGATGCAGGCTTATGCATGTGACTGGAGGCCTACATTCACATGGATGTAGGCTTATGCATGCGACTAGGAGTTCAGGTTAGTGAAAAATTCAAGTTAACTCAGGGTTTGGGCACCTAGAGTGGTTGGTTAGCCTCTAGGGGTCTTGTAGCTCTCGAGGAAGGTCACTAAAGTTTTGGTTTTTTGATTCCACTTCCTTAATTATACTTAGGAGGTTGAGTCATGTCATAGTATCTCTTCCTCACATATTTACCGCAGTGGACTTGTGAACTTAGGTAAGTGTGGGAGGAGGTTTTTACATAAGGGATCATTATTTATTTTCCACTCACAATAATCTTCATTACCACTTGTACTATTCCAAGAATGGGGGATTATTACTTTCTTGGAGTGGGGGATGTTGATATCTCTGTTGAGGCTATGGATGCTAATTAGTAGTGGAGCAATGTTAGTGGTATTATACAAAGCCTAGCGCATAATCATCCCACTTCTTTTACAAAAAGGCTACTTCTCCATTGGGCCTATGGACACTTGATGACAGGGTAACAATGTCAGTGGTATTGGGATAAATACCAGCGTGTGATCATCCCATCATTTTTTTGGAAAACGAAACACACACACACACACATATACAAAAAATGAAAATATAAATATACAAATTATATATATAAATGAACTACTATTAAATGGAATAAATAATTAACAACTTGGAAACAATTTGCATATTAATTGTACAACAATGGAATGTAAATAACTGCATGTCCAATGCAAAATTTTTTAAACTTAACTCTAAAATTTCATTAAAACAAGGCCTCATCCACTTTTTTATCCATATTAAACTTCATACTATGCATGTTAGCTTGTAGTATTGGATTATGGCCTACACTAGCCATAACAAGTCGATTAAGAAAAATGTAAAACTTCATAACAACTAACAATCTGTATAAAACCACACTTACAAAATAAAGACTAAATGTTGTAATAAAGACATGCAATTATCAATCTGATATCTTCATAACTTGCATTGAAGGATTGCTTTAATCCACATGGACATCACCATCTCGATTAGCCATGGGATGAAGACGTTGAATAAATTGGAAAACTCCTAAAAATATGGAAAGTTATTCTTCTATATGAGTTAATCTTGTCTTTAATTCCTCCAATTCATTCAAAATTCAATAAAATTTTGATTTTAGTGTCTCTCTCCATGAACTCCTAGCACTGAAATACTTTCATTGATGTTTTTTCCTGGTAAAGGTCCAATACCCTAGCTAGCTCAATGCATCCCTATAGTTGGTGAATGAGAAGTGTGAATGGTGTATTGATAGGAAAGATGGTCTACTTGAGTGTTGTCATTGTGAGTTAATTAAATAAAATTATGCTAGTTGTAAGCTCCAAGTAACCATACACTAAAAGATGGTACAATGCATTCAAGTCTCACATATGATTGGATATTCATGCATAATTGAATGCTACAAATTTCTCTAAGACTCCATTTCCTAACATTAAAGGCAACTGGTTTGCATTCTTGCCACTTATTGACAAAACAACATCCCTAGTTGGAGCTGAATGTTGTAACATGACCCTCAAATTCTTAATCTATAACTTTCGAGCCATAACTAAGAATTAAGTTTATTAACCAAGTCAGGTTGTTAGAAATGGAAAGCTTCACACATAGTTTCATATAGACACTTTACAAACCCCTTGTATTGTCAAATATACACATTTATCTATATTTTGGATTGGTTTTTTGGTGGGAATACCTTTAAATCTTAAACTAAAGTCAATAATCCCTATCAATTATCAATATTACCCATCGTATGGCGAGTTTAAACCATATCAAGAGGCTTTCACATGCCTGATGAAATTTGATGGGAAGCCATACTTTAATCCTACGAATGCAATTCCATATCCGGTCAAAAGATAGGTGGAATTTAAACACCCTTCCATGACCCAATATTATCTAAAGGCTATGATTGTTTCAATCTGACAATCATAATTGCGTATCGAGTGGCAAGATAAGCCCCTATTAACACCCCTTCCACAACCTGATGAGATTTTACCATTCAAACATGCATAGATCAACGCTTAGTATGTTATAACAGGTGCGAAGCTACGTAGAAATTAACACTTTGAATTTGACTGATGGATTTGATAGGGTATAGAGCACAATTTTTGGTGGGTGAAATTTAAACCTTTCAGGTTAGACATAATGTGTTATCTAATGCCTTAAATGTTGCATAATCTTAACATAATGTGAAAGTAATGCATAAAAAACTAACCTTAATAACTGAATAATGTAACCTTGATCCCCATTTGTGCATTTGCGACCAAACTCTCTAGTAGCTGTCATTATCGACAAACTCACATCTCAGGGAAAAAAATTGAAATATTTCAATCATAGAAGAACATGTAAGTACCCCAAATTCTGAAATTAAACTATTATATCCTTCCTGAAGTATTCCTTTTAAGAATTAAGTGTTGAAATGACACAAGAACATTCATATGAAGTTTTTATGAATGCCTTATCTTATATTAGAGATACTTTTGTGTGAAACAATGATGTCCTTAATTTAAGAAGTCTAGAGGCCATGTCGAAATGCTTCCACTAGGATGAATATTTATTAAAATCCAGAAATCTCAGGGCCACCTTACCTTTTGTTCACTTCGACCTTGATACCATTTTGCTTCTAGCAAGAAATTTCAACCTAGATTCAAGAAATATTGTCTGCCCTAAAATCGGTAATATTTTCTTAAACATGTTTGAGTCAGCATTAGCTAAAATGCTTAATCCCCCCTCACCACTTGTAAAGATATTATAGGTTAATAATTAAATGCATACTTCAAAATGTAGGTCAAGGAAGAAAAATTAGAGTTTTTCTTCCTCCTAATTGTTGAAACCCCTCAATCAGACAATGAATTCGATTTTAACTATTATTTTTAGTTATTCAAGAAATTTAGAAATGACCAAAATTATTTTCATGACTCTGAGGAAAATAATGACAATCCCATATGAAGTTTCTATCAATTTTCCAAGATATATAGCTTAGAGTATGGTTTTAGATTTCAATACTACTACAACTTTCAACATTTTCAGGCATTGTACTTACGAAGTACATTTAGTATTATTCAATTATCCTACATATTTTATTTCATCTTTGATTGATTGGGAGAATTAATGAAAGAGAGGGAAAAGAAAAAGGCAGTCGATATGTGGAGTGAGATATTGTGTCCTGGAAAGGTCCCATGAAGTTATTCTCAATATATAGATTGTTTCTACTTTTATCTTTGGACTAAATTATTAGGAGAAGCACCTGACATGATATGAGAAGATGCTAGAATATTTTTTCAATTAACTAAAGAAAACATCATAGGAGATTGGTTTCTTTTTCCAGATTATTCTATCATCAAAATCTATGGTTTTGAAAAAGAGCCCTACCTCATGAAGTATTTCCCCTAATTTCCAGAAATAAAGATCCTCTTGATATTATTGAAAATGACTTAATGTAATTTGGATTAGAAAGGGATTTTTGCTGGAAATATGAGCCACAAACATTATTTTTAATCTAAGAAAACAAGTTCATTTATTTGCATATATTCACGAGCCTAACATTGAAATCAAACAATGGGGTAATGTTCTTCCTATGTATCATAATAATAAACATACAAAGGGAGTATGCAGGTATATGAAAAACAAGTTGTTCAAATAATCCAAGCAGAGGCAGGTCCAGGCAATTATAATGTCTCTCAAGCAGTTCAAGAAATGAGTCCAAATTCCAACCATTTGATAGAAGTCACACAAGGCATTTGAGAGGAAGGTTCATTTAAAAGAAAAGAATATGAACTACACCCTAATGAAGCAGAATGTTGAGTGAAGGAAAGGAATGGTGAAAAATATGAAGTTGAGGTTTTTCAAAGAGATACTAAACAAATATCCAAGGAAGTTCAATAAATACATGATGAATCTGAACGAAAAGATTCAAGCAAGCAAGCATCGTTAGTTAAAACAAATCTATTACAAATAAGTTTGTAAAGATTAAAGAAATGGATTTGCTGATAGCTCTAGGAGAAAAAAATAAATTACACTTGATGAAATAACTCCCACTACAGGCCCCTGGGTTATATATTCTATTGATTTTAACTAGAATATGTTTAATCTGACTGTAGTGCAGCTAGAAATAGATGTTAAGGTGAAAATAATTGGTTCAAGAGAAACTTATTTAAGTATTAATTTAAGAAAAGTGAATGATTTAGACATGGTTAATTGGCGTAAGAAAATGGGAGAAGTCATGAAAAAAGAATATTAGAATCAACGACCAGTAACAGGAAGTTGTGATCCACGCTGTCTAGAGTTGAGGGGCAATTAAATAATGCCAAAGTGGCATTGAGCACTAAAGTTAATAGAATAAAAGAATTAGAGGACAAAATAATGAATCGGTCAGGACTTCCTAAAGATGGAAGTGTTACTAAGAATTTTTTGGAAGCTAAAGGCAAGGAAATAAAAAATCTAAAACTAGCCTTGAAGGTCCCTGATTATGAAGTAAATAATCTAGTAGAAACATTTAAAAGGAAAGAGGACACAAAATTGAAAATGTAGGAGATGAAAATATCTCTTAACATGAGAGATTACCAACTAAAGGAATAAAATGAGAAGTTTGATGAATTGAAGAGAGAATTCAAGGAGAATGAAAAGGGATATATTAAAGCTTAATGAATAAAGAATTTTCATTTGATACCATGATGATCGCAAAAGTCAAATAATTCATCTGATATGAATTTTCCCCCTCTATAAGATTTGAGACATTTGATTTTTAGATCCATTTCATTTTCAACCATAGCCTTGAATGTTTTAAATTTCCTAAAATCCTTATATTTAAATTTTAGCAAACCAACCCAACACATTCTAGTGTAGTCTTCAATTAATATCATAAAATATTGCTCACCTTATGGAGATTTATTTTTCATTGGTCCACATAAACTAGTATGAATCTGTTCAAGAAAATTTTCTAAATAATACTCTTTTTCTTTGAATTTAACTCTTTATTGCTTAACGAACTAACAATATTTGAGGATGTTACCTTCAAGAGGTATGATATCTGGCATGTCACAGATAGCACCCTTCTTTCTTAGTTTAACCAACTGACTGAATCTAAGATATCCCGACCTCTTTTGCCATTGTTACATAGTATTTTGTCACACCTCCTACACTTCCCTGTGACATAACCCGAAGTGCCCGAAACATGACCATCATGAAGTGTACTCATTCATATATGAAACTCAGATCCTCCCTACGACATTGATTGGAAAATGCCTTGAGCTTTCCATGAAGGAAATATCTCTAAAACCCTAATTTGAGAATCATCACTCTTATGAGACTAAAAACCTTGTTGATCGCCTGTTGTAATATACTCGACCTGTGATGACATCGCTCTGTTTACTTGTATACCCACGATGATCCCAAAAAGGCAATTTTCCCAAAGAGGATGAGAAGCTTCGTGATCTAGAAGCTTCCAGAGCAGCGAGCTAGAGGTTGTTCGACGTAGATGAGGTCGAGTTCTCCCAACTTGGCCTTTTGGTCTTATCCCTATGAGCTACCTCCTTGATATGAGGGCCTACTCCTATATTTGGAGAGATCCTAACTCCCTTTCCCTGCCTATATATTCATCCTCTCCCATTCCCAAATGGTTGGTCTATGTCTATTTGCACCCTTATGCTAAGATTGTGCCTATATGCTACTCATTTGGCTTGGAGAAGGAGTGCTTAGAGAGCTTAGCTTGGACTTGGAAATTCGTTCAAGGAGAGCCTATTGACATAAAATCTTGGTTGTATGCTTCCTCCTTTTTCTATTAATATACAACTGCTAGTTCATTTTCCATAAATGTGTATGCTTCTGTATCATTTATCTTAACACTCCTTGATCTGTTAAGTAAGTTACTTTTGAATATGCTCTTTTTATTTGAATGCCTTGTTGCATCTTGATCTCTTGTGCAGGTGCATAAACGCTGTGAGTAGTAGGAACGAGCCCGTGATGCAAGTGGTTCAAGGTCTTCAGCAAAGGATGACTTGATAACATCAGAATGAGGTAGGCCATCTTATTCATATCTCATTTCAATTGTAACTTAGGAAAGCGTCTAGTAGATTGTCACTTAGGTTTCTAGTCCCACTTATTGGGCTAGAGGGATCATCTCTATCTACAGAGAGGATTTACCTAGAGTACAACCATATACAACTTTATTTAGTATTGCTTAAACAACAATTTTCATTGTCACCTTCTAAGATGTATACATTATCTAGAGTTTTGTTTTGATTACAATTTTCCCTGTGTCCAATTGTTTGACTACACATCCTTTAGACTTGAAAAATAACTTCATTCCCTCGGTCAAAATTTGGGTGAATCCTCATGAAGACCGAGTTGGTGTTTAGAAAAATGCAGGTTGGAGCCTGGTAGATTGAAGATTGGAGTCTTCATCTAGGGTTGGAGCCCTGAAGCATTATTGTACTTGATTCATTGTAAAGAGGACTGGAGTCCTCCTCAATCTTATTAATAAAATTATTTATTTTGTTACTATTCATTTTGTGTTGTGTTTATAAGTGATCTTAACTTGCATAAAAATAACAATTGTAAAAGAAATATTGATTCACCCTCCCTCTAAGTATTTCCAACAATTGGTATTAAAGCTAGTACCTTTAGTCCCAACTTAACAACTGGATGGTAGATCGTTATAAAACAAATGGAAAGATCAAGGAAGAAAGGCTTTGTTGATTTGTGTAGCTTGGGAAAAGCACCACAATGGTCACTTGTGGGCTTGGAACCCAAGGTTGGGGTTTTGCACCGATCATGATTTGGGATAAAACCATGAAGAAATTGAAAAAAAAATTGAGGTGCTAGATCTTGGCGTGCCAATTCCAATGCTCCAAAGATCACTCAAATAGGAGCTCTAGAAACATAGATATGAATTTTTGAAGCTGGAAATTAATTATGAATAGTCAAGTCAAGTAAGATTGCTCCAAGTGACTTGTCTCTTCATCAATTAGTGGAGCCCTTTATTAAGTGTATAAATAGAAGGTGGAGATGAGGCTAAAGAGCATCCTTTGTGCAACAAAAACACAAGAGAAGAACTCGGTGAAGGAAAAGTATTTTCTGGGTTAGACGCAACAAGGGAGAGGCAGAACCAACATGGGAGAAGGAGGTTGTTTTATACCTGTTTTAGGGTGACTGAGAGTTGGAGAAGGGCCGAGTACCCTTTATGGATAAGTCACGGCCTTAAGGAATTTTTTAAGGGATGTTTTGAGGGTGAAGGTCCCTATTTAGGGAGGCCGCATGCCATAATCCACTGCAGGCCTATTTTGGCCAAGACAAGAGGGACATAAGGCCTATTCAAGGGTGCTATAGCAGAGATGAGGCAACGTGGAGCTAAGGGCTTGCTAGAGAAGGAAATCCACACTAAAGGAGGAATTTTGCAGCCATTTTATGAGGGATGTTAGGACTGCGTTTAGTGCCCTAACCAGACCCAGAGTTGCATCAATCAATAAGACCCTTAAACAGTGAGTTGGAGCAACATTTGTTTTTTATGTTGGGTCAAGGTTTGTTAACCAGATTTGGATCGGTATTGCAACTTGTGGAAGCCATGTATTGGAGTTGACTTTGGTGACAAGAAGACATCAATTAAGAGCAGATTCCAAAGTGAAGGATTGGAATCATTGGTCTTGTGGAGGGGCAGCATGTTAATTGCCCAAAGTAGCCCTAGACGAGCTATCTTGAAGTGACGAAGAGGAGCTGAAGATTGGGTGAAGTTTGGTGCTGAAGTGTAATACCTTGATGGACAAAGGTGACTACACCCAATCCTGGAAGTTTGGTGCCTGGAAGTTTGGAGCTCAAGAATTAGGCCTACCTAGAGAGAAGATTGGATCATCCCGTGTACATGCTACAAAAGTGACTTGCAGCAGTGTTAGCTGGCATCCCTCCTGGAGTCTCGATGTGTTGTCCTTTGAAGGACTAAGGGGAAGCTAGTGAGAGATATATGAGTGAAGGACCAGTAGGAAAGATACGACATCGAGTATGTGCAACGAAGTTTGTCATTGTATCTTGTATACCATAGATTGTTGTATTATTTAGATTTAGCTTAATATAAGGAAGATCGGGTTGTACATTATTGTACAATATTTGTTAAAGATTGTGTACATGTGATTTACTACTTTATATTTTCCACTGTGCAAAGTAGTTCTTGTTGAGATTCTTGGTTTGGGAGCATAAGAGATTTTAAGTTTCTAACCTAGACCCAAGATCATGGAAATTCAACATGGAATCAGAGTGTGTCTGAGCTACTTTAGAAGTCAGTGAATCAGATTTGTAGACAACTAAGTACAAAGTAAAAGGGAGTTGGTCACATTGTAGGTGACAATGTCAAATTTGCAGGCTAGTATCCGGTATGAGGATAGGTTAGAGGGGTTTTCCAACTATAGTCCATGTAAGGAAAGGATTAAGTTGGTCTTGCAGGTCAACATGATTTGGGAGTTCATTGAGAAAACCATCAAGAAGAAAAAAAACTCGAGAGATCCTGAAGTGTATGTTGGGTTGTGTTATATTCTTTCTAGGATTAGCCCACGTAGTTAACCGGGGGGTTAGAAGGGGGGCATAGCCCCCCTTCGTTGCGTCGATTGTGTAGCGGGGAGAGTCACAGGGGGTTTGAGGGGTGCAGGTAACCCCACTCTATGGGGTCCGGGGCAACACCCCGGAAAATTTTGGTTTTGGACCCTATGTTAGGTTGGGCGGACCTACCTATGGTTTTGTGCATGATTTTCACACATGGTTTTGGATGCAATGGTTTTCGGTCCATGGTTTTGGACGCGATGGTTTTCGGTCCATGGTATTGGATGCTTCGGCATGTATAAATATGTATTGTAACATTGAAAGGAAAATAATGAAAAATCAAGCTGGTAGTCTTGATTTTGGGATCCTGGGGAAAATCTTTGTGTATATGTGTTTTATGTGTTATTCTCTCGCATTGTTTATTTTTTTGTGTTCTTAGAATTTGTATGAAGATAATTTCTGTACGGGGTTAAAACCTACATTTAATATCAGAGTTGTTTTGGCTTCAAGGGGATGCCTTTTTTGCTGAGGGGTTTTTCTTGGGCCTGTGGTAGACACTGTTCAGTGGGAGATCTGTGAGATCGATTTTTGTGGTGAAATAAGATGGCGAGCAGTGGAAAGATAGAGATCGAGAAATTTAAGGGTCAGAGTTTTGAGTTGTGGAAACTCAAGATGGAGGATCTTTTGGTGGATAAAGATTAGTGGTTTGCGGGAGATCCAAGTACTAAACCAACGAGAGTGTCTGATGAAGAATGGAAGAAGTTGGATTGGAAGGCAAAGAGCACAATATGATTGTGTGTCTCAGATTCAGTATTGCTAAATGTATCAGGGGAAGCTACGACAAAGGCTTTGTGGGACAAGTTAGGGACATTGTACCAATCTAAGTCTCTGGTGAATAAATTGTTCATACGGAAAAAGATGTATAACCTGAGGATGAAAGATGGAGACTCAGTGACAGAGCATCTGAATGTGTTTAATACTGTGGTAAGTCAATTATCATCTGTTGATATCAAAATTTTAGATGAAGATAAGTGCATTAGTTTGTTATGTTCTCTACCAGATTCGTGGGATAGTCTGGTTATTGCAATAGGTAGCAATGCAACTACCTTGCAGTTTGATGAAATAGTCTCATCCTTACTAATGGAGGAGATGAGATGGAAAAATATGGAGAGCCAGAATGGTGATGCCTTGTCTGTATGAGAACAGTCCCAGAACAGAAACAAAAATAAGTCATCGAGTGGGAGATCTAAATCTAGAGGGAGATCTAAATCTCTAGGAAAACCTGTAAAGGTGGTGTGCTGGAAATACTAAAAGGAAGGGCACTACAAAAGGGACTATAAATCTAAAGCTCCTAACAAAGGAAAGGGATCGATGATTCTCCTTGTGCAGAGGCGAAAACAACCTCAAATGAAGTTGGGGATGTGTACTTGGCTTCTTCAAGTACACATGTAGATCATGAAGCATGGTTGATTGACTCAGGTGCATCTTTTCACTTCACACCCCATAGAGAGTGGTTCTGTGAGTATGAGAAATATGATGGTGGTGATGTCTTCTTGGGGGATGACAGGAACGCTAGAATCATTGGTCATGGAAAAGTAAAGTTGAAGTTGCAAGGTGGAAGGGTTAGAACACTTCCGGGTGTTCTTCATATTCCTGCATTGGCTAGAAATCTGATTTTTGTAAGCAAGCTGGATGATGCAGGTGTAAAAATAGTGTTCGAGAAGGATATTTGCAAGATGGTTCGGGAAGCACTGGTATTGATGGGGGGAGTTCGGATTGGAACTCTGTACAAGCTACAAGGTAGCACTATTGTTGATGGGTGCAACAGTTCCGTGGTTCTTGAAAGTGGAGTAGAAAATCTAGTGGTCTTTGGAGAGAAGACCATGCTGTTTTGGAGAGAAGACCATGCTGTGGCATCAAAGGATTGGACATATTGGAAAGAAGGGCCTTCGAATACTTCATGGTAAAGGTATGGTAGAAGGTGTTGTACCTTAAGAAACCAATTTCCTGGCTGTGTAGAAATTGTGCTTAAGACATTAATGATTGTAATTACTGTCACTTGATTATATGTTGTGTTCTCAATTGAAGGACCTAGAAAACTTGGCTTTTAACTATTAATACATATCTGACCTAGAATCTCATAATTGCATTTACTTGCTAGATAAAAATGATAAATGAAGAAGGAAGAAGTCAGAGACAATATGCTGCTTTTCACAGAATCCGTTATCTGTGACACTTGGAAAAGTTAAAGATAACATGCTGGTCTTTCACAGAAACTACTATCTGTAACTTAGAAGAATTATGAAAATGAGAACTGAATCATAGAGAATACGCTGCATAGCACAGAAACTACTATCTATGACCCTTGGAGAAGTTAAATATAATATGCTGCCTTACACAGAAACTATTATCTATAACCTAGAAAGGAAGGTGAAAACTTCAAGTATAGGAGCACTCTTTTAAGTTATTTTAACTTTATCTACATAAGCAAATAAAGACCTGTAGCTTCATTACTATGCTTGAAAGAAGAAAACATAAGATGACACATGACAGAGAAGTTACAAAATTATACCCAACAATTCATGGAAACTTCTGATTCTTTCATTAATCAATAGCTATATCAGGAATACAGTGGCTTAGTCTCTAGGTTCTCCAAAATTCGAACCCTTTCTTTGTAAATTTTCATCTTTTTATACATTGTGGAACAATTGTTGATTTCTGAAACTGTCAAATTATTTAACTGCTTCTCTAACTATTTGAAGTAAAACTATTACAGAATTTTACAGAGGGTAAAATACACCTCAAAGAACACGAAATAACAAGAAAATTTCTGAATTTAGAAGAAGACAATAATTGCTAGCTTGCTCTGTTAATCCACTGCCGAGTTCCTCTATATATGCCTTAATGATGTTTAATTCGTTTTAGTTGTAATGAAATTTGTTTGAATTGTGTAAACCTGGGCTTACATATGTATCAGGCGTTTTGATTGGCCAAAATACAAAGAGAACATACCCGATTGTCTTCCTCTTCAGATTCAGCTCTAACACTGATTTTCCTCTTTACACAGCGAAATCAATGCGAACCTTTGATTAATATGGAACTCAAAAAGAATTAATCTTGCTCCATAAATGCGTCGGATCCGCCCGTTCATCTCTCCATTGACTTCGCATCGCAAATCGCAGTCGACCCTTTCAAATGTTATATCAATGTAAATCTTTACAATATGCAATAAGGCGGACGCGCCGAGAGTTTTAAACACAATGCATATATTTTCGGGTCCGGCTAGGGGGTCCATTATCCATTGTAGATTTCAATCCTAGGATCTGACAGGTCACAACAATTTTGGGTAGACAACAAGCACGGGGATTAACCGCCCGATAAAGTGGTTTTCTCTCTCCACCCTCGTGCTACGTGTCACCCAATAAGTGGAATCGGGCGCTCACCCTTCAATACCACTTACCACTTTTACCTTGCCCGAAATATCATTTCCTGTGGCAAAACTACTTTCCTTGCGTGCTAACTCTCATGCATCTAAGCTCTGCGATGACCATCGATCTAACGGATATGTTAATCCGATGATCCAGATCAACTTTCGATGACCTCACCTTCCGCCATTACTGTCCGTCGATCTAAATGATTTGACAGTTCTTGTGCGTTCATTCTTCATCTGTCCACTCACTTTGACTTCACGCCATTTCTTCAGTATTTTGTGGTTCCGGGATTTTCTTCAGGGTTTTGGCCTTTCAGTTTCCCGCTGCTCAACTCTCTCTAAGCTTGACTTCTGCGAATTCTCACTTCATTGTTATTCTTGGGCTTTACAACATAGTATATATATATTTCGGTTATGGCTCTATATAACCCTTTATATTATGATTTAACTTGATCGCATGGGTACACTGGGACCGATTCTTTTATACTTGTTCCTTTAGCGATTCCGCTATGTCATTATCACCTCTTCCTCTTGCTTTTAACTTCTTTGAAATATTTTCAAGTTCTTGAATGAAAAATGAATACTACAAGAAACAAAAATGCATGTTACAACATTTGGCTCCACCTGGGGATAGTGCTTTTGCCACAGAAGCACTAAGAACCACAGATTAATGCCTTCACTTCGGGCATGGAGTCATATATTGCTTCGCATAAATTTAAATTCTATGGCATTTGTACACTGATTTCACTTTGGTATTTACAATGAAATGACGCTTATTCTTCAGAACTGGAAGTAATGCTTTAAGTATTGCCCATTGATAGGCAGCTGTAGAGTTTCACCATCAAGATTCTCAAGAATGAAGGTATTATTGGATCTTACTTCAACAATTCTAAAAGGGCCATACCAGAGAGGATCAAACTTCCCATGTTTACCCTTATCTTCTCTTCTGGTATCCCATCTCAATACTAAATCTACAACTTTAAAATCAATTTCCTTGGCTTTCTTGTCAAAAATATTTTTTTTTTTATCTTGGATCGATACATAATCAAGTTGTCTCTTACCTTGTCCCTGTTCTTGCTTAGCTCCATCACTTTATTCATTCTTCTTATCGAAGCATTTGGTTCTTATTTTGCCTCCTGAACCATTGCAATCACCGGCTTCACAAGTTGACTTGGAAACAGAGCCTGAGTTCCATTTACTAATTCAAAAGGTGATTTCCCTGTAGATCTTCTTGTAGTTACTCTAGCAGCCCATAGAGCAAACTTTAACTTAGAATCCCAATCTCTTTGATTTTCTGCAATGGTTTTCTTAAGGATCTTCATCAAAGTTTTGTTAGTAGATTCAGCTAATCCATTTCCCTGCGGATGGTAAGCCATTGAATGGGACAAAGTAACATTATAATTGTGACAAAAAGCAATAAACTTACTTGAATTGAAGACTTGAGCATTGTCTATTATAATTTTGATGGGGCATCCAAACCTGTTGAAAATATTCTCCTCCAAGAACTTCATTACTATCTGATCATTTGCTTTCTTAGTAGGTATAGCCTCTACCCATTTGGTGAAATAATCAGTTGCTGTGAGAACCCACTTGTGTTGTCTACTTGAAGGTGGATTGATTTCTCCAACAAAGTCCAATCCCCATTTTCTAAATGGCTCCTCTATGAAAACTGGAATCAAAGGTAAAGGGGCTAATCTCTTTTTCTTGACAAAAAGCTGACACTTCTGACAACTTCTAACAAACTTATATGTATCACCAAATAAAGTAGGCCAATAAAATCCTGCCTAAAGGATCTTCTGTGCAGTTACTTTCCAACTGTAATGTCCTCCACATAACCCCTCATGATAATCTTTGATTGTTTTTGTAAATTCATCCTCTGTTAGACACATCAATAAAATTCCAGTAGGATCCTTCCAGTACAACCTGCCTTCCACAATCACATATGGCTATGCCTTGATCTTTAGTGCCCTATACTTTGTTCTATATAAGGATTGGGGACAGGAAAGAAAGCACAAATAATGAATTATATGCTTATACCATTCTGAACACAAAAATTTATACCTGATCTTCATACCTGGATCTTGCTTTCCTTCACTTTCTTCAGCTGCTTTTTCATCCACAGGTGCCAGCAAGTTGATTCCCAATGCCTGAAAGTTTGATTCTGTCAACATTTTTGCCAATCCTTGTCCTTTCACCAACTTTGTGGGTTTTATGTCCAAATCATATTCTTGGATCTTGGCTATCCATTTTCCTCTTCTGCCTTCTACATCTCCCTGTAGTAATACATCTTTCACTGCAGCATTTGGCACATAAGCAATGATTTGTGACTGCAGCACATAAGTTCTAAAAGCTTTCAGGGATTTTACCAAAGCATACACCTGTTTCTCAAGAATATTATATTTCAGCTCAGAATCCCTAAGAATCTTACTGAAGAATGCAACTGGCTGCTCTTTCTCTTCATCATTCTTCTGCAGTAAGATAGCAACTATTGAACTTGATGATGCGAATGAAAAAACTTAGAAAGGATTTTGGTAATCAAGGCTGACTAAGGCTGGAGCCACCTGTAATGCCTCTTTAATCTTGGAAAATGATTCTCTAGCCTCTTTGGTCTAATTCCCTTCATTCTCCTTCTTTAGCATATTAGTAATTTCTTTTACAATTTCTGCATAGTTGGTTATAAATCTTCTCAGGAAGTTTATCTTTCCCAGAAACTTTTGAATATCCTTTTTACTCCTAGGCAATGGTATTTTTTGCACAACTTATACTCTAGCTGGATCTATTTTCACCTGGAATCAGTTGCTATCCCTGTTTATCACTCGTTCCTCAAAAGACGAGTCTTCTTTAAGCTCTTTTCAACTGACTCGTAAAATATGAAAAGATTGCCGAGTTTTGGCCTTCCAGCTCGTTAAAGGACCGGAAGAGCTATCCCTCCTCTAGATTTTAATCTTTTTGGACCTGAGGGATTATTGCACAAAAAGGTCAAGCGCTTGTTTTATTCGGCTCGTTAAAGTTATCGAAAACTCATCCCTTCTGTATTGTTTTATACTTTTTCAGACTTAAGGGATTAGATGACGAAAAAGGAATTTTGGAGTTAACTTTATGTATCTTTTCAGACTCTCTAAAAATGAAAAGGACCGAGTTTTCCTTGTCGTTAGACTCGTTAAAATGATTAAATAGCGACAAACTTGTCTTTAGACGAGAACGAGTTTCCCTATCGCTAGGCTCGTTAAAACATAGCGATGGGCTTGCCCGAAGGGCAGGTTATAGAACAAGCATATGTTATCCTCCTCAAGCTTGACAAAAATAAAGAGGTACTGGTCAGAAATGACTGGGGAAAAATTGGGAGAACCTCAAAGCTTTAATGGTAGCAAGTCGCTCTTGAACATGACACTTTTCCTCAGTACCACATCGGGTTGGGTTGTTTCATTCACCGGTCTCATCACCATGGTCTCGCCAAACCATCCACATTTGGGGTAATGCTACCGATCCATCACATCAGTGTCGTTATATGTTCAAGAGATGTTGTTCAGAAAGAGTCAACCGTGTCCCATCCACTGCCATAGATTATCCTTCATCCATTCATGACTGCCACCCTGAATCATATGTCACAGATTGTTTTCACCTCCATTAAAATCATTAGCTCCGTTCCGTGTCACTGATGTGGGATTCATTAAGGCCCTCCTTTGACGGATCGCTCCTTGTTGACATCAGCTCATTATCCAAGGAGTTGATCTAGGAACAACCCCTTCAGTACTTTGAAGCTTGCATGCCTCAATGGCAAGTTTCTCACTTCCGGCGACAGGTATACATCAATGACCTTCGACCGAAAGATTTTGCGTGGTGTTCGACGCCAAGTCCTTTATTCACGCCACGTGAATTGTACTGCAGTACCTTGAGGGACATTATCATTATCGGTGATTCCTCTCGCGCTTGTTAACGGTTTACATCATTGACCGGTAATCAAGCGATGTCTTTCCATGTTCGACTTCAGCGCAATTCTCACATGGATCGACTTGTACTTAGAGTGAAGATCGAACGAGTTTGAAGACCCCGGATCTAGTTTCATCCATCCGGGCTGCGATATATATTCAGGAAATATAAAGACATTTGACATGTACATCATTGCAACAGATGATCATCCTACTCAAAGGATGATAATTTCAGCAGAGAATTATCAGTCTACCATCAGACGATCGTCTGTTCTATGTACCAAAATGAATTTATAAAGCTGAGCATGGGAATGCCCGCCTCAGCTAAATCATGAAAGCAGAATGAAAAATAATGTATTGTATTGTATTTTATTACAGGTCACCTCTCAGCGATTGAATGAACTTCAGATCCTCCTGATAAAGCATTTCACCCGATAAACGACCTCATACTTTAGGGGGCAACTGTTATAGACATTTTTGTGCCTTACAGCATGAAGCATGAAATGTCCATAATCTAAGGGATCCAAAGTCCCTAAAACATGTTGTTCCTACCCCTAGAGGAACAAGGTCAGCAAACCACAGCACTGAATAAAAGTTCTCCACCTGAAAACACTCAAAAACAAGGCAATTCTGGATCATGTCAACTGCTCCACTGAGCATCTGCGCTGAATGTCAAGTGCTCCACTGTCTACCTGCGTTGAATGTCAACTGCAAAGAAGGCTACCTGCGCTGGGCGAGTTTGGACATGCGGCACAGTCATTCCTCAAGGTGTCAACGGCCAGGAAGCTTCCAAAATGACACTTGGATCAGGGAATTCGACTGGTGATGAGTAAGAGGTTCTAGATCTCCAAGTGGAAGCAAGAACCTCCAAGTGGACTCAAGAACTGAAGAAAAACTGAAGTGGGAGAGGACACTAGTCAGCTTCACCAACCTCAAGCTGACTCATCCTTTGTCCAAAACTCCTATATATAGATCTCTCTCATGAGGTCTAGGGAGGCTGGAATCTTGTGAATGTAAAGAAGTGTTGTTGGTTTGAGTTTAGAACTATTGGGTGATTTGCTTTGAAGGAGGTGAAGAGGAGATTTCTTTCTGCTGGGAAGGTGATGCTGGATTGGACCTTTTATGGTTGTATCACTTCCTAAACTTTACTTCTTCCATTAATAAAGCATTTGAGGTTCTTCTATATGCATGTGTTTCAATGATGTATTGTTATGCTTGTGTATTTGATTTATTCTAATCCTTGAATCAATTATGAATGTATGCTTCTTGTAGCTTCCCTCTCTTGTCATTTTGCAGGATCTTGGTGTTGCTGGGCCAGTGAAAGAGCAAGGAGCTGGGAGCAAGCAGCAATGAGAGAAGATTGGATCAACCATTAGCGGAAGACATCGGTTAGTGGATCTCTTTCTCCCTTCTCTTACATCTCATAAAGAAGTAATCTCAGATAGCTTTGCTTTGATTGTTGCTAAGGAACTATCACCCTTAGAGTGGGATAGGGTCATTCCGTATTGGATACTTTTCCCAACAACAGTTCTTCTCCAGTGGAATCTTATGTTGAATGATGTTGGTGTCATAGGTCTTTAGATCACTGTACTCCCAAGCAAAAATATCAGCAAATTGTTTTATTAGGGTGCAATACTAAGAAATTTGGGCAGAAGACAAGTGCGTGGACAAATTTATGTACTTTGGATTTGCTGGACTGCCTACATTATGTCTATGAACAGCATACTCATTTTCTTTTTTGGCAGGTTTATAAGGTACATCATTATGATCAAACAACTTTTCTAGGGGCACCAATCCTTTGGGTATATGGTTACTAGGTAGCTGAACAATGCTATCTTGACCAATCTCGTCCTCTAGCTTGGACTGGTTGCATTCTTCAATGGTTTCATTTTCTTGGTCAATGTGCATTTCAGAAAATTCATCAATGACCTGTAAAAACCTATTAATTTCATCATCATCTTCAAAAACTTTCCAGTATTTGACATTGTCAGGCAGAGATGGTCTATATTTCACCTGAACTTCATAAGTCAATTTAGGAGGCAAAGGAGGAATAAACATGCTAGCAGACACAACAAGGGAATCAACAAGCTGGTTCTTCATTCTAGGGATGTAAGAAATGCTGAAAATATTGAAAGAGTCCTTGAGCTTCCATACCTCATCTCTGTATGCTTTCAGCCTTGGATGCTTTGCTTGGAAAGTTTTGTTGACCTACTGAATGATAAGGTCTGCATCTCCAAACACCTTCAGACCTTTGATTCCCATTTCTTTAGCAGCGTTTAAGCCCAATATCAAGGCTTCATATTTTGCTATGTTATTTGTGACCTGAAAAGTTAACTTGAAAGATAAATGAATGCATTCTTGTGTGGGGGACACAAGGACTACAATTGCCCCTACAGCTTCCTTAGAGCAAGCTCCATCAAAGAACATGTCCCAAATTTGTGGGGCTTCTTCCTCTGTGATCTGGTAGACCGGTTTCTTAAGATGCGTGGAGACCAACTGGGATTCTTCAATCTGAAGAATACAGGCTCCAAAATCAGTGTCGACAGCATAGATGGGATGATTAGTGGGCTTCCTTTCATCACTGATGATATAAGCCAACTGAGCTTCTCTGTATAATCTCCTACTCTCACCTCCAAAAACTGGGATAGTAGCATAGGACAGATCATTTTGCAATGTTTCACCTAATCTCTTGATCCAGCCTCTGAAAAGTAACATGCCAAACTTGGGGGGTACATATGCTACCATAATATCTATCATCATGCTCTTCATAGGCAACTGAGACAAGGTGGTGGATATGTCTTTGATTAATCCCAATTTCACTTTTCTAGAGTCAAAAGAAAACAGGTCATGATAAGGCTTGGTAATGTCAAGACCCTACTCATCCATGATGGCCTTGGGCATTAGATTATGGCTGGATCCTGTGTCCAGAAGGCAGTTGTGAAGGATTTTGTCACGAATAGTCAAAGAGACATAGAATGATAGGGAGCTGTCATCACAATTTTCAATCATCGGGCTGAGAACAATAGCTGGTTTGTCATCTTGAAGATTTACATAGTCAGTGGAGGCTTGGATGGCTTTAGGCTCAAGGGCCTCTAGGATAGATCTCTTTGTTAGCTTATATGGGCCTAACCCAGGTTTGGAAGAATTATTGAGCCAAGAAAATCCCGTAGCTACCGGCCCTTTCGGCAATAGCCCGCGGAGCACGGACTGAGGTCTCACTCGAGGTAGCAGGGGAGGGTGTTGGAACTAGGTTTCCGCACCCTTGGGATGTCTAGATGTGGTCTGGAGGTTTCACATGCTGTTCTGCAGCCTCGCGCTGCTCTACTTCTGCACAGATCAGACCCGTGCTACTTCTTGATATTACTTATTTAATGATGTATTGTAAATCAGATCTACTTAGAAGGGTCTTTAAGCAAACATTTATCAGAGTTAACCAGTTCGCGCACTTAGAATAAACACAGATTCACATGTATTCATAACATAAGCATATGCGCATAGATCAAATAGTTATATTAACCATACAAAAGCCAGATCCACGATAATTCAGATTTAACACAGAATTTCAGAAGCAACTTATCTTTATTCAATTTCTTCACCAATACATCTAGATCCGCCCTGTGCACTCAGCTGCAGGGGTCTGCGCACATAGTTGTGGACTCTTCCAAGCCTCTGCGCACACAACTGTAGAGCCTCTATCTACTACCCAATCCCTCGACTCAGACTTACAGACGCTTTCAGAATTTTCTCCTCAAAAACCCATTACATTCCAGATTCAAGATCATACCCCAAAAAATTCCTTCTACCCATAGAGCCTCACTTTATTTATACCTTTCTATGGTTCGCGGACCGACTTACTTCCTATTATTCTATATTATTTCTTAGGCAGACAACCCTTTGACTCGACCTTTTACATTTCGCGCTCCGCATATTTCAGAGGTTTACAATATTTTTATCCTAACTTCTAGGCTATCAGACCCAAAACTGTTACGCGGGACCTCCGCTACCCAATAGTCCCCCAACACAATCATCGTGACTCGTCTCAAGTCACTCATTGGTGTGGCGAGACGCACTGCCTTGGCTTCGTGGTTCACCTCCCTCTGAGTGACGCTTGTTGTCCTGTTGCTCCTTCGTTGTCTCCTACAACGCTTCGTCCAGCTCCTACTTCGTTGTTTCTACCAATTCTTGCGACCGATAATGCTCATTCTGCTCTGCTCGGTTAACACAGAACACCCCCTCATAGGATTTTAGCTTGAGCGGGGGAGCCACATACGGGACCTCCTTGTACCACCACAGCCACTTCCTACCTTCGTATCTGCTCTTCGCACTGTCTACTGCAGCTTGTGTTGCAATTTTGCAAGACCTTTGCTGCTGTCCGCGAGATCCCAATCCTCAAGGTACATCAGAGATGGCTTATTAACTGCATTTCTACCAGTGGTCTCCATCTTTCCATCCTTTATCTTTTCTGTTGTATTTGGCCGGCCTGCCCCCAGGCGAGGCGGCGACATCCATACCAATTTTGCTTCGTGTCTCCCACTTTACGGTACATCCCATACTGTTGATGCCAAACTCTGCGGGATGCCCACAGCTATCAACACCATGTTCCTCAGAGAGTCCTGCCTTTCCATCAACCATATCACCACCCTTAGGCCTAATCCTTGTGCAGAGATAATGAAAAGTTCCATATCGGTAACCAGCTTGTGTTTTCCAGAAGTGTAGGTCGCCCAGTGGATACACCTCGGTGATTTATAAGAGTTTTGAATTTCAAATTCATTGGCTCCCGCTTGTTCTAGTGTCCTCATGTAAAACTTGTGGCAACTCATTCCATATCTGGCTTGTACTCCTTCTCTTAATTTCCCGCCGCCCTCTCCCTTCTGCCATAATGCAGACATCTTGTCATGAATAGTGACAACAACGGTCACCTCTCCTCTTAGCAATGCATTAGTGCACTCCTTTTCATGCAACCACGATCTTGGTGATGGGCCAAATCTACGCATATCCTGGTAATCGCACTTCTTTCCCCCAGATTGCTTTATCGTCCCGCGCTCTCTTTCAACTGGCTAGAGTGGTGAGACTGTCCCTCGAACAGTTAGTCAGCCGGTCGGCCCGCCCATGCAGAGCTTCAAGTGACTGCCATTCACTCGTCTCGAGAAGGGGTCTCCATTGAGTTTGACAAGATGAACCGCTTCCCCATCGGTGACTTCTTTGACGACATAGGGTCCCAACCAATGCATTCGGAGTTTGCCAGGGAATTTCTCAAACTTACTGTCGTATAGCAATACTAGATCATTCTCCTTGAAGGTGCGCACCTTGATATGGAAATCATGCCAGGCTTTCTCTCGTTGTTTCTGTACTTGCTGATGGAATCCAACCAAAAACCATTCCTCCTCCAGTTCCTCTAGCTACGCGAGCCGTTCCTCCAAAGCCCCGCGGTCTGCCATACCTGTTATTGCCACTATCCGCAGACTAGGCACAATATATTCCATAGGCATAACGGCCTCCTTGCCATAGACTAACCGAAACAGCGTCTGGCCCGTCAACTTCTTGCATGTGGTTCGGTATGCCCATAGCACAATAGGGATGCGCAAGTCCCAGTCATTTCGCTGTGCATTACAGACCTTGGTCAACGCAGTCTCCAAGATTTTGTTGAATGCTTCAACGGTCCCATTCACTTGCGGGTGGTATGGCGTACTCTGTTGGTGATATATCTGGAATTCCTCAGTGAGTGCGCTGATCGTTTCATTTAGAAAATGCGTTCCCCGATTGCTCATGAGAATTTTGGGACATCCAAACCTTGTAAGTACATTCTCAAACAAAAACTTCACTGCTATCACAACCGTGTCCTTAACTGGCTGTGCCTCTGCCCATCAAGTCAAATATTCTGTCACAGTGATGATATAGAGTGTGCTCATCTTCCCTCGCAGTGCGATAGGTCCTACGAAGTCGATTTCCCACTTCTCGAATGGCTGTAGTGTCATCTGTGGCTAGAGCGGCATTTCATCTCTCCGTGATGGTTTCCCAGTCCGTTGACAGATGTCGCAGGCCTGACAATATGCTTTCGAGTCCTGATGTAGGGTTGGCCACCATAGTCCTGCATGAAGAATCTTCTGGGCTATGGCGCAACCCACATAATGTCTGCCAGCAACCCTCCCATGTGCTTCAGCCAGGATCTGTCCTCGCTCGAACTCCGGAACATACCTGTGTAATATTTCGTCGTTGCCCATCTTGTAGAGGTGCCCTACAATCATGGTAAAGTCTGCTGCACGTATCACCAATTCCTTCTTCTGCTGAATAGAATATCCCTGTGGCGCGGTTCCTGTAGTTAAGAAATGGATTATATCCTCAAAGTGGCCATCCACTATGCGCACTGCATATAGTTGTGCATCCGGGAGTCCATCCTCTAAATTTGTGGGTTCTTCGTCGATCTCAATTCGGGACAGGTGATTTGGGCTTGCGTTTAGACGTCCCGGCTTTATGATGACCTCGATGTCATATTCTTGGAATAGCAAAAACCACCTACAGATGCGCCCCCCCAACACAGGCTTTTTCACTAGGTATTTTAGCGAAGAGTGATCGGTATACATCTTAAAGTGGCCACCGAGCAGATAATGGTGGTATTTTTGAAGTGTGTATACCATCGCTAATCCCTCTCGCTCGGTAGTGGAGTAATTCTTCTTAGCTTTTGACAATCGGTGACTTGTGAATGCAATCGGATGATCAATTCCCTCCACTCCTGGTTGAGTAAGTACCGCCCCCAACGCGATACATGATGCGTCGACATGCACATGAAATTCGACGTCCCATTTCAGAAAGACCAATATAGGGGCGGATGCCATCTTTTCCTTAAGCGTCTCCAAACTTTGTTGCATTCCTCATTCCAACAATAAGTAGCATCCTTCTTCAGCAACTGTTCCATTGGAGCCGTGATCTGGGCATAGCTTTTGATGAACTTCTGATAGTAGCCTGTGTGTCCCAGTGTGGCGTGTAGTTGTTTGACACTTCGTGGTGCTTGCAGATTGAGTATGACAGTGATCTTTTCCGGATCCACCATTAGGCCTTGCTTACAGACCACATGGCCCAGTGGGTTCCTGAATGGGACGAGGAAAGTACACTTCTTTAGGTTTAGCGCAATTTGGTGTCGGCGGCAAGTATCCAGCATTAACCATAAGCTCGCTACGTGTTTCTTAACCAGTCTGAACACGGTCCAGTCATCAAGATAGACCTCTAAGAACTTGTGTATAAATTCCTTGAATGTCGCTACCACTATTCGTGAAAATATCATTGGCGCGTTCTTCAGTCCAAAGGGCATCACCGTGTACTGAAAACAACCCCATTCGGTGGCGAACATTGTTTTACTCCTGTCTTTTGGCGCGATCTTGATCTGGTGGTATCCTGAGAACCCATCCGTGAAGGAGTAGGCTTCCTGCCCACCCACATTTTCCAGTACCTCATCTGTAAATGGTGTTGGAAATGGATCGTTAACACAGGCATCATTGAGCTTCCTGAGATCCATACAGATGCGAATCTCACCCTTTTGTTTCTTCTCCTGCACAACCATCAGACTTACCCAGTCGGACTCCTCAACTGGTTCAATGATTCCTGTTGCCAGCATCTTGTCTAGTTCTTCGCGGACCTTTGCTTTATATTTTGGATTCAATCGGTAGGGTCGCTGCTTAACTAGTTTCGCGTCTGGCTTCAATGTTATCTTCATCATTCCCAGGTCTCCTAGGATCCCTTTTAGCTCCATGATTTTTGTTGGGAATAAATCTTGATATTCCCGAAGCAATTCAATGACCTTCTCCACTGTGGCATCGTCCCAATAGTCCCCAAGCATTGCATATTTCAGCTCTTCTTCTGTTCCGATATTTACTTGTTTTGTTTTCAACGGTGCCGTGATATCTAGATCTTTGATTTCGGGTCCACGCACCTCACAGCTCCCCTCTGATTCTAGAATATTGATGTTTCGCGGGTCGTCCTCATCATCTTCTACCTGGACATTGTAACATTCGAGGGCCTGGCTCAGCTGTTGCAACCAGTCGGGCTGCACAATTTCTTCTGGCTCCAGTGGCGTTTTGAAAATGGCGGCCTTCACCAACTGTAATGCGTCATCCATAGGATCCATCCATTGATCTTCAAAGAGAAATGTCGAAAAAAACCCTTCGTGCAAGATATCCCACTCGCCTGTGTTGTGCCAGAGCTCTGCTTCAGTATACCAATTTCTGGGAATGACGTCCAGGGTGTGATAAAATAAGTGCACCCATTCTGATTGAGGTTCCTCTCTGTAGGCTTTGATCCATATGGTAAGGTTCATGCGCGGGTCATCACGACCATCGTATTTCTTCATTATGCGCAGTTATGGATTCCCAAATCTTATCTTCATCATGCGCCTACAGCCGCGCCAATCTTCGAAAGTCCCTTCATGTGTGCCCCACCATCGCGTAGGTGTTGCGTGCAATGCCCATCTCAACGCATCAAACCGTTGGTGCTCTGGTACCACGATTTCAAATTTGGTCAAGAATTCATCTATTATTGTCAACCCATCATATGTCGGCAATTCACGATCCTGGGCCCTCACGCAGTATAGAGATTTAGTCACCATATTGCAGTGTAGCGTGGTCACTCCGTTCAACCTGTTATGCCACCGCTTGTCTTCTTCATCTGAATTAGTGGTGTAGGACTCTACATAGCTCTGTTGTATTCTTCTATCCTCCATTTTCTTGACCCATTCTTGCCTTTGTGCAAACATTCTGTAGATACAATCTAATTCATTGTCGCTTTCTTTGTTGCGCACGGGTTCAATATAGCATGGTCCTTCAGCCGGATCTAGCGGAACGACTATGTGGAGCAGCTTTGTTTCAAATATCATTGTCCGCTTCTTTAAATTAATAACCCCATTCATGTCGGTGGCCTAGTCTATTCCTAACAATGCAGGATAAGGTGTACTTTCATCCATGATTTCAATCACTTCAAAGTCCGTTTTAGTACTTGCGTCATCAATATCTACCGTAATTCCTTGCAACCTTCCCATGGGCAGGACCTTCTATTGGTTTTCCATCCACAATTGGATAGGGGACCATTGTAGTGTAGGCTTACCCATGCACTCCCAAGTCTATTTAGGCAGTACGTTGGCATCTGAGCCCAGATCCAGAATGACCTGATCCATCTCATAATCGCCGATCTGCACTGTTAGTCGCATTTCCCTCCCAGTCCGCGACGCATGTCTTCCCAATTTTCAAACTACACGAGGTTCACTCCATCCTGTGCATCTATTTATCAATTCCTGTAAGCCTTTAACTGCCCTATTGTCATGAAGCAATTTTATACATGTCTCTAAAAAGGTAGTTATCATCGAGGGATCCCTGTCCGACTCAGGCTGATCCCTACTACCTGGGGTAGAGACCTCCACGAAGCTCTCCCTAGCTTCCAGATATGTCTCCTTACCAACCCCTACGTCTTCCTTACTTAAGTTCCTTCTATCCGCTCCTGTGGCTATGCCACTTCTCAGTACCATGTTTACTTTGGGATCTTCCTCGTAGGGTTTGGACCTCATCATCTGCACGTTCTAGGTCGTTGTTGGTTGCATTGCCCTTTTTTCACGAATCTGTGCGATCAACATAGGGCAATCTATCAGCTCATGATCGAATTGCTCACAGTAATTGCATGAAATTCTATTTGGGTTGGTACAATCCCACGTGTAATGTCCTGGACCTCCGTAGTTGTAACAGATTAGCTGTCCGTGACCCCTTCCTAGCCCCATTCCGCCCCGTCCTCATCCATGTCCCTAGAACCCACCGCGCGTGATCGCCATGGCTGGATCCTGACCTCGTGCCTCAGTCTGCATTTTGTAAGTAGGTGACTGGTCCATTAATAATTTATAGTTACGATAGTTTCTTTCCTCATGGCCCATCGATTTGTAGAAGTTGCAAAACAACTGCTAGGGGGTCTGGTTGAATTTTGGTAGTAGATGACAGTTATCTATGTTATGCTTTCCTCCCACCTAACAGATTGCGCACCAGAGTAGGGTTGTCATGCTTGGCCTTGCCTGTGCCTCTGGTCGCAATGGTGTTGGTCCCCCCGTTGCCACATAATTCGCCAAGACCGGGCAGTGATCTTTATCGTGTCCTTGGCCCCTGCACTTTATACACCATACTTCCTCCTAGGCTTCTGGGCACAGTGCTTGTTCCTGTTTTAACTTCTTCATTTCCAAACACAAGTTTTGGATCTGTGCTTGGATTTGCTGAACTCCCAACCTTGGGTCTTGTAGTGGAGTTTCGTGCAACCTCATCACTGTCTCCAATGCTTCAGCATGGGTTGAGATCTTCTGTTGTGATAAAGCTGTCCTCAGATGTGGTGTTAATGATGCCATAAACCAAGTGCAGTGTTGTGCATCTGTTAGTGTCATGTTTGCTTCGCGGATAGTACTTTTCAGTCTTTGGTCCAAATCCCATGGGGTTTCACTAGGCATCATCACGATCTCCTTAAACCCTATGATCAACTGTGTTTCTGACTTCGGCTAGCTAAACTCTTTTTTTAGTTCGGTCTGGATTTCTGTTGTCCCTGTAGTTGGGTGATCACTTGAGTACTTTATGTACCATGTCAACGCTCGGTCCTGCAGCGCGCTAACTAAGGTAGCCTTTCTGATATTATCATCCACAATTCTTTGTGCATTCCATACTAATGTTAACACGAACCAAAATTGTTCTGGGTCTTCGCCTCCTGCTCCTTTGAATACCGGTAGCTGGATTGCACTCGTCATTGTTACCCTTGCCAATGTACTCTAAATTACTACTACTCCTAGTCCCTTCGATCCTTCAATTCTTTCTCTATAGAGTCCCTGCGTTTCACTTCAGACACCCCTTAGGTAGATCCCGGTCCTGGCAATGGAACCATTTGTTGACTTATATGGGCCTAACCCAGGTTCGGAAGAATTATTGAGCCAACCAAATCCTACAGCTACCGGCCCTTTCGGCAACAGCCCGCAGAGCGCGGACTGAGGTCTCACTCGAGGTAGCAGGGGAGGGTGCTGGAACCAGGTTTCCGCACCCTTGGGATGTCTAGATGTGGTCTGGAGGTTTCGTGCACCATTTTGCAGCCTCGCGCTGCTCTTCTTCCGCATAGATCCGGAACCAGGCTACTTCTTAATATTACTTATTTAATGATGTATTGTAAATCAGATCTACTTAGTCTTTAGGCAAACATTTATCAGAGTTAACCAGTTCGCGCACTTATAATAAACACAGATTCACACGTATTCATAACATAAGCATATGCGCATAGATCAAACAGTTATATTAACCATACAAAAGTTAGATCCACGATAATTCAGATTTAACACAGAATTTTAGAAGCAACTTATCTTTATTCAATTTCTTCACCAATACATCCAGATCCACCCTGCACACTTAGCTGTAGGGGTCCGCGCACACAACTGTGGACTCTTCCAGGCCTTTGCGCACACAGCTGCAGAGCCTCTATCTACTACCCAATCCCTTGACTTGGACTTATAGATGCTTTCAGACTTTTCTCCTCAAAAACCCATTACATTCCAGATTCAAGATCATACCCCAAAAACTACCTTCTACCCATAGAGCCTCGCTCTATTTATACCTTTCTATATTCCACAAACCGAATTACTTCCTATTATTCTATATTATTTCTTGGGCAGACAATCCTTTGAATCGACCTTTTACATTTCACGCTTCGCATATTTCGGAGGTTTAAAATATTTTTATCCTAACTTCTAGGCTATCAGACCCAAAATTGTTATGCGGGACCTCCGCTACCCAACACTCTTGAAGGAATCATTCTTCACTTTCAATCAAAGGTATAGGTATGCTTAGCTTCTGAATTTTTGATTCAAAATTGAAAGGAGAAAGAGACTTGTCAAGGCCTCTTACCTTGTGAGCTGGAGCTTTGAGGATGATGGGATCAACTGCTGGTCGTTTCTGCTTTTTAGCTTGTTGTATTGTAGGGATAACAGCTCTCTAAATAGGATTTTCCTTGGCATTATTCATCTTTGACCTCAGATCTTATCTGTGCTGATCATCAGTTTGCAGAACAACTTCACCGTCCCACTCTTCGCTGATCTGGTCATTGAATAATGACTTTTCATAGGCAACTAAGGTAAAAAAGGAGGCACTGCCTTTGTCTTCCATACAATGGATCTCATCATCTTCTTCAAACTGCTCTTCTTCCATGACTACATTCTGGAAAGGGGTCTTCACCCTTTGGTCTTCATTGGAATCTTTGCTTCTTTGCAGAATCTGCAACTTCTCATTAGTTCTTCTATATGGATTTGGATTTCTAGGAGTAAAGGTGTTAGGAACTCTTCCTTTCCCAGGGTGCTGCTCAACCTTTAATTTGGAGATTTCAGAGGCTAATGACTCTATCATCTTGGTCATTTTATCTATCTTTGGATCTGAAGATGATGAAGATTCGCCCCTCTGTCTCCTTCTATCAACATTCCCCTTGAGCTTTTTTGCAGCCATGATGTTTGATTCTACTTCCAAGGCTGCATCTTGCATATCAGCCAAGGTAGCACATCATCTCTCCCTCAATAGTAGACAGAAGTTAGAATCAAAGGCACTGGCATAGATGAGTTTAGCAGAGGTAGTGGTGGGTTTTACTTCAACTGGTATCTTGCTGTACATGCGGTTAAACCTCTTATTAAAATCAGACAACAACTCACCATTTTCCCTCTTTAAGTTGCCAAACTCAGTGTGGTAGTAGAGTAGATCCTTCTTATCCCCCCAATGCTTTAGGAATGCATCATCTAAAGCCTTAATATCTGCTATAGACCTTGGGGTTAGTTCTTTGAACCATTTCCTAGCCTCTCCATCTAGGCTTTGGACAAAGACTCTCATCCACACATCATCCTCACTAATGTCCAGGTTATCAGCATAGCTATAGAATGATTCAAGATGTTCTTCAGCTGTAACACCTTCAGTCCTAGTGAACTTAGGCATATACTTCTGATATTCTCCAGTAGGCATGGCATTCAAAGGAGTGGGCAGTACTAGAGGTCCATACCTAGCAGCTATGATTCTTTCCATTTTGGTAGGTGCTTGTGGTCCTGCCATAGCTGTGATGGCTATAAGGGTACTAGAAGTCTGAATGACAGAGGGTTGAGGAGTGACTGATAGGACTAAAGGAGTATGATGGATAGGAGGAGAGGTTTCCTTTGGGCTTGCAACAAAAGGAGAACCTAAAGAATAAGGAGCTCTATGAGTCTCTGAGATTTTTTCTTCACTGCTAGTATTAGATGCTATACTCTCAACATGTATTTGCTCTATTACAGGATTTTCTTGAAGAGATATAGAATATTGTTTAGAGTTACCTGAACCTGATGCTCCTTTCTGCAACGCCTTTCTTTCTTTGATGATTTTTTCAGGGTCAGGTACCGGGTCAGCTAGTGGCTTCTGAGGATTTCTCCTAGTATGCCTCACAAACTGAGCCAGCTCTATGGAGTGGAGTCGCCAAGAGGTTCGTCTTCCAGTAGAGTCGCCAGATAGATGTTTACAACCAAAATCGTGTCCAGACTTTGTCTATCATCAAAGCTGGATCTGTGTCGTTCCCTAGGGAAGTTGAGCCTCAGTTTCCTCTCCCCGGCAACAATTCCAATTATGTTATCACTCCAGGAAGCTCTCTTAGGTTATAGCTCGGAGATGCCTGGTAACATATAAATCTTCAATATTGTTCTCGGAACTATTGGAATGGATGATGGTTTGGATCAAGTCAGATGACTGTTTCAACTCTGTTTTCCCCCAGACATGCATGAACACCCTCAGCTTGACAAGGCTTTAGACCACTAATGCTCAATAGTTTATACATTCAATGGATAGATAGAGAATCTTGACTGTACCAACAGATGAATACATAAACACATATGAATGGCTAGCTACAAAAAGTAAATGAAGCTTGCTAATCTAATTTATCAATGCAGAGATAAGATTACAGTTATTTGGCATTAGACACAGAGGAAAACATGAATAACCTATTCAAGTGCAAGCTTAGAACAGAGGAGAAAATGGGAATTGAATATGTAACATCAAAAGAAGCTTATATTGCTGGAATGAAGATGAGACACTAAGAGGAGCAGAGTCTCCACAGTCTCCAAAAGTTGAACCTCTACTACTTCTAACTTTCAGCCATTTATAAGCTTTTTTACAATGCTCCCGAGCTCTCTAAGGCTTGAGGTGTATTGATCTATCCCCCTGTATTTTTAACTACTTGATGCCATAATTCCACATACATGATCTTAGAGTTCTCTTTTTCTAACAACATATTAACCAAATTCTGGTAAATTCACCTCGCTGTCAGGTGGCTTGCTCGTGCCAACAATGCTCCAAGATCACTTCTGTTGGTTCAGCTACATCGTGTTGTGGCATTTTCCCCTTCCAGACATCTATCTCCCAGCCTCTGTCTCCTGGACTCTATCTTCCAGCCTCTGAAATCCCTGAAACGACTGCTTTTTGTTAACACAGAGAAATGCATTTAAACTAGGAAAATCTGCCACAACCATTGTTCATTCGAACTTCAAAAGTCCTTAAATATGGTCTATTCTCCTATTTTTTCCGTCCTCAATCACTGTCGCAAGTCACTTTGGCTTCGTTCCAAGGATTCCCTTTGTATTTTGGAAATATGTTGAAAACATTGAAAATAACGTAAAAAAATGGCTTCCTCTAGACTTGAAACAATATACATTTTCATTCCCAAACCTCTTCGGGTCCGGTTAATCACATCACACATATATATATATATATATATATATATATATATATGTGTGTGTGTGTGTGTGTGTGTGTGTGTGTGTGTGTGTGTGTGTGTGTGTGTGTGTGTGTGTGTGTGATATATATATATATATATATATATATATATATATATATATATATATATATATATATATATATATATATATATATATATATATATATCTCGCTCCTCTGTGAAGCTCCGATGCGATATCGTGATAACCCCGGGCCATTTGGTGAGTGCTCTGTTGTGTTGGCTAATTGCGATTCTGCGATGCAACGTGGGCCATCGATCTGCGTGCTTGATCGACTGTCCATGTTGACTCTGCCGATCGCCATCGCAAGTTCCCTATAGTCTGCGCCAATATCCACTGATTTCCACCACCGATTGTGATCCGCCAATCAGATCTAGACCGTTGATCAGCCAGATTTGACGACTATTGTGCATTTCACTGTTTAGACCTCTGACTCTCAATTTTTCAATGTTTCCTTTGGTTTTTGTCTCCTGATAGTGTTTTTCCACCATTCTAAGGGCTTTTCTCATGCGATTGTTTTGATATTTGGCATGATTTTACGAGATTTTGAAGACTTAGAGAGCATATTTGGATCCATTTGGATCAGGACCTTAGGGCTAACAGGACCATCAGAGCTAAAACAAGAGACATTTCCTCTAAAAATAGTAGCACTGCACCTCAAGGGCTAACAGGACCAATAAAGAAATATAAAAAGGCGGTATTGAAGAGTCTATTTCCTCAACATGTGGACCAAAAACCACAACTGGTTTGTATTCTTGCAGATTTACAGTGTCATTTATAATCTCATTTTATTTCAACTTAACAAACTCAACAATCTCCTTTCGATAGATAGGTATTCTTGTCAATTCTGTAAGAGGAACCTGAATTCTTACCTTTTCCAACTCCTTAGTAAGACTAAACAAGTGACCCTGTTTAGCAGTCCTTTCGTTCTCCTCTTCACCTTTTTTCATGACTGGAATTACTTGAGGAATTGAAACAAGTTTCTCCAAAGGAATTTTTTCAACTTGATCTTGAGAAGACTCACCTTGAAGTATCTGTGTCTTTCCATTTTCATTCTGTTGCTGCTTTCCTTTATTCACTTGTTTTGCAGGCTGAGATTCTTGTGGAGTCGCCTTTCGTGAGGAAGTTGAAACTTGCCGCTCACTTTCATTTTCTTGATTTCTTTATCTTTTCCTCGATATCAAGTCATATTTCTTATGTAGTTCAGCCTGCATAAAACCAAAGAATTTCTTCCAATATTCATCAATTTTATTTTCGTCATGAATGGCATATGTTTCATCATATTCATACTCTTCTTCTTCGATACCAAGTTCATCTTCATCTACTACATATAATGTAGAAATTTTATCTTCAGGTTGCTCCTGTTCTTCTCCAGGATATGCTTCTATATACAATGGTGCCTGAATTTGATTTTGATATTTTCTTTCCTTCTGCAAGATTTGCAAAGGTTGTCTTCTATATTGGGGATTGAAGTTCTTATTATAATGTGTTTGCTTCTGAAAATTATTGTTTTCTAACTCTAACTTATTTAACTTATCTGACAAAGTTTTAATTACATTACACATATCCTCCAATGCTTGACTTTGAGAGGATTCCATCTTTGCCTTTCCCTTGTCTTGGATAGGCTGTGTCTCTGGTGCTTTTCCTGCAGCCACCAAATTTGCTTCTATCTCTAATGCATATGTTTGGATTTGATCAAGGGTTGGAGATCTTCTTTCCCTTAATGTGAATCCAAAATTTGATTCAAAAGCCCCTGCAAAATTTATTTTTTCACCAGCAGGAGGAGGCTTAATCTCTGCTAGAAGACTATTGTACAATTTGTTAAATCTTCTGACAAATTCGGCCACAGTTTCATCAGACTTCTTCTTTATGGCATTAAACTCTATTAATGAATACCCATGGTATTTTTTTTCTCCCCATTTCTAAATGAATAAACTTTCCATCTCTTCCCAAGAAGGAATAGAATTATTGGGAAGTCCTTTAAACCATTTCCTTGCTTCTCCATCCAAGGATTGAACAAAAAGTCCTAGAACAACATCTACATGTTCAATACATATATATATATATATATATATATATATATATATATATTTCCTGCAAAATTGCAAAATACTGACACATGATTCTCTGCAGTATGTTCATCTTTCCTTGTAAAATGAGGAAGAATCTTGAGGTATTCCTCTGGCATTTGATTTAACAGTTGTGGCAATTGAAGAGGTGCATACCTATTCATCATGAATGCAGGTACTGCCATGTTTATTGAACCTTAATTACCCACAAATGCAGAACCTGACTTGGAAGTAAATGGAGTGTGCAGAGGTGGTAATGTGGATATTGGTTCAGGTTGAATAATTATAGTAGGTAAATGAAAAGTAACAGACTCTAAAGATTTCTCTTGATAGTTAGGTTCCTGAAATGAAGATGATGAAAAATATGACTCTTTATCAGATGAATGTTCGGATAAGTTACTGCCTGATGCAGACAATGTAGGGATGGGTGTAATTGGGATCTTAGACTTTCCAACCCTCCTAGAAACTAGCTTTTCAGGATCTGAAAGAGCTTGAACCTTCTGTTGTGAAGTGTCTGATCTTGTATGGGGTCTCCTTGAAGCCAGAGTTATTACTTTGATTCAAAATAGCCAAATATTTCCTCCTCACTGAACAACCAGAGGAAATTATTGAAAAACCTAGGGAAAAGTGTTCTTGTCTTCTCTCCTCGGCAATAGTGCCAATTAATGTTGTACCTTAAGAAACCAATTTCCTGGCTGTGTATAAATTGTGCTTAAGACATTAATGATTGTAATTACTGTCACTTGATTATATGTTGTGTTCTCAATTGAAGGACCTGGAAAGCTTGGTTTTTAACTATTAACACATATGTGACCTGAAATCTCAGAATGCCATTTACTCGCTGGATATAAATGATAAATGAAGAAGGAAGAAGTCACAGACAATACGCTGCTTTTCATAGAATCTATTATCTGTGACACTTGGAAAAGTTAAAGATAATATGATAGTCTTTCATAGAAACAACTATCTATGACCCTTGGAGAAGTTAAAGATAATATGCTGCCTTACACAGAAACTATTATCTATAACTTAGAAAGGAAGGTGAAAACTTCAAGTATAGGAGCGCTCTTTTAAGGAATTTTAACTTTATCTACATAAGCAAATAAAGACCTGCAGCTTCATTACTATACTTGAAAGAAGAAAACATAAGATGACACATGACAGAGAAGTTACAAAATTATACCCAACAATTCATGGAAACTTCTGATTCTTTCATTAATCAACAACTATATCAGGAATACAATGGCTTAGTCTCTAGGTTCTCCAAAATTGGAACCCTTTCTTTGTAAATTTTCATCTTTTTATACATTGTGGAACAGTTGTTGATCTCTGAAACTATCAAATTATTTAATTGCTTCTCTAACTATCTAAAGTAAAACTATTACAAAATTTTACAGAGGGTAAAAGACACCTCAAAGAACACAAAATAATGGGAAAATAACTGAATTTAAAAGAAGACGATAATTGCTAGCTTGCTCTGTTAATCCGTTGCCGAGTTCCTCTGTATATTCCTTATTGATGTTTAATTCGTTTTAGCCGTAATGAAATGTGTTTGACTTGTGTAAACCTAGGCTTACATATGTATTGGGCATTTTGATTGGCCAAAATACAAAGAGAACATACTCGATTGTCTTCCTCTTCAGATTCGACTCTAACACTGATTTTCCTCTTTACACGACGAAATCAACGCGAACCTTTGATTAATATGGAACTCAAAAAGAATTAATATTGCTCCATAAATCCGTCGGATCCACTCGTTTAGTGCTCCATTGACTTCGCATCGCAAATCACAATCGGCACTTTCAAATGTTATATCAATGTAAATCTTTACAATACGTGATAAGGCGGACGCGTTGAGGGTTTTAAAAACAATGCATATATTTTCGGGTATGGCTATCAGGTCCGTTCACCGTAGATTTCAATCCTAGGATCTGATGGCTCACAATGATTTTGGGTAGACAACAAGCATGGGGATTAACCACCCGATAAAGCGGTTTTCTCTCTCCACCCTCGTGCTACGTGTTGCTCGATAAGTGGAATCGGGCGCTCACCCTTCAATACCACTTACCACTTTTACCTCACCTGAAATACCATTTGTTGTGGCAAAACTACTTTCCTCGCGCGCTAACGCTGACGCATCTAAGCTCCGCAATGACCGTCAATCTAACGGATTTGTTAATCCGACGATCTAAATCAACTTTCGGTGACCTCACCTTTCACCGTTACTGTTCGTTGATCTAAACGATCTAATGGTTCTTGTGCGTTCATTCTTCATTTGTCCACTCACTTTGACTTCATGCCATTTCTTCAGTATTTTGTGGTTCCGAGATTTTCTTTAGGGTTTTGGCCTTTCAATTTCCCACTGCTCAACTCTCTCTAAGCTTGACTTCTACGAATTCTCACTTCGCTGTTATTCTTGGGCTTTACAACATAGTATATATATATTTCGGTTATGGCTCTATATATCCCTTTATATTATGATTTAACTTGATCGCATGGGTACACTAGGATCGATTCTTTTATACTTGTTCCTTTAGCGATTCCGCTATGTAATTATGACTTCTTCCTCTTGCTTTTAACTTCTTTGAAATATTTTCAGGTTCTTGAATGAAAAATGAATACTACAAGCAACAAAAATGCATGTTACAACAGAAGGTATGAGTAATAGCTCTCTGGATTTTGATTTCTGTGAAAATTGTGTATATGAGAAGTAGAATCAGGTCAGTTTCCCCTTTGGTGGTAAGAGGGTGAAACATATATTAGAACTTGTGGACAGTGATGTGTTTGGACCTATGAAGGTTCCATCATTGGTTAAGTCTGTGTACTATGTATCATTTATAGATGACTTCTCAAGGAATACATGGATATATTTCCTTAAGAAGAAATTTGAAGTCTTTTACAGGTTTAAAGAATTTAAGGCTCTGGTTGAAAACCAGATAGAGAAGAAGATAAAGGTGCTGAGGACAGATAACGGTGGAGAGTTTTGCAGTAAGGAATTTGAAGAATTCTGTAAGAAGTCTGGTATAGCACGACAGAAGACTACTCCATACACACCTAAGAAAAATGGAGTTGCAGAAAGAATGAACAAGACGTTGATGGAAAGGGCAAGAAGCATGCTCAGTGGTGTCAGGTTAGGACAAGAATTTTGGGCAGAGGTGGTGGAGACAGCATGTTACCTGGTCAACAGATCACCTTCATCAGTGTTGGAGGATAAGACTCCACAAGAGGTATGGACTGGTAAGAAACCCTCTCTTTCACATCTAAGGGTATTTGGATGTGATGCATATGTACATGTTCCAAAGGAGAAATGAACGAAGTTTGATAGTAAAGCTGAAAAGTGCATCTTTGTTGGGTATAAGGATGGTTTAAAGGATTATAAGCTTTGGAACCCAGTAACAAGGAAGGTTGTGTGTAGCTGAGATGTGGTGTTCAGAGAGGTGAAAGATATTTTTAAACATGAAGTCCAACCAAAGGAACCTAAGAAGATAAAGTTTGAGGTAAAGGAGGAAGAATCAGACTCTACAACGGAGGAGGAATTAGAGGATGAAGAGCCACAAACTCCAGGTGTGAGAAGATCATATCAAGAAAGAAGGCAACCAGAAAGGTATAGTCCATCTACTTTCTGTTCAAATTTTGCTTTATCTATTACTGATGATGATCCCAGAACTGTGAAGGAAGTAGTAGATTCAGAGGATGGAAAACTCTGGAAAGAGGCCATGGTTGACGAAATGGCATCTTTGCACAAAAATGAGGCTTGGGATCTGGTGGATTTGCCGGCTGGAAGGAAACCCATTGGCAGCAAATGTGTGTTCAAGAAGAAGACAAATGCAGAAGGAAAGGTGGATAAATACAAATATCGATTGGTAGCAAAAGGTTATTCCTAGGTGCTGGGAATTGATTTTGCTGATATTTTTTCTCCTGTTGCCAAGGTAACTTCTATTAGATTACTTTTATATGTTGCTGCTACTTTTGATTTTGAGGTAGAATAGATGGATGTGAAGACAACATTTCTTCACGGGGATCTGGAAGAGGAGATCTACATGAAGCAACCTAAAGGCTTTGCGGTGAAGGGTAAGAAAGAACTGGTATGCAAGTTAAAGAAGTCTCTATATGGGTTAAAACAGTCACCAAGGATGTGGTATCAAAAATTTGATACATTTATACGGGGACTTGGCTTTGCCAGAAACAAAAAATATCTCTATGTGTATTTTAAATTAATTGGTGACCGTGTTATTTATCTGGTCTTGTATGTGGATGATATGTTTCTGGTTGGAAATGACAAAGAAATTATCCAGGATTTGAAGAACCATTTGTCCTCCAAATTTGACATGAAAGATCTTCTTGCTGCAAACTATATTCTGGGCATGGATATTAAAAGAGATCAGACAAAAAGGAAGCTCTGGTTAAACCAGAGGAAGTATGTCAAGACAATATTGCAAAGGTTTAATATGCAGGACAGTAAACCGTTGAAGGTTCCTATTCCTGTAGGTGCAAAGTTATCTATTGAACAGTGTCCCAAGACACAAGAAGAGGAAGAGGATATGTCCCGTGTTCCATATGCAAGTGCAGTCAGTAGCCTGATGTATGTGATGGTCTGTACTAGACCAGACATTGCACATGCAGTGGGAGTATTGAGCAGGTTTATGTCAAAACCAGGGAAGGAGCATTGGATAGCAGTGAAGCGGGTTTTCAGGTATTTGTGTGGTACTAGTGATTATGGTTTGTGCTACCAAGGAAGACCGAGATTGGACAGAGTTTTGGATATTCGTGGCTTTGTTGATGCAGACTGGGCTGGAGATCTGGATCAGAGAATATCTACAAGTGGGTATGTGTTTAACCTATTTGGAGGTGTAGTCAGTTGGATGAGTAAGAAACAATTTGTAGTGGCACTATCAACTACATAGGTAGAATACATGGTAGCCACTCATGCAAGCAAGGAAGCAGTTTGGTTGCAGAGATTGTGTTCAAGTATGGGGTTAGTACAGGGAGCTATAAGGATAGACTGTGACAGCCAAAGTGAAATTTTCTTGGCAAAGGACCCTGCTTACCATTCAAAGACAAAGCACATTGATGTTTAGTATCATTTTGTGAGGGATATGATAGAAGACAAAAAGGTGTTTCTGGTAAAGATGGACACTTTGAAGAATACTGCAGATGCATTGAAAAAATCCGTGAACTCTCAGAAGTTCTCTTGGTGTAGAGAAACAATGGACGTTGTAGGGCTGGATAAATGACTAAGCTCTCTTGTGGTCCCTTATGAAAAGAAAACAACAAGTGGGAGAATTTTGGGTCATGTTATATTCTTTCCATGGCTAGCCCACGTAGTTAACCGGGGGGTTAGAAGGGGGGTGGAGCGCCCCCTTCATTGTGCCAATTACGTAGTGGGGTGAGTCACAGGGGGTTTGAGGGGTGCAGGTAACCCCACTCTATGGGGTCCGGGGCAGTGCCCCAGAAAATTTTGGTTTTGGACCCTATGTTAGGTTGGGTAGACCTACCTATGGTTTTGTGCATGATTTTCACACATGGTTTTGGATGCGATGGTTTTCGGTCCATGGTTTTGGACGCGATGGTTTTCGGTCCATGGTATTGGATGCTTCGGCATGTATAAATATGTATTGTAACATTGAAAGGAAAATAATGAAAAATCAAGCTGGTAGTCCCGATTTTGGGATCCCGGAGAAAATCTCTCTGTATATGTGTTTTATGTGTTATGCTCTCGCATTGTTTATTTTTCTGTGTTCTTAGAATTTGTATGCAGATAATTTCTATACGGGTTAAAACCTACAGTGTACGAGGATTTGGATACAAGGGCGAGATTGATCATCCTAGATGGTGTGAAGGATGCCCTAATACCTCATTTGTCCGGGAAGAACATCACACATGAGATGTGAATGGATATTAAGAATTTGTCCCAGAATAAGAATGAGAACCGAGTATTGGTATTGGAGGATAAGTTGAAGTCCACTAAGGTGATAAAGGGTGAAGGAGTGACTTTGTATCTAACGAGATTGTCTCAGGTCAAAGATGAGCTTGTTGCTATTAGTATGACTATTTGAGATGGAGATATGGTGAGGATTTCTTTAAAAGGTTTCATTGAGGTATGGAAGCCCTTCATCAAAGGTATTGTTGCTAGAGAGAAATTTCTAAACTAGAATAGGCTGTGGGATGACTTCATTCAAGAAGAATTGTGATTCGAGGATCTTCATCCAAAGAATAAGAGTTTCGATGATGACATGGAACTTGCAACATGAATGAATGGTAAGAAAAAGAAGGACTTGAGTAAGGTCAAGTGTTTTAACTGTGGCGAGATGGGTCATTTTTCATTGAGATGTCCGATGAAGAAGAAGGGAGATGATGAGAAGAAGAAAGGAAAGCAGGTTGTCGGCGTTGCCACTTTTGTTGAGATAGATGTTCTCACCAAGAGACTGGAAGAAGAGGAATCTGCTATGATATCTCATTTCTCACAAGGTACTGTCAGTGAGGATGGATGGTACATGGAAAGTGGTGCGACGAAGCATATGATAGGGTCACATGAGGTTTTTGAGACTCTAGCTGAATGGGACTTAATGTTGCACATGGTGTTGGGCAGAAAGAGTTAGTTAGAGATTCGAGGATTGGGAGTTGCGCCATTCAGGATGGAGACATGATGAGTGATATGGGTCTAGGATGTACTGTTTGTACTAGGACTCAGATATAGCATAATTTCCATCTCGATGATCGAGAGGAAGGGGTTTGAGATCTTGTTCCAGGATGTGAAGGAAAGACTCGGGCCCAGAGGCTCTAGCTCCTTTGGTATCGTACTTGGAGTTGGAGATAATGGTCTATATAGACTGATGGGAAATTCTATAGATCATGAGAAGCAAGTGCTAGTTCTAGAGAAGCAGCTGCAAGTGTGGCTTTAGAGGATCAAGCACAGGTTCCCAAGAAGAAGGTTCATCTTCTTGAGAACGTCCAGATTGCAGAGACTCAGAGGGAGTCAAGTTTGAGAGGGATCTTGTAGGTTCAGAGGGACACTATACAGTGCAAGAAGAGCATGTGATTAGTAGGGAGAAGGGCGCTCCTACAAATTCCAAGAATAAATCATGGAGAGCGTGGAAGAATTTACAGGAAACGAAGAAGAAGTAGGGTGCTTCCAGTAGTGACAATGACACTTCTGATAGAGGTGTAGTTCATAGAACAATGATTGTTGCAATTGTGAGCACTAGGAGTTGGGAAAGTGTTGTGAGCAATGATGATGATGATGAGCTACTTCCTAGTCTTGGAAGTACCTCCCTCACTAAGAGGGAGTGTTGATTTATGTAGCTTGGGAGGTACTCCAAGCCCTAGGGTTTAGGGTTTAGAGGGCAAAGCACCACAAGGGTCACTTGTGGGCTTGGAACTCAAGGTTGGGGTTTTTCACCCATCGGGATTTGGAAAAAAACCATGAAGAATTTGATCATGAGAAAATTAGAGGTGATAGATCATGGCGTGCTGATTCCAACACTCCAACGATCACTCAAATTAGAGCTCTAGAAAGGAAGATATGAATTTTTTAAGTTGACAATTAATTATGGACAGTCAAGTCATATAGGCTTGGTCCAAGGGACATGTCTCTTCATCAATTCGTGGAGCCCTAAAAAAAGGTGGAGATGAGGCTAAAGAGCATCCTTTGTGCAACAAAAACATAAGAGAAGAACTCGGTGAAGGAAAGGTATTTTCTAGGTTAAGCACAACAAGGAAGAGGCAGAACCAGTGTGGGAGAAGGAGGTTGTCTAAAGCATATTTAGGGTCATCGAGAGCTAGATAAGGGTCGAGTACCCTAGCCAGAGGAGTCGTAGCCCTAGGGACTATTTTAAGGGATGTTTTGAGGGTGGAGATCCCCGTTTAGGGAGGCCTCCTGCCCTAGATCCACCACATGCCTATTCTGGGAAAGACAGAAGGGTCGTAAGTCCTATTCAAGGGTGTTGTAGCAAAGGTCAGGCAACGTGGAGCTAAGGGATTCCTGGAGAAGGGAATATACACCAAAGGAGGATTGTTACAGTAGTTTTATGAGGGTTGTTAGGACTGTGTTTAGTTCCCTAACCAGACCCGGATTTGCAGCAGTCAAGAAGACCCTTAAACAGTGACTTGGAGCAACATTTGTGTTTTATGTCGGGTCACATTTTGTTGACCAGATTTGGATTAGTATTGTAGCTTGTGGAAGCCGTGTATTGGAGTTGACTTGAGTGGTGAAAATACGTCAATTAGGAGAAGATTCCACAATGAAGGATTGGGCATCATTGGTTTGGTGGAGGGTAGCGTGTTGATAGCCTAAAGTAGCCCTAGATGAGCTATTTTGAAGTGAAAAAGAGGAGGTGAAGATTGGGTGAATTTTGGTGCTGAAGTGCAGTACCTTAATGGACAAAGGTGACTACTAGCCTGGAAGTTTGGAGCTCAAGAATTAGGCCTGTCCAAAGAGTAGATTGGATCAACCCATGTACATGATGCATAAGTGACTTGTACCAGTGTTAGGTGGCAACCCTCATGGAGTCTCGATGTGTTTTACTTTGAAGTACTAAGTGGAAACTAGTGAGAAGTACAAGAGCGAAGGACCGACAAGACAAGATACGACATCGAATCTGTGCAGCGAAGTTGGTCATTGTATCTTGTATACCATAGACTGTTGTATTATTCATATTTGGTTTAATATAATGAAGATTGGGTTGTACATTATTGTATAATATTTGTTTAAAATTGTATACATGTGATTTACTGATTTATATTTTCCATTGTTAAAAGTAGTTCTTGTTGAGATTCTTGGTTTGGTAGCATTAGAGATTTTAAGATCCTAACCTAGACACAAGATCTTGGAAATTCAACATGGAATCAGAGCGTGTTTGAGCTACTTTGGAAGTTAGTGAATCGAAGTTGTGCATAACAAAGTATAACTTAAAAGGGAGTTAGTCACATTATAGGTGACACTGTCGAAGTTGCAGGCTAGTATCCAATATGAGGATAGGTTGGAGGGGTTTTCCAACTATAGTCCATACAAGGAAAGGATCAAGTTGGTCTTTTAGGTCAACAGGATCTGGGAGTTCACCGCGAAAGCCATCAAGAAGCCAACAAACTCGAAGGATCTTGAAGTGTACGAGTCTTTGGATGCGAGGGTGAGATTGATCATCCTAGATGGTGTGAAGGATTCCATAATACCTCATTTGCCTAGGAAGAACATTGCACATGAGATGTGGATGAATCTTCAGAATTTTTTCTAGAATAAGAATGAGAACTAGGTATTGGTATTGGAGTATAAGTTGAAGTCCACCACGATGATAAAGGGTGAAGGAGTGGCTTCGTATCTGATGAGATTGTCTTAGGTCAAAGATGAGCTTAATGCCGTCGGTGTGACTATTTTAGATGGAGATATGGTGAGGATTTCCTTGAAAAGGTTCACTGAGGAATGAAATCCCTTCATCAAAGGGATTGTTGCCAAAGAGAAATTGGTAGACTGGAATAGGATATGGGAGGACTTCATTCAAGAAGAGTTGCAAGATGAGTATCTTCATCCAAAGAAGAATACTTTCGATGATGACGTGGAACTTGCCGCATGAATGAAGGGTAAACATAAGAAGGACTTAAGTAAGGTCAAGTGTTTTAACTGTGGCGAGTTGGGTCATTTTTCATCCAGATGTCTGATTAAGAAGAGGGGAGATGATGAGAAGAAGAAATGAAAGCAGGCTGTTGATGTTGCCACTTCTGCTGAGATAGATGATCTTACTAGGAGATTGGAAGAGGATGAATTTGATATGTGTTAGGTCCCTATAATATTAGTGTATTCCCTTATTATTATTGTCATTGTAGCCCCTTATTGTTATTGTTGTGCCCATGTTGTCCCCATATTGTTATTATTGTGCCCCATAGAAGTCTACTATTTTTATTGTTGTGCCCTTACATTATTATTGTTATGCCGGCTCTGATTATATTGTGACCCCTTAGACTCCCATATATAGAAAGGAGGTCTTGTCATTTGTATCATCCAAGAATTGTTCATTTGTGTAATGTAAAGGAGGTTTCCCCCTTGAAGAAGCTGATTTTGAAGTCGTTGATCTATATTTTCTTTTATTTTGTGAGCTGGTGATCCAGGTGGCTCCAGACACATGTAGAAGTCCCAGAGGACTTAGAAACGGTCAAAATTCAAAGTGGTCAGATTTCTCCCAAACCAACACCAGATCGAAGTGCTCATCGCCTGATTCCAACAATAAGAACGACTCTCAAATCTGAGCTCGTATGAGGGAGAAAGAGCTAGTCAAATTTTTGGTCAAAGTTGGGTTGTGGGCTAGGGTTAAGTGTCTTACAAATTGACCGAGTCCTAGACAGGGAATCTGGCTCCCAAGGAGCGGTTGAATTTGTTGGATACTTAATTTGTCTAATATCTCCAATATTAGACAAACTTGAAATGTGCCTATTATTAAATAAAATAAAAAAATAAATATTAAAGAAGTAGTGGGCCATGACCCCAGCCACCTCCATCGGACCCAACTAAATAAAAAAAAAGAAATTTTAATTATTAATAGGCCGATGAGCGATGACCCCTATTGACCCAACCAAATAACAGGACATTATATTTGGGGTGGGCAGGCCACCTCTGGTGGACCCGTCCCATGCCCCCACCACACATAATAATATATGTTTATGCGCCGGTGGGAATCGAACCTGCTCGGCCATGTGGCCGGCCCGTTCCACGAGCAGCCCAACCCAAACCTCACACCTTTTAACATGACGGTTATAACAAACAAAACCGCCTCCAAAAAAACGGTCAACACCCCACCTTCTATGCACATAACACATTAATTATGGAGCCATCAATGATTGAACCCACCCATCCCATGTGGGCTGGCCCCCACTGGGCGGCCCCATGTGGCATACGCCAACACAAAACACTCCACACCTCTGCGCCAATTATGTGTTAAAAAACAACGCCCAATAACTGTTGTTTAAAATTAATACAAAACAGTTCATTAAAATAAATGAACACCAATTTTGGCATGGGCGGGATTTGATCCCTCGACCCCATTCTTTTCATTGCCCAATATTACCAACATGCTAATGGCCTTTTTCTTGGTAAACTCTGCCGCTCATTTATATTTAAACCTTCAATTTAATTTGCACGAAGGAGAACATAGGCGGATTTGAACGAAACGGAGGCATGAATGAAACAAAATAGAGGTGTTGAAAACAAAGTTCCCTATAGCGGAACCATGATCCGCAGTGCTAAGCCGTAACCATGTGGCATGGATTCAGAGACAAGAATCTTCTGATGCTCTGAGGAATCCTCGAGATTCCATGGGGATGTAGAAATTCTTTTTATCAGAATGTAATCAAGTTTACAATCATTTTTCTCAGATTTTTGCAGGTAATGCAGCGGAGAGGTTGGTTTCGCCTTTTGAGTAGAAGATTTGTAGATTCCTAGCGGAGGAGAATCTTCAAGAATCTTGAGGGAATCTTCCAGATTCCTTGGAGGCTAAATTTTACCAGATTCAGAATGCAACCAACTTTATACTCATTCTTCTCAGAATATCACGAGGATCTCAATCGCGAGATCAAAATTTTGATCTGAGCAGTAGATATTTAGATGACCCGAAAGAGGGAATCTTTGAGGAATCTAGGGGGAATCTAAAAGATTCCTTTAGCCCCAGATTTTCACTTTGTCAGAATTCAAAAATTTGACAGTCGATTTTACACTATTCGATGCCACGAATCTGATAGTGTAATCAGATTTTCCATTTGATCATTCCATTTTCGGCCACTTTTCAAAGTGTAGTGCAAGTTTCAGCATTCAATGTGCGAGCAATCATTTCCATGATATTGGATGCCATGATATTGATGGTACAGACGGATCCAACAGTTTATCATCGTCTTCTTCAGATAACTCCTTGATGTGAGGTATATGTAGTGTGATCATGTAATTCTTTGTCTCTTTGCTTGAAATGTATTGTGATGTATAGATCCATGTTTGACGTTTGATGTGGGATCTTGTTTTGTTCTTGATGTGAGATGTACTTATTGTCATGTTTTGATTGAGATCCCTTTGTCGCCATGTTGAAGGGATACTCATGTGTCGCCAAGTATGTTTGAAATGAGATCCCTTTGATTCCATGTTGGCAAGATGCTCATTATTATCATACGTGAAATTATGTCATGCTGATAGGAGTCCTTTTGTGAATAAGAGTTCCTGCAGCAGAACATCTCGTGGAGCCACTCCTGCGTGAGGGCATATTCCTTGCATGATAGAGAAAACACATTCATGTACATCATCACTCTTTCCAGCACTTAATGCAGCGACCTACACCATCTTGACACCGGGGCTCGGAGACGTAGTCCCTCCTGGACGAACTCCATTATCAATGCCTTGTGTTTTATGTTGCTGATTCTTGTCATGTTCCTTCTTCTTTATAGCATGCATATATGTTCCTTTATGCTCTTTTAAATGCAATTCTAACAACATCACGGAAGTAAAAGATCTTGGTTAAATCTGGGAGTTGAGTCAACTCGAATCAAGTTTGGTATCAAAACGGTCTTCGCGTGGATGTGAATTGTGAGCATGGAAAATGGAATGTGCAACAATGGAGGATGACAAAGTGATGTATGAGACCATTTTAGAGTGTCCAAAAAGGTGGAAATAATGTATGAAGCTCTACAAAAAGAGACAGAGGAAAAGAAGCAATTGCAGCTTCAGTTGCGAGCCACAGAAGAAGCCTTGGAAGAATTGAAGCACAACAACTAGAGTCTTCAAGAAGATAACACTGAATTGAAGATGCTTCTACATGAAGAGAAAGAGGAGAAACATAGTTTTCTATGACAACTTCAAGCTAATGACGAGGCCTTGGAAAAGCTACATCATGACCCATGTGAGGTAAAAAGTAGTTCTCCATCTTCATGTATGTTTCTTGATGATGATTTCACTGTTTTTGAAAATCATACCACATGAATTGGCTCCAAATTGTTGAAAAAAAAGGGGTATGAAGGCAAAGGATTGGGCATTAATGGCTAATGCATTGTCAACCCCATCAAAGTAGAGGAATTACCCCATTAGGCAAGACTTGGCTATGTCGAGAAGGAAATTGGGGAATGCACGAAGACAACTAGCGAACCACCAACAACAGATGATAAGAAACCCTCATCAGTTATTTCCAACTCGACAATGGAGGTAAAGGATGTTGATTTCCCTTCAGTTTCATCTTCACATAGTATGATTTCTGTTGGAAATGTGGAGATACCAATTATAGGGAAAAACATGAGGCTCCTTACCAGGATGAGGTACAAGGAGGAAGAAAAAATTGGTGCTAATAGCCAAGGCATTACTCAGCCATTGGAGGTTGTGCAGAGACCTCAATTTGTAGGCTTGGGATACACTGAAGGAGAATGCTCAAAGGTGTTAGATGCTTCTGAGACATCGATGAAATCGTCAAGGGAAGAGAATGATGGGAACACATCACCATCATCCCATGGTAGTTCCCATTGTAGGGAAAGAGCCGAGGCAAGTTCTCATCACCATAATGACACTAGAGACAACAAGGAAAGGTATAAAAAGTCTCAATATTCGAATGCTCATTTTGATTACAATCATGTTGTTAATGATGGACATAAATCAAGGCATCGAAAAACATGTACTTTTTGTGGATTACATAACCATACATTTGTTGAGTGCTGGAAAAGAATAGCAGCACACAAAAGGAGGAGGCGTGAAAGACCCTCTCAACAGCAGGAAAAGAAGAAGGTAAAGCAAATTTGGAGGAAGAAGACCTATTGTAGTCATTGCGACAGAGGTGGCCATCAAAGAGCCACGTGTTGGAGGCTCCATCCATAGCAACGCCTTAAAGACAAAGCGTCGATGCATGAACCAGGTGAACAATTATTTGACAAGAAAAACCACCACAAGGGGGTTACCCATTCACAACGATAAGTGAAAAATGGATTCTAAATATGTTAGCTTGTCATGGTCATGCTTTTGTAAATCATTTGTTGCATTTTAAAATGTAAAAGTGATGATGTGTTTTCCATCACCTATTAAGCAACATTGATGTTTGGTCTTATTCTGTGTTGCATTTTAAACTGTGAAAGTGATGTTTTGTTTTCCATCACTTGTTAAAGCAACACTATTGTTTGGCCTTATTTTTGTAAATCATGTGTTGCAGTGATGATGTGTTTTCCATCACTTGTTAAGAAACAATGAGATGTTGGCCTTGTTTTCATAGCTGGGGAATTGTTTCCATTTTGATGTAAACTTGACCACCGAGTATGTGTTATAAAATCATGGCAAGTATGGGATGCTTGGGAAATTAGTTGGTATTGTAAATCAAGAATGTAATTTTCAAAATTGCACTACAGGTTTGCAGAGGTTGCAGGTGTTGGCTCATCACTTGTGGCTCCAAAGGACAAAGGTGAAGGAGAAGGATGGGTGACTTATCAGACATTTGTAAGTGCAGACAAGGTACAAAGAAGTTGCAGATTACTTTTAATGCTTTTGGAGGACAAAAATCTCCTTAGTGGGGAGGATTGATTGAGGTGGCTCCAGACACATGCAGAAGTCCCAGAGGACTCATAAAGGGTCAAAATTCAAAGTGGTCAGATTGCTCCCAAACTAGCACCAGATCGAAGTGCTCGTCGCCCTGATTCCAACGGTGCGAACAACACTCAAATATGAGCTCGTATGAGGGAGAAAGAGATAGTCAAAGTTTTGGTCAAAGTTGGGTTGTGGTTAGGGTTAAGTGTCCTACAAATTAACCAAGTCCCGGAAAGGGAATCTGGCTCCCGAGGAGTGGGTGAATTTGTTGGATACTTAATTTGTCTAATATCTCCTATATTAGACAAAATCGAAATGTGCCTATTATTAAATAAAAATAAAAAATAAATATTAAAGAAGAGGCGGGCCTTGACCCCCGCCACCTCCATCGGACCCAACTACATTTAAAAAAAACAAATTTTAATTATTAATAGGCCAACGGGCCATGACCCCCGCCAGCCCAACCAAATAACATGACATTATATTTGGGGTGGGCAGGCCACCTCCGGTGGACTCGGCCCATGCCCCCACCACACATAACAATATATGTTTATGGTCTAGCAGGAATCAAACCCGCCCGTCTAGGTGGCTAGCCCACTCCACGAGCAACCCAACCCAAACCTCACACCTTTTAACAAGAGCATTACACAAAGAAAAACCGCCTCCAAACAAACGGTCAACACCCCACCTTGTATGCACATAACGCATTAATTGTGGAGACGGTGGGGATTGAACCCACCTGACCCACGTGGGTCGGCCCCCATCGGGCGGCCCCATGTGGCGTACGCCAACACAAAACACTCCACACCTCCGCACCAATTATGTGTTAAAATACAACGCCCAATAACCGTTGTTTAAAATTAATACAAAAAAATTCATTAAAATAAACAAACGCCAATTTTGGCATGGGTGGGATTTGATCCCCCAACCCCATGCTTTTCATTGCCCAATATTACCAATGCGCCAACGACCTTTTTCTTGGTAAACTCCGCCACCCATTTATATTAAAAACTTCAACTTCATTTGCACAAAGGAGAACAGTGGTGGATTTGAACAGAATGGAGGCATGAATGAAACAAAACAGAGGTGCTGAAAATGGAGTTCTGTGCAGCGGAACCATGAATCACAGTGCTGATTCGGAACCATGTGGCATAGATTCCGAGACAAGAACCTTTTGATGCTGTGAGGAATCTTTGAGATTCTATGGGGAGGTAAAAAGTCTTTTAATCAGAATGTAATCAAGTTTATAGTCATTTTCTTAGATTTTCACAGTGAACACAATGACGAGGTTGGATTCGCCTTTTGAGCAGTAGATTTGCAGATTCCTAGCGGAGGAGAATCTTCAAGAATCTTGAGGGAATAATCCAGATTCCTTGGAGGCTAAATTTTCCCAGATTCAGAATGCAGCCAAATTTATACTCATTCTTCTCAGAATTTCGTGAGGATCTCAATGGCGAGATCAAAAATTTCGATCTGAGTAGTAGATCTTCAGATGAACCGAAGGAGGGAATCATTGAGGAATCTAGGGGGAATCTAAAAGATTCCTGTAGCCCCAGATTTTCACTTTGTCAGAATTCAAAAATTTGACAGTCAATTTTACACTATTCGACGCCACGAATCTGATGGTGTAATCAAATTTTCATTTGATCGTTCCATTTTTGGCCACTTTTCAAAGTGGAGTGCAAGTGTCAGCATTCAATGTGCGAACAATCATTTCCATGATATTTGATGCCACGAGATTGATGGTACAACCAGACCCAGTAGTTTATCATCCTCTTTTTCAGATAACTCCTTGATGTGAGGTATATGTAGTGTGATCATGTGTTTCTTTGTCTCTTTGCTTGAGATGCATTGTGTTGTATAGATCCATGTTTGATGTTTGATGTGGGATCTTGTTTTGTTCTTGATGTGAGATGTACTTATTGTCATGTTTTGATTGAGATCCCTTTGTCGCCATGTTGACGAGATACTCATGTGTCGCCATGTATGTTTGAATTGAGATCCCTTTGATGCCATGTTGGTGGGATGCTCATTATTATCATACGTGAAATTATGTCATGTTGATAGGAGTCCTTTTGTGAATGAGAGTTCCTGCAGTGGAACATCTCATGGAGCCACTCTTGCATGAGGGCATATTCCTTGCATGATAGAGAAAACAAATTTCATGTACATCATCACCCTTTCCATCACTTAATGCAGCGACCTACACCATCTTGACTACGGGGCCTAGAGATGTAGTCCCTCCTGGACAAACTCTGTTATCAAAGTCTTGTGTTTTATGTTGATGATTCTTGTCATGTTCCTTCTTCTTTACATCATGCATTTATGTTATTTTATGCTCTTTTAAATGCAATTCTAACAACATCACGAAATTAAAAGATCTTGGTTAAATCCGGGAGTTGAGTCAACTCAGGTCAATGCGTTGCATAACATTTGGTATCAAAGCTTTGGATTCTAGGGTTTCACTGCTTCAAACAAGTCATCGTCGAATTTTTGCTATAATTTTTTTTCTAAGAAGTTTCAGAATCTTAAATTAAATCCCACATGAGCTGAAAGATTAATGAACCTAGGGGACGAATTTCAGATCTTGTCGCGCTATATTTTCAGAGGTATCATCTAAGAAAGTTACGGTTTTTGCAGGCTCCCGAATTATATCTCAAATAAGTGACCTGGGAGAAATCGTCATAAATTTCTCTCTGAGAATAAGATTGAAAGTTCGTAAATCGATACAGGAAGAATACAGACTATAGTTTTCCGTGTATTGTTTCCAGGTCCAAAGGTCAAAATAGTGACACATGCCACTTCGTACAAGTTCACTCTACTGAACTAGTTTATAATCAGGTCATCGTCGGAGATTTGGAATAACTCTTTCTTGGAGAACCCAATCTTGATCATAATTGTGGGGTTGGAAAGAGGAATCAGAGGTCTACCTATGGACGAAATTTTAGACCTTGGAGATCTGCAATTACAAAGATAAAATAGATTCAATATCGAGATCCTACAAAGTGAAAAAAGGTGTGTACTATTTTTAAACGTTTGCATAAGTTTGGTTTCAAAACTTAGTTTGAAGGAATTCAAAGGGCATAGTGAAGAATAATAATAATTAATTGATGCCTCGAAGAAATAAAATGGAAATACCTACTATGTAACTTGAAATCTCTAGCATGACTCATGAAGAAGAGGAATAAATGCAACATGATATATCAAAATTATGAGACCAAGTGCAACAAATTTCACTCTCACAAAAAGTAACAAAAGCTAAGATGGATGGTTTAAAGAAAGGTGTGGAAGCTGAGATGAATAATGTGGAAGATAAAATGGATGGCGTGGAAGATAAGATGGATGGAGTGGAAGTAAACATTGAAGATTTGAAGAAAGACATGGAAGGTTTGAAAGGATGTTTGACAAAGTTGCTACAAGAAATGCTTCCAAATGGTGAAAAGGGAGTAGAGGAAACTCATAATGATAACAAAAGAAATGTTAGTCATGATTTCATAGACTCTAACGTTGGATTGAAGACCCATCATTTTCTAAATATCAATATGAGGAAGTTTGATGGTAAGGATCACGCAACATGGATACTACAGATGGAGCAATATTTCGATCTCCATAATATGCAAAACACACAAAATGTATGCACCGCGACTTTATATTTGGAACCTAATCAGTTTGTATGGTATCGATGGATTTTCTCTCGCAAACAAATTGTCACTTGGGAAATTTTTATAGAAGAAATGATAGCACATTACGAGGATACAAAAAGAAACACCTTTTTTAGCCAATTGATAAATCTCAAACAAAAGATATTCTAGAGGAGCATAGGATTGATGTGTTCATAGGGAATTTAAAGGATAGCATCCAACATGAGGTTCACCTTTGGGAACTTGATTCATTGGAGAAGGCATTCAGGTTGGAAAGAAAAATTGAAAGCAAAATTATGGCAACAAGGAAGCCTACCAATCACAACTATAAAGATGGAAGTGTTGTTGCCCCTAGCCTTCCACAACCTACAAGGTTGACACCACAACAATTGGAAGAAAAAAGAGAAAAAGGGCTTTGTTACAATTGTGATAGAAAATATACTAAAGGTCATAAGTGTGCTGAGAAGAAATTATTTTACATAGATTGTGAAGAGGAAGAAGAAAAGGAACAAGAAACATCAAAAGAAGAGGATACACACCAAGAACAAACCCTAGAGAAAGAAGAAATGAATCTAATCATATCTTGTAATGCATTGGCCAGAATTACCACTCCTAAAACTATCAAGATATAAGGACATATCAAGAAGAAAAAGGTAATAGTGTTGATTGATTCAGGCAGTACCCATAATTTTATTCATTGTAAGATAGCGAAGGAATTGAATTGCTTCCTATATCTAGCACCAGAGTGTCAAGTGATGGTTGCAAATGGAGGAACCATAAATTTCTCTAGAAAGTGCCATAATATCAAGCTATCCATGGGAGAATATGTGTTGAATAGTCCAATGCTTTCCATTCCAATGGGTGGTGCTGATGTTGTACTAGGAGTCCAATGGCTACAATCTTTGGGTACGATAGCTTTTAATTTTCAAGAACTTTTCTTGAATTTTTTTTCAGAAGGAAAGGAAGTTGAATTAAGGGGTATCATAGGGAAACCATGAAATATAATAATATCTAATGGCATGACAAATATTCTAAAGAAAGAACAACATGGCATAATTGCACAATTATGTTTTCTAGAGGTTCCCACATCGAAATAATCTATTTCTCCAGATCTCCAAAAAGTCTTGGACAATCATTCCAAGGTATTTGAGACTCCCAAAGGCCTCCCACCTATTCATGATCATGATCATGCTATTCACTTGATTCCAAGAAGTGTTCCTCTAAACATCAGGCCTTACATATATCCCTATACCCAAAAGAGTGAAATTGAACGTATGGTTGCAGAAATGCTAGAGGTTGGTATAATTCAACCTAGTCAAAGTTCTTTCTTTGCTCCAGTAGTATTGGTGCACAAGAAGGATGGATCATGGCGCATGTGTCCGGATTATAGGGAGCTCAACAAGCTCACTATTAAAGGTAGTTCCCATTCCTGTTATTGATGAATTATTGGATGAATTGCATGGAGAAATTTACTTCACCAAGTTGGACCTTCATTCAGGATATCATCAAATCAGAATGAAGACTGAAAACATTCTGAAAGAAACATTTAGAACTCATGAGGGCCATTATGAATTTTTGGTCATGCCTTTTGGCCTTACCAATGCACCTTCTACATTTCAAGGTTTGATGAATTCCATTTTCAAACCCTTCCTTATAAAATTTGTGTTAGTATTTTTTGATGATATACTAATCTACAACAAGTCTTGGAAGGATCATGCTCAACATGTTGATAGAGTGCTCAAACTATTGGAGGAGAAACAATTATATGTAAAAACCTCCAAATGTTTCTTTGGAGTACAATAGGTGGAATATTTGGGTCATATTGTATCTCATGAAGGTGTTAAGGTAGACCCTAGAAAAATCAAAGACATTAAGGAATGGAAAATCCCCACATCCATAAAGCATCTGTGAGGATTTCTCGGGTTGACAGGGTGTTATCGCAAGTTTGTTAAGAATTATGGGAGAATAACAACACCTATAACAACATTACTAAAGAAATTAAGATGTATTTTCTTGGACTCAAGAAGCAACAAAAGCCTTTGAACATCTTAAAGAGGCAATGTGCCAAGCACCGGTCTTAACTACGCCAGACTTCACAAAAACCTTTATTGTGGATGTGATGCCTCAGGAAATGGAATTGGTGCCTTTTTTTTTTTAACAAGATCGATTACTGTTATATTATAAAAAACTGCAGCAGAGGAACAGTTACATATATTGGAGAAAGTGGAGCTGAATTGATCTAAAATGGGCACGCAGTCCCTTCATCCAATTCACTAGACTTGAGATTTAAGACTTGGAAGGTATAACGGCTATATTGCCGTATGAACTAACCTAGTAACAAGCAGTATTTACAATGCATAAGAAGGTTTAATGAAATTGATTTAAAAAATCATCAGGCCATGGCTGTTTTTTGTCGATGTTCTTTGTGGAGGCCTCCCCTTGCATGCTTTGGGTCATAGTTTTTATGTGGTTGATGGCCTCTTCCAGATGGTTGCACTTTTCTTTTAGGCTTTCTATTTCCGCCCTCTGCTTTTCGAGCTTTTTCCTCTTGGATTTGTTGTCTGCCTGAACTTCTTCCTTAAGGTCGTTGAAGTGCTTGACGAAGCGGGAAATCATGAAGCAATGTGCCTTACAAAGGGTGCAATTGCTGTTGGTAATGACACGGTCCAATGGGTTTTCAGACATTGTTGACAGATCTTGAGAATTTGAGGAGATCTTGAAGCAGATTTTAAAGGAGTTATTACAGGGAAGAAAGGAGAGGTAGCCTGAGAAATTGAAGGGAGAATATTGGTGATTCAGAGAAAAGGGAGAGGAGCAGGTTAGATGAAAGGTTCCACAGAGAGAGGTTGGTAAGCAGGGAGAAACCTGATCAGGGGAGAGACAACTTTTGGAGAGAAGAATGGAGAGAAAGGCTTGAGGATGGAGATAGAAATAGAGAGGAACAAAGAACTGAGAAATGGTGGCCGACGAGGATGAGAGGAGCTTATTCACAGAGACAACCAGAATGTTAGAGCGAAAGCTAGTGCAATCTCGAAAAACACAAACAATACCCCTCCTAGCAGGATTTGAAGAACATCTTCGACTGAAAAGCACCATGGACGATCTGAACCAGAAGAGGCGCGGACCTTTGACCACCTGGGAAGTTCTGGAGGAGGCACGACTAAGGTGTGAGCCTATTCCAAGGAAGCCAAACAAGAATGAAGCATTGAACTGGCTGAATTGAGGCACCACGTGCTGTTTATAAGCCCACTCAGAGGATAGGGCCTCTATATGCGGATCGAGCTGCTAAGAGATTTTCCTGTCCCTAATGTCATTTCGGATGATTCTGGAGCAGCCTCTGAGGATTACGAAATGACTGGAGCCTAGCTTCTGTTTATTTTTATCATCTGACTCTTCCCGGTCTATTCTCCAATACAGATTTTCCCTAGTCTTGAGAGTTTCATTGACAGAGCTTTTGCAGAGGTGATGGACACTATCAGTGGGGGGAGGATCGAATGACCACTTGCAAGAGTTATGGGGAGATGCGGAATTTTTATTGAGGTGACTGTTGTAGTCTTGAATCACGAGCTCGACTGAGGAGAGAGCCAACTTATGGAATTGGTTTGTCATAAGTGAAATTGTTCTCGCGGACCTGTCCTGTAGTTCTGGTTACTGCACTGTTGGCTAGAGAATCCGCCTTGGAGTTGTGATTTCTCATGACATGTTTGAATTGGATGTTCCCCAGCTGATTTGAATTATCCTTGATCCTGTGCTTGATTCTGTTGAGGGCCTGGTTCTTGAAGTCTCCCCCTGAAGCCATAGCTGCAATCACAATTGCCGAATCGCCAATTATGACTGGATTTTTGGCTTGAAGTTTTTTCAGGATGCAGGTACCTAGAAGAAGGCTATAGGCCTCTGCCATATTGTTCGTCATGTTTCCCAATCCCCATTCATAAGTGGTGATAACTTTCCCATTTTGGTCTGTGATTATTCCCCCTGCCCCTGCCTGACCAGGGTTGTTTTTGGATGCGCCATCAAACTGGAGAGTGAAATTCTTTTGCTCTTGTATCCACTGTTCTATGTCTTTTTGAGTTCCCCTGAGTTTCCAATTTTTTTTTCCCTTACCTGCCTTTGCTGGAGATTGCTTTTTCTTGGAATAAACCAACTGGAATTTATTGTACCATTCTTCCTCTTCCTTCTGCCAATTGGAGTGATCAGTTTTTGTAACAGTGTTGGCACTTATCATTTCTGCAACTAGGCCCAAAGTTTTGGCCAGAGTACGAGCAAGATTTGGTTTTTGATTTTTGAATATGGAGTTGTTCCTGGAGAGCCAAATTTGCCAACATAGAGTCGAAGGGATACATTTCCAGGCGAGTGATGGTGGATTTGCCTTTCCTTGCATGAGGATAACTTTTCTTCCAGTTTCTGTTAAGGGTTGTGAGCTGATCGAAGTTATCTCCTGAAGGCCTCAGAGGGCTGATAATTTGATTCCAGCAGTGTTGAGCAAAAGGGAAGTCAAGAAAAAGGTGTTGACTGCTTTCCTCCTCCGAGCCAAAGAGGCAGCAAATAGATGGGCCGTGGATCCCTTTTTTTTGAGGTTTTCGGCAGTGAGAATCTTTCCTTTGAGGAGGGTCCATGCAAATTTTTTTTATCTTTGGGAGGCATTCAGTGTTCCATACTGCAGACCTAAGGTTCCAGTTATCTAGGTTGTTGCTAGAATGAAGGAGTTTATATCCATCCTTTATAGTGAACTTTCCTCCACTTGGTTCCCAGACGAAGCTGTCATGAGCTAGTTTGTTTAAAGGAGCAGCTCCCATCAGCATTTTCTTAAGATAAGCCCATTGATTATTGAGGTGGTTTGGGAGAGGGAGATCCCTCCAAGCAGACCAACTGTTATGGTCCCAAATCGAGATGTCAAATAGGGAATGCATGTTTTTAGACTCCATCCATAATTTTAGGGGTCTGAACTGCTGAAGAAGGTTTCTTGGCTCCGATCCCATAATTCTGTCAGTCTAGAGATTTATTTCTTTTCCATTTCCAAGTGACTTTGAGATGTGATTTTTAATTTGGGGGATGAATTTTTTAATGAGTCTCCAAGCCGGAGTGCATGGCCTTTCTGCTATCAGGTCAGTGAGGACCATGGAGTGCTGCCCCTTGAGGTATTTTCTTTTGAGAGCCTCGACCCACCAACTACATTTTTCCATAAGCATTCTCCACACAAGTTTGAAGCCCATCGCTTTGTTAGTAAGGCTTGGAATTTTGATTGAAATGCCCCCTTTTTCAAAGGGGAGGATTACCTGTTCCCATCGGACCAAACTGAATTTTTTTGTATCTTGTTTCCCTCCCTGCCAGAGAAAGCCTCTCATGATTAACTCCAATTGTTTGTGTATACTAGCTGGGGCCAGAGTGACAACATACTGATAAATGGGAAGGGCTGAGAGAAGAGCCTTTATGAGGGTGGTCCTGCCCGCAAGATTTAGCCACGACAGCCCCCAACTGTGGAGAAGCCCTCTCATTTTTTCAATCTGCTTGTTCCAAATCTCAGACTTGACAACTTCTTTTGCCAAGGGAAGGCCAAGATATGAAAAGTGGCTCCAGTTTCTTTGAACTGGGATGTCCATGATTAGAGAGATTCTTTGCATGACTTGGAGAGAGACATTCCAAGTGTAAATTCTACACTTATTGTTGTTAAGCAATCCCCCTGAGATAGCCAGGAAAGTGTCCAGGGTTCTCTTGAATCTCCTTGCAATTAAGCTTGATGCGCCACCAATCAATAAAGTATCATCGGCAAAAAGCGAGTGGTTTATTTCTTTTATTCCTTTCGCAATACTGATACCTGTTATCTCCTTTTACTTCCTTAGATTTTCCAGATGTATGCTCAAAGTTTCTGCCATGATGATGTAGAGAAAGGGTGAGAGGGGGCAGCCTTGTCTCAAACCTCTGGAGCTTCAGAAGTAGCGACTGGGCCTACCATTGATTAGGGGGGCTGTCCAAGGATTTGAAATACATTCCATAATGATGTTTATGAATTTGTTGGATATTCCGAACTTCCAGAGGACAACAGCTAAAAATTGATGGTTGACCCTGTCAAAGGCATTTGCCATGTCTAGTTTTATGATCATTTCTCTTTCATTTCTGTGTAAACTGCTGTGGATTGCTTCTTGGATCAGAATGACGTTGTCCGTTATTTGTCTTTTAGGGACAAATCCTCCTTGGTTCTCTGAGATAAGGGAGGGTAATATCCTTTTCAGTCTATTTTCCAAGATTTTTGTGACTATTTTGTAGGAGACATTGCAGAGGGTGATGGGTCTGAAGCGATCAAAGGTTAGGGGGTTAGGATCCTTGGGGATAAGCACCAAATGGGAAGTTTTTGTATTTTCTCCCATCTTGGTTTTTTTAAAGATATTTTTGACCATCCTTATGAAGTCTTTCTTTATTATGTCCCAATGAGTCCTGTAGAACGCAGTGGTGAAGCCGTCAGGTCCGGGAGCCTTGTCCGGCTGCATGCTACACATGGCTTCTCTGATTTCTTCCTCCGTGACTTCTTGATCCAACTCTCGATTTTGCTGCTCATTGATTTTACACTCTACTGGTTGCAGAAAGTCCACGCTGTCCATAGATTGGGAGTCTGCAGTTAAGAGAGTTTTGAAGTGGTTGTGGGTGTTAGCCTCCTGCTGCAGCAGGTATTCATTTTTCATGATTGACATTTTTACATGCCAAATATGTCATACTTTGCTGGCTGCAATGTTCCATATTTCCAGAATAGACCAAAGAAGATGTCATGAAAGTGTCATGGTCCGAATGCCACTACTGTATTGCATTTTTGATAAGATTTTCAGTTAAGGGAAGGCCAAACAGCTAAATCTTGGTCTCCCTAGATTTCAATTTCCTGTTGTAGAATATAGATAATGTATCTGTCCAAACAGCTGAATCTTGGCAGATTTGTAGATAAGTAGAGAATCAAAGGGACCCAACTGTTTAACTGGGCCCTGGCAGAAATAAGTGTAGATTTAGATAGGAAAAATTGAAAAAAAAGAAAAATTGTAAAGCTGGGTCTGCAAGTCTAAATGCACCCACCCATAAAAGAAGAAAAAATGTTAGAAAAGTAGGCTGGGTAGGTAGCTGTGTGGTTGTAAAATGATAATTTGTGATCAGTTTTGTGGTACAAAGTATTTTATCTTTTCAGATCACAGTGCAGGCAGTTTTTATGCAAAAGGGTTCAAAGGTGAACATTACTGACTCCCCTTTCTTCTAAATTCCCCAAAGCCACTTACTAACTTCCCAAAGAGGTCAAGATTTGCTTGATTCCTCTTAGTTTCATCATACTCCATATCAGTTGCCTTGGTGAAGATCTGCTTCACTCAAGGGTCTCAGTCCCTTTCAAGTTATTTTCCCCAATTCTAGCCTAAGGTCCTTGACCTTAGCGCTTGCTGGTCACCTTCATATTAACTACTAACAGTATTATATAACTCCCTATTAGTTTTCCCATTCCCCTACTAAAGCTTTGTACATATAACTCCCCTATGTAAATACCCCCTCCCTGGCAATATAGCCATATTTCCTATAAGTCCGGGAAATCACAGTCCGTCTGGGGCTGTCTTTAGCCCATCCGAGTCATTAAGGAGCTAGTTTGACATCTGGTCAGCTAGTAACCTCTTCCCTAGCCCAAAAACCCCTCAAAAACCTTAAAAAACCCATTTTTGCACCTGTTTCCTACGTTTCGTGCATAAAATATTAACCCGCGCTTTTTTTTTACACATAAAAACCCCATTCCCTAAGTTTAAACCCACCCGCGCAAATATTAAAGGAATATTCCTGCGCATATGCCGCCCCTTATCCCTCCGTCATATCACACTCCCCGCCAGCCGTTGGATCGCCCGCCCCACAGATCAATGGTGGGCGGGCCGTCCCATCTCCAAAGCGCCCGAGCTTTAGTGTCCGGGAGATGGGCGGTATTGTCGCCGTACCTCCCGCCACGCATCAAGCGTTGGGCTGTGGCGGAGACCTCTCCCCCGAAACCACCTTTGTCCATAAGCAGTGCGCCCAAAACCGAAAACCACCCCTGCCTGTGTCACCCGCCTGCCCAGTGACGTCACCCCCTGCACAGTCACCGCTTATGTCACCCCCCTGCCCAGTCACTATGTCGAGTCACCTGCCTGCGTGGCCTCCTGCCACGTCACTGCCACCGTACCTGCCACGTCACCATCCGTACATGATGACGTCATGCTGACGTCATCCCGCCACGTCGTCCTGCTGACGTCACCCGCCGTACAATGTCACATCATGCTGACGTCATCAGCACTTTTTTGGCGCGAAGGGCAAAAAATCGCACTTCGGAGCCCCGGAATCCGATTCTGAGGCAGTTTTTGATGAGCGATTTGCGCCTAGCGCAAATCACTCATCGCTAGATTTTTTGGGCCTGAATGGGGAATCTTCAGGGAATCTTTTCATTCTGCGGCCCCCAGCAAGCCCGAAAGGCGCCGAATGACCCATTTTTCTTCGCGAAGCTTGCTGGAAGGAGCAGAAAACAGTTTTGAAAGAAACAGAGGCCGAACAGGGGCCATTTATTTGTGAATAAAACCCACATCACCTCATAACAACATCAATTTATTGCCGAAGGGTATCAGAGGAAGAAGGAGAGCCAAAGAGTATCAGTCGAAGATTTTTTAAGGGCTCGAAGCACTTAAACATTGATGAGCCCCCCAGAAAGTCAAATCAAGAGGAGTAAGCCCATCCTAGCTCTCAAATCACAGTCAGAGGCATTTAAAACCGCCGAACAACAAGGGTGAAAAGACCAATGCACAATTATGACAGATGAAAAGCACAGAGCCACCAGGACAGATATTAACTCATTTTGATACAGCTGCCCCCAGCAAAGCTCAAAGATATTTTCTGGCATTTATTTCTAGATAGGATTAGGTTAAAGTAATCAATTTTCTGTCAGACCTGTTAGGTCGGCTGTAATAGATAATTTTGGATAAATCTTCCCTATATATACCACCCTCTGTATTGTTTTAAAGGGTCGGTTGGTTGATAGTTTTTTCAGTGGAGACTCGCACTGTATACCTGATATGTTTTCTGTAATCAAAGACTGTTGAAAAGCTTGGAGGGAAGACTGTCTGCTCTGTGTTTAATGGTTTGAAGAAGTGAATTTGGAATTCATGTGCTGCAACATGACTCAATAAGTTTTCCTAACTCTGTTTTTTCCATTGATGTACCGTCTAAATAGCAGAAAGAAAGAATAGTCTAGAATTGGTTTAAACTGCCCTCTATGCTCATTTTCTGCTGTTTCTTTATGTTTTCCTCTGGATCAGTCATGAATATGAATTCCCTTCGGCTCATATTTCCCCTAATCCATTCATCTTTGACAGTTGTCTAGGAATTCTTAACTGCTCCTAGATAGAGCTCATTCACCTTCCCCCTTTAAGCATAGTGAGAGATTCTTTGTTGCCTCTCATTCCTTATCCCTCATTCCATCCTTTTAAGCTTTAAGTGTTGTTTCATGAGCAGCTACCTTGCTCCTTATTTCTCTTGTGACCAAGAAAATGCACCAGCAGTCCGACTCCTTGACTCCACGCCCAATGGTTTGAAACTTACCAGACTATGTTTTGCCTCTCTACCTGAAAACATCATCCTTCCCACCAAAAAACAAAACAAAACCCTTGGACTCGATAACTAGCCTAAAATCATTTTAAACAAAGCTAAATCATAAAGAGAGAGCCCTCTCTGATTGCAGGTTGGCTAGAACCTGCAGTCCAAAGTTGGTTTGTGGTTACCTCGGCCGTATCCTTTTCCGGAGCTTAAGGACAACCTGAGTGATAACATAATGGCGACTCCGCTGGGGACCTTCCTCAGATAATTTCACAAAGTTTCACAAAGAAAGTTGGAAAGCTCCACTGGGAAGAACCAAACCTTCACAACCATTTTTCAAGTCTAGTTCTGATCTTTGATGGTGGATAGAGATCAGGCACTCAAAGTTAATATATCCACCTGGCGACTCCACATCATCCTCATAATAAAGACTCCACTGGAGAAATGAACCCAAAAGAAATTTATGAGTAGATCAGGCTTCTGACCTGGATTATGATCCAAGAGGTCATGTTCTTTCTCTTCCATAAAATTTTGCTGTACATATTGTTTAAATTCAACTTTTATGATTTTCCTTTTGAAAATGTTGAAGAAAGCCCTCCTTGCACATTAGAACAACAACCTCTAAATGCTGCTGATGCTCACCTTATAGTCGAGGGGGACACTACTGTCAAAACAAATCATCCTATCCCTGTTCACACCGAAACCAATCATTTAGCCCCTGTACACAATCCCCTGCCTCATAAGGTTCCTGATAGATATAAGCCACTCATTTTGCCTCCCGTGCTTAATCCTTTGCCCAAAAATCATCCCATGTATCTCCCAAGATTTGATGGAGAGAATGGAGTTACTGCCCAAAAGCATGTCCATGGTTTTGATGATTATTTGAACATTTTTGAAGTAGAAGATGAGGATGTTAGTGTTAGGCTGTTTGCCCTTTCTTTGCAAAGTGAAGTTAGGACTTGGTTTAAAGCATTGCCTGAGGCAAGCATCTCAAATCTCCAGCAGTTATTCAAACTCTTCCTTGATAGATGGATGATCAAAGTCAATTTCCTCATGCTCATAGAAGAATATAATCAGTTAAAAAGGATTCCAAATGAATCTGTTCAACAATTTTCTGACCGATTCAATCAAGTTTATCATTCTATACCATTGAATATAAGAACTCCCCCTAATTTGGCCCTATTACGTTATCCAGTAGCATTTGATCCAGAAATAGAATTCCATCTGAGAGAAAGGAGCCCCTCTACTATGCAACAGATGCAGAACATGGCAGTAGATGTAGAGGTTAATCTGAAAGTTAGGGAGGGGAAGTTGAAAGCAGAAAAAGGGATGAACTTGATATCTTTGTAAAGAAAGCAGAGGAATTAAAGCAGATGTGCACAACAAAAGTTGAACATTTAGAGCACCAGAACAGATCTATTTTGCAAAAGGAAAAGAATGATATTCATGAACAAACCTGCCACAAAACAGATGACATATTCATACCGCCATACATGATGGAGCAGTCTGTTGATATAATGTATGAATATAATAGCTTCTCTTCTTTCAACTGTCTGCCCAAATATGATCAGTATGATGATGATTGTGAGCCTAACGACCAAATCAGCCTTACAGAGGAGTCAGACATTATTTTGGCAGAAAGCACAGTTCAGGTTCAGCTGCCTGAACACAATGATCAGAATGCCCATCTCAGCCATGAAGAAAAGGAAGAAAGCGCAGAATGTGTTGATTTCAGCGAAGGAGCTTTACCATTTTGTTTCAAGTCTTTTCAGTTTATTAGGGAAAAATATCATGCCGTTAATAATCAAGTGTCACCATGTTCTGGTACTGATCAGCTAGAGGAAAGTCCAGGCCCTGCTCCTAAAGCATTAACACTAGATTTGCAGCCCCAAAGTGCCAGTGAATTTCAGATTGAGGAAGACTCAGAAGCGGCAGCATGTGACCAAAAAATCCAACTGGATTTCCTGCCTATCGGTTTTCAACCATCTCAGATATTTGAAGAAGAAAAAGAACAGTCAGCACAAATCTGTCAGGTGCCATCTGAGCAGGCTTTCAAAGAATTACAGGTTCCATCCCATGTTTTGCATAATTCATCTGATGGCAAGCTGTGTGATGAGGTAAATCACTGCTCTTCTCCGCTAGAAGGCTGCAAAGGACAATATCAAGATGTTGATGGTTCCCCAATTTCAAAGCATGATAGCTATCCCAAAATTTTGTATAGTTCTTCAAGTCAGTCCAGCAATAATGTATATATGCTCCAGGACCCTTTTGTACAGTTTCTTGTTTCAACAAAGAAGGTCAGCAGCTTCCTGATCTTCTCAAAGATTAATAAAGCCATATCAGATTGCAAGATCTCCATTTCAGGTAACAGCAAGCACAAGCAGCAGGGGCCATTCATATTTATAATGCTTAAGTGGCTACATTGGCTGTTTCATTTCACCTAACGACAAAGTAAGTACTGGTTAGGATAGGTAGGTAGGATTAATAAGGCAACCAGCCAAGCAAATTTTGTAGAATACAGCAGCAATTGAAAACAAGGCAGTATGACCTGCTGTTCTTGGCTTTTCACAAGGAAAAGCCATCCCCAAGTGGAGCCACTGTTAGCCTCCTGCTGCAGGAGGTATTCATTTTTCATGATTGACATTTTTACATGCCAAATATGTCATACTTTGCTGGCTGCAATGTTCCATATTTCCAGAATAGACCAAAGAAGATGTCATGAAAGTGTCATGGTCCGAATGCCACTGTTGTATTCCATTTTTGATAAGATTTTCAGTTAAGGGAAGGCCAAACAACTAAATCTTGGTCTCCCTAGATTTCAATTTCCTGTTGTAGAATATAGATAATGTATCTGTCCAAACAGCTAAATCTTGGCAGATTTGTAGATAAGTAGAGAATCAAAGGGACCCAACTGTTTAATCTGGGCCTTGGCAGAAATAAGTGTAGATTTAGATAGGAAAATTTGAAAAAAAAGAAAAATTGTAAAGCTGGGTCTGCAAGTCTAAATGCACCCACCCATAAAAGAAGAAAAAATGTTAGAAAAGTAGGCTGGGTAGGTAGCTGTGTGGTTGCAAAATGATAATTTGTGATCAGTTTTGTGGTACAAAGTATTTTATCTTTTCAGATCACAGTGCAGGCAATTTTTATGCAAAAGGGCTCAAAGGTGAACATTACTGACTCCCATTTCTTCTAAATTCCCCAAAGCCACTTACTAACTTCCCAAAGAGGTCAAGATCTGCTTGATTCCTTTTAGTTTCATCATACTCCATATCAGTTGCCTTGGTGAAGATCTGCTTCACTCAAGGGTCTCAGTTCCTTTCAAGTTATTTTCCCCAATTCTAGCCTAAGGTCCTTGACCTTAGCGCTTGCTGGTCACCTTCATATTAACTACTAACAGTATTATATAACTCCCTATTAGTTTTCCCATTCCCCTACTAAAGCTTTGTACATATAACTCCCCTATGTAAATACCCCCTCCCTGGCAATATAGCCATATTTCCTATAAGTCCGGGAAATCACAGTCTGTCTGGGGCTGTCTTTAGCCCATCCGAGTCATTAAGGAGCTAGTTTGACATCTGGTCAGCTAGTAACCTCTTCCCTAGCCCAAAAACCCCTCAAAAACCTTAAAAAACCCATTTTTGCACCTGTTTCCTACGTTTCGTGCATAAAATATTAACCCGCACCTTTTTTTTTTTACACATAAAAACCCCATTCCCTAAAGTTTAAACCCACCCGCGCAAATATTAAAGGAATATTCCTGCGCATATACCGCCCCTTATCCCTCCGTCATATCACACTCCCCGCCAGCCGTTGGATCGCCCGCCCCACAGATCAACGGTGGGCGGGCCGTCCCATCTCCAAAGCGCCCGAGCTTTAGCGTCCGGGAGATGGGTGGTATTGCCACCGTACCTCCCGCCACGCATCAAGCGTTGGGCTGTGGCGGAGACCTCTCCCCCGAAACCACCTTTGTCCATAAGCGGTGCGCCCAAAACCGGAAACCGCCCCTGCCTGCGTCACCCGCCTGCCCAGTGACGTCACCCCCTGCACAGTCACCGCTTACGTCACCCCCCCTGCCCAGTCACTATGTCAAGTCACCTGCCTGCGTGGCCTCCTACCACGTCACTGCCACGTATCCCTGCCACCGTACCTGCCACGTCACCATCCGTACATGATGACGTCATGCTGACGTCATCCCGCCACGTCGTCCTGCTGACGTCACCCGCCGTACAATGTCACATCATGCTGACATCATGCTGACGTCATCAGCACTTTTTTGGCGCGAAGGGCAAAAAATCGCACTTCGGAGCCCCGGAATCCGATTCTGAGGCAGTTTTTGATGAGCGATTTTTTGGGCCTGAATGGGGAATCTTCAGGGAATCTTTTCATTCTGCGGCCCCCAGCAAGCCCGAAAGGCGCCGAATGACCCATTTTTCTTCGCGAAGCTTGCCGGAAGGAGCAGAAAACAGTTTTGAAAGAAACAGAGGCCGAACAGCGGCCATTTATTTGTGAATAAGACCCACAGCACCTCAGAACAACATCAATTTATTGCCGAAGGGTATCAGAGGAAGAAGGAGAGCCAAAGAGTATCAGTCGAAGATTTTTTAAGGGCTCGAAGCACTTAAACATTGATGAGCCCCCCAGAAAGTCAAATCAAGAGGAGTAAGCCCATCCTAGCTCTCAAATCACAGTCAGAGGCATTTAAAACCGCCGAACAACAAGGGTGCAAAGACCAATGCACAGTTATGACAGATGAAAAGCACAGAGCCACCAGGACAGATATTAACTCATTTTGATACAGCTGCCCCCAGCAAAGCTCAAAGATATTTTATGGCATTTATTTCTGGATAGGATTAGGTTAAAGTAATCAATTTTCTGTCAGAACTATTAGGTCGGCTGTAATAGATAATTTTGGATAAATCTTCCCTATATATACCACCCTCTGTATTGTTTTAAAGGGTCAGTTGGTTGATAGTTTTTTCAGTGGAGACTCGCACTGTATACCTGATATGTTTTCTGTAATCAAAGACTGTTGAAAAGTTTGGAGGGAAGACTGTTTGCTCTGTGTTTAATGGTTTGAAGAAGTGAATTTGGAATTCATGTGCTGCAACATGACTCAATAAGTTTTCCTATCTATGTTTTTCCATTGATGTACCGTCTAAATAGCAGAAAGAAAGAATAGTCTAGAATTGGTTTAACTCCCCTCTATGCTCATTTTCTGCTGTTTCTTTATGTTTTCCTCTAGATCAGTCATGAATATGAATTCCCTTCGGCTCATATTTCCCCTAATCGATTCATCTTTGACAGTTGTCTAGGAATTCTTAACTGCTCCTAGATAGAGCTCATTCACCTTCCCCCTTTAAGCATAGTGAGAGATTCTTTGTTGCCTCTCATTCCTTATCCCTCATTCCATCCTTTTAAGCTTTAAGTGTTGTTTCATGAGCAGCTACCTTGCTCCTTATTTTTCTTGTGACCAAGAAAACGCACCAGCAGTCCGACTCCTTGACTCCACGCCCAATGGTTTGAAACTTACCAGACTATGTTTTGCCTCTCTACCTGAAAACATCATCCTTCCCACCAAAAAACAAAACAAAACCCTTAGACTCGATAACTAACCTAAAATCATTTTAAACAAAGCTAAATCATAAAGAGAGAGCCCTCTCTGATTGCAGGTTGGCTAGAACCTGTAGTCCAAATTTGGTCTGTGGTTACCTCGGCCGTATCCTTTTCCGGAGCTTAAGGACAACCTGAGTGATAACAGTGGGTAGCTTCTTTGATTTCCTCTTGCTCTCGTAATTCTTTTCCCTCAGCAGTTATTTTATCAATTTGATTCCCTCCTCTTCTGAGCTTAAGATTATTATGGAAGAAGGAAGTGTTTTTATCTCCCGCACGAAGCCAGAGGCACCTCGATTTTGTCGCAGCTCCTCTTCCCCTTCTCTGTTCTACCTGTATAGTTCCCTAAACATTTCATTTTCCTGGGATTGCTCTTCCCTTGAGATTTGTTGATCCTCCTTTTCCTGGTTCCATTTTTCCAATTTTCTGTGAAGCTCTATTCTTTTGCTTTTCTCTAAAATTACATTCTCTTTTGCCCACTTTTTGATTGCTGTTCTTAGGGATTTTAACTTGGATTCCCAGACATAGTGAGGGGATCCAATGACTTCCCGCTCCTAACTTTCTTTAATAATCTTACAAAAATCCTCCTTGCTATCCCAAATTTTATTGTATTTAAATGGTATTGGACCAAGGTTTCCTATTCTGTCTAGAATCAAGACCACAGGCTTGTGATCTGAAGCTATGGCATGGATGATCTTACTTTTTATTGAAGAGAAGCTTGCAACAATGCTTTCATGGATCAAGATCCTTTCAAGTCTTTCTTTGATGTTGTGGATTCCTGCTCTCTTATTATTCCATGTGAATTTCCCATTGCATGGAGGGATGTCGATGAGTTTGAGAGTTTCTATTATTTTTTCTAGAGCATCTCTTGAGGGGTCTGCAAGATATTTCCATCCTATTTTTTCCTCAATGTTTCTTATTAAGTTCAAGTCACCACCCATAACTGTATTCCTGTTTTGACATACCTGCAACTCTGAATTGATGGATTCCCAACGGTATGCTTTGTCCCTGTAGTGATTTTGAGCGTAGATGTTGAGCACAGTGAATTCTTATTTTGTGATTTTATTCTTGAGGTCAGTTCTGACCCACTAGTAAGTTGAGTTTTGTCTGATAAGATCCCATTTCCTCTTGTTCCACAATGTACCTATTCCTCCTGAGGCGCCCAATGAGTCTGTTGCTGTTCCTGCAAAGCTTTTGTATCTTTTTACCAAAGATTGAAAGTCTTGGTTGGACATTTTGGTCTCTTGGATTAGGAAGAAGTCTGGCTGCTCTTGACTAATTATATCCTGGGTTGCGTTGGATTTTAGAGAGGAGCCCAGTCCCCTACAATTCTAAGAGACCAAGATCATTACTTATTGGTTTTTTGGTGAGCCCTGCTCTTCTCCCTTGTCTTTTCCCTTCTTCTTTTTTACTTATCCAAAAAAGAGTCCATCAGTTATTGAGTGCCCGTGGCCATTTCTTTAGTTGTTGTTTCGTCTCTTATTTCTTTATTTGATTTCCTGTCTGCTTTTCTCGGTGGGTCTGCGGTGAAGCTTGCTTCTTTGAGTTTGTTTCTTGTTAGCCTACGATCTAGGGTAGGAGGGGGAGAGGGGAGGATCTGGGAAGGGGAGGAAATCACTGCTAGGGCAGTGGCTGGGGGAGAAGAGGGAGGAGAGGATGGGTCTTCGTCCTCCAGGGATTCAAAGGGATTGGAAGATGAGGGGAAAGGATGAGGAAGGATAGGAAGGGGGGGAGGGGAGCGGCTTGGGGTTCAGGAGGAGGCATAAGGTTAGGGCTAGATTGATTAGGGCTTGATTTCTTTTTTTTTTTTACTTTCTCCCATGAACCTTCACTAGCTTCAGCATTTTCATTCACTTCATTTACTTTTAGTTTACTACACCTATTAGCGAAATGACCGTATTCATGGCATACCTTACATTTGAACGGGAGTTGTTCGTAGTCCAGCTGTTGGATATGGGTCCATTGGTCCACTTTGATCTTGATAGCTTCCGGTAGACCCTTTCCTAAGTCGACTTCAACACAGATCCTTGCGCAAGCTTGCATATTATCCTTTGGTTCGCATCTGCCAATGTATTTTCCCACGACGTTTCCAATAGCTTTAACCGATTCATCCACCCAGCAATGAAGAGGGATGTGGGGTAGGCGAGCCCAAACCGGGACTGCATTTGGGATATCCATTTCCGGGTTGAAGTCAGGGGTCCATCTATTCAGGTAGAGACCTCTCGAGTCCATAAAATAGGGGCCATTTCTGAAGATGAGGTTCCGGTCTTCTTTGGTTTCAAAGAGGAAGGTGTAGTAACGCCTTCCACAGAATCTTACGGTGATTTTCCCTTGAATGATCGTGTTCCAGTTGCGCTCAACCCATTTCTGAACCGCTCTGGGGGAAGGCCAGAGCCCAGTAAATTGAAATACCAAACTTCTCTCAGCCAAAGATATCGCTGCCTTCCTTGGGAGACTGGAAGGAAGAGAGATTTCTGTAATGTCATCCAAATTCTTAACAAACTTTGAGGCTGAAGGTTTGATTCTAGAAGAAGCAGATTCGGAAATGAGAGAAGCAAAACTTTCTGCATGGACTTCATTGTCTTGAAGCTGGGAGGGATCGATCCCTGCCATGAGAGGAGGCCAATCTCGAAACAGCCAGAGGGAGGAAAGCCCCGAAGCAAGAGCTGCCAGGCAAAAAGCCTGCAGAGGCCCGTAGGAGGCGAAGAGAGGGAGAAATAAGATCAAAGAAGATGGGGGATCGAGGAGGGGAGGGCCTAGCAGCAGGGGCGGCCAGGTGGGAGGCCTGCAAAGGGCCGCAGAGGGCAGAGGTGCAGAGCGCGGGATTCCTAGTTCAAATGCCAACGAGTGAGCCAGCCCTAGAACTATTATCTTGGCATCAAAAAGCTTCTTAACTTCTTTTTCAATTAATGGCAAAAGCCTTGGTGCTTTTTTAATGCAAGAAGAAAGACCCATTTATTTTGAAAGTCACTTAATCAAAGGAAAGTATTTACACAAAGCTATTTATGAGAAGGAAATGTTGGCAATACTACATGCACTTAAGAAATGGCGACCTTACCTAATGGGAAGACACTTCAAGGTAAAAATGAATCCTGACAGTATTAAATACTTTTTAGAACAAAGATTAGCTTTAGAAGAGCAGAAAAAATGGGTCACAAAGATGTTGGGTCATGACTTTGAAATCATCTACAAAAAATGGAAGCAAAATGTTGTTGCAGATGCATTTTCAAGAAAGGATGAGGATGTGGAAACATTGATTTGTGCCATTTCTATTATCCAACTAGATTGGATAAGCAAAGCAAGGGATGAATGGAAGAATGATGAAGAAGTGTGGGAACTCATTCAATAGTTGCAGCAAGATCCTAGTACATCTGATACTTTTAGCTGGAAAAATGATTCGTTATGGTACAAAGATCGCTTATACCTCAATAAGAATTCCCAACTCAAACAAAAGATTCTTTTGGAATTGCAAAGCTGTCCCTTAGGAGGGAATTCAAGATTTTTAAAAACTTACCACAGGGTTAAGAAGATTTTTCTTTGGGATGGCCTTAAATTTGATATTCAAAAGTTTGTGGTGGAATGTTTCGTTTGCCAACAAAATAAAGTTGAGACAATTAAGACCCCATGTCTATTACAACATTTATCCATTGCATGTCAACGTTGGGAGGAGGTTTCAATGGCTTTTATCACAGGTTTACCCAAGTTCGAAGGAAAGAGTGTCATCATGGTGGTAGTTGATAGACTTACCAAGTATGCACACTCTTGTGCATTATATCATCCATTTAAATCCAATACAGTTGCTACGACATTTATGGAAAGAATTCAAAATCTACATGGAAACCCAAATATTATTGTAAGCGACAAAGATCCTATTTTCACTAGAAATTTTTGGACATAATTATTTTCTTGTTTTGGTACTCAATTAGCTCATAGCTCATCTTATCATCCTCAATCTGATGGGTAAATTGAGATAGTGAACAAATGTTTGGAAGGATATCTTCGTTGCTTTTTATATGGTAAACAGACACAATGGGTCAAATGGTTGCCTCTGGCTGAATGGTGGTATAACACTTCCTTCCATACTGCAGCAAAAATGACCCCATTTATGGCACTTTGTGGATATCATCCACCGTCCATCACATCATATTTAAGAGAAAATTCTAAAGTTCAAGCAGTGGAATATCACATCGAGCATCAACAAAAATTTCTCCAACTCTTAAAGGATAACCTGACTTTGGCGCAGAATAGAATGAAACAACATGAAGTCAACATCGCATCGAAAGAAGTTTTGATGTAGGTGACTGTGTATTTCTACGACTACAACCATACAAACAAATGTCCCTCAAGAAAACTAAGAAAGATAATAAATTATCACCAAAGTATTATGGTGCGTACAAGGTGTTGCAAAAGATTGGTACTATGGGATACAAATTGGAACTTCATGCATCTTCCCAAGTGCACCCAATTTTCCATGTTTCATTCTTAAAGAAGGTTATAGCAGCTACAACCACCCTCCAAATTTTTTCCTTAGCTTTGTTTTGGAGCCTCACCAACTTTTCATAGCAGCATGTCTTGCTTCGACAGTTCATAAGTTTCAGTGTTTTGCTTGCACAAAGGCAGGCTGTCGATCACAAATCAATGCATTCCCCTCACAAGTTGATCACCCAGACTTGGTCCAGCTACAGGCTGAGTAGATCCCCCAAGAAATTGTGCAATTCTGGAGGGAAGCCAGCCTTCCCTCCAGAAATTGTGCAATCCTTACTGGCAGCTTACTATGATCTAGAATTGCGCAATTTTTGTAGTCAACACTCATAGTGAAATTGCACAATTTTCCCCAGCAAGGCTACTCAACCCAGAATTTGTGCAAATCTGGGCAGCAGTCAGCTGCTCTACTAAAAAATTACAAATCTCCTGTGTAGCCAGTCTAGCTCCCAACCAGATATGCACATTTTCTCCCAGTATTCGAACAACCTCTTGCATGTGCAATTGAGTTGACTGTTTCCCTCTGGGACCGAGCAAAACAGACTTGCATGCATGGGCTGATTCTCCCAAGGTAGCATGCAATGGAATCCCTTGTTTGAGGGATCTATTTTTGGGTAGTTGGAGGTTACATGCAAGGATCAATTTAGAAAGCCCCCACCAAGTGTTGCTTTCCCTAGATTTGTGGCATGCGCATCACAACATTGATTTTATCAAAACTCATCAACCAGACGTTTCAAAGCTCATTACTGCATCAAATTTGTAGCTCTTCCATCCCACATCACATCTAGGAGCTGTCGGCTCATTCAGCTCAGTTGTCTTGGTGTAAGCTTGCCTTCCATGCCTTGTGTTGCATCTCTGGCGCTTTTTGTGTTTTGCTTCGTACACATGCTGTCTTCTTGATTTCAGTGAGCTCTTGTTGTCATTTTGATACATATTAGCTTGTACTAGTACCATTTCAGTTTTCATTGCTATCTCACTACTATCGCATGCATGAAGCTATTTTTCACGAACGGTCGCCTATTCGGCGACTTGCCTCACCCTCATGCATGTTGTTCAATTTTCTGAATTTGTCATTAACCATTTGCATGCATGGTCATTCACTTATGCTTACACTCAGTATCACCATGCATTCACACTTACATTCGTGTTCAGTTGCCTGTCGGTGAGTCTGTGCAACCTCAGCCCAGCATCTGCCTTCACTAAGATAGCATTGCATAATTCGGGGAAGGAAGGCTCTGTCTTCCTCTCCAGAAATGCACATTTCTGCCCAAGAACTATCCTTCAGGACTGTTTTGCGCATTTTTGAGGGACAGTGACTGTTGGCCCAGAAAATTGCACAATGCAGTCACTGAGCCTGCAGTCATTGCCAGCTGAGATTGCACATTGTGCAATTCCAACACTTAGCAACCAAACTGGATTGTGCATTACGCAGTTCCAGTAGTCAGTCAGTGTCCCAACAACCCAGATTGTGCCTTGCGCAGTCTTTGTAGTCAGTCTCTCGACCTCTCAGCCGAAATTTTGCAACCTTCATGATCAATCACACAGGTATGTTGCAAGTCAGTTCTAAAGTTCATTTTGGTTTCCAACTAATAGATTGCTTGCCATGAGTGTTTCAATGTCTCCAAGTATTGTAGGTGTTCATCTACCTCTCAGTAGTATAGGTACAATGGTTTCTAGGAGAGCAGAGACAAAGACACCATTCAGAGCACACTTGGGGATGCAATCGATCAAGTGTCTATGAACTTGACTACCCATAGAGACATCAAGTTGTTCGTAGACAAGGACATCAAGATATAAAAAAAACAACATCACAACGAGCAGCATCATGAACAATATCTAAAGGCAACATACCGAATGAAAAAAATGCAAGAGGAAGGTTGTTGGCAACATAGAGGCATGACAAAGTTGCGAGCTTAAGCAGGTCCATTGATGATGAAAGCAACTTTGGAGACTCAAGCTATGAGGTGACGACGTGACATGAAGATCGCACAAAGTCAGAGAATGGAACAAAGAAGGAATTGCATGTGCTAAAGCAACAAATCAAGGAAGAAAATGAAGCTACACAGACAAATGAATGAGTTGCAACAGTAATAGGAACAACAGGGGGCACAACATGCACTCATGGATGAAACTGCGCCCGTACAAGTTGTAGATGTATCCCAATAGTTGGTGTTGGGTGTGGTTTTTTACCTATTTTTTGCACATTCTTTCCCTAGTTTTGACTTTTTGTCCTCCAAGCCTACGAATTTACATGATCAACTTCCCTGTTTTCTTACCTTTTTAACCTATTCTACTGTCATGTTACTTTGTTGTACTTTACCGAATAATAAGAGGCTTTATTCCCTTTTTGTGGCTAATTGGGAGAGTATTGAAGAAGTATTTTGGGAAGCTCTTCTTTTCAGGTGATGGATTGTGAGAACAAAGCTATGAAGCAGACATGCAGCGCGGATTAACTGTAGAAAAGGGTAATCATAACTGATGTATATTTGTATTTAGAAATAGGTTGTAACTACTTTTATTTTTGATCAGCATGAGAATCGTGAGATTCACATGACTGATCTGTTTCTAATTTCGGGTTGTAATAACTATAAAAGATTCGATTTTTTCATGTATAAGGAGACGACATATAGAAGAGTATTGTTACTCTGCTTCTGTAATTCTGAGTTTATTTTTAATATCAATTAGCATGTGATGCTGTTACTGTTCTTTAGCTGTTTCATTATTCACTTTTGTGTTATTCCTGCACCTTGCTGAGGGGGAAGGACCCTCCTCTTTGGCAGGGATTACAGTGATATAGGTAGTGTACATTCTAGTTTAGTTAATTGATTTACGGTTTCTCACTGTTGCTGTACAAATCGTGGATTACATTCGCTATTGTTTATATTTATATTATGCTATTACACTGAGTTAATCAACATAATGGTAGTAACCAGTTGGAGTAGATATTAGTTCCTGTGTGGCGCGCCTTTACTTTGATAGTTGCGAGTTGTGATTTAATTCTGTAGAGTGTTTTTATGTCTACACGCATGGTTTGATTCAACAATTTAGATCAACGACATCTTTTACAATTTTCTGAATTTTCTTATTCTTGACTGGAGTGTATCGGCACAGAGAGTGGAACTCCATTGAAACATCAAGACCTACCATGGGTTGACAATTAATGTTGTAGTCTCAGTCAATTAATATTGATTAAAACAACACTACATTTTGGCGTCATTTCCGGGGATGGAAGTTGACGATACAGTTAGCCAAGTTGTTTGTTTGATATAGAGTGTTCCTAGTCCACAGTTGTTGGGCGGTAAGACGAGAGGTAAGAACCTGTGCATCACTCTAACATACCTGGGTGGGATCACCATTGTGATTACTAGGACACTTAGGACATTTTGATGTTTTGTTAGTGTGTCTTCAGCTCTTCAGTCGCTGGGCGGTAAGACGAGAGGTAAGAACCTGCACATCGCTCTAACATACCTAGGCGGGCTCACCACTGTCAAAGACTGAGACACTTAGGGTGTGATTTAATACACATAGGGTCTATGTGTGCACTTGTAGGAATTACAAAGACACTGAAATCACCCCCACTTTAATAAGTCACAGGAACGATGGGTCGTAAAAAGGAAAGGAAGGGTAAATATTTGGGAAGGAAGGCATTTATCCAAGAACTAATCTCCAAGGCGAAAAAAGAATAGTCCAGCTCTCAAAGGAATGTAAGGAAAACAGGGCCGTAGAAAGCTGTTACTCCCATAACAAAAGAAGAAACCTCTAATTCCTCCATCTTGGGACCGTATCATTCTAAAGCTAGCACTCATACCCCCAAGACCAAGGATTCAATTCATGAGCAAGAAGGGGAAGCTAATAGCCAGAATTTTAGGATCGAGGGGCAAGGGGAAACTGAGGGGGAACATAGGACACCTGAGACGAAAAAGAACCTATTGGTTTATCAATATCCATATACATGTAGTGCGGTGAAACAACCAACCCTAGGGGTATTTGAGGCACTAATCACATCTACAAGGCCATCATAAAAACAATTTGAAGGATGTCTGCTACAACAAGGGTTAGAAGAATTAGTCATGGCGGACAACAATGATAACAATGCTAAAACAGATTCCACTATCACCACCTTTGAGTTCGCAATCAGGAATATCAGAGGTGAAGATCCTATGAAAGATATTCCTCTATCATCCTTACCATCCTTTCAGGGTATGACTGTGGAAGATACAAACACATTTCTATTTGAGTTTGATGTCTTATGTAGAAGCTATGATTATACAACAGATGCTCAGAAATTAAAGCTATTTCCTGCTACGTTAAAAGGGGCAACCTTGAGATGGTTCATGGGATTTGGCACCACTTCTATTTCAACATGGAATGATATGAAGGAGACATTCTTATCAAAGTACCAGGACTATTGCAGGATTAGGGACTTAAGTGAAGACATATTTAGGATGACACAGAAGGAGGATGAAAGCCTGGAAGATTATGTATAACTATTCCAATATAATCTGCAGAGGTCTAAACATAGCAATTTAGACTAGGAAATCTTGAAGACTATGTTCATCAGAGGAATGAGGTATGACTGCCTTGACACGCTGAACCTATTGGGAAAATGGGATATATCACAAGAGCCATTCGGTGAAATTGTAAAGCTCTGCCTAAGATGCTCTCCAGGGTTGTCCAAAGGAAGGAGTACAATTCAGGATGCCTCTATTCGTATACAAAAATTTGTAGGCAGAGGAGTAACCAGAGTGGAGATCAGGAATTTGTTCGAAAACTTCAAGACTGATATCCTCAGTACTCTCTCAGCCCAGATAATGACAACGCAGATCAAGAAGACACAAGCAGAAGCTGACACACCCCTGGCTATGTTCTATTTGACTTTTCATAAGAAACATCTTTTAGGGAATGCGAATTGAATAACATCAGCCTGTGTAATATCTGCAAGCTGGAGCATTCAACAGAGCAATTTATGGAGCTTCCTAGACTAAAGGAAGTACTCAGAGAATCAAGCGAAGAGGTGTAGTCCTCTTACTTCATCGCACCAAGGAGGCCATGGCAATCGCGACCTCCAGGTATGTCTCAAGACTTTTCCTCTTTCAATTCATGGAACAATGCATATAATAACCAACAATATCCATGGAAATATTCTGCCCCTCCTTCAACATAGTTCCCTTCACCCTGGAACCAATGGTCTCCATCTCCTCCTGTTCAAAATCCTCAATTCCAACCATACCCTTGGAACCAGAACTGGAGAGGAAATGTCTAGAATTCAGCTTTTCTTAGACCACCCATGCAACAACAGTTGCAATTACCTCCTGTCTAAGCTCCTGCTCCTCCACCACCTGTGTGACCCCAACTACCTGTGCAACCTAACCCAAACCCAAACAATAAAGCAGCTCAGGGTATAGAGGCTTCAAATACCTTCTAGACCTACCTTATTACCCTGTGGGACTTAATGAAATACAATTGCGATCGGGCATGGTAATTAACCCAAGTCACTCCCTTATCATTACAGAGGAGGACTATGAACCATCCAGAGGAGATGCTGGAGGCTCTGAGGCAGCTACTGCACCTACAACAACTGATATAGAGGAAGTTGTTACATCTGTAACAGCCGACCTGCGAAGAACTGTTACTACACAGGACCCCCCGTATCCTCAGAGATTGGCCAAACCTAGGATGACTTCACAGCCTGAATCTGATTTTCTTAGGGAGTTGCAAAATTTGCATGTATGAATTCCTCTCCTACAAGACCTTAAAGAAGTACCCATCTATGCTAAGACATTGAGAGATTTGTGCATCAAGAAACGTGGGAGGAAGCCTAAAGACCATGCCACCATACATGTGATGGGGAAATTATCTGAATTAATGTCTACTCAACCTCTCCTAACTAAGTACAATGATCCAGGAAATCCTGCGGTCACTCTCTACATTAATGATCAGGCCATAACCAACACATGGATTGATCTCAGGGTTGCCATTAATGTAATGAAAAAGGGATACAGGGACTCAGACATACTCCTACTGTGCTTGAATTAGCAGACATGTCCCGTGTTAAATTCGAGGAGATGTTAGAGGATATAGTGATTACAATAGCTTCCTAGAGATATCCAGCTGATTTTATTATCGTACAACCCAAATCCAACTTGGGGGGGCATCCTTTGATTCTAGGGAGACCTTGGCTAGCCACTGCAGATGCATTTATAGGCTGTAGGACGGGATCTATGGTGATCTCGGATGGCCAGGAAACACAAAACCTTAATCTTTATCCCCCAAAACCAAATATGGATGTGTACAACCCTTGGTGGGATGAGTTTGAGCCTAAGTCAGATCTTTCCCTACCACTCCTCACTCTAGGGAAAGCCCAATATTTTAAAAATGAGACAGAAGATGATGTCATTAACGGTTTTATTAGTAACTCACTTTCTATTGCTTCTATTAAAAAATGAAAATGAGGAAGAAGAGGTGGAAGATATAGATTTTGAACAAATGAGAACTGCTCTGAATATTTCTAGCAGTCCAATTGAGATTGAATCTGGAAAGTTTTTGAATGTTAATCCCAACCTAACTACTGAACAAAACCAATGGCTGTTACAAAAGTATAAAAAGGCATTTGCATGGGACTATATGGATATGAAAGGGATCCACCCTAACCTATGCACTCACCGTATTTATTTGAAGGATGGTTGCAAACCAGTCAGACAACCACAACGCCACATGAACCCTACACTAAAGGAGGTGGTAAAAAAAGAACTACAAAAACTCCTGAGTGCTAATTTTATTTATCCAATATCTGACAATCAGTGGGTCTCACCAATTGTCATCGTTCCTAAAAATAATGGCAAGTGGAGAGTCTGTGTCGATTACAAAGAACTCAATAAGGCCACTCAGAAGGACCATTTTCCCTTACCATTTATAGATCAGGTCTTCAATACTCTCTCTGAAAAGAAATTCTTTTCATTTCTGGATGGATTTAGTGGCTACAATCAAATACAGATTGCCTCGGAAGACCAGGATAAAATGACCTTTACTTGTCCTTGGGGAACACACGCATACAAAGTACTTCTTTTTGGGCTCTTTAATGCACTAGCAACCTTCAAAGGGCAATGCTGGGAATTTCTTTGACTTGTTGAATGACTACCTGGAAATCTTCATGGAAGATTTCACACCTTATGGAGATTATTTCGAAACAACACTAGTCAATCTAGAAAAAGTGCTGGAACGGTGTGTACAGACTAATGTTGCTTTGAGCACTGAGAAATGTTACATGATGATGACTGAAGGGATCATGCTTGGACACTACATTTCTGCTGACGGAATCAAGGTAGACCCTACAAAATAAAGGTAATTCTAAAAATTCCAACCCCCAAAATGCAAAAAGAGGTATGTAGTTTCTTGGGGCATGTAGGGTATTACAGAAGATTTATAGAAAAATTTTCAAAAATTTCATCGCAATTATTTTCCTTGCTCATGAAGGATGTTGATTTCTTATGGATAGGGAAGTGTGAGCAGGCCTTCTTAAAGCTGAAATGTTGTGTATCAGCAGCTTCGGTCTTGCGAGGACCTAATTGGGAACTGTTGTTTCACATAGTTACAGATGCATCAGATATTGTTGTAGGTGCTGTTTTGGGCCAACTAGAGGATAAGAAACCTTATGCTATTTACTACATAAGCAAAAATCTAACCCCGACTGAGCTCAACTACACAGTGACCGAGAAGGAGTTCTTAGCAGTTGTGCATGCCATCAATAAATTCCGACATTACATCACCGGGTATCAAGTATTTGTACACACTGACCATTATTCCATTTGTTTTTTAATGAAAAAGACAATTACAAATGGTAGGATTACACGCTGGTTATTTCTGTTACAAGAATTTGATATCACTATTGTAGATAAGCTTGGAAAAGACAATGTAGTAGCTGAATTTCTTTCTAGGCTAACTATTGATGACAGTTGCACTCCCACTGAAGATTCTTTCCCTGATGAATATATTTTTGATATTTCTACTTACTCACCTTGGTATGCAGATATAGCCAATTATCTTGTTGCAGGGAAGTTTCCACAATATTTGTCCTCCAAGGAGAAAAGAAAAATCATACAACAAAGTGCTACATATACCTGGATAGATGGGAACCTCTACCACACTGGACCAGATTTCCAGATCAGACACTGTGTTAGAGAAGATGAGGTCTTTGATATCCTTAAATCCTATCATGAGGAACCCTGTGGAGGACACTTCGCAGACAAACAGACATGATACAAATTCCTTTCAACAGGGTATTACTGGCCAACAATATTTCAGGATGCTAAGAATTTTGTGAAGGGATGTGATAGTTTTCAAAGGATGGGCCAACCACTGCAATCAGATGAGATGTCGTTACAGCCCCAAATCGTCCTAGAACCTTTTGAGAAGTGGGCTCTAGATTTTGTGGGACCAATTAATCCTTCATCTAGACAGAGATCCTACATCTTGGTCTGCACTGACTATGTCACAAAATGGGTTGAGGTGAAGGCACTAACTAGAGCCACAGAGCAGGCTATCTCAGACTTTCTATTTGAAGACATCTTTGTTCGGTTCAGCATACCCAAAGAGATAGTCACAGACGGAGGGCCCCAGTTCACATCTCATAAGATCTAGGAGTTGGTCGAGAAATATAAAATCCATCACAGAATCACAACACCTTATCATCCATAAGAAAATGGCCAAGTAGAAAGCACTAACAAAGTCATTGAGGGGATCCTTACTAAGACTGTGGCCAGTCATCAAAGAAATTGGGCTGACAAACTTCCAGAAGTGTTATGGGCATACATGACTACATGGAGGAATACCATTGGATTCTCACCATATGAACTTGTGTATGGAAAGAACCCTTTATTTCCCATTGAATTTGAAATCAAGACACTAAGGAAAAAATTGCAGGTCAATTTGGATTTGGCTACAACACAAAGGCAGAGGTTGAACCAGCTCAATGAATTAGAGAAGAAATGATTGGCTACTATCCAGCAAACAATGATTATCCAACAGGAGAGAGATAAGTGGCATGACAGATTCATAAAGAAAAATAAGTTCCATAAAGGAGATTGGGCTCTCTTACATGACTCAAGATTTAAAGACTTGAAGGGTAATCTCTGCACTAGATGGATAGGTCCTTATGAGGTAGATGTAGTCTTTGACAATGGGACTGTAAATTTTGTGACCATTGACAGTGCAAGGACACCATTAATTGCGAATGGGCACTGTCTTCGGTTATATCACAAGCCTACCTCAAGGGATTCATTTTTCAACATTGTCACAAATTCGGATCTACAGATTACAGGAATAGGGGAAAGCCCCCTATGCTGCACAAATTTTAACTTTTCCAATAAGTGTAACAACTGAAAATAAAATTCGGTTAGCAGCTGTTACACCTTCAAACTAAAAATAAAAAAATAAAATAATAATAATAATAATATGGCTATGAAAACCTTTCCTAGGCACAAACATACACTTTTATAGCAATTGAAAACCACCTGGTGGCAACTGTTACACACTTTGTAACAACATTTGTTATTTCAAAGCATATACTAGAATACGTGTTGTTACATGATCTTTTCTTCTTTATATTTTTGTAGAAATTAAACTAATATATATTAGTCGTCTTGCTTGTAAGACCTGTAACAGTCGATGACTTTTCAAGAATAAATGAAATATTTTATTGTAATAAGTAGCAGAACATCACCATGATCCTCGTCATCAAAATTAAGTTTGTGCATCTCGTTGCTGAAGCTTGGTTTGCGGGTCGTGCCACCCATTACTTCGCCCCACGTCACCTAGGTATGTCATCAAAAAGGTAATATTGAATTCGTTTTACTTTGTAATTATGGAAACATAACATGACTCTTGACGACCGAGGACGACTGTCATACTTAAGCTGGGGGGGGGGAACAAATCATATTGCGACATGATCGTCGCATGATTTGTGATTATTTGAAAAATCCTACGATTAAGACATGATGACATGGTAGTTATTGTTACTTAATGTTGATCATACCAAAGAGGGTAAGTGTACCATTGACGAGACCTCCCCATGACTCACCATTAAGGCAAAATTCATTATGTAGTACGAACCATGCGTGCCAAATCCCAATTTGAAATCCTTACTTACGCCACCCTCCCACCCTACCATTTACCCCTACTAGAAGCACTAAATACCCATTTAGAGTGCTCAGAGAAGAGGAAGATAACAGTGCAGGCTAAAACAACTCGATTGTGTGTTGACTACCCCAGAGCACATAAAGGAAAGGATAAGTAGGTGGAACAACACTGAATTTCATAAGCAATGGGAAGAGGAGCAATACGGCACGAGCTAGGGTCCACAAAAGCCTTGGAAGATTGCCTAGAAGCATGCCATATTTTCAAGGATGCAGGCCGGTTCAAATTCTTCCAGAGGTTGGAAGGATCAGACGGTGGTGTTGCCATGGAATTTTCTAACAATCTGGAGAGAAACCAGACAGAGGTCAGAGGGTTGAATCTAGAGGTCATAGAAGAGGTTATTTCTAGAGTAATAAGATTGCTAGTGGAAGGGAAGAGATGGTTCAACGGGAAGGTCAATGACCCCTCACTGAAAGGGGATTTCCTCCAAGAAGAAGAGTCACTGGTGTCAGGCCAGGGTAACTCCAGAATTGGCAGAAGAAAACTGATTGATATATTTCATTAGGTAACTATTGTTTATATACATGAATGTGACTGATCAGTTCATCTTCTTGATGACTGTTCACATTCCGGGTTCACCCAACCGCTGAGGATTAGGTGTCAACATTCCCCCCCTTAATCTGAAGGGATGTTGGTGAGTCCAAGCATCATTCTGAATCTTTCAAGCTTTTCTCTTCCAAGCGCTTTGGTGAAGATGTCTGCAATTTGCTCATTTGTGGAACAATGACGGAGATGGATTGTTTTGGCCTCAACATGATGTCGAATCAGATGATATTTAGTATTGATGTGCTTAGTACGATCATGGAACTTTGGGTTCTTGGCCAACTTTATTGCAGAGGTGTTATCAATAATGAGTGGAGTTGATTGTACTTGTTTTACCTGCAAATCTTCAAGAATTTTCCTGAGCCACACAATTTCTTTCGTTGCTTCAGCTGCTGCCACGTATTCTGCTTCTGTTTTGGAATCTGCTGGAACTGATTGTTTGCGTGATCTCCAGGAGACAGCTCCTGGTCCAAGACTCATAGCATATCCTGAAGTAGATACCCTAGTTTCTTTGTCTCCATCGAAGTCTGAATCAGAGTATCCAATCAAGCTGAAGTCGTCCACCTGTGTATACTTGATTCCAAGGTCTTGAGTTCCCTTCAAGTACCTTAGAACTCTTTTTGCAGCAGACCAATGTCCCTCACAAGGCTTTTTCATAAACCTGGAGAGGATTCCAACAGCAAATGAAATGTTTGGTCTGGTAGTAGTGAGGTAGATGAGACTTCCTACAAGCTGTCTATACTTTGTTGCATCCTCAAATTCCTTTCCTTCAATAGATGTGAGTTTTAAGTTTTGTTCCATTGGAGTAGAAAGAGGATTGCACTCTGTCATGCCAAATCTGTTTAACAAATCTCCAATGTATTTCTTTTGAGAAAGAAATATGGATTTTGGATGTTGGGTTACTTCAATGCCAAGATAGTAATGAACATAACCCAAATCAGTCATTTCAAAACTTTTTCCTAATTCTTTCTTTATGGATGCAATATAGCTTTCATTGTTCCCTGTCATTAAAAGATCATCTACATATACCACAAGATATACAACTGTTTTGCCAACTTTCTTGACAAATAAAGTTGCATCATCAAGATCAAAATGATTGAAGTTGAGTTTCATAAGATGCTCAGTTAGTTTTTCATACCAGGCTCGTGGTGCTTGTTTGAGGCCATACAAGGACTTCACAAGTTTGCATACTTTATGTTCATGTCCTTTCACAGCAAATCCTTCAGGCTGGGACATAAAAACATTCTCTTTTAGATCTCCATTCAAGAATGCAGTTTTTACATCCATTTGATGGACTTTCCAACCGTTCTGAGCAGCTAGTGCAAAGAGTGTCCGGATGGTGGCCCATTTTGCTGTGGGGGCAAAATTTTCCTCATAAGCGACCCCTTCCTTCTGTGCAAAACCTTTTTCCACAAGCCTAGCTTTGTGCTTGTCAAGTGAGCCATCAGCTTTGTACTTGTTCTTGTAGACCCACTTGCAGCCAATTGGTTTGGTTCCAAATGGAGGATCAACCAGCTTCCAAGTGCCATTCTTTATGAGGGAATCATACTCCTTTTGCATCGCTTCTTTCCATTCATCATGAGAAGCAGCTTCTTTGAAGGAAGTTGGTTCAAAATCTGTAGACAAGTTCAATTCACAATCATAAGTAACATCCATATCAACAGGTGAATTAGAGTCATTTACATCACCTCCATCTTGTCGGTTTGTATTTCTGGTTCCTGTTTTTCCAATTTCATCAGGATGAACACTTTCAAGTGTCTTTGTCAGCCACTTTGGGGGACCTTTCTGAGATGGTCCAAGCTGCTCTGTTGATTGAGTTGGGACTGAATCAAGATTGAGTCTCCCAATTCTATCAATTACATCACTTAAAGGATCATCCGTTGTTGAAGTTTCATGCAGGGGAGATTGTTCTTCAGAAGAAGATTCCACATGTTGTTCTAGTATAGGAATCCCCCCTTCAAGATGTGGAATCTGATTATCAAATTCTTGAAATGATTTTGTTTTTGCGAATCTATCCAAGCGATCAAGTTGCCGCTCAACAACATTGTCAGATTTGGATGATTCGAGAAAAATGACATCTCTAGATAAAACAAACTTTTTATTTACTTCATCATAGAGGCGGTATGCTTTAGATGTGTTTGAATACCCCAGGAAGATACACTTACGACTTCTAGCACCAAGTTTGTTTCTATGTACCTTTGGTATTAAAGCATAACAGGTGGAACCAAAGATCTTGAGATGTTTTACCGAAGGAACATGTCCATACCACAATTCATAAGGAGTCTTGTTTCTTATAGCACTAGATGGAAATCTATTCTTTATATATGCAGCACATAGAACAGCATCAGCCAAAAACATTATCTTTACATTTTTGAAGAAAAGCATGGATCGTACCATATTCAAGATTGTTCTATTCATTCTTTCTGCTACACCATTCTGTTGGGGATTATAAGGCACAGTTGTTTGATGTTTGATCCCATGTTGGCGAAGATAGTGTTCAAATTCATTTGATGTATATTCTTTTCCATTATCAGTGCGTATAGACCCAATATGAGATTGTGCATCATTTTCAATCCATTTATGAAAACTCTTGAATGTTTGAAAAGCATCAGATTTGTTCTTCAATAAATAAACCCAACACATTCTGGTGTAATCATCAATAAATGTCATGATATATTTATTTCCATTTGCAGAAGGAACAGGCATTGGACCACATAAATATGAATGAATGAGTTCAAGCTTCCTATGTGCTCTTGAATGTGAATCATGAAAAGACTGTTTGCTATGCTTTCCTAGAATGCAAGCATCACATTGCTTATGTTTTCTAGGAATTGTAGGCAAACCAGCAACACCATTTTTCTTCAATAAGTGGAGACTGTCATAGTTTAAATGTCCAAATCTAGCATGCCACAATAAACTTGATGGAAGTGTACCTTCTTCATGATGAGAAATATATGAGAAATGTTGTGCATGAGCAGAGGTTCCTTGCAGTTTAAGAAGTCTTTCTTCTTCTATTCCCCTCATGACAAGTGAGTGGTCAGATGCCTTTCTTACCTCAAGCTTGCCATCAAACATATGAATGGAGTGACCTTGCTGACGGATGTGGACCAAGGACAACAAGTTTCTCTTGAGCTGTGGGAGATATAGAACATGATTCAGAAGAAAGTCTGGAAGACCAGGCAGTTTAATCCTGATTGTGCCAAGCCCTGATGGCTTGATTTTTGACTGATCTGCAAAGTATACTGCTCCATCAACATTGTCAGTGAAATCTTCAAAAAAATCTTTCCTATGAGTCATATGACAGGTTGCTCCCGAATCAAGCAACCAATCATTTTTCGAAGAAGCAAGTGAAGCATTAAACAAATCTTCATTTACTCCAATGTTACATTGTGCCTCAATATAGTGAGCGGATTCAGGTGCTTTACCTTTGTCTGTATCATCAGTTTTACCTTTCTGATGGTTTCTTTTCTGCTCAATTTTGTCCCATGGTAGCTTGCATGTAGAAGCATCATGTGATCCATTTCGTTTGGAGCGAATGCAATGCAGATCTGCCTTTTCTGCTTGAGAGTGTCTGCTCCCCCTGCCTCTGAAGTATCTTCCTCTCCTCTTCGTCCACCTCTTCCTCTTGTAGAATCATGAGCATGATGCTTTTCTTTATGAGCAAGGCAGACAGTCTCTTCAAAAGATTCAGGGATTGTCTTCTTTCCAAAGGCTTTCTCTCTTTCAGCAAACTTTTTCACAAGAGAGTCAAAGGTTATATCTTTAAGATTTCCATTTGCTTGTAAAGACTCAAGATAATTGGAGTAAGTAGGATAGAGTGCCTTGAGAAAAGCAATAAGAGGGATATCCAGCTCAACCTTAGTGGATTTGATATCATGCATTATGGATTTTACTTCAGATGCAAGAGCAAGAGGATCATTATTTTTTAGTTCAAGAGTGAAGAGTTTAATCATGAGCTGAACAACTTCAAGTGCAGAATGTGAGTCATAAAGTTCTTTCAGCTTTTGTAAAGCTTCAAAGGCAGTTGAATATGATGAAATATGGCGACTTACTTCTTCATTTACAGATGCTGCGATTAATGCATAGGCTTTGCTATTCTTGTTTTCCCAAATGACGAGCTCTTTGTCTGATGTAGGCTGTACTGGGTCATTGTCTCCTTCTCCGACACACACTCCCTTCCACAACTCATTGTAGATGAGGGTGTGTTTTACCATCCGGGACCATTCAGGATAGTTCTCCTTGCCAGTGAGAACTATTCCTACCATAGAGATGATTGAATGCATTCTGTAAAAAAGTTACTTCTGCTGATATACAGTGAAAAAAAAATCTCTGTGGGAAATAATCAATCAAATCACCATAAATCCCTTTGATTCTCTAGACAGTAATAAAATATGGCGGTGTTAAAGTTCAGACATTCTCTCCAAATTTCACAAGAAAGGATGACAGGCGGGAGCTCTGTTTTCTTGACTAATTGCTGCTATTAAATGATAAAATCTATGTTCAAAGAGTTTGAAGAGTATTTCATTCAAAAAGACTGAAACCAATTGATACCAGAAACCAATCGGTCAGCACATCCATTATTCAAAAATTTGCTTTTGTAATGGCAGAAGCATGTCGCTCTTGGCAGAAAGATCACAAAAAAAAACTTTTCACAACGCTGACACAATGCACCCGTCTATTATCAATTCTGTCTGCAAGATGTAACTGTTTACTACCCACAGATCTACTTGAATCTCATGAATATTCTCAGCTGCTCCATAGCTCAACGCATGGTGCCAGAACTTTACGTAGTCAGATACAAAGAATTGATCACGCAAAAACAAAAAACTAGAATATCCCTGCTCGGGTTCGTGCTTCTGATCTCCACGAGCTTAGTTTCAAAGTCTCAAAAACTATACTCAGTTCACAAATCCGAATGTGAATTCACCTTAACTCCAGAAAATATATCAAAAAATTTTGCAATTAAAGGTAAGAGCCGGGAGTTTAAATCATTTAAAAGCACGTTAATTTACCAGGCCACATGCTTTAGCTTAGATTGTGAAAATTGAGCCTCGCTTAAACAAGGCCTGTTCGCTGATGTAGAGCGGAAAACTGCCGGGCTTGCTTTGAACCAGAGAGCTCTACTTGTTCCCCACGATGGGCGCCATGTCAATTTATTATATTTCTTTCAACTTTATGAAAATGAAGACACACTTATCAGCAACAAGAACTTGCTCGAGCGGCTTTCAATGAACCGGGAATTTACATCCAGACCCTCACAAACACATCTAATACCCAGCACCTCACAAACGCATTGAAGCCCTATTATTTGAAAAATTCAAATCCTTATCAAAACCGAAGACGACATGATGACTGTAACAAGCGTAATGTTGGAAACACAACCCAAGACGGCAAATCCCCACTAAATTTTCTTTCGGTTAACCAGAGATTTCTATTGTCAGATCATACCAGTCTTTAGCCGGATGTGTTCGAGGCTTGATGTGGAGCGCTTCAGGTATCTTGACGGTTCAATTTCAAATGTCAGATCTATGCAGGTCAGAGACAAGCGTTGTCACGCAGAGGGCATTAAAGCCGTTTAGGCAGAAGAAGCCGTGTCAGGCCAGACAAACATTCAGGCCAGGCAGATGCGTTAGTGGACAGAGCCCAGAGACGCTGGAATGATTTTGGATTCTGGGTGAATTCAGGGCAGCGCAGGTGTGGCAGAATGACAGAGCCGTTTGAGGACAGAGCGCTGGCAGAGGCAGAGGCGTTAACCAACGGATGCAATTACACTAAAACAGGAAGGCAGAATATGGGACAGAGGAGTTACAAGGCACGCCAGAAAAAGGAACCTGGGACCTGTGCTCTGATACCATGTCAGGCCAGGGTAACTCCAGAATTGGCAGAAGAAAACCGATTGATATATTTCATTAGGTAACTATTGTTTATATACATGAATGTGACTAATCAGTTCATCTTCTTGATGATTGTTCACATTCCGGGTTCACCCAACCGCTGAGGATTAGGTGTCAACAACTGGTAAAGAAAGGAAGGGGAATTGTTAGACTGTCACTCCCCCAGCCATGGGCGGATGTTTCCCTCTACCCCATCAAGTACATTACTTGAAAGGGAAGGGAAAAAATTGTGTTTAATTATCATTTTCCATTGTTGAACCACCTTCGGCATCAGCAACTGATCAACCTTCTTTATTTCTTGATGGGAAATAGTAGGCACATGGCTGTGGCTGTGAAAACAACTGCGCACCCAGGAATGTGTGTTACCAACCATGGCATTATCAAACTCATTGTGTTGGATGCTTTGTGTAGAAATTCCCACTGTAGATCAACAGATTATGCAATAGAATAAAGCAAAACACAAGATATACTTCTACATCAAACTTTGCAGAAGCTTAATTAAATATGAACAAGATCAATCAGAACACATATAACTGAGAATGATAAATCAATCATACATAACACAGAAGAAATAACTCGGGGAAAGCCTTAGCCTAAAACTCCAATCTCTATATTATCATACAAGTGGAAATATGTTCAAGTTACAAAAAGAATCAGCTCTCAAGCTATCCTACTCTCTTTGCAATCAAACAATACAGCTCATAGACTGAACAAACACAGTATATGTCCTCCTCAAGCCCTCCAAGCCTCCTGTTTCCTTGTGCAGTTTTTCTTGGGGTCCAGTGATGCCACATGTGTGAATTGGCCTCATCTAACTGGACTTGACTAAGTTAACTGAGTCAACTAATTACAACTCATCCTTATCTCTTTAACTGAAGGATAAATTCCTCAATTAATGGAGAAACTGTTGCATGTCCCCACATAGACTTCATGTTTGATTTTCTACAGCTAATTAACTCATGGTGAATTAATTAATTATTTTACAAACAACTGCTAAGATCAAATTTGAATTTTACTTCTCTATTTTAGTTTAGGGACTAACTAAAATAGGAAGGTATCCCGAAATGCTATTTATAGCAGTACTAAATTTAGCACTTCTATATTTAGCATTTCTTGTTGCTATTTTCAACACTCCCTCTCAAAAAGAAAGGGATTATTAGTAACCCCAATCCTGTCTATGTGGAACTCAAACTTGCATTTTGACAATGCCTTCGTCAAAATATCTGCATCCTGTTCCTCAGTTGAAACATACGCAACAACATGATCCTCTTGACCACACAGTCTCGAAGAGGGTGATACTGGATATCAATGTGCTTGGAATTGTCATGAAAAACTAGATTCTTAGAGAGTTTGACGCAACTCTGATTATTGCAGTAGATCATGGTTGGATCCATCCTCTGACCAAACAATCCCACTAGAATCTTCCGCATCCAAATGGCCTCACATGTAGCCTGACTAGCAGCCATGTATTCAACCTCTACTGAGCTAAGTGCAACTGACCTCTGTTTCCTGCTGTACCAGGAAACTGCAACTGAACCAGGGTTGAAGATTCCTCCAGAAGTGATCTTCCTGTCTGATGGACTCCCTGCCCAATCTGCATCTATGAAGCCATGAAGCTTCACTCCCTCTGTCCATCTGTACCATAATCTGAACTGAAATTTGTCTCTGAGGTAGCTCAGCACATGCTTCACTGCCTTCCAAAACAGCTTGGTAGGCTGAACCATAGCTTGACTCATCTGGTTCATCGCAAAGCATAAGTCAGGTCGTGTGTTCACCAGATACATAAGTGAACCCACCAGTTGCTGATAAAAAGTAGTAGTTACTACCTCACCTAAAGTAGCATCCTCCTTCCTCCAGTTCCCATCTAGAGGAGTTTGCATGGGCTTGCACTTCTCCATGTGAAAGTGCCTGAGTATCTCATTGGCATACTTTCCTTGAGACACAAATACTTCACCATCTTTCTACCACATCTCCATGCCTAGAAAGTAGTGCATAAGACCCATGTCTTTCATTTCGAACTCTCTTGCAAGGTCCTCCTTGCAAGACTAGATCAGATGATCAACACCTGTCAAAATCATATCATTGACATAAAGAACAATGATCAATGGCTTACCTTCTACCATGATGTGGTAAAGGTTCAAATTTGCTTCACTCTTGGTGAAGCCCAACCTGATGAAATAGCTGTCAATCCTGGTGTACCAAGCACGAGGTGCTTGCTTCAGCCCATACAAAGCCCTCTTGAGTCTGCACACGTGCGACCGACGATTGAAGGTCTCGAAACCCTCTGGTTGCTCAATGTACACCTCCTCCTCAATCTTCCCATTGAGGAATGTTCTCTTCACGTCCATCTGGTGGATCTTCCACCCCATCTGAGCTAATAGTGCCAACATCGATCTAATCGATGAGTACCTTGCTACGGGAGCAAAATTCTCATCGTAGTCAATCCCCTCGACCTGTGAGAAACCCCGGGCAACAAACCTTGCCTTATGTTTTTCAACACTGCCATCAACTGCATGATTTACCTTGTAAAGCCATCTGGAACTCACCACTGACTTGCCCTACGGTCTTGGGACAACATCTCACACATTGTTCTGAATGATAGAGTCGTACTCCTCTACCATTGCATCAACCCAGACTAGTTGCTGCACTGCCTCCTCGAATGAAGAAGGTTCGGTATGTACACACTCCCCAACCAGGGCCATGTACCTAGTGTACCGATCGGGCGACCTCCTCTGTCTGTGCTAAGAAGATGGCTGTCCCACATTCTCATGTGCATTCAGCATCAACCTGTCAACTTCCCTTGAGCATTTCTGCTCATCTCTGGAAGTCTCAACATAAGTGAATGTCTCCACTCCCGGATCCTCTGCATGCGGCTGCTCCGCATCAATTTGAGGCTCCTCCTCCTTAGGAACTGAAAGTTCCTACTCTGCATGCAACTTGAGCTCCCTCTCAAGTGATAATCACATGGCTTTCTGCTCGTCAAACTTCACATCCTTGCATACCACTGTCCTCTAAGTAGTAAGCCGGTACACCCGATAGTTGTGGGGTGTATCCGTGTACCCCAAAAGTATTCCCAACTCAGCTGTTGGATCCAGCTTCTTCCTGGAATCTTTGGTCACATGACAGTAAACAGATGATCCAAAGATTCAGAAATGACTCACATCTGGTCACTTCCCGGAAAAGGGCTCAATAGGTGTCTTCATTCCTGTATACGGTGCGGGCTTCTATTCTGCAAGTATACTGTTGTATTGCATGCCTCAACCCATAAATGCAGTGGTAGGCTTTGGTCATGCAACATCACTCAAGCTGCTCCCACAATCAATCTGTTCTTCCTTTCGGCCACCCCATTTAGCTATGGGTTATGGGGTGCCGTCAATTCCCGTTTAATCCCTTCTGCAGCGCAGAAGTCTTTAAACTGTTGGGAGACATACTCTCCACCATTGTCTCTACGCAAGGCTTTTATTTTCTTTCCATATTCTTTCTCTGCCAAGGCTTTAAACTCACAAAATCTCAAGAAAGTTTGATCCTTCTTTTGCATAAAGTAGATCCAAAATTTACGAGAAAAATCATCAATAAAAATAACAAAGTACCTTTTTTTAGCGGTGGAGGCTGTAGAGAAAGGTCCACAATCATCTGAGTGAACTCACTCCAGGATTGCTCCAGCTATATTGTCTCGATCCAGAAAGGAAGATTTCGCATACTTACCCAAGGTACAACCTTTGCATGTTTTCGTCTGCTCCAATTTTCCCTTGGGAAGTTCAGTAGAAATCTGCTGCATGATCTTCAGGGCTCCATGGTGCAAGTGGCCCAGTCTTCTATGCCATAGCTCACCAACATCTTAGCTCTACACCATCTTAGCTTTGGAACTTAGTGCAACACAGTCATCTACCTCCAGCTTGTAGAGATTCTTTGCTCAAATCCCAATTCGCTTGGTTTGTCCAGTACCGATATGCCTCAGGAATACCTTTTCCTTTACTAAATACTACATCATAGCCTTTATCTTCTAGCATAGCGACAAACACAAGATTCTTTTTCAGACCTGGTACATACTTTACATCAGTCAGGGTGAGGGGAGCTCCATGCTCCCTCTAAAACACAACCATACCCTCACCTGAAACACGGTACTTTCCATCATCGCCCATCTCAATCCGCATCTGGAGATCCTTATCCTCCAAGGTACTGAAAAGATTCTTGTCACCTGACATGTGGAATGAAGCTCCACTGTCCAGGTACCACACACATCCCACCATGGATGAAATCATGCATGCGATAAGAGAGAAATCCAACTCAAACTATGAGGCCAGTGCCTCACCATTAGATCCCTTCAAGGAACCCTTCTTGGATTTCTTCTGTTGACAATTCGTAGCATAATGGCCCACTTCATGACAATGAAATCATCACACTTTTGATTTGTAAAACTTCTTCCCACCATTGGAAGAACCAGATTTGGGATGGGATGCCTTCCTTTTCCATTTCCTCACCTTGCTCGCTAAGGCTAGATTTTCCTCATCATCTTGCTTCGTTGAGGATCCATCTCTGGTGCTTCTTCTTATCTCCTCCTGCATCATATCCGACCAAAGTCATTCCCAATCTGGCAATTTTTCTCTTCCATTAACTGAGTCTTGGTAGTTATGCCAGCTCTTAGGAAGACTGAGGAGTACAAGACTCACCATGTCATCATTAGCGGTCATGATCCCTACACTTCCAAGCTCATCCCTGCAGGTGGTGAGCTTGTTCAGATATGTAGAGATCATGTCGCCCTTTTCACACTTGATTTTCTAAAGCTTGTCTTTCAGCGCCAACTTCCTCTGATCACTGTTGTTCTGATATTTATCTTTCAATGTTTTTCACATCAAAAACGATGTCTCCTTCCCATGGAGACTTGAGACTATGTGGTCTCGAACTCCCTCCAAAAGGATTCTCCTTGCTCTAGCCACACATTTATTCCATTCCACCAATTGAGTAGCATCAGTCGGCTTGGGGACTTCTTCATCAATGAAGCCCTTTAGACCGTTATCCTCTAATACTACTTCCATGCGATCCTTCCAGGCTATATAATTTGAGATGCCATCGAGGTTATACTCAAGTCTTAAACCACTGAACGCCATTGGTGAAATTGAGATGTGATAAGAACTCGATTTCTATATTCAGGAACCTCAAACTTCGAACTTCTCCTTTCTTGTATACAGTTCTCTCCTTTGATCAACTTTTCTCTGATACCATGTAGAAATTTCCACTGTAGATCAACAGATTATGCAATAGACTAAAGCAAAATACAAGATCTACTTCTACATCAAACTTTACAGAAGCTTAATCGAATATGAGCAAGATCAATGAGAACACATATAACTGAGAATGAGAAATCAATCACACATAACACAGAAGAAATAACTCGGGGAAAGCCTCAGCCTAAAACCCCAATCTCTGTATTATCATACAAGTGGAGATATGTTCAAGCTTTCATTCATATTCTATCTAATTTACTCCTGATGATGGACCCCCTTTGGGGTTTGAAATGTCGACAGAATGAACACGAAACTGTGGATAATCCGAATCATGCCACTGCAAAAAACTACCACAGAACCTTAAAATCTAACATATGTTCAAGTTACAAAAAGAATCAACTCTTAGGCTATCCTGCTCTCTCTGCAATCAAACAATACAACTCACAGACTGAATAGACACAGTATATGTCCTCCTCAAGCCCTCCAGGCCTCCTATTTCCTTATGCAGTTTTTCTTGGGGTCCAGTGATGCCACATGTGTGAATTGTCCTCATCACACTCACAAAACCTGAAGAAGTAACTACGCAATCCTCAAGGAAATAATTCCTTCTACATGCAAGGGATATTCACAATGGAATATTCCTGCAACTGATAGTACATTGTCCCTCCATCTTATCTCAATTGGGTCTTTGTCTAAACTAACATGCATGAGTTATTTATGAGAGAATATTCAGTTATCTGAAGTGCAGCAGTTACATGCATGCATGCATTAACTAACTGAACTCACAATTAATTCAAAAAACTGTTTGAATTAATCTAACTAGACTTGACTCAGTTAACTGAGTCAACTAATTACAACTCAATATTACAACTCATCCTTATCTCTTTAACTGAAGGATAAATTCCTCAATTAATGGAGAAACTGTTGCATGTACCCACATAGACTTCATGTTTGATTTTCTACAACTAATTAACTCATGGTGAATTAATTAATTATTTTACAAACAACTGCTAAGATCAAATTCGAATTTTACTTCTTTATTTTAGTTCAGGGACTAACTAAAATAGGAAGGTATCCCGAAATGCTATTTATAGCAGTACTAAATTTAACACTTCTATATTTAGCATTTCTTGTTGCTATTTTCAACACTTTGAGCTGACAAGGCAATAATTGGGAAGAATTCATGCGGAAAAGGCCTACGACCTCCCATAGAAGGAAAACCGAGACGTCTGAGGAAGCTCCAGAGGTGACAAAGTAGAAACTCTAGCCCTCGACAATAAGGGCCAAAAAGAGGTCGGTTGATAAACCAATTGGCGACAGGAGGCTGAAGAAAAGGATAAGGGTTAGCGGGCACCCAGAGTCCTGATCCATGTCAAGAAAAAGAAAGAAGTAGCAGAGCAAAAGGACGAGGAGCAAGATCAGCTAGATGAACCTTCTTCACCTAGTAAGAGCGAAACCCAATCATTGCTATCAAAAATTGAAATTATAGAGAAAGAAAATAGAGAATTGAGGGAATATCTAACAGAAGGAAAGGTAGAGCCAAGAGCCTCAGGGCTAGATACTTTGGCATAGGCCATGGACAGAGCCAGAAGGGGAGAAATCCCAGGAACTTTGTGCATAGCCTGTGCTGAGAAGTTGGTGGTAGTAGGATTAAAAGTCTGTGCAATAGAGACCACCTCAAGGGAGACTCAAACTGAAATCCAGGAATCTTTTACACAAGAACCTGTCGAGGACGTTGCTGTTACAAAAGAACCAACAATCAAGATGACACAATCCACAGGAAATGATCAGGTAATGGATACACAGGAGCCCTTCACTGACACTGTTGTTTCATCAGAACCAGTAGTGAAGGAGGAAGTCAACCAAGAGGAGGAAGAGAAAGATAATATCCATGAGCCTATGGTCAACAATGCTACTACACAAGAACCAGCAGTGAAGACAGAAGCCGATCCAGAGAAAAACGATGTACAAAAGTCTATGGATAACACTGCTGCTACACAAGAACCAATAGTGAAAATGGAAGCTGACCAGGAAGATAAAGAAATTGTGACAAAATCCACTAATGAAGCTATTGTTACACAAGAACTAGCAGCTGAGGTGGAACAGTTTTTCCCTCAGGGGGCTGCTACACCCTCAATTGATAGTGCATGTGGAAGAACACTAGGTCCTGATGAAGGATGGTGTTTTGAGAGATTGTTGTTGTTGCTAGAGCTGCAAAAGTGGAAGCAGCTGGTGCTCTCTCTACAGGAGGGAGTGATTTCACTCAAAATGCATAAAATAATGATGGATTCCCTGAGAGAAAAATGGCTAAAAGAAGAATGGGAAAGAGAAGAGGAGGCACAGAGGCACAAGGAAGTTATAAAGAAGAAGGATGAACAACTGTATCAGCTGCATCGACAAGTCTCAAACCTGATGAATGACAAGACCAAACTCTGTGACCTTGCTCTAAACCTGCTAGCATGTAGGCGGTCGTCCCCGTCATACCCAATGTTCCTTTGGGAATGTTATTACTTATTTCAATTAAAGGTAGTTTTTGAGAATAGGTCATATTTGGGTTCTTCAACTCGTACTTTTTTGGAATTTTTTTGCTCCTGTGACTTTGATGACTAGAGCTTGCTGTGCGAGCTATTCTTTCACACTATCATGTGTGAATATGTTAGCACGAATATGGTGTCGAGTGTCGTCTCCTATATGGGGGACTTGCAGTTGCAAGCCTTCCTTTCATTCATGAGGAATCAGATTGAGTGGCACCTCACCAAGAAAACAACAGAAACCAATGAGGAAAGAACAACATTGTGGGTTAGGGCTAAACCAGGAATGGCTTATGAACTCCAGAGAGAGTTTAAACTATTTCTGAGCACTCCAAAAATCAGAGAACAATTGGCCAGCTATAGAAAAATAATCATAAGGATCTGCCTCAACCTGTTTACAAATATGAACAGTCGAGCACTATCCAGATGTCTCAAGCACATTGAGGTCTGTAGAGTGGAGTTATAGGAAGGGGACTCCTTTGAATACAGGAACTTCATGGTTGTTGTTACACGGGTGCCAAAATATGCTCGGATTGTGCAGACATTGGGTGCATTTTGGATAGGCCTCAGGTTCAATTTCCTTTGATATGGTTGCCATTGGATGAGTATCAGCTCGATTACCATTTATGTGACTACGAAGAGGAATCTTGGCCACATCAGTTGATGGCCATTCAAGGATTTAGAGCTCCGGGCGATGATACTACTGGTGCCTACATTTTCACAAATTTGCATCGAGGGTACAGTAAAAGGAACTGAGATTCTGCATGGGAACATGCAGTTACTTCAGTTAGGGGGGATGTTGGGTGTGGTTTTTTACCTATTTTTTGCACATTCTTTCCCCAGTTTTGACCTTTCTATCCTCCAGGCCTATGAATTTACATGATCAAATTCCTTGTTTTCTTACCTTTTTAACCTATTCTATTGTCATGTTACTTTGTTGTATTTTACCAAATAATACGAGGCTTTATTCCTTTTTGTGGCTAACTGGGAGAGTATTGAAGAAGTATTTTGGGAAGCTCTTCTTTTCAAGTGATGGCTCACAAGAACAAAGCTATGAAGCAAACAGGTAGCATGGATTAACTGCAGAAAAGGGTAGAACGGTTCATTGTTACACCTTGGATGTTGTTACATGTTTCTGTTACACATTGGATGCTATTACAGGTTGTTGTTACACATTGGATGTTGTTACAGGATGCTGTTACACCACGCGCTGATACAAGAATCCATTGTCACACCAAAAGTGTTGTCGCCAGTGATGCTGCATCATCCATAACCGCCATTCACTTGATGCTGTTGCGCCAAAGCTGGAAAATGTGGGTACTATTCCACATAACAGCTGTCAACAGTAGGAATTGTTTATTTTTTTGAAGCAACAAGACTCAAGCAATTGCAATCATAACTAATGTATATTTGTATTTAGCAATAGGTTGTAACTACTTTTATTTTTTATCAGCATGAGAATCGTGAGATTCTCATGACTGATCTGTTTCTAATTTCGGGTTGTAATAACTATAAAAGACTCAATTTTTCATGTACAAGGAGATGACATATAGAAGAGTACTGTTACTCTGCTTCTGTAATTCTGAGTTTATTTTTAATATCAATTAGCATGATGATGTTGTTACTGTTCTTCAGCTGATTCGTTAATCACTTTTGTGTTATTCCTGCACCCTGCTGAGGAGGAAGGGACCTCCTCTTTGGCAGGGATTGCAATGATATAGGTAGTGTACATTCTAGTTTAGTTAATTGATTTATGGTTTCTCGTTGTTGTTGTACAAATCGTGGATTACATTTGTTGTTGTTTCTATTTATATTATGCTATTACACTGAGTTAATCAACAGAATGGTAGTAACCAACTGGAGTAGATATTAGTTCTAGTGTGGCACGCCTTTACTTTGGTAGATGCAAGTTGTGATTTAATTCTATAGAGTGTTTTTATGTCTACATGCATTGTTTGATTCAACAATTTAGATCAATGACATCTTTTATAGTTTTCTACATTTTCTTATTCTTGGCTGGAGTGTATCGACACAGACAGTGTTGAAATGTGCAACAAGAAATGCTAAAAATAGCACTACTATAAATAGCCTGGATATAAATAGCAATTCAGCCATTGGTGATCTTAGCAACAATGGGTGAAAAGTGAAAGTGCTAAAAATAGCTTTTCTAAAAATAACATTTCGAGATCCCTTCTTATTTTAGTCAATCCCTGGACTAAACATAGGAAGTAAAATTCGAATTTGATATCAACAGCAGTTTGAAAATTAATTAATTAATTCATCTTGAGTTAATTAGTTAAGGAAAATCAATCTTGAAGTCTATGTGAGGACATGCAATAGTTTCTCCATTAATTGAGGAATTTAACCTTCAGTTAAAGAGATAAGAGCGAGTTGTAATATTGAGTTGTAATCCATTGACTTAGTTTAACTTAGTCAAGTCCAGTTAGATTAATTTAATAGTTTGTTAAATTAATGAGAGTTCAGTTAGTTAATGCTTGCATGCATGTAACTACTGTATTTCAGATAACTGAGTATTCACTCATGGATAACTCATGCATGTCAGTTCAGTTAGAGACCCAGTTGAGATCAGATGGAGGGACAATGTACTATCAGTTGCTGATCAGCCCCATAAATGGGTAATTATATGGGCTCATTTTGCCTCCTAACATAGTTTAATCAACCATTCTCTTAGCTTATTGCATGTTTTTTTATTATATTTATGCTTATGGAGTGAGTTGGGTTGGTTATGATGCCATGGAGTCTAATATGTGTTTAATGCAGATTTTTGTTGAATTTTGAAGAAAAAGTCAAAGATTTAATGGACAATTGGCAGCAATAATTCGAAGTGGACAAAGGAGAGGATTTATAGGAGGGAATCCCCCTCATTTATTACTCCCCCACTTTGAATTCTCCTTCATGCAGCTCGGAGCACAAACAACCAAATCAATGCACTAGGAGGCAGCCGAGCAAGTGGAGGATAACTTATGTTTATCTCGAGTTTTGGGAGCCAAGCCTCCCTGATTTTAAGGAAGCTGTTGGGAGCTTCATTTGTATAAGTAGAAGGGCCTAGGGCCTCATTAGGGAGTTGGTCGAATTTTTGTTGAATTTTTGTTGTAGCTTTGCTCTGCTCAATTTCGAGCTTACCTTTGTTGACAATTTCATGTAATCCACCTTCTTCAGTTTTGAAGGGGAGTTCTTCGAGCAAACATGTGGGGCTACAATGGGTTCCCCCCTTTCCCCTGTTGTTGCTAATCTGTTTTTGGAAGATTTTGAGTCCAAAGCTCTGAACTCTTCCCGTCTCCTTCCTAAGCTTTGGAAGAGATATGTAGATGACACTAATGTCATCTGGTCTCATGGCCAGGATGAGCTTGACCTCTTATTTGATCATCTTAACAGGTAGTCCGCAGCCATTAAGTTCACCAAGGAGCAGGAAGTTGAGGGATGCCTCCCTTTCCTTGATATCCTTATTTCTAGGAATGATGATGGTTCCCTAGCCCATCAAGTTTTTCGAAAGAAAACTCATACGGAACAGTATCTTCATGCCAATTCCCACCATTTCCCGGCTCAAAAGATGGGTGTTCTTAGTACCCTTGCTACTCGGGCCCTGAGGATCTCGGACAAGAAGAGCTTTGAGAAGGAAAAATCCCATATGCTGGATGTCTTTGTGGAGAATGGTTACAGTAGATACATGGGTCATAGGGCTTTTCTTAAATCTTCCAAGAATTTGCTGGTGAAAAGAGAACCAAAAGATCATGTTCCTGGTGTCCATCTTCCTTATGTTCAAGGGACCACTGATAGAATTGGTAGGATTCTCAGGAGGCATAGTATCCCTGTGTCCTTTAGGCCCCTGAACACCATTCGTTCGTCCCTCAGATCGGTGAAGGACCCCATCGACCCTAAAGATATGAAGGGTGTTTATATGATCCCCTGTTCCTGTGGGACCCCCTATATTGGGGAGACTGGTCGTTCCATTAATCAGAGGATTAGCGAGCACGCAGCGGATCTGAAGCACAGGAGATCTAAGTCTTCCGCTTTGGCTGAACATGCGGAGAAAACCAATCATCATGTTTGTATTGAAGAAGCCAGTGTTATTGCTAGGGTTTCGCATTTCCATCATCGAAAATTCAGGGAAGCGCTTGAGATCGAAAAGAGACCAAGCAATCTCAATAGAGACGATGGTTGGAAAGTCAGTAGGTGTTGGGTCCCAGCCCTCTCTGCCTAGTCGTTTTTTCGTCCTTTTTGGTGTCTTTGATCTCTATTTTCTTATTTATTTATTGTATTATTCTTTTTTGATTTATGTATTAATTTATTGGTTTATTTATTCATTTATGTATTTTATTTTTATTTTTATTTTCATTTTTGGTTTTATTTATTTTTTTATTTTTTTTTTTTCATTCGTATGTATAGCATCCTATTTCTTCTGATATTTCAAGGTCCTTTACCTAATTTCCATTTTAATTCCTATTACTGCTTATTGTTTATTTTTAAGGGCCTCCATGTAACTAATTTTCATTTCTAATTCTTTACTCCTTATATCTAATTTCAGATCTATCATATTTTCCTTTTGATTTCTTTATTACCTTTTATTAATTATCATTAGTTTATTCATTTAGCTTATAGCCTAATTAAAATTTTTAATAATACTTTTATATGAAATTAATTTATTCATTACTATTACTAATTTTCCTTTTAAATTAGTAACTAACTTAAAATTTTTTTAACCTTGATTAATGTTCATTTTAGTAATACTTTTAAATAGGAATTTATTTTCTTCATTTAACCAATTATTATTTAACTTATAAAGTTTTGTAGGTCTCATTTTTATTCATTAGGTCATTTAATTAACTAATTTTCCTTTTAATTATTAATTAAATTATGATTTTTATTATTTATTTTGATTGTCTTTATTTCTAATACTTTTAAATTAAAATTATTTATATTTTTTGAGGCTTTTATTTGACTATTTATTAATTAACCTATAGTTTTTAATTATTAAGTTTTGATTTTCTTTATTTCTAATACTTTTAAATAATATTATTTATATTTTTGAGGCTTTTCAGGGTCATTTATTTAACTAATTATTAATTAACTTATAGTTTTTAAATTATTAGGTCCTTAATTTATATTTTTAAGAATTAAAATATTATAATTATTTTTGACCCCTGTACTTGAGTCAAACTAGCCGTTAGAGATGATAGCTGTTGGAGGCTCAGCTCAGACTATTTAACATGAGGAGCTAGATCTGTTTCTTCAACTTGTCCTGACGATGAACCACACTAGTTGGTTCGAAACGCGTCGACAAATGAAATTCTATGTGATATGCGCCGAAATATTTCTCTAACTTGATATGGATCACAGAAGCCTAAACTCTATTATAATCCTATTATTATTTTGAGAATAAAGATGAGATCCTTTTTGAGCTAGCACTGAGTTACCTCAGAGAGCTGAAGCTCTTGGGTTAGGGCCCAATCCAAGCAGCCAAGCTCCTCTTGTTTGTATTTATATGCTTTGTTTTAGTTTATGGATTAGTTGCTGTTAGATAAATTTCTTTCTTGGTTAAGAATAGATTGCTTTTGGTGATTTAGAAGGTTGTTCCATTTGAGTTTTCTATATCATGTTGAACAGTGATAGAAAAAAGATACAAAAAGGCCATCAACAGAGCCTTGGCCTCCTTTCCTTCCCTTTGGGACCATGAACTAAGGTCAAGACCCTCTTGCTTCGACAAAAACACAGATTTGCCTTCTCCATAGGATTTCTAGTGGTGTAGTTTGTTAGAAGGTTAATGCTTTGCTTTAGATCTCTTTCACCATGCTCATTTCTATCTTTGCAATAAGTCTTCTTCCATGCTTTCTTTCCTGGTAGCATTTCTTAGCATTTACTATCATAGATCAAAGTTTAGACTAGCTTGATGCAAAATTCTGTTTTTCTGATGTACTTAATTTCCTTGCTTTTGTGATCTCATTGTTTGACTTTCAGTTCTTTTGCAACAAATCTCTTCTCACAGAAGTTCAGCCCATCAGCCATCACATTCTCTCCCTGATCTATGCCCTACAGGTCGCCCAAAGTTCACCTCCAATCTGCCTTAGTTTTCTGTGTTTTTCCATAGGATTTCTTCCTCTCTCCCGACCATCTTTCCCTCTCCTAATGATATTTGGTGAACCCTAGGCACCTTAACACACCATCCCAACCTTTAGCTACCCTTTCCACCTGCTATCACACCTTCAAAGCCTTCAAAACTTCTCTCAGCATCCTCTTGTAGACCTCCTGTAGATCCCCTGCAACCTCTTGTAGATTTTCCTGTAGGCTTCCTTTTGAAGTCTGATTGTAGGAAAAGCCTCCAGAAGGCCACCCGAGACCTCCTAGGACTCATCCACACCTTCCTACATCATCTCAAGTCCCAAAACCGCCCTCCATCACCACCTAATCGTTGCCACATTCACAATCAAATAAATTACATGCATGACAATTTCACATAAAAATACATAAAAATCCAAAAAGATGTTTTTTTTCTCATTTCCTTCTAGAAATAGCTTGAGTAGATGTTGTTTACTTCCTTGAGTAGGTGATGGCATTCATTTCATGGTTCTCATGTTTCTTTCTGCAAAAGTAGGATTAGTTGGTTAAATAAGGTTTGCTAGGTTTACTTTACATTTCAGTCTTCTTTTCCTTTTTGCAAGTAGAGTAGCCTCTGTAGAGTAAGCTTTCCTTTCTTTCATCACATATAGAGTTTCTTTTGGAATCCATAGAAGTTGGCTTGAGCTCCTAGTGATCTTGTGCCGGCTGACCAAGTGACAACCTGCAGTAAAAACTAGTACTTGTGCATACAACACTATCGTTTCCAAGTTTGTTATGAACTACCGGGTTGATAAGAGTAAAGTAGGAAGCCCAGGAGTTGTAGCATTATTGCTGCAATAATGGTGCTCACCACTTTTTGGTGCCATTTCCGGGGAAGTGTCAGAGTATTTTGTGATTACTGCTTTCTTCTATTTCCTATCGCAACATTCTGCTAAATAGTTTGTTTCAACAAAAGTAGAGTAGTTGTTTCTTTCAGTTTCTCCATTTCCTTGCTTTCCTTTTCAATTATGCAATTTCCATTCCAGCAAAAGTAGAATAGTTGTTTCTTTCAGTTTCTGCATTTCCTTTCTTTCCTCTTCAATTCTACACTTTCCATTTCAGCAAAAGTAGATTAGTCATTTCCTTTCTTTCAGTTTTGCATTTCATTTGCTTTCCTTTTCAGTTCTGCAATTTCATTTAAGCAAGTTAATTCAAGTTAGTTGCAATTTTGTTCAATCAATTTCAGTTTTGCAGGTACAATCAGTGAAAAAACAAAAACCAACCAAAATATTTCCTTTCATGCCTCGTAGGAACAGAGATAATTCAGGAAAATTCTTGCCCAACACCCCCACTACATCACAGAGCCAACCTGCTCTCTTCTTCGGTGGTAGTGATCAAGAAGAACCTTTAGGTGAGCAACCAGAGATATTTGAAGAACCTATAGGGGAAAAAGAAGAAGAAAACATCCCTTCTAAGACAATGGCTGAAAACAAAAATGCTAGGGGGAATGGAGAAATAATAAAGGGTACCTTTCCCATCCGAGAGACCAAAGGGGACACCAAAATGAAGAATATAAGTCCCTCAGCCCTACCTCACTTCCATGGTTTGACCACAGAAGATTCTGACACCTTCTTGTTTGGGTTTGCTGTCATTTGTCGAACCTATGACTATGCAGAAGATGAGAAAAAGTTGAAACTATTTCCTTCTACTCTAAAGGATGCAACATTGCGCTGGTTCATGGGGTTACCTAGCAATAGCATCACAACTTGGGCTCAGATGCAGTAGGCCTTTAATAAAAAATATCGATACTACTGTAGGTCAAAAGATACCAAGGAAGAAATCTTCCGAATGAACATGGGAAGTGATGAATCCTTGGAAGATTATGAAGAGAGGTTCCAACTCAGTTACAAAAGAGCCAGGTGCACACACTTGACCCTGAATCTCTGAAGTTGGTCCTTCTCAGGGGAATTCCGGAAGACCTTCTAGACACCTCCATCTACTGGCCGGGGGAGACATCTACTAGCTACCTTATGAGGACATAAAGACTGTCTTTAGAAACCATTCTAGAGCAGCGAAAAAGAGAGTAGGGGGAGTCAACCCATAGCCAGTACCTCCTCATCCAGTTCATCCATCAAAGGTGAACTTGGGAACATGCTGGAAGACTTCAAGAGTGAGATACTGTAGACTCTTACCATGCAAATGGATACCTTGCATATCAAAAGGAAGCAAGAGGAAGCAGAGAGGGCTTTGGCCATTTTTTGTCCTAGGTGCACCAGGAGGCATCCTATGAACGAATGTCCATTGAACTCTATAGAGGTTTGTTCAGTTTGTGAAGACGATCATTCTACAGATAAGTGCCTTTCCTTGCCTGAACTTAAAGATGTATACCAAGGGGCCGAAGGAGCCACTAAACCACTCTATTTCATGAACTAAAGGAGACTGCATGGACCTAGACCATACCAGTAGGGGATGCAAGGGACATCTCAGGCATACTACAACCCCAACCAAGTCACTTCCATGCCTTCTTGTGGCCCTCCTGCTCATCCTTCCTGGTCCATGCCTCCTCCTTGGTCCTTTCCATCTAAGTATCATGCCTAACCAGCGACTCATTCATTTCAATCCTATGCTCATTCAAAACCTCACTGGAATGCATCTCCTCAGGGGTGGAGGCCCTAGTACAACTCTCCTCCCACTCTTTTGCCTCCACCACCTACTCAACCACAACCATTGCCTCCTGCTCCACCAAGGCAACCCCAAATGCCTACCCAGTCGAACCCGAACCCAAACAACAGACATGCTCAACAAGTATATAGTGGGGAACCATCATGCCCAACATATGCTGTGGAGATTCAGGAGATTAACCTGAGATCTGGGAAGGTTCTCCCAGACAGCCAGCCTCCACCTAGGGAGGTTGAGGAATAAAGAGGAAAGTGAACCTAAAGCAGTTCCACCCTTTCCTGAGAGACTATCTGGGACAACACAACCTACCCCAGAAGAAACTGAACTTTTGGGAGAATTGGAACAGTTATGTGTGAAGATACCACTTTTCCAAGCCATAAAAGATGTGCCTATATACAATATGTTTATCAAAGAGAAGTGCTTTAGGCATCCAGGTAGGCGCAAGAGGGATGCCCAAACCATCAATGTCATAGGACAACTGTTCGACCTGATGTTGGGGCGGGTAATCTGTCTAAAATATCTGGACCCTGGAAGCCCAGTAGTTGATGTCCACATCAATGACACCATGATCCCACACACCTTGATTGATCTGGGAGCTGCCATTAATGTGATGAAAAAGGACACCATGCTCAAACTTAACCTCCAGGGCTCCTTGAGGAAGATCACGACAGTACTGCAACTAGTAGACCGCTCCACCGTGACCCCTGAAGGGATTGTGGAATATGTGATGGTCTCCATTGATTCTTGGGAGTACCCTGCTGATTTCTTAGTTCTCCAGCCAAAGGCAAAGCTCACTAGGTATCCTCTCATCTGCTAGAAAATTATATATTACGGAGCAATGGAACACATAAAATATTGCAGAAATATAAACACAGAAAATGCACAAAACAAGAGAGACATAGATATACGTGGTTCACCTAGTTTGGGCTACGTCCACCCCGAACAGCCAATCCTTCCTTTCTATTATCCAGCAAAATGAGGAGACACAACCTACAGCAAATCCGCTGTAATATCCTCTGTTTTCTCTCACAGTCTCACCTCTCTGTTTCTCGCTCACAGAATACACATCTATATCTCAGCCTCCAATACAATACCCTCATACAAAGAGAGGGGTTTCCTTCTAGGGCAAAAAACCCTAAACTAAACATAAGTTCTACCGTTAGATCATCCACCTAATGAACGACCCAGATTGACTAGAAATTACTATACTGTTACAAGGCAATTTTACATTTGTTTTTAGCTTCGGGGATCGGCCCCCCCGGACCCCCGCGGGGGGGACAAGTCCCCCCCGCATCCCCCCGCGTGGAGCGGTGTACAAACTTCCTGGGGTATACATCCAGCTGAAACAAAGACCTCTGAACAATCATGCTCCACACACAACAATCTCCCACTTGGAGAATGATTGTAGAAACTCCACCGCTGCTTCATTTGCTGGACAATGACTCCTCTTTGGACCTGGCTGTTCCTCATCTTCATCGTCGTCCCTGAAGACCAATTGAAACTGAGCATATTCTCAGTTTCTCCCTGGTTACAACTTTTGTTAGCATATCTGCAGGATTCTGGCTAGTGTGTATCTTTTCCAGCTTCAACTCTCCATCTTCCAACACTGATCATATGAAATGGTAGTTGAGCTGTATGTGTTTAGTCCTGGAATGAAACGCTGAGTTCTTTGCAAGATGAATGGCACTTTGGCTATCACTGTATAACGTGCCCTTATCATGCTCCTTACCCAATTCACCCATAAACCTTTGTAACCAAATCATTTCTTTACTAGCCTCTGTAGCAGCAACATATTCTGCTTCTGTTGTTGAAAGTGCAACATCACTTTGGATTTTCGAAACCCAACTGACAGCTGTTCCATTGCATACATTAAGCTTCCAACTGCTGATGCATATGGAACTTTAGACATATAATCCATGTCTTCTTGGGTCTTTGGGCACATTTCCTTGCGAAGTTTGAAATGGCTAGCAAAAGGTGTACTAACTGGTTTTGCATTGTGCATGTTAAATCTTTTCAACACCTTTTGTATGTACTCATTCTGAGACAATGTTAATTTGCGATTTTTCCTGTCTCTAGTGATTCTCATACCAAGGATTTGTTTTGCAGCTCCCAAATCCTTCATTGCAAATGAATTTGCCAATTTTCTTTTGAGCACATTTATTTCCTGCATGTTAAATCCTGCAACAAGCATGTCATCTACATACAATAACAATATAATATAGCTGCCATCATTTTGCTTTTTCAAATAAACACAATGATCAGAGTGACATCTAGTGTAACCTTGTTCAGACATAAACTTGTCAAATTTTAGATACCACTGCCTTGGAGCCTGTTTTAAGCCATACAAGCTCTTCTTCAACCTGCACACTAGTTTCTCCTTCCCTTTCACCTCATATCCTTGTGGCTGCTGCATATATATCTCTTCCTCCAGATCCCCATGGAGAAAGGTTGTCTTTACATCTAATTGCTCAAGATGCAAATCTTCAACTGCTACAAGACTTAAAATAGTTCTTATTGAAGTCATTTTAACAACAGGAGAAAATATTTCATCAAAATCAATACCTTTCTTCTGTGTAAACCCCTTCACCACAAGTCTAGCTTTGTACCTCTGTTTTCCTCCATCTTCTTCCTTCAGTCTGTAAACCCATTTATTCTTCAATGTAGTTTTTCCTGCAGGCAACCTGACTAAATCCCAAGTCTAGTTATGCATTAAGGAGTCCATCTCTTCTTCCATGGCTACCTCCCACTTCTTCCTGCTTTCAACCTGCATTGCTTCTTCATAACATTCGGGTTCACTAGAATCAGTCAACAATAAATAATATAATGAAGGAGAGTATCGTTCAGGGGGTCTACTTATCCTGGTAGATCTTCTAACACCACTTTCAGGTGTTTGGGGTGCCTGTTGCTGTTGTGGTGGTTGCTGTTGTTGATTATTATTATTTTCAGGCACCTTTACCTTTTCACTGATTTCATCAAGAACTGCATATTCCTTGTTTTCTTTTTCCTGTTTCTTTTCCTGCAACTGATTCTTATACAATACCTTTTCAGTGAATATTACATCTCTGCTCCTAATGATTTTGTGATTTTCATAATCATATAAGCGATAACCAAAATCATTAACACCATATCCAATAAAGGTACATTTCTTTGACTTTTCCTCAAGCTTTGTTCTATTTTCTTTATCAATATGGACAAAGGCCTCACAACCAAAAGGCTTTAAAAAAGAGTAGTTTACCTTTTTACCTGTCCATGCTTCCTCTGGAACACCACCATCCAAGGAACTTGAAGGCCCTCTGTTTATTAGATAAACAGCAGTATCTACAGCATCTGCCCAAAACTGTAAAGGCAATCCTGCATGCAATATCATGCACCTTGCACACTCCATGATTGTTCTGTTCATCCTTTCTGACACACCATTTTCTTGTGGTGTTCTTGGAACTGTCTTCTCTCTACGAATTCCATGCTCTGAACAGTACCTATCAAACTCTTTGATGCAATATTCACCTCCATTGTCTGATCTAAGACACTTCAATTTCTTTCCTGTCTCAATCTCAACCAAAGCTTTCCATTTCTTGAAAGTATCAAATACATCAGATTTATTCTTAATACAATAAATCCAAGTTTTTCTAGTTGCATCATCAATAAAAGTAACATAATAACGAGAGCCACCGAGAGATGATACCTGAGCAGGTCCCCATACATCTGTATGCACAAGCTCTAATTTTTCATTCTTCTTTTCTTTCCCAACTCTGAGAAATCTGACTCTCTTCTGTTTTCCATAAATGCAATTCTCACAGAAGTCCAAATCAACATTCTTCAAACCTGGCAACAAATTCCTTAAGTGAAGAATCTTCATCCCCTTTTCACTCATGTGTCCGAGCCTATGATGCCATAATGCTGCATCTGCTTCTTTGGAAGTTAAAGCATTAACAGAGTTAGAAATACCATTGCATAAATACAATGTACCAACCTTTTCGCCTTTTGCTATTACCAGGGCTCCTTTGGTGACCTTCCAAGCTTTATCTGTGAAAGTTGTCACACAACCTTCACCGCCTAACTGCCCTATTGAAATCATATTTTTCTTTAGATCTGGAACATGCCTTACCTCCTTTAATAGCCATTGGTTTCCATTCTGCTATTTTACAAGAACCTTACCCATTCCAACGATTTTACAGGGTTTATCATCACCCAGACGAACTTGTCCAAAATCTCCTTGAACATAGTCATGAAAGTATTTCTTATCAAGTGTGGCATGGAATGAAGCCCCTGAATCTACCACCCAGGAATCAGTAATATTTTCAAAAGAAAGAATCAAAGCATCTTGTAACACCTCACCTATCACATTTGCTTCATGATTGTTTTCTTGCTGTACATCTCCTTCTTTTCCCTTTCGAGATCTACAGTCTTTCTTTAGGTGTCCTTTCTTTCCACATTTCCAGCACACTATCCCCGATCTGGACTTGGATCTGCCTTTCCTTGATTTACTGAGATATCCTGAGCTCTTTCCTGTTTCCATTTTTCTTCCTCTAGACTCTGCACTCAAAGCATTTCCCGATGTCTCACCGGAGCTTTTCTGTCGCATTTCCTCGCTAAGGATAGCACCGACAACATCATCAAATTTTAAAGTACTAGATACAGAAACGGAGTTACTAATGGCCATTACCAAACCATTCCAACTTTCTGGTAATGAGCACAAGAATAACAGAGCTCTAACTTCATCATCAAAGTTTACCCCTACAGAACTTAACTGACTTGTAACTGTATTAAAGTCATTTAAATGGTTTGCAATAGATCCACCTTCCGACATATTCATATTAAATAACCGTTTCATAAGAAATACCTTGTTTGAGGCCGAGGGTTTTTCATATAGTTTCGACAACGTCTGCATCAAACCCTCTGTCATGGTTTCCTTCGAAATTTTGAAGGCAACTGACGCAGCAAGGCACAACCGTATTGTTCCGAGTACCTTTCTATCGAGAAGGTTCCATTCTTCGTCTTTCATACCCGTCGGCATCTTTGTTTTTCCGCCCAATGGTAGGTACAGATCTTTCTGATACAGATAATCTTCCATCTGCATCTTCCACAGTGAGAAGTTTTGGCCGTTAAATTTCTCGACCCTAAACTTACCATCTTCCGCCATTGCTCCGACTCGAACCAAGAACCCTTCTTTCTTGTGAGTTTATCAGCCAAATAGACCTTCGGCTCTGATACCAGTTGTTAGAAAATTATATATTACGGAGCAATGGAACACATAAAATATTGCAGAAATATAAACATAGAAAACGCACAAAACAAGAGAGACACAGATATATGTGGTTCACCCAGTTTGGGCTACATCGACCCCGAACAGCCAGTCCTTCCTTTCTATTATCCAGCAAAATGAAGAGACACAACCTACAGCAAATCTGCTGTAATATCCTCTGTTTTCTCTCACATTCTCACCTCTCTGTTTCTCGCTCACAGAATACACATCTATATCTCAGCCTCTAATACAATACCCTCATACAAAGAGAGGGGTTGCCTTCTAGGGCAAAAAACCCTAAACTAAACATAAGTTCTACCGTCAGATCATCCACCTAATGAACGACCTAGATTGACTAGAAATTACTATACTTTTACAAGGAAATTTTACATTTGTTTTAAGCTTCGGGGGTGCTGCCCCCGAGCCCCCGCCAGGGGACCGCTGGCCCCCGGACCCCCCAGCCAGGGGGGATCGCCCCCCCCGGACCCCTGCGGCGGGGACAAGTCCCCCCCGCACCCCCCCGCGTGGAGGGGTGTACAAACTTCCTGGGGCATACATCCGGCTGAAACAAAGACCTCTGAACAATCATGCTCCACACACAACATCATCCTGGGAAGACCCTAGTTGGTTATTGTCAATGCCTACATCAGCTGTTGGGCCGGGAACATGACCATCAAGAATGGGCATATGTCCAAATAGTTAGTCCTATACCCTCCTGCCCAACCCTTGTTAGAACATGATCTACTTCTCTGGTTGGAGGAGGAGGATGAGGATGAAGTCTATTCTGCACCACTTTGTGCATTAGAAACTGCCATGGGGGGGAACCGCAAGATGAGGATGATATCATTGAAAATTTAATTCAGAATCCACCCCCCAGTACCTTGCCATTAGAGGACATAGTGAAAGAAACCCAAAAAAATCCCTTAACTGATTTTTGTGTGGCCGACTCGACCTCTCTCCATGTTAAGAATATAGAGTTCGGCCCAAACAAAACCTTGAAAATCAATCCATCCCTATCTACTTCCCATGAGAAAGAGTTGTGTAGCTTATTGAGAAAACATTTAGATGCCTTCGCCTGGGGTTATAAGGAGATGAATGGAGTGCACCCTTCAATATGTACTCATCATATATACATTAAGGAAGATTGCAAACCAGTCAGGCAGCCTCAAAGGAGGATGAATCCAGCCCTTAAAGACATTGTTATGGAAGAATTGCAAAAATTACTTGATGTAGGATTCATCTACCCCATATCTAACAATGAATGGGTCTCTCCTTTGGTGCTAGTACCAAAGAAAAATGGCAAGTGGAGAATCTGTGTTGACTATCGAGAATTGAACAAAGCCACTAAAAAGGACCATTTCCCTTTGCCTTTCATAGATCAAGTGTTATATGGTCTGGCGGGGAAAAAGTTTTTCTCCTTCCTAGATGGGTTTAGCGGGTACAATCAGATTCAAATCAGCCCAGAAGACCAAGATAAGACCACTTTCACTTGTCCTTGGGGTACCTTTGCATATCGGGTCCTTCCTTTTGGTTTGTGTAACGCTCCAACCACTTTCCAGAGAGCAGTATTGAGTATATTTTCTGAACTGGTTCATGATGCAGTGGAAATATATATGGATGATTTCACTCCTTATGGTTCTAACTTTCAAGAAGCTTTATCTAACCTAGGAAAAGTTTTGGACAAGTGTATTGAAATGAACCTGTCCCTTAGTCTGAAAAAAATGTGAATTTTTGATGACTGAAGGGACCGTGCTAGGTCATGCAATATCTCAACAAGGATTGCAGGTGGACCCCAACAAAGTTGCCATCATCCAAAGGGTCCCACCTCCTCAAAAGGTGAGAGATGTCAGAAGTTTCCTAGGCTTAGCTGGATATTATAGAAGATTCATTAAAGATTTCAGTAAGTTAGCCTCTTCGTTGTTTGGTCTTTTAGGTAAAGATGTCGAGTTCATATGGTCCGAAAACTGTCAAGAAGCCCTAGATACCTTGAAAAGAAAACTTGTGACTGCCCCAATTTTGAGAGGCCCAAATTGGGCCCTACCTTTCCACATTCACACAGATGCCTCGAACAAAGCAATAGGAGCAGCCTTAGGACAAATTGATGAAAAGTTACCTTATGCCATATAATTTATAAGCAAAAATTTGTCAAAGGCAAAGTTAAACTACACAGTGACTGAGAAGGAACTGCTAGCTGTTGTGCATTGTTTAAACAAGTTCAGACATTATATCACAGGCTATCAAACCTTTGTGCACACTGATCATGTTGCAATTAGATATTTAATGAACAAACTGGATGTAAATGCTCGCATTATTAGACGGTTTCTTTTACTGCAGCAGTTTTATTTGACCATTGTTGATAAGCCTGGTAAAGAAAATGTTGTTGCTGACTTTTTGTCTAGAGTAAATTTTCCTGCAGGTGAAGAAGGAGTGGTGGATGATCAAATGCCAGATGAAAACCTATTTGCTATCTCAGTACTCTCTCCATGGTTTGCTGATATAGCAAACTACTTGGTTTCAGCATAGTTTCCACCACACTTGTCCTCAAAGGAGAAGAGCAAGATGGTGAGGAAAAGTGTGCCTCTTTCACCTAGATTGGGGGCAATCTCTTCAAACTTGGCCCAGATCAGATCTTGAGAAGATGTGTCAGGGAGAAGGAAGTCTTTGACATTCTCCTGACTTGTCATGACGGGCCTTTTGGAGGCCATTTTGGAGCAAAGAGGGCTGCCTTCAAAATATTGCAAGCAGGCTACTATTGGCCCACTCTTCATCAAGATGTGAGGAGATACAACAACCAATGTGATCGGTGTCAAAGGATGGGGAAACCTACTCCAAAGGATGAGATGCCCATGCAACCTCAAGTGACCTTTGAGCCATTTGAGAAGTGGGCCATGGACTTTGTGGGTCCTATCAACCCTCCTTCAAAATAGAAGCAGTACATCATTGTGTGCACCGATTACTTGACAAAGTGGGCAAAAGCAAAAGCAATCAAAGTAGCAACAGAGGAAAAAGTAACTGAGTTTTTAAGAGAAAACATATTCTACAAGTTTGGGTATCCAAGAGAATTGGTCACAGATCAAGGCAGTCAGTTCAATTCCAATTTGATTGAAGACCTGCTCACACATCATAAAATCAAGCACGAAACTTCCACCCCCTACCATCCACAAGCCAATGGGTAGGTGGAAGTCACTAACAGAGCTTTGGAAGGAATTTTGACCAAGGTAGTGAGCAGCGACAGAAAAGATTGGGCGGACAGATTAGTTGAGGCCACCTGGGCCTACAACACAACATGGAAGACCACCACAGGGTTTAGACCCTATGAACTAGTCTATGGGAAGAAGGCTTTGCGGTCAATAGAATTTGAATTCAACACACTAAGGATGACAACTCAGCTGGACCTAGACTTCAACCATGCACAGAAGGAAAGACTACTCTAGCTCAATGGATTTGATGAACAAAGATTGAAGGCCCACCTCCACACAGAAGTAGTTCAACTTCAGAGGAAGATATGGCATGAAAAAAATATCAAGGAGAAGCAATTCCAAGAGGTAGATTGGGCACTGCTCTATGATTCAAGGTATAAAGACTTCAAAGGCAAGCTAAGGACTAGATGGCTGGGACCCTACACTATGGAAAAATGCAATGACAATGGTTCAGTTCTGATCAGAACCATTGATGAGGAAGCCATCCCATGCTTGTCAATGGACATAGGTTGAAAATTTATGAGAAGCCCCTCTCCAAGCGGGAGTTCATTGAAGATTTGAATAAAAAAGTGATGGACGTGGGGCATGTCTTAGCCTCCACACACTGAAGAAACAAAGAAAAAAGAAAAATAATAAGGACTAAAGTGAAAACCTCCATGAGGTGCTTGAGTCCCATCATTGGGTTGAAAACCTCTTCTAAGGTGGCCTAGTGATGCAAAAAAAGAAAAAGAAAAAGAGAATAAGATCCCTAGGTGAAAACCTCCCTTGGAGGTGTCCAGGGTAGGCAATCAGGGTGAAAACCTCCTTGAGGCACCCTAGTTGTCTTTCAAAAAAAAAAAAGAGAGAAAAGAAGAAAAATAAAATTGAATTTTAATGTGCATTGTAGGTTGCAGGGGGACCACAGGGAGCAAGAGAAGATGCCACAGAGCCTATTTCATCTCCTCCACACTCTTCTCCATCATTTATGACCTTTCTTCCACCCCACTATGTTTTTTTTTCGGAAACTGCGTTTTCTACAGGGGGCTCCTGTAGGAATCACAGAGAGCCAGAAATGGCTCCAAAAAGCAGTTTGAGGGGCTGGGGAGCTTCATGAAGAGCATGTAAACCCTCCTACAGCTATCCACCCTCCTTGCCATCCATCCCACACCTACATCACATCATCATCATCATTTTTTTTCCTTCGTGTCACAGAAAAACACAAAAACCAGTTTTTAGAAAGGAAAAACAAAAAATAAAGGGAGCAACACCTCAAATCTCACCTGCGGCTTACCAAGTACCTCTCCATCTCCATCAGCATCTCTGGCATCATCCTCATAGCTCCCAGCAAAAAACAAATCAGCTAAAATTTTAAAGGGAGAAGCAACTACAGGAGCTCCTGTAGGAATTCCTGTAGCAGCTGATCCCATTAAAATCAAGCCACAACAGCAAAAGAAGTGAAACCATGGGATTGAAGGAGACATCGGAAGCTAGATCTAGCTAGAGGATACCTGCACAAAACAAACAACCACACATCAGAAAGTAGAGAGCATGCAACAAAGGAAATACAAGCATGCAACAACAAAAGGAGCCAAAATGCCTCACAACACATACATTCGACTCACAGGTAAGTGACTAACCCGCTCCTCTATTGCATTTGTGTAATTGAAAGATATGCATAAGCGAATGAGATGGTTAGGGTTGAACGAGAAAAGGTGACCAGTTAACTAGCCACCCTCATCGAGTTGACTACACTCATCCGAAGATGTCACCACACGTCAATGTTTTAAAACTCCGATTCGAACTCTGACTCGGCCGAGGGTCGACTCCGACTCCATATCGACTCGGCCGACTCGATTTCAATGACTCGGTCGTTGTAAAAAATAGATTAAATATTTATTTTTTATAAAAACACATAATTTTAAATATTTTCATTCATGTTTCCAACCACACAACATTAGAATATAGATAGAAGACAACATATGATCAAAGTAGGCTCATGAATATATCCATTATATTAAAATGGCACCCAGTGCACTGTCCAATACATACACGATGATGATATACAGATCAAAACAAAAACACATAACCAAGGAGGCTAGAAATGGCCTCTACAACAAAAGTCTGTGACCAGTACTACTGGCTACTGCTAGAGTTGCCAACATCATCTCGCTCAGTGTTACTTGGGAGCGGGAGCGAAAGCGGGGAGAGAGAGCGAAAACGGGAGTGGGAGTGACATTTTCGGAAGCTCCCGTTTTGGGAGTGAATCCCGGAGGAGTTCGACAACCAATGTCACTAACATCAAGGTACATAGAGGGATTGGTGCTCTTTATTAAATACGAGTTCCATACCCTAATACATGACAAAATTCAATGGAAACATTGCAATCCCCCAATCCTGAAATCCTGAAAAATCGATAAGTCTGCTGGATTTTGAATGAAATCTAAAATTCTACTTCCTCCATATGAAATCCAATGAGGCTGGAACCACTCTCAAACATCCTGAGTCATTTCATGGTAATGTTAAAAATTTAAGTAAAAGGATGAAAATGAAGATTAAGGAGAATGTCACTTTTACTTTAAGAATTTAACATTACCATGAATAACATAGCCTTAGTAGGGCAATATGATCAAATACTAGGGTTTGGGATAGGGGAATGGACCCAAAAGAGCAGAAAAATAATTCATAAACCCCTTTGGAGTCCCCCACACTTAGAAAAAATAAAAAAAAATTAAAAAAGGCGTGTTTTTATGGTTCACTGGCCACTGTCAGCTACCCGGCCGAGTAGTTACAGATCCGGCCGAGTCGGCCGAGTTATGACTGACTCGACTGAGTCATGCTATGACTCGGCTGGGTCAGTCATAACTCGGCCGACCGAACCGAATTTTCTGCCGGGTTGAATTTTTTTTTCCCGGCTCGGACCAACTCGGCCGAGTCGGTTCCGAGCCAGCCGGATCTTAAAACAATGCCACACGTGCGCTTATTCAAACTCAGAGAAAGATCCCAAGGACAGGTAGTGGAGGGTTTGCAAAATCCGATGCAATGATGAGAGGTGATTGCGGGAAGAAACCATGATGACAACGCAAGTGGGGACCAATGGTCCAAATATGGCAATGTACACTTTTGCCAGATCATCCCATCACTAGAAATATCTAAAAGAAGAAATAAGTCTTCCTCCTCGAAACTCCTTCACCACCTTTTATTTTATTCTATCCTCATCCACTTAGCTGCAACAAGCTCTTTGTCACCACCACATCCTCGAAGCCATCGTTCTCCATCGCTTTCATCCATCCTCTTGCTATCGGCGTTCTAGAGGAGCACTTACAGGTTCTACAGGAGCACCTACAGGCAATTCTATAGGAGGGGCAGTAAGCATTTTTTAAGGAGAAAACACGGGTTTTTTGCTCGATTTCTAGCTTGAGGAGGTAGGTTCTATGCATACCCACCTTGATTATTAATATGTGCAAGGAAGATTATAATTTTAAGGAGGAATTGAGTCCATAGAAGAAGAGGAATTACATAAAAAAAATTCTGCTTGTTTTAAAAAAAAAACAACACAGTTTTCCTCTGTTTTCCTGTTTTCTTCAAAATTCTTGCCTCCATCTCTACATTGGGTGTTCAAAAGGGGTATAAGCACAATGATAGGAGGATTCATGAGGAAGGAGGCCACCAATTCAACTAGGCTCCATGAACATCCCCAAGTAGTAGCCATATTCACCCAGGCAAATTGGATGCCATTTTTTGAGAAATTCCGAGGGTTTAATGAAGAAGTTGCTTAGGAATTTGCCCTTTCTTTAGTCCCTCACTCAAGGACCCATGCCATTGTCACTTTTAGAGGCCTTTCCATGGAAATCACCCTAGAATTTATCAGTAGGGTTACTACCCTTCCTCTTGGATTACCTTGGAGCAAAAATTAAAAACCAATTGGACAGGCTACCAAGAAAAACTTCTTCCAAAACAATGAACATCCTGTAGAAGACAAAAATGGCATTAGAAGAACAAGCATACCCTACCCTTGGGATGAGGTCAGTTACCAAATCATCAAATATATTTCCTGTGAGGGGAGGTATAGCATAGTCTATGGCTACCATTTTAGAATCCTCCATGAGCTGAGATATGGCATGGACACTCCAACACCCCAGAAACTCAACATCCCCTATTTTCTCCTGCAGTCCTTCATAGACTCCAGCATTAAGTTAAAGGCAGGAGGTCCAGATCAGCTGGCTCACCATGGGTTAATTAAAATGTTAGTGGAAGAAGCCCTCCATACCTTCACAATCCCCATAGCATGGGAAATTTTCTGAAACATGACAACAAAAGATGACATAAAGGCCCTCACATATGATATCAGTCCTTCTGATGGGGGGAGGAGGAGCAGCAAGGGGGAGAAAGGGAAGAAACTGAGGAACAAGAAGGGGAGAAGGAAGAAACCAAAACCGAGCAGGAGGAAACAAAACAAACAGAGATAGAGAAAAAGGCAAAAGGAGGAGAAAGAGGGGCAGAAAAGACAGAAGTGTCTCCTGAGACCCTAGAAAGAGAGGCAGCAGCTGCTCTCACTGCCCTCAGCACCCCAATTAAACCAAAACAAAAGAGGAAGAGGTAGACCTCAATGTATTTCAGGGCTAGGAAGAGCACAAGGATCAAAACAGGGAAACCCTAGCCTTCTTCTAAAGTGCCTATTGTTATTGAAGATTCACCCTCTGCCCAAGGAAAGGAATCCCCTTCCAAGGCACCTATCACTTATGAAAGGGGGACTCCTAGATCTCCCACATGGAAGGAAAAAGTAGAACTATAGGACTCAAAAACAGTCCTACAGGAGGCATAGACTATTCTAAATGAGACCATGTCAAGACTACAGGAGACCGAAAAACTTGAAAAAAGGGTAGAAGGACAGCCACAGGGGAAGGAGGAAGCAACAAAGGCACAAGAACCTGACCCCCAGCCTAGTCTTGGCTCTTACTACAATCTTCTTGAGGGGGGAAGAATCATTCCACAAAAATTTGTAATCCCACTTTTCTTTGAGTTGGAGAAAGAAAGAATAAGGAGCCATAGGTGGATGCAAATAGCCAAATCCAAGGGAGTTGAGGATATTGGCCATATGGAGAATCAACTTAGAGAAATGGGCAGAGAATTGAGTGCTATCAGACATAGAGAAGCAATCACAAGAACTCACCTTCAAACAGAAAATGAATTGCTAAGAAGACAACTGTAAGAAAAAGAGACACAATTGGCATGCATGGCCAGCTGGTCCATGGAGGCACTGCAATGCAAAACACCAGCAAAATCATATGGATTATAACTCAAGGACCAATGGCTGCAGTTTCAGATAAAGAATTTGGCACAGAGAGGCACAATGCCTTTACAAGATTACAGACAGTTTATGGACCTTTGTGACCAAAGTTCATCAGAAGACAAGGCAAAAATAGCAGAATTATATTTGCATAACATGGCCCTCATAGAAATGAATGTGTGGGACCCCAATGCTAGGCTAGGGGACCTACAACTAAGGGCCATGGCATCATGGATGAATCATGAAGAGTTAAGGGCAGCAGAAATAAGAAAGTTGATGATAAAGGAGCAGAATGAGCCCTTAATAATCAGAGCTGAGCCGTCATATCCCATGGCTCTCATCAACACACACCAGCTGCTTGCAAATAATCCCCAAATTGCCCCTTAGTATACCAATGATCAGGCTCAAGCCATTGAACATTTTGAAAATATGGAAAGATTACTTGGGGATGTCTGTATTCATGCTTGTATGAGGAGATGGAACACCCTACCACATAGTTTGCAGATCAAGGAGTATCACTCCCCAACAAGGATGAAAGGAGCATTAAGGAGAGTGCCACTGTACAAGTGCTCTATGCAGAGTTTGAAGGTCAATTGGATTGGCCTCAAATTAAGTCCCCAACTGCTGCTAGGCATGCTAGAAGGCAGAAAAGAGGAAGAAGAGCAACAGTAGTGGGAAGAGGTGGACAAAAAGGTAGGATTCCATGACAAAGAAGAGGAGCTCACATTAGATGCATGGGATGTTAAGGAGGCCACCAGGGCCATCCAATATGAGGAGATGGACTAAGTTGCTCAGAGGATGAGCAACACCTTCAGTAGGGGGTGATGATGAGCCTTATATATGGATAATTATATGGGCTCATTTTGCCTCCTAACATAGTTTAATCAACCATTCTCTTAGCTTATTGCATGTTTTAAAATTATATTTATGCTTATGGAGTGAGTTGGATTAGTTATGATGCCATGGAGTCTAATATGTGTTTAATGCAGATTTTTGTTGAATTTTGAAGAAAAAGTCAAAGATTTAATGGACAATCGGCAGCAATAATTCGAATTGGACAAAGGAGATGATTTATAGGAGGGAATCCCCCTCAATTATTACTCCCCCACTTCGAATTCTCCTTCATACAGCTCGGAGCACAAACAGCCAAATCAATGCACTAGGAGGCAGCCGAGCAAGTGGAGGATAACTTATGTTTATCTTGAGTTTTGGTAGCCAAGCCTCCCTAATTTTAAGGAGTGTATTGGGAGCTTCATTTGTATAAGTAGAAGGGCCTAGGGCTTCATTAGGGAGTTGGTCGACTTTTTGTTGAATTTTTGTTGCAGCTTTGGTCTGCTCAACTTCGAGCTTACTTTTGTTGACAGTTTCATGTAATCCTATTATTATTTTGAGAATAAAGATGAGATCCTTTTTGAGCTAGCACTGAGTTACCTCAGAGGGCTGAAGCTCTTGGGTTAGGGCCCAATCCAAGTAGCCAAGCTCCTCTTGTTTGTATTTATATGCTTTGTTTCAGTTTATGGATTAGTTGATGTTAGATAAATTTCTTTCTTGGTTAAGAATAGGTTGCTTTTAGTGATTTAGAAGGTTGTTCCATTTGAGTTTTCCATAGCAGGTTGAACAATGATAGAAAGAAGATACAAAAAGGCCATCAACAGAGCCTTGGCCTCCTTTCCTTCCCTTTGGGACCATGAACTGAGGTCAAGACTCTCTTGCTGCCACAAAAACAAAGATTTGCCTTCTCCATAGGATTTCTAGTGTTGTAGTTTGTTAGAAGGTTAATGCTTTGCTTTAGATCTCTTTTACCATGCTCATTTCTGTCTTTGCAATAAGTCTTCTTCCATGATTTCTTTCTTGGTAGCATTTCTCAGCATTTACTGTCATAGATCAGAGTTTAGATTAGCTTGATGCAAAATTCTGTTTTTCTGATGTACTTAATTTCCTTGCTTGCATGATCTCATTGTTTGACTTTCAATTCTTTTGCAGCAAATCTATTCTCATAGCAGTTCAGCCTATCAACCATCACATTCTCTCCCTGATCTATGCCCTACAAGTCGCCCAATGTTCACCTCCAATCTGCCTTAGTTTTCTGTGTTTTTCCATAGGATTTCTTCCTCTCTCCTGACCATCTTTCCCTCTCCTAATGATATTTAGTGAACCCTAGGTGCCTTAACACACCTTCCTAGCCTTTAGCTACCCTTTCCACCCACTCTCACACCTTCAAAACCTTCAAAACTGCTCTCGGCATCCTCCTATAGACCTCTTGTAGATCCCCTGTAGCCTCTTGTAGATTTTCCTGTAGGCTTGCTTTTGAAGTCTGATTGCGGGAAAAGCCTCCAGAAGGCCACCTGAGACCTCCCAGGACCCATCCACACCTTCCTACATCCTCTCAAGTCCTGAAACCGCCCTCCATTGCCACCTAATTGCTGCCACATTCACAATCAAATAAATTACATGCATGACAATTTCACATAAAAATACATAAAAATCCAAAAAGATGTTTTTTCTCATTTCCTTCTAGAAATAGCTTGAGTAGATGTTATTTACTTCCTTGAGTAGGTAATGGCATTCATTTCATGGTTCTCATGTTTCTTTATGCAAAAGTAGGATTAGTTGGTTAAATAGGGTTTGCTAGGTTTACTTTACATTTCAGTCTTCTTTTCCTTTCTGCAAGTAGAGTAGCCTCTATAGAGTAAGCTTTCCTTTCTTTCATCACATATAGAGCTTCTTCTGGAATCCATAGAAGTTGGCTTGAGCTCCTAGTGATCTTGCGCTAGTTGACCAAGTGACGGCCTGCAGTAAGAACTAGTACTTGTGCATACAACATCGTCGCTTCCAAGTTTGTTACAAACTACCGAGTTGATAAAAGTAAAGTAGGAAGCCCAGGAGTTGCAGCATTATTGTTGAAATATTGGTGCTCACCAGTTGCTAGGGTATTCATTAGTGAATATTCCTTTCATGCAGAAGGAATATTATTCCTTATGGATTGCGTAGTTGGACCTGAGGTTACAATGAGTGTGATGAGGCCAATTCACACATGTGATATCATTGGACCCCAATCAAAACTGTGCAAGGAAATAGGAAGCTTGGAGGGCTTCAAGAAGATATATTCTATGTATATTGAGTTTGTGAGCTATATTGTTTGAGTGCAGAGAGAGAAAAATAGCTTGAGAGCTGATTCTTTTTGTAACTTGAACAATATTTCCACTTGTATGATAATACAGAGTTGGGGTTTTAGGCTGGTGCTTTCCCCAGTGATATATCTTCTGTGTTATGGTTGATTACTTCTCATTCTCAGTTATATCTGTTCATGCTTGATGATGTTCATATCTATTTAAGCTTATGCAAAGTTTATGGTAGAAGTAGATCTAGTATTATGCTTTAGGATGATCTACAGTGAAAATTCTACATGGTATCAGAGCAAAGGTGATCAAGGAAGAACAGTATACAAGCAGGAGAAGTACGAAGTTTGGTTTCTGAATATTGAATTGAGTTCTTATCACATCTATTTCACCTATGGAATTCAGTGGTTTAAGACTCGAATATGCCCTTGATGGCAGTTCGAATTATATAGCCTAGAAGGATTGCATGGAGGCAGTATTGGAAGATAATGGTCTCAAGGACTTCATTGATCAAGAAGTCCAAAAGCTGACTGATGCTACTCAACTAGCGGAATGGAAAAAGTGTGTGGCTAGAGCAAGGAGAATCCTCCTGGAGGGAGTTCGAGATCACATTGTCTCGAGCCTCCATGGGAAGGAGACTCTGTTTTTGATGTGGAAAACATTGAAAGATATTTATCAGAATAGCAACGATCAGAGGAAGTTGGCACTGAAGGAAAAACTTCGAAAGATCAAGTGCGAAAAGGGTGACACAATATCTATGTTCCTGAACAAGCTCACCACTTGCAGGGATGAGCTTGCAAGTGTAGGGGTCATGACTACTGATGATGACATGGTGAGTCTAGCACTCCTCGGTCTTCCTAAGGGCTGGCATAGCTACCAGGACTCGGTTAATGGAAGAGAGGAACTGCCAGATTGGGAGCAACTATGGTCGGACCTAATGTAGGAGGAGATAAGGCGGAGCACCAAGGATGGATCTTCATCAAAACAAGATGATGAAGAAAATATAGCTTTAGCAAGTAAAGCTAAGAAAGGGAAAGGGAAGGCATCCCAATCCAAATCTTCTCATGGTGGGAAGAAGGTTGACAAGTTGAAGGTGCGATGCTTTCATTGTCATGAAGTGGGCCATTATGCTATGAATTGTCCACAGAAGAAATCCAAGAAGGGTTCCTCTAAGGGATCTGATGGTGATGCACTAGCTTCACAATTTGAGCTAAATTTCTCACTTATTGCATGCATGGTTTCATCCATGGTGGGATGTGTTTGGTACCTGGACAGTGGAGCTTCTTTCCACATGTCGGGTGACAAGAATCTTTTTAGTACATTGGAGGATAAGGATCTCCAGATGCATATCAAGATGGACGATGATGGAAAATATTGTGTCTCAGGTGAAGGTACAGTTGTGTTTAAGAGGGAGCATGGTGCTCCTCTCACCCTATTTGCTATTAAATTATGTACCAGGTTTGAAAAATAATCTCGTGTCTATTGCTATGCTAGAAGATAAAGGCTATGTTGTAGTCTTTAGTAAAGGAAAAGTATTCCTGAGGCATATCGGCACCGGACAGACCAAGCGAATTGGGATTCGAGTAAAGAATCTCTACAAGCTAGAGGTAGATGACTATGCTGCAATGAGATCCAAAGCAGAGGTGGTGCAAAGCCAAGATTTTGGTGAGCTATGGCATAGGAGACTGGGCCATTTGCATCACAGGGCCTTGAAGATCATGCAACAAATTTCTACCGGTTTACCCAAGGGAAAACTAGAGCAAACAGATACATGCAAAGATGCACCTTGGTTAAGTATGCGAAATCTTCCTTTCAGGATCGGGATAGTAGAGCTGGAGCAATGCTGGAGCGAGTTCACTCAGATGTATGTGGACCTTTCTCTACAGCCTCCACCACTAAGCAAAGGTACTATGTTATTTTTATTAATGATTTTTCTCATAGATGTTAGATCTACTTTATGCAAATGAGGGATCAGACCTTCTTAAGGTTTTGTGAGTTTAAAGCCTTGGAAGAGAAAGAAACTAGGAAGAAATTAAAAGCCATGTGTAGCGAAAATGGTGGAGAGTATGTTTCCCAGTAGTTTGAAGACTTCTGTGCTGCAGAAGGAATTAAAAGGGAACTGACGGCACCCCATAACCCACAACAGAATGGGGTGGCCGAAAGAAAAAATAGATCTATTGTGGGAGCAGCTCGAGCGATATTGCATGACCAAGGCCTACCACTTCATCTGTGGGCTGAGGCATGAAATACAATAGTGTACCTTCAGAACAAAAGTCCTCATCGTATCTTGGGGATGAAGACACCTATGGAGGCTTTTTTGGGGAAGCGACCAGATGTGAGTCACTTTTGCATCTTTGGGTTATCAGTTTACTGTCATGTGACCAAAGATGACTGGAAGAAGCTAGATCTAGCAGCTGAGTTGGGGATACTTTTGGGGTACACATATACACCCCACAACTATCATGTGTTTCTGCCTGCCATTCAGAGGACCATAGTGCGTAGGGATCTGAAGTTCGACGAGCAGAGAGCCATGCAAGTGTCACTTGAGAGGGAGCTCAAGTTGCATGGTGATGAGGAACTTTTAGTTCCAAAGGAGGAGGAGCCTCCTGATGATGTGGATCAACCACATGCAGAGGATCTAGTAGTGGAGACCACCACTTCTAGAGAGTCTTCTAGAGACGGGCGAAAACGCTCGCGAGAAGCTGACAGATTGATGCTAGATTCGAGAGAGAATGTGGGGTAGCCTTCCTCTCAACGCAGACATAGGAGATATCTTGAGAGATACACTGGCTACATGGCCCTGGTTGGGGAGTGTGTAGCGATCGAACATTCTTCTTTTCAGGAGGTAGTGCAGCAATTAGTCTAGGTTGATGAAATGGTAGAAGAGTACGATTCTATCATACGGAACAGTGTGTGGGATGTTATCCCTAGATCTGGGGACAAGTCAGTGGTTAGTTCCTGATGGCTTTACAAGGTAAAGCAAGCAGCTAATGGCAGTGTTGAGAAACACAAGGCAAGGTTTGTTGCCTGAGGTTTCTCACAAGTTGAGGGGATCAACTACGATGAGACCTTTGCTCCTGTAGCAAGGTAATCATCTATCAGATTGATGCTAGTTCTATCAGCACAGATGGTTTGGAAGATCCATCAGATGGATGTGAAGATGACATTCCTCAATGGAAAGATTGAGGAAGAGATATACATTGAGTAGCCCGAAGGATTTGAGACCTTTGATCGCGAGTCGCATGTTTGCCGACTCAAGCGAGCACTGTATGGGCTAAAGCAAGCAGCCTGTGCTTGGTATACCAGGATTGACAACTATTTCACCGGGTTGGGCTTCACCAAGAGTGAAGCAGATGCGAATCTATACCACATCATGGTAGATGGTAAGCCATTGATTATTTTACTTTATGTCGATGATCTGATTTTGACAGGTGATGACCAGGTGATACAGATGAAGGACATGGGTCTCATGCACTACTTTCTAGGCATGGAAGTGTGGCAGAAAGATGGGGAAGTATTTGTGTCTCAAGGCAAGTATGCCAATGAGATACTCAAGCACTTTCACATGGAGAAGTGCAAGCCCATGCAAATTCCTCGAGCTGGGAACTGGAGGAAGGAGGATGCTACTTCAGGTGAGGTAGTAGCTGCTATTGTTTATCGACAACTAGTGGGTTTACTTATGTATTTGGTGAACACATGACCCAAATTATGCTTTACAGTGAACCAGCTAAGTCAAGCTATGGTTTAGCCTACCAAGCTGTTATGGAAGGCAGCGAAGCATGTGCTGAGATATCTCAAAGGCACTACACAATATAGATTATGGTACAGACGGATAAAGGGAGTGAAGCTGCAAGGCTTCACGGATGCAGATTGGGCAGGTAGTCCATCAGAATGGAAGAGCACTTCTGAAGGAATATTCAACCTTGGTTCAGCTGCAGTTTCGTGGTATAGCAGGAAACAAAGATTAGTTTCACTTAGCTCAGCAGAGGCTGAATACATGGCTGCCAGTCAAGCAGCATGCGAGGCCATTTGGATGTGGAAGATTCTAGTGGGATTGTTTAGTCAGATGATGGATCCTATAGTGATATACTGTGATAATCAGAGTTGCATAAAACTCTCTGAGAATCCAGTGTTTCATGATAGGTCCAAGCATATAGATATCCGTTACCATCATCTACAGGACTGTGTGGTCAAGAGGATCATGATGTTGCAGTATGTTTCGACCGAGGAGCAGGATGCAGATATTTTGACTAAGGCATTGTCAAAATGCAAGTTCGAGTTCCACAGAGATAGGATTGGGGTTGCTGATAATCCCTTTCTTGTTGAGAGGGAGTGTTGAAATGTTCAACAAGAAATGCTAAAAAAAGCAATGCTATAAATAGCCCGGCTATAAATAGCAGTTCAACCATTGGTGATCTTAGCAACAATGGGTGAAAAGTAAAAGTGCTAAAAATAGTTTTTCTAAAAATAGCATTTTGGGATCCCTTCTTTTTTTAGTCAGTCCCTCGACTAAACATAGGAAGTAAAATTCGAATTTGATATCAATAGCAGTTTGAAAATTAATTAATTAATTCATCTTGAGTTAATTAGTTAAGGAAAATCAAACTTGAAGTCTATGTGAGGACATGCAACAGTTTCTCCATTAATTGAGGAATTTAACCTTCAGTTAAAGAGATAAGAGTGAGTTGTAATATTGAGTTGTAATCAGTTAACTTAGTCAAACTTAGTCAAGTCTAGTTAGATTAATTTAACAGTTTGTTAAATTAATGAGAGTTCAGTTAGTTAATGCTTGCATGCATGTAATTACTATATTTCTGATAATTGAGTATTCACTCATGGATAACTCATGCATGTTAGCTCAGTCAGAGGCCCAGTTGAGATCAGATGGAGGGACAATGTACTATTAGTTGCTAGGATATTCCTTGGTGAATATTCCTTGAATGCGGAAGGAATATTATTCCTTATGGATTGCGTAGTTGGACCTGAGGTTACAGTGAGTGTGATGAGGCCAATTCACACATGTGATATCATTGGACCCCAATCAAAACTACGCAAGGAAATAGGAGGCTTGGAGGGCTTCAGGAAGATATATTCTATGTCTATTGAGTCCGTGAGCTGTATTGTTTGAGTGCAGAGAGAGAAAGATAGCTTGAGAGCTGATTCTTTTTGTAACTTGAATAAGATTTCCACTTGTATGATAATACAGAGTTGGGGTTTTAGGATGGTTCTTTCCCCATTGATATATCTTCTGTGTTACTGTTGATTACTTCTCATTCTCATTTATATCTGTTCATGCTTAATGATGCTCATATCTATTTAAGCTTCCGCAAAGTTTATGGTAGAAGTAGATCTAGTATTATGCTTTAGGACATTGCATATATTAGGTGATCTACAATGAAAATTATACAGACAGGAACTCCATTGAAACAACAAGACCTACCCTGGGTTGACAATTAATGTTGCAGTCTCAGTCAATTAAGATTTATTAAAACAACACTACAACTGGCATGGAGCAAACATGGTGAGAAGTGTTGTTGATCACATGTAAGAGATTTAGCAGCATGCATGTCAATGTGCGCATGCATGCGATCCAACCAATTTAGCACACTCACCAAGACGAAGACAAGAAGCAAGTCCGACTAGAGCTGAACATGTAGTTGAAAGTTGATGTGCATGACCACCAGCACACATTGGAAGATCAGCACAGACACTGTGCATCAGTGTCTTGTCGGTTCATTCAAACCAAAAGACCACGAACATTCTAGCAGACGAGTGAGATGGAGGAACCATACCAATGCACCCGGATGCAATGAAGGCAAGAGTTCGCTTCAGTAAGAGGTCACAATGGAGTGCATGCACACCATCACGGACGACCAAGCTTGGCATCATCTCACCACCTTCACCATCACAATCATGTCAAAGAGTTGGTCTCATCACAATGGAATGAGTGTCAGTGATGTCTTGCTTGGCTTGCTCAAGCCATGTAGTCTCACATGAGTACATGTGCATTGTAATGTATGTCTTGTCAAGTGTAAGTCAAGTGTTGATAGTTGGATGTAACATTCATAGAGTAGATGAAGAGTCATGAGGGTAGTTGAATTGTCACAAAGGGGAATGTCAAGGGTCACCCCACCCTTTGTTATAAATAGCCCATCATAACTCATTGTAAAGGTTTTTTGTCAGCCAAGTTTCCGATAAGACTATCTTAGAGAGAGTTTGGACAGTATTGTAATGCGCCTTGGCTTCTCCACTGCATGAAGCTATCACATCTCTTTGGAGGAGTAGGCGGATGTGGCTATAACGTTCCACTGTTGGGGCTAGCAGGTTTGCATGGATGTATTGTATGACTAGAACTTACACTTCTTTATATAAGAAGAGCCAACACATTTCATGCATATGTTGTATTGTATTCTAGTTGTCTTGTTTACTTTAAATGGCATATGTATTTTATTCCTTATGCACGCATGTATGGACTGTTCTGTATGAGCATGTATGAATCTTTCTTAAATGTGTTGATTGGTTTAACCATCACTTTGGATTTCTAGCTGACTTTCTTTCCAGCTTGTGATGCATCTTCGCTCGTGTGTTCCCTTCCCATCCGAGTACTGTTACAGGTTGCTAAGGGGCACACTAATCTCAACCCACATGTGTTAGAACCTCTCATGCACCTTCCTTGACTTACCGTAGTGGTCACACCCTTGCTACTAACAGAGTTATCTTACTTGCCTCTGTGCAAAATCACGGTCAAGGCATTACTATACAACCCAATACTGGGACTCCTACACCAAACGGTATGAGGTCTAATTGGGACTTCTTACCGGGGAGATCCCCTGACATGTTGACGGGTCTAGCACCGTCAACAGACTACAACCATACAAACAAATGTCCCTTAAGAAAGCTAAGAAGGATAATAAATTATCAACAAAGTATTATGGTCAGTACAAGGTATTGCAAAAGATTGGTACTATGGAATACAAATTGGAACTTCCTGCATCTTTTCGAGTGCACCCAATTTTCCATGTTTCATTCTAGAAGGTTATAGGTGACAAGCTCCCAGTTCAAACAATATTGCCAGAACTTGATGAGGAAGGAAAAATCATATTGGAACCTGAAGCAGTCACTGAAAAAAGAACTCGACAACTACGAAATCGATCAATTTCAAAGTATCTCATAAAGTGGAAGAACTTACCCGCTAAAGATTCCACATGGGAGGATGATAATTTTATACAGAAGCATGAAGAACTACTCAAGCATTGAGGACAACACTTTTTTGAAGGAGAGGGGCATGTTAGGTCCCTACTAGTGTATTCCCTTATTATTATTGTCATTGTAGCCCATTATTGTTATTATTTTGCCCATGTTGTCCCCATATTGTTATTATTGTGCTAAATGGAAGTCAACTATTGTTATTGTTGTGCCCTTACATTATTATTGTTATGTCGGCTTTGATTATATTTTGATCCCTTAGACTCCTATATATAGAAAGGAGGTCTTATCATTTGTATCATCCAAGAATTGTTCATTTGTGTAATGTAAAGGAGGTTTCCCCCTCGAAGAGGCTGATTTTGAACTCGTTGATCTATCTTTTCTTCTATTTTGTGGGTTGGTTGCATAACACTATGATCTCTCATTTCTTGCAGGGTACGGTCAATGAGGATGGATGGTACGTGGGAAGTGGTGCGATGAAGCATATGACAGGTTCACATGATGGTTTTGAGCTTCTAGCTGAATGGGACTCGAAGTTGCACATGTTGTTGGGCGAGAAGAGTTAGCTGGAAATCCAAGGATCAGAGGTTGTGCCATTCAGTATGGAGACAAGATGAGTGATGCAGGTCAAGGATGTACTATTTGTATCAGGATTCAGATATAGCGTAACTTACAACTCGATGATCGAGAGGAAGGGGTTTGAGATATTATTCCAGGATGGGAAGGCAAGACTTAGGCCCAGCAGCTCTAGCTCCACTAGTATCATACTTGGAGTTAGAGAGCATGGTCTATATAGGCTGACAGGAAAGCCTATGGATCATGAGAAGCAGGTTGAGAAGGTGCAGGTTCCAGAGAAGCAGGTGTAAGTTCCAGCTTTAGAAGACCAGGTACAGGGTCCTGAGAAGAAGGTTCATCTTCACGAGACGTTCCATATTCCAGAGACTCAGAGGGAGTCTAGTTTGAGAGGGAGCTTGCAGGTTCAGAGGGACTCTTTGAAGTCCAAGAAGAGTGTGTGGTCAATGGGGAGCAAGGGTGCTCCTACAATTTCCAAGAAGGAATCATGGAGAGAGTGGAAGACATTAAAGGAAAAGAAGAAGAAGTAGGTTGATTCCAGCAGTGACAGTGAGACTTCCAAGAGAGGCGTAGTTCACAGAACAAGGATTGTTGCAATTGTGAGTGCTAGGAGTTGGGAAAGTGTTGCAACAAGTGATGATGATGATGAGTTACTTATTAGTGTTGGAAGTAGCTCCCTTGCTAAGAGGGAGTGTTGATTTGTATAGCTTGGGAGGTACTCCAAGCCCTAGGGTTTAAGGTTTGGAGGGAAAAGCACCACAAGGGTCACTTTTGGGGTTGGAACCCAAGGTTGGGGGTTTTCACCCATTGGGATTTGGGTCAAAAAAATGAAGAATTTGAGCATGATAAAATTTTAGGTGATAGATCTTGGCGTGCCAATTCCAATGCTCCAAAGATCACTCAAATAAGAGCTCTAGAAATGAAGATATGAATTTTTGAAGTTGATAATTAATTATGGATAGTGAAGTCATGTAGGCTTGGTCCAAGAGACATGTCTCTTCGTCAATTCATGGAGCCCTTCATTTAGTGCATAAATAGAAGGTGGAGATGAGGCTAAAGAGCATCCTTTGTAAAACAAAAACACAAGAGAAGAACTCGGTGAAGGAAAGGTATTTTCTGGGTTAGCCGTAGAAAGGGAGAGGCAAAGCTAGCGTGGGAGAAGGAGGTTGTTTGAAGCCTGTTTTAGGTTGACCGAGAGCTGGAGAAGGGCTGAGTACCGTTGCTGGAGAAGCCACAACCTTAGGGACTGTTTTAAGGGTGTTTTGAGGGTGGATATCCCTGTTTAGGGAGGCTGCAGGCCCTAGAGCCACCACATGCATGTTCTGGGCAAGAAAAGAGGGTTGTAAGGCCTATTCAAGGGTTTTGTAGTAGAGATTAGGCAGTGTGGAGCTAAGGGCTTGTTGGATAACGGAATCCACACCAAATGGGGACTGTTGTAGTAGTTTTATGAGGGATGTTAGGATTGTGTTTAGTGCCCTAACCAAACCTAGAGTTGCAACAGTCAAGAAGACCCTTAAACAGTGAGTTGGAGCAGAATTTTTGTTTTATGTTGGGTCACAGTTTTTTGACCGGATTTGGATCGGTATTACAGCCTGTGGAATCCATGTATTGGAGTTGAATTGGGTGGCGAGAAGATGTCAATTAGGAGCAGATTCTAGAGTGAAGGATTGGGGATCATTAGTCTATGGAGGGAAGCGTGTTGATAGCCCAAAGTAGCCCTAGACAAGCTATCTTGAAGTGATGAAGAGGAGCTGAATATTGGGTGAAGTTTGGTGCCAAAGTGCAGTACCTTGATGGACAAAGGTGCCTGTTAGCTTGGCAGTTTGGAGATTAGGAATTAGGCCTACCCAAAGAGCAGATTGGATCAACTCGTGTAAATGCTACATAAGTCACTTGCAGTAGGGTTAGGTGGCAGCCCTCCTGGAGTCTTAATGTGTTGTCCTTTGAAGGACTAGGGGGAAGCTAGTGAGCAGTACGGGAGCGAAGGGCCTGCAGGACAAGATACAACATTGATTCTGCGCAACAAAGTTTGTCAATGTATCTTGTAAACCATATACTTTTGTATTATTCAGATTTGGTTTAATATAACAAAGATTGGGTTGTACATTATTGTACAATATTTGTTAAAGATTGTGTACATGTGATTTACTGCTTTATATTTTCTGTTGTGCAAAGTAGTTCTTGTTGAGATTCTTAGTTTTGTAGCATAATATATTTTAAGATTCTAACATATACCCAAGATCGTGGAAATTCGACAGGCTCCAACCCTTCTGAATATGTCTCTTCCATAGTCAAAAATTTAGTTGAAAATTAGGTAGTCAAAGCCCCCATGTTGAATGGAACAAATTTTAAACTATGGAAGAGTAGAATGAAATTCTTTTTGATGGCTCAAGGTTTTGAAGTTTGGGAATCATTGATTACTAGGAGCACAACGGAAGAAGAGTTAAAGGAACATAATGCAATAGCGATAAAGGAAATCTTGAGTGGATTAATCGTTCATATAAAAGTTAAAATGGAGAAATATTCATCAACGAAAGAGCTTTGGGAGAATCTTCAATATATTCATTCAAAATAAATTTTTCTCATAACCTCAAATGATGATAGCCAAGAGGATAAGGATGATCTAGAATTAGAAAATAGCCGAAAGAAAAGTTGAAGACACCAAGAGAAATGAAGATCTAGAAGATGAAGGAAACTTCAAAGAAGACCTTAAGATGAAACTTTTAGTTTCCCTAGAAGAAATAAAAAGGATAAATAAAGAAAATGTGGAGCTCAAGAAGAATATAAAATTTGTTAATCATGATCTCAACAAGTCAAAAGAAGAAGCTGCTCACTTAAAAATTGAAGAGGAAGAAATATCTAAAGATCACAAGGAATTGCATCAAATGGAGAATATATGAAATGAATAAGTAACCTACTTGATAAACCAACTAAAGGAAGAAAATAAAAGGGAAGATAGTTTGAAAAACCATCTTGATCTAATATCTAAGGAATTGAACAAAGTTGAAGCAAAAATTTGTCAATATAATGAAGAAGTTTCCTCTCTTAAAACTCAACTAGAAGAAGCAACGAAACAAGCACAAGGAGCTGAAATAGTGATGGAAGCTTTTGGTCCTCTTGGAAGGACAAGTTGGTGAAGTAGAAAAGGAAAGGAATGGCATGGCATACCAACTTGAAGAAAAAGATGAAGAAATATTTAAATTGAAATCATGTGTCACCTCCCTCAAGGCCCAAAAATGTGAATCAATGAGGATGAAGGAAGAAGTGGAGAACCATCTAGCAAAGAAGGATGAAGAATGCAAGAAGAAGAAAGAAGAAATTGATATGCTAAGGAAATAAGTTGGTCAACTGAACAAGAGTCTAAAGGGATCTCAAACTCTAGATGACATCCTAAGTCATCAACAATTCCCCCTTGATAAACTAGGTCATGGTTATGTAGGTGAACCCTCAAGCAAAAATGATGCAAACCCTAATGCATCAAATAACACAGATGTGGAGGAGATTGGAAGAAATGTTGATGGCCCCAATTCTAGCAAAATAAAAGAGATTAATCAAGATAACCTTAGAAGAAATCCTACTCCAAGAAAGTGTGCAAAAGTCATCAAGAATGAAAGAGGTAATGGATATCATCAAAGGATCTCAAGGAAGGAAGACTCCAGAAGCTCATCAAGGCAATCTCCATCCTCCAAGTACTAAAGTATATTTTTTGGTTATTGCTATTCTTGTAAAAAATTTTGGCACATGACAAAGGATTTGTAGCACATACTATAAGGAAAAATATAATGGCCCTCATTAGCCTCCTAAAGACAAATTTTCAAGAAGAATTCATGCCTCTTGAAAAAATTCATCACAGAAAGAAGACATATAAGAGCGTAGAGAAGATAAATGAGATCAGAAGTCAAGGAAAGAACAAGGACATAGAGTGGATAGAATTCAGATAAAGTGAGGAACATTTGGAGAGTAGGTTCACATCTTGTACAAGAAGATCATTGAAGAATATGAACATTGTTTGTCTTGAGAAGAATGTCTGTATCTCTACATTTTCTGTTTGTGTTCCTCTGCGAGTTTGATGACTTGGACAACATTCGTGGAAGTCTCTATTGTGATCTAAGGATCAGTGGCATACTTACAAACTTATGCCTTGTGGACCATTAATCAAAATCTCCGAACAAGTTGCAGACCTGTGGAAATCTCTCTTGTGGACCTCTCACATGTTAGGATATTCTGACACATAGGATATAGTTAAGTTCAACTTGGTCTAGTGTAGAGTTAGGTATAGAGTTAGGTAAAGTGTGTTTCTTTACCATTTTACATTTTGTAACTTACAATCCGACGGTCACGATATGTAGTGATCCGACGGTTCATTCTCTCCTCGGTATTACCGACACTTGATCCGTGGCTTGACACCCGATTGGTCCATGAGTTCTATTTAAAGCGCATGGAGGGTCATTGTTCGGGTAATCCGTGCATGAGAGAAGCTTATGTAAATTTTCATTCTTTGATTAATAAATTGCCTATAATACCCACGTTGGGACAGGCCGTGGACTGTTTCCCTCTTTGAGGGTTTTAACCACGTCAAAAATACTGGTGTATTGATCTGTGATCTGGTTGTGAGTGGTGTCCTTTTGGTATTCTTTCTGAGGAACTTACCCTGTAAATTCCTACATGGTATCAGAGCTATTTGAGGGCCGCGTCCGTTGGTGATCCAAATCTGAAGCCGGTAGAATTGCATGCGGCTTTCGTTTCCTAGATCTGTTGTTTCTGACTGCTTTCAGGCCGAGAGGACTGCTCTGTTGCGTTCGGAGCATCTGTTCTAGTGAGGAACCCCTTTCGTTTCACGCGAAAAGGTTTCCGGTAGCCCTAGCTGCGTCATTTTTCAGATCGGGAGGTATACAGTGTTTTTGCAGTTTACTGTTATTTTCTCTCTGCTTATTTCGGTTTCGGTTTATTTAGCCTTTTTTTTTAACCAGATATATACCTTTCATTTCTGCGTATGCTCTTTGCCCTGCGACTCTGTGCGATCTGGGCAAATCAGAAATAGAAAGGAAGGATTTTTCTCATGCGTATGCTCTTTTCCCTGCACCTTAGTGTGATCTCGGAAAATCAGAAACATTGAGAAAAATATTTAGTTTTTCGGGTAAAGCTAACTTTGAGATTTTTTAAAAAAATTTCTAGTTTTTTGGCTAAAGCTAACTTCGAGCCGCAAGGTTCGTTTTTCTTTGCATATTCGTGTTGGGTTTTGTGTTTTGTGTTTTGTAGGGAAAAAGAGCTTTCTCAAGGCAAGCACGCAAACCAAGGGCCCCCCCCCCCGCTCTCTCTCTCTCTCTCTCTCAAAGTTTTTGTATAGATCAATTGGTTCAAAGCTATTTTAAGAGAGTAGAGGTCTTGGGTTCAAGTCTCCATTTTGTGGGGGCGGATTTTTTCATTCCCGCACATTCGCGCACTTTGCCGCCAACGTCAACAATTTTTTTTTCAAAAAGCCATAACTTCTTCATCCAGAAGCCTTTTTCAGAGCCGTTTTTTTTAAAACCGCCTATTTTTTCGAGATCTATCCATTGGAACACTTACTTTCAGCATCTTCAGCTTCAGTTTTTTTTTTAAAATGGAAAGTCCATGCCAAGTCATTCTTGACAGCACTAACTACTTCCAATGGGTAGCCTACATGGAAGATTTACTTAGAAGTAAAGGTCTCTTCAGAATAGCCACAGACCAAGAGAAGAAACCAAAAGATGAAGACAAGGCTGCAAAATGGGAAAATAGACAAGATCAAGCACGTGGTTTGATAGGGATGTCTATTTCTCCTGATCTTAGATTCCATATTGCAGAACTTGAGACTCCTCATGAAGCATTAGAAAAACTCGCTCAAGTTTTTGGGATTAAAAATGAAATTAGAGCCCATCAACTTGAAAATGAGTTGCTTACTTTGGATCCTAATAATTTTTCTCGCATTGAAGATTTCTTTGTTGGAAATAATACTGAGAGGGGGGTGAATCAGTATTATCAGATCAATAAAACTTTTTCAATGCTCAGAAACATATACGCTACTTCAGTTAAGTGAACCAGCGTGTACACGTTACTGTGTCTAAAGAAACCAGCGTATAACCATAAATCTTATAATTCAGTTAGTTTATCTTCAGTTAAATGCATTAGGACATTGTTCATCATAGTAAGAGTAAACAGATGCAGTATAACAGAACAGATCATCACACAAAAGCCACACACATGAACACCATGATATAAGGTGGAAACCCAATGTGGGTGAAAACCACCTGCTGCAAGTTGTCTCTATCTTTCTTTAATAAGAACTTCAGTTTACAATCTTTTGTACTGGTGCAGCCTTATACCAGTACGCAGGCTACAACCTGCAGAAGGCTTCAACCTTCTCTCGTTCTCCAAACTTCCTTGGAAGGGAGCTCCAACCCCCTTTGCTCTTGTACTAGCTAAGATACTAGTACGTAGGTGCTGGCCTACAATCCTCTTTCCTTCAGGTACCACTTTTCATCAATTTTCAGACTGGATACTCCTGAAGGACAACATTACAATCTGAAGACCATGATTCATTCACAAATCATTGAAGCATAAAACAACCAATACTAGCACCATCAATCTTTGAAACACTGAACCACTGAAACCCTGTCAAACCCAGTCACCAGAACACAGAGCAGACTACAGAACTCTGCAATAACAGTCAGACCCAGCTGCAACCCAAAAATCAAGATCCAAAAGATATACGCTACTACAATGAAGGCAACTCGCGTATACACGCGGTTTTACCGAAGACAACCTGCGTACAGATCTAAAAATAATTTTTCATAACTTGCAGCTGTACCAGATTTCAGTTATACCCATAACATAACATTGCGTCAGTATGCAGATCTAGAAATACGCATAATCAACCATATAAATATAGTTCATTTCAAACCATTTGATCCCGATCTCTCCTTAGATCTCGTTCTCCATCAACCGATGAGATCTCTCCTTAGCTCAGATCAAGCAATACATCATCAACCAATAACCTGCATACTGGATCTAATACTTCATCAGATATTCAAGACTTTTTCAGATGCACTTGCCTAATGATTTCCTTCTCCTTATATAGCCTTAGGCCTTGTTCAATACCAAGAGCCAAAACCATAGGAATCCAATACCATCATCCTCAAAACTAGGGATCAACACGTCCGTCGAGACACCAAGGTCCAAAACCATAGGCACAACTTCCAAGGAATAACCGCCGTGGACCAAAGATAAGTTTTCCACATACATGCGCTTTTACTGAAGCCAACCTGCATGTACACGCGACTTGGTATATAGCGAACCTGCGTATACGCGACTTGGTATATAGTGAACCTGCTTGTATACGCGACTTGGTATATAGTGAACCAGCGTGTATATATTTTTCTTCATACTTGTAGACTGATCATCATTTCCTTGCTGCTATCCTTCTGCACTATGATTTGTTATCAGTGTGATTTGCCATCAAGGACAACACTTGTCTCATAATGCCAACAATCTCCCCCTTTGGACTTGATGGCAACAACACCAAATCAAATCACTCTCCCCCTTTGACATCAAGGGCAAAGGGTGGACCAAGATGTTCTCTTCCTTTGCTGAACATTTCGCTGTCCATACTCCCCCTGAGTATCTGTTAAAATCTCTGAATGATCTCCCCCTTTGTTTATGCCAAAGTGTACCAATCTGTCAATGCTCCCCCTGAGTACATGCCGAGTCTCTGTACTGCTGAAGTGTGTTGTTCATGCTCTTCCTGACTGTAGGCAAGATCTGCAAAAGATGTTCTTGAAGAAGAACATGACTCTATACATCATAAAAGACCTTCCTATCACCAAAGACTCATACATTCATCCATTTCTCAACTAAGTGAGGATATACAAAAATTGACTCATCCACCCAACCAAGTGGGGATGCATCAAAAATTTACATATGACAGCCAATCACATTGCATCAATCATCCCAGGCATAGTGGGGAAACCAAAATAGGCCGTTACATGACCTTGACACCATGAAAGAGATACCACAAAAGATACATGACATAGAGACAACAGATCCAGACCAAGACTTATGAAGATCACAAGCAGCATCTGATAAACATCTTTTTAGATCAGCAACCAAGATTTCCTTCTGAGCTCCTTCTCCTGAAACCAACAACAGTTGTGTACAGAACCAAAGGCATCTAAATGCCAACAATGCTTTATGAGACTTTAAGCTGCTCCCCCTGAACCTGTGCCTGCTGCACCTCCTGAAGCTGTGCCTGAAACCCATCTCAGACCTTCTCCAACCAGAGTCTGCCCTTACTGTTCAGAACTCCATATACGCGACTTCTCCTGCATAAAACAACGTATGCACGCGGATATACTTTCTGCAACACGCGTACACCATACACGCGACTTTCCCAGTATAAATCGGCGTATATACGCGGATATCCCTTACGTAACTTGCGTATACCAATTTTTCTGTAGAACAGACAAGCTTCAACAGCAGGATGAAGCATCAACTACTCCCAGCTTTTGTCTGAGATATTCAAAAGTTTCCCTGGGCAGTGGTTTTGTGAGAATATCAGCAACTTGTTCCTTAGAAGGAACATACTCCAGCTTGACCTTCTTCTCAAGCACTTGTTCCCGAAGAAAATGGTACTTGATTGGTATGTGCTTGGTTTTTGAGTGCATGACTGGATTCTTTGAAATGTTGATTGCACTTGTATTATCACATAAGATAGAGATTGGTGGAGTGCAAGTGATTTGAAAATCCTGCAAGGTCTGCATCATCCAAAGAAGTTGTGTGCAACAAGATGCCGCAGCCACATATTCTGCTTCAGCTGTAGATAAGGCAATCGAACTCTGTTTCTTGCTGAACCAAGATACTAATCTGGAACCCATGAAGAAAGCACCACCACTTGTGGTTTTCCTATCATCCACACTTCCGGCCCAATCTGCATCTGTGTAAGCATGAAGAGTGAGATCTGTATCTCTAGGATACCATAAGCCATAGTTTTGGGTCCCTTGAAGATACTTGAAGATTCTTTTGACTGCCTGAAGATGAGTTTCCTTTGGGTTGGCTTGAAATCTTCCAACAATTCCTACTGCATGCATAATATATGGTCGGGTACCTGTCAAATAAAGCAAACTCCCAATAATGGATCTATAAGTGGGTTGATGAATTGCTGCTGATTCGTCATTTGCACTGAGGCTGTATCCTGTAACCATGGGGGTACAAACTGGCTTTGAATCTTCCATGCCATACTTCTTCAAGATCTGCTTGAGGTACTTGGTTTGAGACAAGAAAATACCTCCTTCATTTTGTTGGATTTGCAATCCAAGAAAGTATGTCAATTCTCCAAGTAATGACATTTCAAATTCTTTCTGCATAACCAAGGCAAAGTTCTGACTCATAGCCTCTTCATTGCTACCAAAGATAATATCATCTACATACACAACAAGTATTAGCAATTTGTTATTTTCAACTTTCATATAGAGATTGCTATCTGCTGATCCTTTTGAAAAACCTTGTTTGTGAAGATATTTGTCCAAACGATAGTACCAAGCCCTTGGAGCTTGTTTGAGACCATAGAGAGCCTTTTTTAATCTGCATACAAGGTTTGGATCATTCCCAAGAACGAAACCATCTGGCTGCTCAATATATACTTCTTCTTCTAAGTCTCCATTCAGAAAGGCTGATTTCACGTCCATTTGGAATACCTTGAAGTTTTGAAAGCTTGAGAGAGCAAGGAACATTCGGATGGCCTCAAGTCTTGCAACAGGAGCAAAGGTCTCTTCAAAATCTATTCCTTCTTGCTGCGCATACACTTTACAAACAAGTCTGGCCTTGTTTCTAATTACTTCTCCATTTTCATTCAATTTATTTTTGAAGACCCATTTAGTCCCTATGACATTTTTATCTTTTGGTCTAGGAACCAATTCCCAAGTATTGTTCTTTTCGATCTGCTCAAGTTCTTCATCCATTGCTTTGATCCAACATTCATCTTTGCATGCCTCTTTCACATTTTGTGGTTCAGTGGAAGAGAGTAATGCCAAATAACTTGAAGCTTCTGCAATTCTTCTTCTTGTTTGTATTCCTGCTTCTTTCTGCCCCACAATCTGAGATTCTGGATGATTCTTTTGAACATATCTGGATGGAGTCTTCTCTTCTATTCTTGTCTGCTCCTCTGGTTCTTCTTGAGGTTCTTCTTCTTCATCATTCTGCCTTTGTGGGTAGCCTTCATCTTCTTCAATGTCTTCATGATGAACTTGCCTAGGAATATATCCCTTCTCATCAACTACTACATCAATGCTGTCAACAATTCTGCCAAGTCTTTTGTTGTAGCACTTGTATGCTTTGCTATGTGGAGAATAACCAAGAAGAATGCCTTCATCTGCTCTTGGTTCAAGTTTTCCAAGTTGCTCATCAGTATTCTTAATATAACATTTGCTCCCAAAGATTTTGAAATGCTTCACCGAAGGAGTCTCGCCACTCCAGAGCTCATGAGGTGTTTGAGTGCTGTTTACTCGGACATTTGTTTTGTTAAGAATAATAACCGCAGCATGTGCAGCCTCACCCCAGAAAGTTGCGGGAGTACCTGATTCATCAAGCATAGCACGAGCCATTTGTTGGATTGTTCTGTTCATTCTTTCCACAACCCCATTTTGCTGAGGAGTTCTAGCTGTAGAGAATTCTCTTCTTATCCCATGTTCTTCACAGAAATCGAAAAATTCGTTTGAGGTAAACTCCCCACCTCTGTCAGATCTGAGGCACTTAATTTTGTGTCCTGATTCATTTTCAACCAAAGCTTTGAAGGATTTGAATTTTTCGAATGCTTCATCTTTGTGCTTCATAAGCCCTAACCAGACAAACCTGGAGAAATCCTCAATGAATAATATCAAATATTCTTCTCCTCGAGGTGTCCTTTTCCTGAATGGACCACATACATCTGTATGGACTAGCTCAAGAGGTATGCTGGCTGATCCTTCCTTCTCTGGAAAATTAGTTCTGGTTTGCTTTCCAAACTGACAAGATTTGCATACAGTGTTGTCTGGAATTTTGATATCTGGAAGACCACGAACTGCCTGATATTTGCATGCTTTCCTTATTTGTGAAAAGCTTAGATGCCTCAACCTCCGATGCCATAGCCAGTGTTCATCATCCTTGCTCAAATAGCATTGTTGTGGTCCTTCTTCAAATATGTATAGATTATTTGGAGTCCTTCTTCCTTTGATCACTGTTTTACCTGTATCAAGGTCACGAACACAGCATCCATTTGATCTAAATATTACCTCTGTTCCTTGATCGCACATCTGACTGACACTCAGAAGATTATGCTTCAATCCATCAACATACAAAACATTTCCAGCTTTGACCTTCTCTTTCAATGGAGCAACACCTTTTCCTTTTATGGCTGCAGAGATGTCGTTTCCAAAAGAAACTTTCTTCCCCTTTTCTAATGCGGTATATGACTCAAGCTTTTCTTTGTCCCCTGTCATATGCTTCGAACATCCGCTGTCAATGTACCATAGACTTTCTTGACCTTCTGCATAAAAGGCTATCCCACATCTTTCTGGTTGCGGTTCCTTTATTCTCCATGTTCTGACACTTGAGGTTTGTTCCTTTTGAGTTGTCTTCCGGAACCTGCTCCTACATTCAGAGTCTTCATGACCAAAGTTATTACAAATAGAGCATTCAACTTCATTTTCAAGAACCGAAAAGTTGTTATAAGTCCTTTTCATGGTTCCAGTCATTCTCCCTTGCTTTTGAGCTTCTCTAGTCATGATTGTCTTGTAGGCAACACATTGAGCTGCTTTGTGACCGAAGTTATGGCAAGAAAAGCATTGGCCATTAAAGAAACTTCTGCGATAATCAGATCTATCATCCAACCGATTGTAGCTTCTATTCACATTCATTCTTGGAGCAAATTGGGAAGATTTTACCTGAGGCTGATTGTAGATTTTGTTTGTCCTTAAGGCAGTTTGTCCTCAAATTTCTTGATGGTCTTTATTTGTTCTTGAGGTAAACTGTCCCTGATTCACCTGATGACTTTTATTTGGCCCTTGCTCGCTTCTCCTTGCTACATCAAGATAGATTTTAGAGGTAGAGGCTTGAGATGTTTCTCCATTATATCCAAGACCTGTCTTGATCAGAGGAGATCGCTGCACATTGATAATCTCATCCAAGGTTTCAGATCCTTTAACAAATTTAAGATTAATCGCTTTTGTTTTCTCAACCTCCTTTCTAAGACAAACAATCTCACATTCCAATTTTTCAAGATGTTTTTCCTTTTCAGCTAGTTGACATTGTAGAGAATCAATAATAGCACTCTTCTCTTCTAAGCAAACTTTGAGATCTTTCATTTCCTCACAAAAGCCTTCTACATCTATAGCATCCATATAGTCATCATCTTCAAAAGCCATTAACAATTTATATCTATTACCTTGTTCATCTTCATCTCTATTTGAAAGACCATCACTATCTTCATGAGTGTAATAGCTTTTCTTCTTTTCATTTTGTTTCTTGTTCCATTTAACAGGTTCCTTTCCCTTGTCATTCTTATTTTTGTGAGGACATCTGGCAGCATAATGACCTACTCTTCCACAAGTAAAGCATTTAAAAGGTAACTTACCTCTGAACCTTCCAGAACCCCTTTGAAGATTTCTGACAAAATTTGATTCCTCTTCTTCATCTTCTGGCACGTGACTTGCTTCATAATACTCTTCTTTGCCTGAAGCCTTGAAGGCAGCTTCTCTTCTGTCTAATGGAGCTCCCTTTCTCATTTCATAAGCGGTTAGAATCCCGTGAAGCTGAGACATAGTAAGAATTTGTAGATTTTCCTTTTCTTCTATGGCAGACACTTTAGATTCAAACTTGGGGGACAAAGATCTTAGAACCTTTTCAACCACAATAGCCTCTTTTATTTCTTCACCCAAGTTTTTCATGCAATTAACAATCTCATCTACTCTAAGGAAATAGTTAGCCACACTTTCATCATTATACATTCTGAGAGTCTCATACTTAATCCTGAGAGTTTGAAGTTTAGCACGCTTTACCTGTTCGTCTCCTTCATAGCTCGTGACAATTTTGTCCCATATTTCTTTTGCAGATTTATAGTGCATTACCTTCATGAATTCTGATTGAGATATACATCCCAATAGAGTATTGACTGCTTTCGCATTTGTTTCATATTTCTTTTTCTCGGCTGCATCTGTAGGAGTAGCTGAAGGAAAAGTGTAGCCTGTCTCTACAATGTACCAAACTTCTGTACCAAGAGATTGAAGATAAGCAGTAACTCTTACCTTCCAATAATTGAAGTTTGTCCCATCAAAAACCGGTGGCCTGATTGATGCTTCTCTCTCGTAGTTGCTCATGATGAACGATCTACCTTCAAGCGATCAAGCTTGTCTGAAGGACCTGCTCTGATACCAATTGTTGGAAATAATACTGAGAGGGGGGTGAATCAGTATTATCAGATCAATAAAACTTTTTCAATGCTCAGAAACATATACGCTACTTCAGTTAAGTGAACCAACGTGTACACGCTACTGTGTCTAAAGAAACCAGCGTATAACCATAAATCTTATAATTCAGTTAGTTTGTCTTCAGTTAAATGCATCAGGACATTGTTCATCATATTAAGAGTAAACAGATGCAATATAACAGAACAGATCATCACACAAAAGCCACACACATGAACACCATGATATAAGGTGGAAACCCAATGTGGGTGAAAACCACCTGCTGCAAGTTGTCTCTATCTTTCTTTAATAAGAACTTCAGTTTACAATCTTTTGTACTGGTGCAGCCTTATACCAGTACGCAGGCTACAACCTGCAGAAGGCTTCAACATTCTCTCGTTCTCCAAACTTCCTTGGAAGGGAGCTCCAACCCCCTTTGCTCTTGTACTAGCTAAGATACTAGTACGTAGGTGCTGGCCTACAATCCTCTTTCCTTCAGGTACCACTTTTCATCAATTTTCAGACTGGATACTCCTGAAGGACAACATTACAATCTGAAGACCATGATTCATTCACAAATCATTGAAGCATAAAACAACCAATACTAGCACCATCAATCTTTGAATCACTGAACCACTGAAACCCTGTCAAACCCAGTCACCAGAACACAGAGCAGACTACAGAACTCTGCAATAATAGTCAGACCCAGCTGCAACCCAAAAATCAAGATCCAAAAGATATACGCTACTACAATGAAGGCAACTCACGTATACACGCGGTTTTACCGAAGACAACCTGCGTACAGATCTAAAAATAATTTTTCATAACTTGCAGCTGTACCAGATTTCAGTTATACCCAGAACATAACATTGCGTCAGTATGCAGATCTAGAAATACGCATAATCAACCATATAAATATAGTTCATTTCAAACCATTTGATCCCGATCTCTCCTTAGATCTTGTTCTCCATCAACCGATGAGATCTCTCCTTAGCTCAGATCAAGCAATACATCATCAACCAATAACCTGCATACTGGATCTAATACTTCATCAGATATTCAAGACTTTTTCAGATGCACTTGCCTAATGATTTCCTTCTCCTTATATAGCCTTAGGCCTTGTTCAATACCAAGAGCCAAAACCATAGGAATCCAATACCATCATCCTCAAAACTAGGGATCAACACGTCCGTCGAGACACCAAGGTCCAAAACCATAGGCACAACTTCCAAGGAATAACCGCCGTGGACCAAAGATAAGTTTTCCACATACATGTGCTTTTACTGAAGCCAACCTGCATGTACACGCGACTTGGTATATAGCGAACCTGCGTATACGCGACTTGGTATATAGTGAACCTGCTTGTATACGCGACTTGGTATATAGTGAACCAGCGTGTATATATTTTTCTTCATACTTGTAGACTGATCATCAATTCCTTGCTGCTATCCTTCTGCACTATGATTTGTTATCAGTGTGATTTTCCATCAAGGACAACACTTGTCTCATAATGCCAACAATCTCCCCCTTTGGACTTGATGGCAACAACACCAAATCAAATCACTCTCCCCCTTTGACATCAAGGGCAAAGGGTGGACCAAGATGTTCTCTTCCTTTGCTGAACATTTCGCTGTCCATACTCCCCTGAGTATCTGTTAAAATCTCTGAATGATCTCCCCTTTGTTTATGCCAAAGTGTACCAATCTGTCAATGCTCCCCCTGAGTACATGCCGAGTCTCTGTACTGCTGAAGTGTGCTGTTCATGCTCTTCCTGACTGTAGGCAAGATCTGCAAAAGATGTTCTTGAAGAAGAACATGACTCTATACATCCTAAAAGACCTTCCTATCACCAAAGACTCATACATTCATCCATTTCTCAACTAAGTGAGGATATACAAAAATTGACTCATCCACCCAACCAAGTGGGGATGCATCAAAAATTTACATATGACAGCCAATCACATTGCATCAATCATCCCAGGCATAGTGGGGAAACCAAAATAGGCCGTTACATGACCTTGACACCATGAAAGAGATACCACAAAAGATACATGACATAGAGACAACAGATCCAGACCAAGACTTATGAAGATCACAAGCAGCATCCGATAAACATCTTTTTAGATCAACAACCAAGATTTCCTTCTGGGCTCCTTCTCCTAAAACCAACAACAATTGTGTACAGAACCAAAGGCATCTAAATGCCAACAATGCTTTATGAGACTTTAAGTTGCTCCCCCTGAACCTGTGCCTGCTGCACCTCCTGAAGCTGTGCCTGAAACCCATCTCAGACCTTCTCCAACCAGAGTCTTCCCTTACTGTTCAGAACTCCATATACGCGACTTCTCCTGCATAAAACAGCGTATGCACGCGGATATACTTTCTGCAACACGCGTACACGCGACTTTCCCAGTATAAATCGGCGTATATACGCGGATATCCCTTACGTAACTTGCGTATACCAATTTTTCTGTAGAACAGACAAGCTTCAACAGCAGGATGAAGCATCAACTACTCCCAGCTTTTGTCTGAGATATTCAAAAGTTTCCCTGGGCAGTGGTTTTGTGAGAATATCAACAACTTGTTCCTTAGAAGGAACATACTCCAGCTTGACCTTCTGCTCAAGCACTTGTTCCCAAAGAAAATGGTACTTGATTGGTATGTGCTTGGTTTTTGAGTGCATGACTGGATTCTTTGAAATGCTAATTGCACTTGTATTATCACATAAGATAGAGATTGGTGGAGTGCAAGTGATTTGAAAATCCTGCAAGGTCTGCATCATCCAAAGAAGTTGTGTGCAACAAGATGCCGCAGCCACATATTCTGCTTCAGCTGTAGATAAGGCAATCGAACTCTGTTTCTTGCTGAACCAAGATACTAATCTGGAACCCATGAAGAAAGCACCACCACTTGTGCTTTTCCTATCATCCACACTTCCGGCCCAATCTGCATCTGTGTAAGCATGAAGAGTGAGATCTGTATCTCTAGGATACCATAAGCCATAGTTTTGGGTCCCTTGAAGATACTTGAAGATTCTTTTGACTGCCTGAAGATGAGTTTCCTTTGGGTTGGCTTGAAATCTTCCAACAATTCCTACTGCATGCATAATATATGGTCGGGTACCTGTCAAATAAAGCAAACTCCCAATCATGGATCTATAAGTGGGTTGATGAACTGCTGCTGATTCGTCATTTGCACTGAGGCTGTATCCTGTAACCATGGGGGTACAAACTGGCTTTGAATCTTCCATGCCATACTTCTTCAAGATCTGCTTGAGGTACTTGGTTTGAGACAAGAAAATACCTCCTTCATTTTGTTGGATTTGCAATCCAAGAAAGTATGTCAATTCTCCAAGTAATGACATTTCAAATTCTTTCTGCATAACCAAGGCAAAGTTCTGACTCATAGCCTCTTCATTGCTACCAAAGATAATATCATCTACATACACAACAAGTATTAGCAATTTGTTATTTTCAACTTTCATATAGAGATTGCTATCTGCTGATCCTTTTGAAAAACCTTGTTTGTGAAGATATTTGTCCAAACGATAGTACCAAGCCCTTGGAGCTTGTTTGAGACCATAGAGAGCCTTTTTTAATCTGCATACAAGGTTTGGATCATTCCCAAGAATGAAACCATCTGGTTGCTCAATATATACTTCTTCTTCTAAGTCTCCATTCAGAAAGGCTGATTTCACGTCCATTTGGAATACCTTGAAGTTTTGAAAGCTTGAGAGAGCAAGGAACATTCGGATGGCCTCAAGTCTTGAAACAGGAGCAAAGGTCTCTTCAAAATCTATTCCTTCTTGCTGCGCATACCCTTTACAAACAAGTTGGCCTTGTTTCTAATTACTTCTCCATTTTCATTCAATTTATTTTTGAAGACCCATTTAGTCCCTATGACATTTTTATCTTTTGGTCTAGGAACCAATTCCCAAGTATTGTTCTTTTCGATCTGCTCAAGTTCTTCATCCATTGCTTTGACCCAACATTCATCTTTGCATGCCTCTTTCACATTTTGTGGTTCAGTGGAAGAGAGTAATGCCAAATAGCTTGAAGCTTCTGCAATTCTTCTTCTTGTTTGTATTCCTGCTTCTTTCTGCCCCACAATCTGAGATTCTGGATGATTCTTTTGAACATATCTGGATGGAGTCTTCTCTTCTATTCTTGTCTGCTCCTCTGGTTCTTCTTGAGGTTCTTCTTCTTCATCATTCTGCCTTTGTGGGTAGCCTTCATCTTCTTCAATGTCTTCATGATGAACTTGCCTAGGAATATATCCCTTCTCGTCAACTACTACATCAATGCTGTCAACAATTCTGCCAAGTCTTTTGTTGTAGCACTTGTATGCTTTGCTATGTGGAGAATAACCAAGAAGAATTCCTTCATCTGCTCTTGGTTCAAGTTTTCCAAGTTGCTCATCAGTATTCTTAATATAACATTTGCTCCCAAAGATTTTGAAATGCTTCACCGAAGGAGTCTCGCCACTCCAGAGCTCATGAGGTGTTTGAGTGCTGTTTACTCGGACATTTGTTTTGTTAAGAATAATAACCACAGCATGTGCAGCCTCACCCCAGAAAGTTGCGGGAGTACCTGATTCATCAAGCATAGCACGAGCCATTTGTTGGATTGTTCTGTTCATTCTTTCCACAACCCCATTTTGCTGAGGAGTTCTAGCTGTAGAGAATTCTCTTCTTATCCCATGTTCTTCACAGAAATCGAAAAATTCGTTTGAGGTAAACTCCCCACCTCTGTCAGATCTGAGGCACTTAATTTTGTGTCCTGATTCATTTTCAACCAAAGCTTTGAAGGATTTGAATTTTTCGAATGCTTCATCTTTGTGCTTCATAAGCCCTAACTAGACAAACCTGGAGAAATCCTCAATGAATAATATCAAATATTCTTCTCCTCGAGGTGTCCTTTTCCTGAATGGACCACATACATCTGTATGGACTAGCTCAAGAGGTATGCTGGCTGATCCTTCCTTCTCTGGAAAATTGGTTCTGGTTTGCTTTCCAAACTGACAAGATTTGCATATAGTGTTGTCTGGAATTTTGATATCTGGAAGACCACGAACTGCCTGATATTTGCATGCTTTCCTTATTTGTGAAAAGCTTAGATGCCCCAACCTCCGATGCCATAGCCAGTGTTCATCATCCTTGCTCAAATAGCATTGTTGTGGTCCTTCTTCAAATATGTATAGATTATTTGGAGTCCTTCTTCCTTTGATCACTGTTTTACCTGTATCAAGGTCACGAACACAGCATCCATTTGATCTAAATATTACCTCTGTTCCTTGATCGCACATCTGACTGACACTCAGAAGATTATGCTTCAATCCATCAACATACAAAACATTTCCAGCTTTGACCTTCTCTTTCAATGGAGCAACACCTTTTCCTTTTATGGCTGCAGAGATATCGTTTCCAAAAGAAACTTTCTTCCCCTTTTCTAATGCGGTATATGACTCAAGCTTTTCTTTGTCCCCTGTCATATGCTTCGAACATCCGCTGTCAATGTACCATAGACTTTCTTGACCTTCTGCATAAAAGGCTATCCCACATCTTTCTGGTTGCGGTTCCTTTATTCTCCATGTTCTGACACTTGAGGTTTGTTCCTTCTGAGTTGTCTTCCGGAACCTGCTCCTGCATTCAGAGTCTTCATGACCAAAGTTATTACAAATAGAGCATTCAACTTCATTTTCAAGAACTGAAAAGTTGTTATAAGTCCTTTTCATGGTTCCAGTCATTCTCCCTTGCTTTTGAGCTTCTCTAGTCATGATTGTCTTGTAGGCAACACATTGAGCTGCTTTGTGACCGAAGTTATGGCAAGAAAAGCATTGGCCATTAAAGAAACTTCTGCGATAATCAGATCTATCATCCAACCGATTGTAGCTTCTATTCACATTCATTCTTGGAGCAAATTGGGAAGATTTTACCTGAGGCTGATTGTAGCTTTTGTTTGTCCTTAAGGCAGTTTGTCCCCAAATTTCTTGATGGTCTTTATTTGTTCTTGAGGTAAACTGTCCCTGATTCACCTGATGACTTTTATTTGGCCTTTGCTTGCTTCTCCTTGCTACATCAAGATAGCTTTTAGAGGTAGAGGCTTGAGATGTTTCTCCATTATATCCAAGACCTGTCTTGATCAGAGGAGATCGCTGCACATTGATAATCTCATCCAAGGTTTCAGATCCTTTAACAAATTTAAGATTAATCGCTTTTGTTTTCTCAACCTCCTTTCTAAGACAAACAATCTCACATTCCAATTTTTCAAGATGTTTTTCCTTTTCAGCTAGTTGACATTGTAGAGAATCAATAATAGCACTCTTCTCTTCTAAGCAAACTTTGAGATCTTTCATTTCCTCACAAAAGCCTTCTACATCTATAGCATCCATATAGTCATCATCTTCAAAAGCCATTAACAATTTATATCTATTACCTTGTTCATCTTCATCACTATTTGAAAGACCATCACTATCTTCATGAGTGTAATAGCTTTTCTTCTTTTCATTTTGTTTCTTGTTCCATTTAACAGGTTCCTTTCCCTTGTCATTCTTATTTTTGTGAGGACATCTGGCAGCATAATGACCTACTCTTCCACAAGTAAAGCATTTAAAAGGTAACTTACCTCTGAACCTTCCAGAACCCCTTTGAAGATTTCTGACAAAATTTGATTCCTCTTCTTCATCTTCTGGCACGTGACTTGCTTCATAATACTCTTCTTTGCCTGAAGCCTTGAAGGCAGCTTCTCTTCTGTCTGATGGAGCTCCCTTTCTCATTTCATAAGCGGTTAGAATCCCGTGAAGCTGAGACATAGTAAGAATTTGTAGATTTTCCTTTTCTTCTATGGCAGACACTTTAGATTCAAACTTGGGGGACAAAGATCTTAGAACCTTTTCAACCACAATAGCCTCTTTTATTTCTTCACCCAAGTTTTTCATGCAATTAACAATCTCATCTACTCTAAGGAAATAGTTAGCCACACTTTCATCATTATACATTCTGAGAGTCTCATACTTAATCCTGAGAGTTTGAAGTTTAGCACGCTTTACCTGTTCGTCTCCTTCATAGCTCGTGACAATTTTGTCCCATATTTCTTTTGCAGATTTATAGTGCATTACCTTCATGAATTCTGATTGAGATATACATCCCAATAGAGTATTGACTGCTTTCGCATTTGTTTCATATTTCTTTTTCTCGGCTGCATCTGTAGGAGTAGTTGAAGGAAAAGTGTAGCCTGTCTCTACGATGTCCCAAACTTCTGTACCAAGAGATTGAAGATAAGCAGTAACTCTTACCTTCCAATAATTGAAGTTTGTCCCATCAAAAACCGGTGGCCTGATTGATGCTTCTCTCTCGTAGTTGCTCATGATGAACGATCTACCTTCAAGCGATCAAGCTTCTCTGAAGGACCTGCTCTGATACCAATTGTTGGAAATAATACTGAGAGGGGGGTGAATCAGTATTATCAGATCAATAAAACTTTTTCAATGCTCAGAAACATATACGCTACTTCAGTTAAGTGAACCAGCGTGTACACGCTACTGCGTCTAAAGAAACCAGCGTATAACCATAAATCTTATAATTCAGTTAGTTTGTCTTCAGTTAAATGCATCAGGACATTGTTCATCATATTAAGAGTAAACAGATGCAGTATAACAGAACAGATCATCACACAAAAGCCACACACATGAACACCATGATATAAGGTGGAAACCCAATGTGGGTGAAAACCACCTGCTGCAAGTTGTCTCTATCTTTCTTTAATAAGAACTTCAGTTTACAATCTTTTGTACTGGTGCAGCCTTATACCAGTACGCAGGCTACAACCTGCAGAAGGCTTCAACATTCTCTCGTTCTCCAAACTTCCTTGGAAGGGAGCTCCAACCCCCTTTGCTCTTGTACTAGCTAAGATACTAGTACGTAGGTGCTGGCCTACAATCTTCTTTCCTTCAGGTACCACTTTTCATCAATTTTCAGACTGGATACTCCTGAAGCACAACATTACAATCTGAAGACCATGATTCATTCACAAATCATTGAAGCATAAAACAACCAATACTAGCATCATCAATCTTTGAATCACTGAACCACTGAAACCCTGTCAAACCCAGTCACCAGAACACAGAGCAGACTACAGAACTCTGCAATAACAGTCAGACCCAGCTGCAACCCAAAAATCAAGATCCAAAAGATATACGCTACTACAATGAAGGCAACCCACGTATACACGCGGTTTTACCGAAGACAACCTGCGTACAGATCTAAAAATAATTTTTCATAACTTGCAGCTGTACCAGATTTCAGTTATACCCAGAACATAACATTGCGTCAGTATGCAGATCTAGAAATACGCATAATCAACCATATAAATATAGTTCATTTCAAACCATTTGATCCCGATCTCTCTTTAGATCTTGTTCTCCATCAACCGATGAGATCTCTCCTTAGCTCAGATCAAGCAATACATCATCAACCAATAACCTGCATACTGGATCTAATACTTCATCAGATATTCAAGACTTTTTCAGATGCACTTGCCTAATGATTTCCTTCTCCTTATATAGCCTTAGGCCTTGTTCAATACCAAGAGCCAAAACCATAGGAATCCAATACCATCATCCTCAAAACTAGGGATCAACACGTCCGTCGAGACACCAAGGTCCAAAACCATAGGCACAACTTCCAAGGAATAACCGCCGTGGACCAAAGATAAGTTTTCCACATACATGCGCTTTTACTGAAGCCAACCTGCATGTACACGCGACTTGGTATATAGCGAACCTGCGTATACGCGACTTGGTATATAGTGAACCTGCTTGTATACGCGACTTGGTATATAGTGAACCAGCGTGTATATATTTTTCTTCATACTTGTAGACTGATCATCAATTCCTTGCTGCTATCCTTCTGCACTATGATTTGTTATCAGTGTGATTTGCCATCAAGGACAACACTTGTCTCATAATGCCAACAATCTCCCCCTTTGGACTTGATGGCAACAACACCAAATCAAATCACTCTCCCCCTTTGACATCAAGGGCAAAGGGTGGACCAAGATGTTCTCTTCCTTTGCTGAACATTTCGCTGTCCATACTCCCCTGAGTATCTGTTAAAATCTCTGAATGATCTCCCCCTTTGTTTATGCCAAAGTGTACCAATCTGTCAATGCTCCCCCTGAGTACATGCCGAGTCTCTGTACTGCTGAAGTGTGCTGTTCATGCTCTTCCTGACTGTAGGCAAGACCTGCAAAAGATGTTCTTGAAGAAGAACATGACTCTATACATCATAAAAGACCTTCCTATCACCAAAGACTCATACATTCATCCATTTCTCAACTAAGTGAGGATATACAAAAATTGACTCATCCACCCAACCAAGTGGGGATGCATCAAAAATTTACATATGACAGCCAATCACATTGCATCAATCATCCCAGGCATAGTGGGGAAACCAAAATAGGCCGTTACATGACCTTGACACCATGAAAGAGATACCACAAAAGATACATGACATAGAGACAACAGATCCAGACCAAGACTTATGAAGATCACAAGCAGCATCTGATAAACATCTTTTTAGATCAACAACCAAGATTTCCTTCTGAGCTCCTTCTCCTAAAACCAACAACAATTGTGTACAGAACCAAAGGCATCTAAATGCCAACAATGCTTTATGAGACTTTAAGCTGCTCCCCCTGAACCTGTGCCTGCTGCACCTCCTGAAGCTGTGCCTGAAACCCATCTCAGACCTTCTCCAACCAGAGTCTTCCCTTACTGTTCAGAACTCCATATACGCGACTTCTCCTGCATAAAACAGCGTATGCACGCGGATATACTTTCTGCAACACGCGTACACTCGACTTTCCCAGTATAAATCGGCGTATATACGCGGATATCCCTTACGTAACTTGCGTATACCAATTTTTCTGTAGAACAGACAAGCTTCAACAGCAGGATGAAGCATCAACTACTTCCAGCTTTTGTCTGAGATATTCAAAAGTTTCCCTGGGCAGTGGTTTTGTGAGAATATCAGCAACTTGTTCCTTAGAAGGAACATACTCCAGCTTGACCTTCTGCTCAAGCACTTGTTCCCGAAGAAAATGGTACTTGATTGGTATGTGCTTGGTTTTTGAGTGCATGACTGGATTCTTTGAAATGCTGATTGCACTTGTATTATCACATAAGATAGAGATTGGTGGAGTGCAAGTGATTTGAAAATCCTGCAAGGTCTGCATCATCCAAAGAAGTTGTGTGCAACAAGATGCCGCAACCACATATTCTGCTTCAGCTGTAGATAAGGCAATCGAACTCTGTTTCTTGCTGAACCAAGATACTAATCTGGAACCCATGAAGAAAGCACCACCACTTGTGCTTTTCCTATCATCCACACTTCCGGCCCAATCTGCATCTGTGTAAGCATGAAGAGTGAGATCTGTATCTCTAGGATACCATAAGCCATAGTTTTGGGTCCCTTGAAGATACTTGAAGATTCTTTTGACTGCCTGAAGATGAGTTTCCTTTGGGTTGGCTTGAAATCTTCCAACAATTCCTACTGCATGCATAATATATGGTCGGGTACCTGTCAAATAAAGCAAACTCCCAATCACGGATCTATAAGTGGGTTGATGAACTGCTGCTGATTCGTCATTTGCACTGAGGCTGTATCCTGTAACCATGGGGGTACAAACTGGCTTTGAATCTTCCATGCCATACTTCTTCAAGATCTGCTTGAGGTACTTGGTTTGAGACAAGAAAATACCTCCTTCATTTTGTTGGATTTGCAATCCAAGAAAGTATGTCAATTCTCCAAGTAATGACATTTCAAATTCTTTCTGCATAACCAAGGCAAAGTTCTGACTCATAGCCTCTTCATTGCTACCAAAGATAATATCATCTACATACACAACAAGTATTAGCAATTTGTTATTTTCAACTTTCATATAGAGATTGCTATCTGCTGATCCTTTTGAAAAACCTTGTTTGTGAAGATATTTGTCCAAACGATAGTACCAAGCCCTTGGAGCTTGTTTGAGACCATAGAGAGCCTTTTTTAATCTGCATACAAGGTTTGGATCATTCCCAAGAACGAAACCATCTGGCTGCTCAATATATACTTCTTCTTCTAAGTCTCCATTCAGAAAGGCTGATTTCACGTCCATTTGGAATACCTTGAAGTTTTGAAAGCTTGAGAGAGCAAGGAACATTCGGATGGCCTCAAGTCTTGCAACAGGAGCAAAGGTCTCTTCAAAATCTATTCCTTCTTGCTGCGCATACCCTTTACAAACAAGTCTGGCCTTGTTTCTAATTACTTCTCCATTTTCATTCAATTTATTTTTGAAGACCCATTTAGTCCCTATGACATTTTTATCTTTTGGTCTAGGAACCAATTCCCAAGTATTGTTCTTTTCGATCTGCTCAAGTTCTTCATCCATTGCTTTGACCCAACATTCATCTTTGCATGCCTCTTTCACATTTTGTGGTTCAGTGGAAGAGAGTAATGCCAAATAACTTGAAGCTTCTGCAATTCTTCTTCTTGTTTGTATTCCTACTTCTTTCTGCCCCACAATCTGAGATTCTGGATGATTCTTTTGAACATATCTGGATGGAGTCTTCTCTTCTATTCTTGTCTGCTCCTCTGGTTCTTCTTGAGGTTCTTCTTCTTCTTGAGGTTCTTCTTCTTCATCATTCTGCCTTTGTGGGTAGCCTTCATCTTCTTCAATGTCTTCATGATGAACTTGCCTAGGAATATATCCCTTCTCATCAACTACTACATCAATGCTGTCAACAATTCTGCCAAGTCTTTTGTTGTAGCAATTGTATGCTTTGCTATGTGGAGAATAACCAAGAAGAATGCCTTCATCTGCTCTTGGTTCAAGTTTTCCAAGTTGCTCATCAGTATTCTTAATATAACATTTGCTCCCAAAGATTTTGAAATGCTTCACCGAAGGAGTCTCGCCACTCCAGAGCTCATGAGGTGTTTGAGTGCTGTTTACTCAGACATTTGTTTTGTTAAGAATAATAACCGCAGCATGTGCAGCCTCACCCCAGAAAGTTGCGGGAGTACCTGATTCATCAAGCATAGCACGAGCCATTTGTTGGATTGTTCTGTTCATTCTTTCCACAACCCCATTTTGCTGAGGAGTTCTAGCTGTAGAGAATTCTCTTCTTATCCCATGTTCTTCACAGAAATCGAAAAATTCGTTTGAGGTAAACTCCCCACCTCTGTCAGATCTGAGGCACTTAATTTTGTGTCCTAATTCATTTTCAACCAAAGCTTTGAAGGATTTGAATTTTTCGAATGCTTCATCTTTGTGCTTCATAAGCCCTAACTAGACAAACCTGGAGAAATCCTCAATGAATAATATCAAATATTCTTCTCCTCGAGGTGTCCTTTTCCTGAATGGACCACATACATCTGTATGGACTAGCTCAAGAGGTATGCTGGCTGATCCTTCCTTCTCTGGAAAATTGGTTCTGGTTTGCTTTCCAAACTGACAAGATTTGCATATAGTGTTGTCTGGAATTTTGATATCTGGAAGACCACGAACTGCCTGATATTTGCATGCTTTCCTTATTTGTGAAAAGCTTAGATGCCCCAACCTCCGATGCCATAGCCAGTGTTCATCATCCTTGCTCAAATAGCATTGTTGTGGTCCTTCTTCAAATATGTATAGATTATTTGGAGTCCTTCTTCCTTTGATCACTGTTTTACCTGTATCAAGGTCACGAACACAGCATCCATTTGATCTAAATATTACCTCTGTTCCTTGATCGCACATCTGACTGACACTCAGAAGATTATGCTTCAATCCATCAACATACAAAACATTTCCAGCTTTGACCTTCTCTTTCAATGGAGCAACACCTTTTCCTTTTATGGCTGCAGAGATGTCGTTTCCAAAAGAAACTTTCTTCCCCTTTTCTAATGCAGTATATGACTCAAGCTTTTCTTTGTCCCCTGTCATATGCTTCGAACATCCGCTGTCAATGTACCATAGACTTTCTTGACCTTCTGCATAAAAGGCTATCCCACATCTTTCTGGTTGCGGTTCCTTTATTCTCCATGTTCTGACACTTGAGGTTTGTTCCTTCTGAGTTGTCTTCCGGAACCTGCTCCTACATTCAGAGTCTTCATGACCAAAGTTATTACAAATAGAGCATTCAACTTCATTTTCAAGAACCGAAAAGTTGTTATAAGTCCTTTTCATGGTTCCAGTCATTCTCCCTTGCTTTTGAGCTTCTCTAGTCATGATTGTCTTGTAGGCAACACATTGAGCTGCTTTGTGACCGAAGTTATGGCAAGAAAAGCATTGGCCATTAAAGAAACTTCTGCGATAATCAGATCTATCATCCAACCGATTGTAGCTTCTATTCACATTCATTCTTGGAGCAAATTCGGAAGATTTTACCTGAGGCTGATTGTAGCTTTTGTTTGTCCTTAAGGCAGTTTGTCCCCAAATTTCTTGATGGTCTTTATTTGTTCTTGAGGTAAACTGTCCCTGATTCACCTGATGACTTTTATTTGGCCTTTGCTCGCTTCTCCTTGCTACATCAAGATAGCTTTTAGAGGTAGAGGCTTGAGATGTTTCTCCATTATATCCAAGACCTGTCTTGATCAGAGGAGATCGCTGCACATTGATAATCTCATCCAAGGTTTCAGATCCTTTAACAAATTTAAGATTAATCGCTTTTGTTTTCTCAACCTCTTTTCTAAGACAAACAATCTCACATTCCAATTTTTCAAGATGTTTTTCCTTTTCAGCTAGTTGACATTGTAGAGAATCAATAATAGCACTCTTCTCTTCTAAGCAAACTTTGAGATCTTTCATTTCTTCACAAAAGCCTTCTACATCTATAGCATCCATATAGTCATCATCTTCAAAAGCCATTAACAATTTATATCTATTACCTTGTTCATCTTCATCACTATTTGAAAGACCATCACTATCTTCATGAGTGTAATAGCTTTTCTTCTTTTCATTTTGTTTCTTGTTCCATTTAACAGGTTCCTTTCCCTTGTCATTCTTATTTTTGTGAGGACATCTGGCAGCATAATGACCTACTCTTCCACAAGTAAAGCATTTAAAAGGTAACTTACCTCTGAACCTTCCAGAACCCCTTTGAAGATTTCTGACAAAATTTGATTCCTCTTCTTCATCTTCTGGCACGTGACTTGCTTCATAATACTCTTCTTTGCCTGAAGCCTTGAAGGCAGCTTCTCTTCTGTCTGATGGACCTCCCTTTCTCATTTCATAAGCGGTTAGAATCCCGTGAAGCTGAGACATAGTAAGAATTTGTAGATTTTCCTTTTCTTCTATGGCAGACACTTTAGATTCAAACTTGGGGGACAAAGATCTTAGAACCTTTTCAACCACAATAGCCTCTTTTATTTCTTCACCCAAGTTTTTCATGCAATCAACAATCTCATCTACTCTAAGGAAATAGTTAGCCACACTTTCATCATTATACATTCTGAGAGTCTCATACTTAATCCTGAGAGTTTGAAGTTTAGCATGCTTTACCTGTTCGTCTCCTTCATAGCTCGTGACAATTTTGTCCCATATTTCTTTTGCAGATTTATAGTGCATTACCTTCATGAATTTTGATTGAGATATACATCCCAATAGAGTATTGACTGCTTTCGCATTTGTTTCATATTTCTTTTTCTCGACTGCATCTGTAGGAGTAGTTGAAGGAAAAGTGTAGCCTGTCTCTACGATGTCCCAATCTTCTGTACCAAGAGATTGAAGATAAGCAGTAACTCTTACCTTCCAATAATTGAAGTTTGTCCCATCAAAAACCGGTGGCCTGATTGATGCTTCTCTCTCGTAGTTGCTCATGATGAACGATCTACCTTCAAGCGATCAAGCTTCTCTGAAGGACCTGCTCTGATACCAATTGTTGGAAATAATACTGAGAGGGGGGTGAATCAGTATTATCAGATCAATAAAACTTTTTCAATGCTCAGAAACATATATGCTACTTCAGTTAAGTGAACCAGCGTGTACACGCTACTGTGTCTAAAGAAACCAGCGTATAACCATAAATCTTATAATTCAGTTAGTTTGTCTTCAGTTAAATGCATCAGGACATTGTTCATCATATTAAGAGTAAACAGATGCAGTATAACAGAACAGATCATCACACAAAAGCCACACACATGAACACCATGATATAAAGTGGAAACCCAATGTGGGTGAAAACCACCTGCTGCAAGTTGTCTCTATCTTTCTTTAATAAGAACTTCAGTTTACAATCTTTTGTACTGGTGCAGCCTTATACCAGTACGCAGGCTACAACCTGCAGAAGGCTTCAACCTTCTCTCGTTCTCCAAACTTCCTTGGAAGGGAGCTCCAACCCCCTTTGCTCTTGTACTAGCTAAGATACTAGTACGTAGGTGCTGGCCTACAATCCTCTTTCCTTCAGGTACCACTTTTCATCAATTTTCAGACTGGATACTCCTGAAGGACAACATTACAATCTGAAGACCATGATTCATTCACAAATCATTGAAGCATAAAACAACCAATACTAGCACCATCAATCTTTGAATCACTGAACCACTGAAACCCTGTCAAACCCAGTCACCAGAACACAGAGCAGACTACAGAACTCTGCAATAACAGTCAGACCCAGCTGCAACCCAAAAATCAAGATCCAAAAGATATACGCTACTACAATGAAGGCAACTCGCGTATACACGCGGTTTTACCGAAGACAACCTGCGTACAGATCTAAAAATAATTTTTCATAACTTGCAGCTGTACCAGATTTCAGTTATACCCAGAACATAACATTGCGTCAGTATGCAGATCTAGAAATACGCATAATCAACCATATAAATATAGTTCATTTCAAACCATTTGATCCCGATCTCTCCTTAGATCTTGTTCTCCATCAACCGATGAGATCTCTCCTTAGCTCAGATCAAGCAATACATCATCAACCAATAACCTGCATACTGGATCTAATACTTCATCAGATATTCAAGACTTTTTCAGATGCACTTGCCTAATGATTTCCTTCTCCTTATATAGCCTTAGGCCTTGTTCAATACCAAGAGCCAAAACCATAGGAATCCAATACCATCATCCTCAAAACTAGGGATCAACACGTCCGTCGAGACACCAAGGTCCAAAACCATAGGCACAACTTCCAAGGAATAACCGCCGTGGACCAAAGATAAGTTTTCCACATACATGCGCTTTTACTGAAGCCAACCTGCATGTACACGCGACTTGGTATATAGCGAACCTGCGTATACGCGACTTGGTATATAGTGAACCTGCTTGTATACGCGACTTGGTATATAGTGAACCAGCGTGTATATATTTTTCTTCATACTTGTAGACTGATCATCATTTCCTTGCTGCTATCCTTCTGCACTATGATTTGTTATCAGTGTGATTTGCCATCAAGGACAACACTTGTCTCATAATGCCAACATTCTTGTCCAAATTCAAGACCCTTAGATATCTCTTGGAAGGTGTTAAAGTTAAGAAAGAAGATGGTAACCTTATTTATTCCATCCTTACTAAGTTGGGACCAGCCTACTCTGTATTTGTTTCCACTTTCCATTCTACAAGGGAAGCTTTCATTTGTCAAGGAAAAGACTACAAGGCCCCTTCCTTTGACTCCTTTTGTGATTCCTTAATAAGAGAACAAGAAAAACTCTTACACCTTGGTCTTCTTAATCTTGGAAACTCTTCCACGAAAGCGTTAGCCGCCCAGCAGCAACCAAATTCAAAGAATCCTAAGAAGTCATATCCTCAAAAGAATGGTCCTAAACCAACTCAGCCTCAAAATGAAAGATCATTTCAGCAAAATTATAAGACCAATAAAAACAAATGGAAGAAGACTGATAGACATTGTAACTTTTGTAATCGAGATGGCCACTTAGAATCCAAATGCTTTAAGAAGATGGAAGCCTTGGAAGCCGCAATGAAGAAACATAACATCCATGTGGAGCCTACTTCAACTTCAACTTCCGGAATGGCACTTTCTGCATGTCGTTGTCAATCATCTCAGTCTGGTTATGCATTAAATGTATCTTCTTCTTCTTCTCATTCTCATGAGTGGCTCATTGATTCTGGAGCCTCTTATCACATGGCCAAAAACCAAGCCATGTTTTCTTCTTTAAATGATTGTAACACCAAAAGTATATATGTTGGTGATGATAGATCTCTTAATGTTGTAGGGACTGGAACTGTTCATCTAGACAATGGTCAGTTTAATGATGTATTATGTGTTCCAACCTTATTCTGCAACCTTCTATCTGTCTATCAGATAACTCATTCAGGTGAAGGTAAAATTGTTGAATTTTCACCTCATGATGTTGTAATCAAGGATCTAAAAGATCCTAAACAGATTCTAGCTACTGGTCTTGCTGATGATTCCACAAGGTTGTATAAGTTTCACAACTTTGGGTCATCAAATCTTCCCTCAGTATTTGTTGCTCATAATGATGAAGTGAGCAAACTTTGGCATGAGCGATTTGGTCACTTAAACTATCGCTCCCTTCAGCATCTATGTAAAGAAAATATGGTGACAGGTCTTCCTATGGTATCTTGCAGAGATGGTGTTTGTTCCGGATGTGTACTCGGAAAACATCATCGGGACAGTTTTGACAAACGTGCCTCTTGGCATGCCTTAGCCCCTTTACAGCTTGTGCACAGTGATTTATGTGGTCCTCTTCCTGTTGCTTCATTCTCTGGCTGCAAGTACTTCTTAACTTTCATTGATGATTTCTCCAGACGCACTTGGGTATACTTCTTAAAACTCAAGAGCGAAGTATTTAACACATTTTTGGCCTTCAAAGCCTTTGTTGAAAAACAATCTGGACATCAAATTCTTAAGCTAAGAACTGATAATGGTGGAGAATATGTTAAAAACAAATTCATCAACTTTTGCACCGAAAATGGAATTCAAATGCAACATACTGTTCCATACACTCCACAACAAAATGGTGTAGCTGAAAGGAAAAATCGCACCTTAAAGGAAATGGCTAATTGTATGCTGCAATCTAAAGGACTCAGTCTTAGTTTTTGGGCCGAAGCAATTAATTGTGCAAATTATATAATCAATCGCACTCCTACTAAGGTTCTAGAGAATATCACTCCAGAAGAAGCTTGGAGTTCCATTAAACCAGATGTAAGTCACTTTCGTGTGTTTGGAAGTGAAGCATGGGCCCATATTCCAGATGAAAAGCATAAAGCTTTAGAACCTAAGAGTGAGAAATGTACTTTTGTTGGATATTCTGAAGATGTAAAAGGTTATAGACTTATTCCATTTAAGTCCAAAAATGTTATCATTAGAAGAGATGTAAAATTTGATGAAAATAAATCGGCCTGCGAGCCTAGTCCGGCAGATGTGCCACCTCTTCCTATCTCTTCTACTTTTGAAAACATTTCTTCTTCAGATGATTAAAGCGAGGATGATAATCCTCCCCCACCTTCTCAGGATCCTCAACTTCCAAGATGGGTCCGTGCTACTCGGGATGCAGCAGGTGATCTTGTCGGTGATCCTACAGATCAGCGACGTACACGTTCTCAGTTTGAAAGAGCCTCTTCTTTACTGGCTCAAGCTCCAGTAAATCATGATCCTGACACTTTTGCAGAAGCTTCAGGCCATCCACATTGGGAAGCAGCTATGAATGAAGAATATCATTCATTGATGACAAATGATACATGGGATCTTTTTCCTCTACCAAAGGGACGCAAACTTGTTAGATGTAAATGGGTTTACAGAACCAAGTATGGACCAGATGGGAAAGTTGATAAACATAAAGCTCGTCTCGTTGCTAAGGGCTTTTCACAGGTTGAAGGCATTGACTACACTGAAACCTTCTCCCCTGTTGCCAAAATGAACTCTATCCGCCTTGTTCTTTTCCTTGCTGCCTCTTTAAAATGGGAAGTCCATCAGATGGATGTTAAATCTGCCTTCTTGCATGGGGACTTGCAGGAAGAAATCTATATCGAACAACCCATTGGCTTCATACAAACAGACTCCAGCCTTGTTTGTCGACTTAAGAAATCCCTTTATGGCCTCAAGCAAGCTCCTCGGGCTTGGTATGCCAAAATGGATAGCTTTCTTTTAGAATCTGGCTTTTCTAGGTGTCATTCTGACAATACTGTCTACACCAAGAAAGTGGGCAACTCTCTTATCATCCTTGTTCTTTATGTTGATGATCTTATTCTTACTGGTAGTGATCCCAACCATATAAACCATGTGAAGTCCAGCCTTAAAAAGAAATTTGAAATGACAGACTTAGGACACTTACACTATTTTCTCGGTCTTCAAGTCTTGAAATCCAAGGAGGGTATTTTCCTTTCCCAATCCAAGTATGCTTGTGATATTCTTCGTCATTTTCACATGGAAGACTGTAAGCCAGCCCCTTCTCCCTTTCAGTCTGGAGTCAAACTTTCAATCTCTTGTACTTCTCCTGAAGTTGATGCTACCTTATACCGTCAACTTGTAGGAAAACTCTTGTATTTAACCCATACTCGTCCTGATCTTTCCTTTGTTGTTGGCCTTGTTGCTCGTTTTATGCAAAACCCCCGTGAAAGTCATTGGAAAGTAGCTAAAATAATACTTCGTTATGTTTGAGGTACAGTACAGTTTGGGATTCATTACAGTGCCAAAGCAGCTCCTCTGTTAGTTGGTTTCACTGATTTTGATTGGGCTGGTGACACTGATGATCGGAAGTCTACTGCCGGTTATGTCTTCATTCTTGGTTCAGGACCTATTACATGGGCTTGTAAGAAACAGGTTGCTATTTCTCTTTCGTCAGCAGAAGCAGAGTATCGTGGTGCCGTGGAAGCTAGTAAGGAAGCCTTGTGGCTTCGTCAGATCCTATCAGAGTTTGGCTTTGAGCAGCAGCATCCAACCACACTTTGGTGTGATAATCAAAGTGCCATTCAGCTATGCAAAGATCCAGTCCAGCATCAGCGCAGCAAACACATTGAACTACACATGCACTTGATCAGAAAGCTCATTCATGACCATGTTCTTGAAGTGCAATATTGTCCAACAGATGATCAGGTTGCAGACATCTTCACAAAGGCTCTCACAGAGGCGAAGTTCACTAAACTTCGATATATGCTTGGAGTTCAGGAAGTTGTCACTAAGGGGGGATAGGCTCTAGTGCCTCCTTCCTTCTCCTATTGTGTCATATTTGTAAATCCTTCAATCCTATCCCAAGTTGTTCTTAAGGGGGGATGTTAGGATATTCCGACACATAGGATATAGTTAAGTTCAACTTGGTCTAGTGTAGAGTTAGGTATAGAGTTAGGTAAAGTGTGTTTCTTTACCGTTGTACATTTTGTAACTTACAATCCGACGGTCACGATATGTAGTGATCTGACGGTTCATTCTCTCCTCGGTATTACCGACACTTGATCCATGGCTTGACACCCGATTGGTCCATGAGTTCTATTTAAAGCGCATGGAGGGTCATTGTTCGGGTAATCCGTGCATGAGAGAAGCTTATGTAAATTTTCATTCTTTGATTAATAAATTGCCTGTAGTACCCACGTTGGGACAGGCCGTGGACTGTTTCCCTCTTTGAGGGTTTTAACCACGTCAAAAATACTAGTGTATTGATCTGTGATCTGGTTGTGAGCGGTGTCGTTTTGGTATTCTTTCTGAGGAACTTACCCTGTAAATTCCTACATCACAAAGTTGCTCTCTTGTTGATATATCTATTGCAGATCCTATGGAGAGTTGTCATTTTCAATCTGTAGCATACACAACTTCAGATCATTGTATTATTTGAATTTCAGAACTAAAAAGCTACAAACCTCAAAAATATTCAAATCTTAGTAGTGAGGGAGCTGAGAAGCCTATTCTATTGTGTGTTAAAGGACTAGTGTAAACCTGTTAGAAGAGCAAAGTTTCCCAGAACTGTGTAAGGTGTTTTGGGGCTGTGGTTTCATGGTTCTAAAGGGTCTGCTACAATCACAAAAAATAACAAATTTTTATGAATGATTAAGGATTGTTGTAATCCATAGATCCAAATATTAAAGGGTTATTCTTATTGATTTAAGAAACCATAACTAGAGTAGAAGTAGCCTTGTTAAAGTCCTTGTTAGAGAAAAACATCTGTTTGAAGTATACATTGAACATCTTACAGTTTGTCACTTTAGATATCTTCCAAAAACATTATAACCCTGACATTAAGCCATCATTGAAGACTTGTATTTGTGCTTGTGTAGACCTTTGTAAGATAAGAAACCACACTTTTAGAAGATACTGTTGAGATCTTAGAAGCACAAGGATTGGTGTTCTTGAAGAATTTATCTTGAAATATTCTTGGAGTTGAAGCGTTTGTGAAGATATGAGAAAAGTCTTCTTAAGCTGATCACAAATGCATTATTGAAGGTTCTTCTTGGGAAACCCATTATTGCAGACATCTTGTTGGGAAGATTTGTTGAAGACCTCTTGCATAAGAAAATATTGAAGTCATTTTTGGAGACCTTGATCATGATTGAAACCCCTCATGGAGTGACCTGGAAGGAAGTTGCTTGGGTATCATGAAGAGTTGTGAAGACACATTTTGTGGTTGATAAAGTTGTCATTGATGAGCTACGTAGGGGAATCTTTTGAAGGCTAATTTGAAGATATTGTCAAGACTTGTTGTAGAATTTTCTGGGAGGCCTTGAAGAACCATTCAACCTACATTGAAGAGATGAAGCAAATTGATAGGGTTGGTGCCCTAGAGGATAGGTGTCCTAAAAAATATGAGGTTAGAGCCTGTGCTAGAAAAGAGGGTTGGTGCCCTAGAGGATAGGAGTCCTCAAGAAGACCAAGTTGGTGCTTGGAAAGATACAAGTTAGAGCCTATAAGATTGAATATTGGACTCTTCATCTAAGGTTTTTTTGTACTTGATTCATTGTAAAGAGGATTGGAGTCCTCCTCAATCTTATTAATAAAATTATTTATTTTTTTTATTGTTCATTTTGTGTTTTGTTTATAAGTGATCTTAATTGGCATACAAATAAAAATTGTAAAATAAATATTGATTCACTCCCCTCTCAGTATTTTCAATAGGGCTCTTACACCATATTATCCATAAATGGTAGGCTTATGGATTTTCTATCTCACCAATTCAAATCCTTAATGTAGAATTAAAGTGTAATATATCTATAATCATAATTTGGTTGAGATCATGTTTCTTGAGATGCTAATCACCATAGGCATGGATGTCCCTATTTCAGATTTGGTTCAAGGCTTAATTTTCTTACATGTAATGCCAAAACCAATGCCCAACATTGGAAAATAAGTCAATTTTATAATGGCAATATTGTCTCTACAATTTTAATATGCCAAAGCTAAAAACACACATATATTTATAAATATGAAAACACAACGCTTCCTTAAGATCACTTCTTCCATTTAATATAATCTACATGTATATGTCAACATATTTGGATTGTTGTAGGTTAAATTCTACACAAGCATTATATATTCAAGGGTTGTGGTCTTGAGATATATTTTGAATAGATCTAATAACACATGAGTGAAAGACATGCCAAGGGCCTCAAGCCTCAAGTTTATATGGGTTAGTATCTCTACTCATCTTTGTTGCAGGTGTTATTGACCTTTGAATATTGTTTGCATAGATTTAACTTTCCTTGCATCATGTTGAAGTTCAGAGCTCCATATGGATGACATGAAAAAGGGGTGTTCCATGCCATACAAAACATCTCTTCCAACTTGAATATCATTGGAAAACAAATAAATAATTCAGGCAACAAACAAAAATAAAGAAGTTTTTTTACTTGACAAAGATGCTAGACATACTCCCTGTGCTTGTTAAACAATGCTATCTTCCCATAACAAGCTAGAGGAATATGAGACTATGGGTAATAGGCATGTGAATTTAATGTAATGAGAATGCGAATGAGGGACTCATATCCTTTCAGATTATGGATGATATATTTCATGAGGTAGTTTGGATTGCATGTTGTCTGACGATTTATGAATTTCTTGCAACTTATGACGTGAAAAATTAAAGCCATTAAACATGTATTGGTACTATTCATTGATTAGGGGATGGATTATTATTATGATGTTCCATTCACCACAAGCTCCCTCTCTTTTAGAGTTGAGCCAAATTTGTCCTATTGGTCTACTTCTTGGTTGTTTTCTTACAAGACATGATAGAAATTTATTGAGGAAAACAAGCTCACTTTTTGTTTACTTCATTCTCAATCTAAATCTAGAGGATTATCCAATGGCCTTGAATGGTAATCTTTGTAATTGATAATAGTCTCATAATATCCTATCACTATAATCGATTGCACAATAATTCCCTTTGATATTTTGGGTCCTTTCCACATAGCATAAGCTTTTGGTCTATTGTTGGAAAATAAACCAATTACCTAAGCGTAATAGGCTCTAGTTATCCCTCTAGGGTCCATGATGAATCCCCTTGGTCCCCAACCCCTACCACCCCAAGGAATTCAACATAATATATACTCAACTTAAGATGTACGAAATTGATGGAGAGGAGTAAGATCCATTTGAAAGAGACCAAATAAATATCATGTAGTCTCCAATAATGGCTAAATTTCTCCAATAATGGCTAAAGTTCTCCTCTATGTTGGCAAATATATTCCTTAGAAAGTTGAGTTTCCACTTCATTGTTTGTTCCATGACCAAGTCCCTACGTAAAGTAGCTTTTATGCTTTTCCTAAACGATTAAAGAAAATGGTGCTAGTTCTTACCAACCCAAATCTACATACACATCATTAATATAAAAATATATATATTTAACTCCTCATAATTAAATAACTATTTACAATACTAAATAAATAAATAAAAATGTCAAAATTGAAATAAATGAAAAATATTTTTTCAACACTTAATTATCATAAAACCAAAGCAAATATTCTTTATATTCATAATAAAATTGATCATAAATCTAAAATAAATTTTATTTCTTTTAATTTACCTTTAAACTAATACAAAATATAAATTAATCCAATTTATAATTTATTAATTATCATATATAACAATTTATACTCAAAAATATATTTAATTTAATACTCTTTATTTATCAACAAATTATAATAATATTGAAGAACAATAAAATTCTATCATTTTTTTCTTTAAGAAATAATTTCTAATTTATATTATTAATTTTTTTTGGTGATTAAAAAAATTTAACAAATAAATTAGTTTCCTACTCTATTGATATAAAGTTAATTTTCACCATTACCATTAAAACCTCAACCTCAGAAGTTACACCTACATAGTTTCAAACAGTTACTATTAATGAGTTGACAACACTACCATTCACCATATGTAAACTTCATTATTAATTTATTGATATAACCTGCCATTAATACATTTTATTTCTTCCTTTTCCATAATCAGAAATATTTTATTTCTTCCTTTTCCATAATAAAAAATAGTAATTTATATATAATTTTTTTGGGAAATAATTTTGTTTTATATTATTAATTAATTTAATAATTTTTGTGTGATTAAAAAATTTAACAATTAATATTAATTTATATATAATTTTTTCATAGGAAATAAATTTTTTTATTTTTATTTTTTATTTTTTTATTTTATTATTAATTAATTTAATTTTTTTTTGTGATTAAAATTTTTTTGACAATTAAGTAGTTCTCATACTCCATTGATATGGGGTTTGCTCCTCACCATTACATTAAATCCTCTGGTTGAAAGTTAATTAAGAGCTGGACAACTGAAACACCTACATAGTTTCAAAATGGTACCATTAATGACTTCACAAAATTCCCATTCACCCCATGTAAATTTCATTATTAATTTATTGATATAAATTTTATAAATTCACATCAATAAAATAAATAAATTAGTTGCAATGGGATTAAACAAAACAAACCTTAGGGATCTGAAGGGGATTAGAAGTGACACAACCCATCAAACACAAAGATATATATGCCCGAATTTCTTCGTATGCATCGGTATCCTTGCTGATAACTCTGTTCTATGCCTACATATCCACGATTTCCATTAAAGTTTAAATAGTGTTATAAAGCGCGGCAATGGATGAGAAGCAACTGTTAAAGAACAAGGAATGGAGCCCGTGGTGTGCAGGTGCAGCAGAGCCTGTGAAATCAGATGTTTCAGACTCGGCTTCCACCTTGACCACACTGTCACCCCATAAAGACCCACTTAATAAAATCCATGAAACAGAGGGAAATGATAGCAAATTCAAAGCAAAGTGCTCAAGTACTGATGAACAATACAGCACACAGGGAAATAACAGTGAGAACAATAATGAAACAGAGACCAAAGAAGATGGTGGGTTTAACAATTCATTACATAAATATGTTCAGAAGGAAATTTTCTCCATTAATGGATGGGGCAATGACATTGTGCTTGAAAATCCTACACCAGCATGCTCCAGCTGCATCACAAGCCCATCCATGAACGAAGAAGAATCAAGCATATCCCAGAAAATTGATAACAATGCAGTTCGTGAGCCCATCAGAACCAGGCTGAGAAGTGGGTCTATTTCTCCCATTTCATACTCTTCCCTGGTATCAATGGGAAGATCTTTCAATTTTAGTCGTGAAAAGGGCCAAAAGGTAGGGCAGACTGATAATGACCTAGACAGAAAACCTGCACTTGGAAAAAGAAAAACTGCAACTAATTCCACTCCCATTCCTCCCAAAGAGGTCTTAGAGAGAATACTGAAAAAGCGCACAAACCCTCCTAGGCCTTGTAATTCCTATGCTTTTTTCGTCATGGCTAACTGGCATGCAGTCAGCTATGCTCATCCTGATGATTCCTTCGAAGAAATCAGTAAGAAAATCAGCAAAATATGGTCTCAACTATCCTCTACAAAAAAGAAAGTAAGTGACTAACTGACATATTTTATGCATGGTTGCATTATTTGTAAATGCTGGAATTTATCTAGATTGCAGATTCTGAATATTTTGAAGTTGAATTTATTTAGATTGCAGATTCCAAAATATTTTGGAAATTTGTGGTATGTGAAATTTTCAAAATATTTCACAATTTGCAATTTTTTCTGAATATTTTGGAAATGTGTGGAGTTGAATTTATGTAGATTACAGATAAAGATCGACCCTGTATGAATGACATGCATTCTGATAAAATTAACCTATTTTGTTGACATATTTGTGTAGAAATTCAGGAACTTGTTTCTGCGAGAAAGGAGGAGATACAAGAAACAAAAGGAAGCTCTAAACCTGCATATGGATGAAAACGATCTATATATCTGATTTTTCTCTGATCAACCTATCCACGACTTGCACTGTTTGGTTGGATGACACTTTAAACATCAAGAGTTCAATCCCCATAAGCCTGTTAATGTCTCCGATATTTTGGTTGGTTTCATGCCCATAAGCCTGAACTGTGTTTTAGTAACCCACGAATCCCCTATTCCTGCGACTAATCCTTCGTATTGAATTGGACACAATAATCTACCAGAAAAGGAACAGAATTGCCAGGATGTTGTGCATTAATGTGACCAAGCACTTTTGGAGTTAAAAAATGCATATACTGTAATGCTGTTCATCAACTGTATTGAAGAATCTCTGGAGCATTAAAAAATGCATATACTGGAATGCTGTTCATCAACGGTATTGTAGAATCTCCGAAGCATTAAAAAATGCATAATGCATATACAATATGAGAGAACATTTTGTTTTGGTATAAATTTGAAGCCACCTCTAACTTGTTTGCTTAGTATATCCATAACATCCCATCAATGAATTTATGTATGATTTGGATTTTTCTATCTGTTGTACATCTTGCACCAATTCCTTTTCTGGTTCTTTTTTAGAGTTTTGATCAGTAACTTATATAACAAATTTGTCATTTTATTCAAAACAATTTTTATGTTTTGTAATGTATTTACAATATTTTATTATGTAATTTATTATTTTAAATTTTAAATTTAGTATTATTGGCTTAATAGTAAAATTGATAGAAATAATTGATAGGGCTATAGAGTTTCTTGCTTTGCCCGGGTATAATTGTCTTGCTAAATGAAAGAATAAATAAATAAACATTGTTTCCTTAAGAAATCATGTTGTTAATGGTTTGTTGTTTATTTCATTTATTGCAATTATTTTTTTTCAAGTTTATGCATATTCTTCTCTCATAGATTAGAGTAAGAATCATATTTCACACTTTTGCTTCATTTCATTTGGTATCAAGGCTTTTCAATGTCTTAGGGACAAGGCTTTTAGACTAAGCTTGGTTCGAGTGAGAGCTAGCGTGAAAGGAAATCTTAAAGCACTAAAGTAGTAATACAATTTAGATTAGAATGGAGAAGTTTAATAGCATTGAATTTGAGCCATGGAATCTCAAAATGACGGATATTCTCATAGATTAAGCTCTATGTATTGCACTATCTTGAATCAAACCTACTAGTATGAAATATGAAGAATGGATGGTATTCAAGAGAAAAGAAAAAAAAAACTTTATTGGTCTTTGTTTGGCTAATTCGGTATTATTGAATGCTTCTAAACAAAGAAAGTAAAGCAACTCTTTGGAAGAAGTTGGGGGATTTTTATCAAGTTAAATTCTTAGTTAATATTTTTTTTCTTCGCACATAAATTGTTTGCCCTAAGAATGAGTGAGGGTGATTCTATAGAGGAGCACCTAAATACATTTAATACTATTGTGACATAGTTTCTCTATTGGAGTGAAGATGGATGAGTAGGATTGTTTTATCACTCTTTTGTGTTCTTTACTAAATTCATGGTACAACCTAGTAATGACAATTGAAGCATTGTAAAGACAGTGGTGCTTAAAGAGGTCATGTTTTTTTACTCTCAAAGGAGTGAGCAAAAATGTGAATCCACCAATGAGGCCTTGGTTTCTCATGGAATATCAATGGAGAAAAGAAAGAAGAGAAGAAAAGGTAGATTTAAACCTCATGGGAGACATAAGTCTCTACAAGTCCAAGGAAAAATGTTGGAGCTATAGCAAGTTCAAGCATTTTAGAAGGGACCATATTAAGAATATGAAGGAAAAGAAGGATTTTGATTACGATTATGAAAATATTCTCAAGAGGATTGTGGATATGCCTTTGTTGTGGTTTTAACAACTTGTGTAGGGCATCGTGCATTGTTGAATTGTTGATAGACTCGCTTTGTTCCATTTGACTTCCAATTGACATTTCTTTTTAGAGTACCAGAAATATGATGGTGGGATGGTATTACTTGGTGACTACTCTCCTCTTAGCATAGTTGGCCATGGTAGAGTTTGGAATAGATTCCCAAATGGTGAAATAAAAAGGATTAGTGGATTTTTACACATTTTGGATGACATGAAACCTACATTACTAACCAACTTAATGATGCTGGAAAATAGGTTATTGATGGAAACTTAACTAAACTGAGAGGGGGTGAATTAATTTAGTACATTCATGGACATTAAATTCTGATTATTTTTCAATGGTTAACTAATTATTAAATGAGCAACATACACCTTATGAGAAACATATTTAATATATAACCAACATTTAACATGCAAACCACAACATAACAACTTTCATGACAACATAAAGGGAGAAAACCATTAATTTTTTAATTTTTGTGATGCAAAGGAAAACTCCTACTCCCTTATTACATCTAATTTGTTGTAGGCTCAAATCTTCAGGAGTCTGCTACTTCAATTCTTTTGCAAGATTCAACTTGCAAGGAAGCTCCAACTCCCTCAAATTTTTTGCAAGCTACAACCCATAGGAGGCTCCTACCTCAAGAGGTTCCTGTTCTTTTATCACGCTGCAATTTGAAAGGATACTACAATCCCCTCATACATAAAGAAAATAATGTGTTGGTTTACCTATTCTACAACTCTTCATACCTTCATCTCTGATTCTTCTTCTTCTCCTCCTTAAATTTGCATCACATCTGCTCTATATGTGCTAGGTAACTAAGAATAATAACTTAATCAACTCTCACATTCTCAAGCTCTCTAACTATATTTACCTTCCAACCTCACACATTTTTATAAATTAACTTTGATGGTTATTCGTATTCCACACCTGAATATGAAAGGACAAGTCTTGTCTCTTTGCATTCCAAAGAGGTTTCTTCAATTTTAAAAGTGTTCTAACTCTTTGAATATAAAAAATAAATGAAATGAATTTCAACATATTTAAATAAAACTCATTAATATTCTTCATGCCAATGAAATGAATTTCATCTTATTCAATTGCATTGGTCATTGCCATAGCCTTGCATCATGTCTTTTTCTTACATCATAACAATCTTTTATAACCAACTCAACAATATATTCAACTACATTTCCATAACAAGTGCATAAACACAAGCAAATTAACATCACAAGCTCAACTCCTTCGCTCCTTTTGCTCCTTTGTTGCTCCTTTTCTATCAATGAAAACAATGCCAACAATCTCCCCCTTTAACATTGATCACAACACTGTGATCATCTTTCTTTTTGTCCAAAACAATTATCCTCCATATCAAGCATACCTTCCCCTTTGACATGAATGGAAAGGGGTTTGGAGACTTAATAAAATTCTCTTGAGTGCTTAAAACCTCTATTTGTTAACTGCTAAGACCCATTAATATGGTATAATTGGCACCTACATGGTAAGGGATCAAACATCAAAAAACCTCTAAATAACAACCGTAAATGATTTCTCATATAACTAAACTTTATATTTGGTTAGTTGTTCCACACATTAAGTCATTTTCTTTGATATGTTACAAAACCATATATTATATAATACAACATTTATATTACATATAATCCACATATCTAACCTTTATATTATATATAATGCACATATCTAAATTTAATGCCATATCTAAATTTAAGCATAGAGATTGCCCACAAGGTTGATGTTGATTAAATCCTTGTCCTCACTTTGCAGAATCACAAATACTAATCAAGTTGTACTCTTTGCCGAAAGAAAATAAATCATGTCGAAGGTATCCACATACTAATCTCAAAAGCATCCAATTACCATCTTCGTCCCCTCCAAAATCCTTATGATAGAATGTTTTTACCATATCCCTGTATCTAGAGTTTACAACTCCAATATCCAACACACTGAGTTTATTTATAAGTTTACGGTCTTTCCAATCTTTATAATCCTTCACATGAAAAACATTCAAGATGTCAAGATATGACATTTACATTTCCCAGAGAAATATATAGTAATCATTGCACCATAATTCTTAAATTGCATATAGATATACCAACACCATCATATAATAAAATATACCAATGCACAAAGCCTAGTCGTATTAACATATACACAAAGTTCGGTGGCATTCACTAATATATACCAATATTCTTTTATTTATATGATGATTGGTTGTATATACAAAGCCATATAATAATTCACGGTGTTGCTTCCATTAATAAAAGCTAGGAGTGTTGCTAGTATAAAGTGGTTTTAAATTCCACACAATCAACATATTTTATCAGTCTAAACTCTTCCACCTCGAGCTAAACAAGGTATGACGGCGGGTGTATTTGTAATAATTTGGATTAGCAATGCAACTCCATCAAATCGGCACATATGGCATGAAGAATAATATGATTGATTAGGGCACAAAACCCTAATTTCAATGTAACATTATGGTTATAATATTTGTATTCATGTGTTGACATATTGGGGAGGCATAGGCTAAAGCACTATATATATATATATATATATATATATATATATATATATATATAAAATTAATCATTATGACAACAATTTACCAATCTATAATCATCATGAATATATACCAATACACTATACATATATGCCAACACACGAATAGGTTCTATATAAGTTGAAGTCAATAATGTGTATACCAACACACAACAATCACAAATATATGGCCATACACACCATATATGCAACAATCAAGATTGTATGAACATATGTACTCCATATACAATGGTCGAAGGTATAATAATGCACCATGAGACCATATATTGAATGGCAACAAATCATATGCATAACACACATGATATAGTATTTACTCCATAATACTATAATGGTTATATTTGATTGATTCAATTTTGTAATGCCTACCTAATTCATTCGACCTCTAGCCTTCCTTTGACAACCTATCATCATTCGTTTTATTTTAGAAATATGTGTTGTCATTTACTCTATCGAATTTGTTCTATGTGGGTTTTTTCGTCCTTGTCTCTTGTCATCTATGTTCCATAATCATGCCTATGCATTACTTTGTCTTTTTGTTTGTTCCATCCATACGAACCTCAATCCTCAGCGATTGCAATTAGATTCCCAAATGGTGGAATAAAAAGGATTAGTGGATTTTTACACAGTTTAGATGACATTAAACCTACATTACTAACCAGCTTAATGATGTTGGAAAAGACGTTATTGATGTAAAATTAAGTAAACTAAGAGATGGTGAATTAATTTAGTACATTCATGGATATTAAATTCTAATTATTTTTCAATGATTAACTAATTATTAAATGAGCACCATACACCTTATGAGAAAAATATTTTATACATAACCAACATTTAACATGCAAACCACAACATAACAACTTTCATGACAACATAAAATGAGCACACAAAATCATCACACGAATGCTTGATATAAGTGGAAACCCATAAAGGGAGAAAACCATTACGTTTTTAATTGTTGTGATGCAAAGGAAAGCTCCTACTCCCTTATGACATCTAATTTTTTGTAGGCTCCAATCTACAAGAGTCTGCTACTTCAATTCTTATGCAAGATTCAACTTGCAAGGAAGCTCCAAATCCCTCAAATTTTCTGCAGGCTACAACCCATAGGAAGCCCCTACCTCAACAGGTTCCATCCCATTCTTTTATCAAGCTGCAAATCGAAAGGAGACTACTATCCCTTCATACATAAAGAAAATAAATTGTTGGTTTACCTGGTCTACAACTCTTCATACCTCCATCTCTGATTCTTCTTCTTCTCCTCAAATTTTCATCACATCTGCTCTATATGTGCTAGATAACTAATGCATAATAACTTAATCAACTCTCACATTCTCAAACTCTCTAACTATAATTACCTTCCAACCCCACACATTCTTATAAATTAACTTTGATGGTTATTTGTATTCCACACTTGAATATGAAAGGACAAGTCTTGTCTCTTTGCATTCCAAAGATGTCTCTTCAATTTTAAAAGTGTTCTAACTCTTTGAATATAAAAAATACATGAAATGAATTTCAACATATTTAAATAAAACTCATTAATATTCTTCATGCCAATGAAATGAATTTCATCTTATTTGAATAACATGCATCACATTGGCCATTACCATAGTGTTGCATCATGTCTTTTCCTTACATCACAACAATCTTGTGAGGCCAGGAGGTAACTCCTCAAATGAGATTATGTTTATTCATTTGGGTTGTTCATAGTTATATACATGAGGGAGTGATTGTTGAGTTTTATCTCTCAATGTCTCTTCATTTTCTCTTATTAATTATTTACATTATTTACAATTGTTCACCCAATCCCTATGATTAGGTGTCAACATTCCCCCCCTTAATCTGGAGGGATGTTGGTGAGTCCAATCATCGTTCTGAATCTTTCAAGCTTTTCTCTTCCAAGCGCTTTGGTGAAGATGTTTGAAATTTGCTCGTTAGTGGAACAATGGCGAAGATGGATTGTTTTGGCCTCAACATGATGTCGAATTGGATGATATTTTGTATTGATGTGCTTCGTTCGATCATGGAACTTTGGGTTCTTGGGAAACTTTATTGCAGAGGTATTGTCAATCATGAGTGGAGTCGAATGTACTTGTTTTACCTGCAAATATTCCAGACTTTTCCTGAGCCACACAATTTCTTTTGTTGCCTCAGTTGCTGCCACATATTCTGCCTCTGTTGTGGAATCTACTGGAACTGATTGTTTGCGTGATCTCCAGGAGACAACTCCTGATCCAAGACTCATAGCATAACCAGGAGTAGATACCCCTATTTCTTTGTCTCCATCAAAGTCTGAATCAAAGTATCCAATCAAGTTGAAGTCGCCCACCTGTGTATACTTGAGTCCAAAGTCTTGATTTCACTTCAAGTACTTTAGAACTCTTTTTCAACAGACCAATGTCCCTCACAAGGCTTTTGCATAAACCTAGAGAGGATTCCAACAAAAAATGAAATGTTTGGTCTAGTAGTAGTTAGGTACTTGAGACTTCCTACAAGTTGTTTATACTTTGTTGCATCCTCAAATTCTTTTCCTTCAATGGATGTGAGCTTTAAGTTTTGTTCCATTGGAGTAGTTAGAGGATTGCATTCAGCCATTCCAAACCTATTCAACAAATCTCTAGTGTGCTTCTTTTGAGAAAGGAATATGGACTTGGATGTAGAGTTACTTCAATACCAAGATAATAATGAACATAGCCCAAATCAGTCATTTCAAAACCTTTCCTCAATTCCTTATTTATGGATGCAATGTAACTCTGATTGTTCCCAGTCATCAAAAAATCATCTACATATACCACAAGATATACAACTGTTTTTCCAACTTTCTTGATAAACAAAGTTACATCATCAAAATAATAATGTTTGAAATTGAGTTTCAAAAGATGCTTAGTTAGTTTTTCATACCAGGCTCACGGTGCTTGTTTGAGGCCATACAAGGATTTCACAAGTTTGCATACTTTATGTTCATGTCCTTTCACAACAAATCCTTCAGGCCAGGACATAAAAAAATTCTCTTTTAGATCTCCATTCAAGAAAAAAGTTTTTACATCCATTTGATGGACTTTCCAATCGTTCTGAGCTTCTAGGTCAAAGAGTGTCCAAATGGTAGCCCATTTTGCTGTGGGGGAAAAAGTATCCTCATAATCGACCCCTTCCTTCTGTGCAAAACCTTTTTCCACAAGCCCGACTTTTTTCTTGTCAAGTGAGCCATAAAATTTATATTTGTTCTTGTAGACCCACTTGCAGCCAATTGGTTTGGTTCCCAATGGAGGATCAACCAACTTCCAAGTGCCATTCTTTATCAAGGCATCATACTCCTTTTGCATCACTTCTTTCCATTCATCATGAGAAGCGACTTCTTTGAAGGAAGTTAGTTCAAAATTTGTAGACAAATTCAATTCACAATCATAAGAAACATCCATATAAATAGGTGAATCAAAGTCATCTACATCACCTCCAATTTGCCGGGTTGAATTTCTAGCTCCTGTATTTCCAACCTCATCAGGATGAACACTTTCAAGTGTCTTTTTCAGCCACTTTGGGGGACCTTTTTGAGATGGTCCAGGTTACCCAATTGATTAAGTTGGGACTAAATCAAAATTGAGTCTCTCATTTCTGTCGATCACATCACTCAAAGTATCATCAATGGTTGAAGTTTCACGCGGGGGAGAGAGTGCTTTAGAAAAAGATTCCACAAGTTGATCCAGTATAGGAATCTCCCCTTCAAGATATGGAATCAGATTATCAAATTCTTGAAATGATTTCTCATTTTCGAATCTATCCAAGCGATCAAGTTGCCGCTCAACAACATTGTCAATTTTGGATGATTCAAGAAAGATTACATCTCTAGATACAACAATTTTTTATTGACTTCATCATAGATACGATATGCTTTGGAGGTGTTTGAATACCCTAGGAAGATACACTTATGACTCCTTGCACCAAGTTTGTTTCTATGTACCTTTGGTATCAAGGCATAACAGGTGGAAGCAAAGACCCTGAGATGTTTTATCGAAGGAATGTGCCCATACCACATTTGATAAGGAGTCTTGTTTCTAATAGCATTAGATGGACATCTCTTCTTTACATATACAACACATAGAACTGTATCATCCCAAAACATCAATTTTACATTTTTGAAAAACATCATGGAGCACACCATATTTATGATTGTTCTATTCATTCTTTCAGCTACTCCATTCTATTGGGGATTATAAGGCACATTTGTTTGATGTTTGATCTCATGTTGGCGAAGATAGTTTTCAAATTCATTTGAAGTGTATTATTTTCCGTTATGAGTGTGAATAGAGCAAATATGAGATTGTGCATCATTTTCAATGCATGTATAAAAGTTCTTGAATGTTTGAAAAGCATCAAATTTGTTCTTTAATAAATAAACCCAACACATTCTGGTGTAGTCATCAATAAATGTCATCATATATTTATTTCCATTTGTAGAAGGAACATGCATTGGACCACATAAATCTGAATGAATGAGTTCAAGTTTTCTATGTGATCTAGAATGTGAATCATGAAAAGACTGTTTGCTATGCTTTCCTAGAATGCAAGCATCACATTGCTTAAGTTTCCTAGGAATTGTAGGCAAACCAGTAACACCATTTTTCTTCAACAAGCAGAGGTTGTCATAGTTCAAGTGTCCAAATCTATCATGCCATAATAAACTTGATGGAAATTTACCTTCATCATAATGAGAATTGTATGAGAAATTTTGTGCATGAGTAGAGGTACCCTGCAGCTTGATAAGCCTTTATTCTTCTATTGCCATCATGACAAGTGAGTGGTTTGATGGTTTTCTCACCTCAACCTTGCCATCAAACATATGAATGGAGTGTCCTTGCTGGCGGATGTGGACCAAGGAAAAGAAGTTATTCCTCAACTATGGGAGATATAAAACATTATGCAGAAGAAAGTTTGGAAGACCAAGCAATTTAAGCCTGATTGTGCCAAGCCCCGATGGCTTGAGTTTTGATTTGTCTTCAAAGTATACTGCTCCATCAACATTGTCAGTAAATTCTTCAAAAAAATCTCTTCTAAAAGTCATGTGGCAAGTTTCTCCCGAATCAATTAACCAATCATTTTTCCAAGAATCAAGTGAAGCATTAAATAAGTCTTCATTTACTCCAATATTACAATGTGCCACAACATAGTGAGAGGATTCAGGGACTTTACCTTTCTCTTTGTCATTAGTTTTAAGTTTGGGTTGGTTTCTTTCATGCTCAATTCTGTCCCAAGGCTTCTGCCCTGTCTCTGAAATTTCTTCTTCCTCTTCCTCTTTGACCACCTCTTCCTCTGGAAGAATCTTGAGCAAGATTCTTCTCTCTATGTGTAAGACACATAGCCTATTCAGAAGACTGAGGAGCTTTCTTCTTCCCAAAAGCTTTGATTATGTTTATTCATTTGCGCTGTTCATAGTTATATACATGAGGGAGTGAATGTTGAGTTTCATCTCCCGATGACTCTCCATTTTCTCTTATTAATTATTTACATTATTTACAATTATTCACCCAATCCCTATGATTAGGTGTCAACAAGTCTTCTATAACGAACTCAACAATATATGCAACTACATTTCCATAACCAATGCATAAACACAAGCAATTTGAAATCACAAGATCACAAGCACAACAAGCTCAACTCCTTCCCTCCCTCTACTCTTTTGTTTCTCCTTTTCTATCAATGAAGACAATGCCAACAATATCCCCGTTTGACATTGATGGCAACACTGTGATCATCTTTCTTTTTGTCCAAAAAAAATTATCCTCCATATCAAGCATACCTCCCCTTTGACATCAATGAAAAAGGGTTTGGAGACTTAATAAAATTATCTTGACTGCTTAAAACCTCCCTTTGTAAACTGCTAAGACCCAAAAATATGATATAATTGGCACCTACATGGTAATGAATCAAACATAGAAAACTCTCTAGATAAAAATTATAAATTATTTCTCATGTGGCTAAGCTTTATATGTGATTAGTTGTTCCACACATTAAGTCATTTTCCTTAATATGTTACAAAACCATACACTATACCCTACAACCTTTATATTACATATAATCAACAAATCTAACCTTTATATTACATATATTGCACATATCTAAATCTAAGCATCGAGACTTTCCACAAGGTTGATGTTGATTAAATCCTTGTCCTCACTCTGCATAATCACAAATATGTATCAAGTTGTACTCTTTGTTGAGAGAAAAGAAATCATGTCGATGGTATCCACATACTAATTCTTCCCTTCCAGCTCAAAAGCACCCAATTACCATCTTCGTTCATTCCAAAATCCTTATGATAGAATGTTTTTACCATATCCTTGGATCTAGAGAGAATAATGTGATCTAGAGGAAGCTATACAAAACTAACACACTGAGTTTATTTATAAGTTTATGGTCTTTCCAATCTTTATAATCCTTCACATGAAACAACATTCAAGATCTCTTGGCCAAAAATATCTTTCTCTATATAAAAAAAGCCTATGTTGATTGTCTCGAGGAACAATGGTTTCCAATGTATCAAACCGAGCAGAATAATGAAAAATGCCTCTAGGAACCTTGTGATAAATAATGGAGCATTGTATGCTAGTAAATAAATTATATTATATGATCCAACAATGAAAAAATGATTCAATCAACGCATTGTCCACTGAACAAGTGTAAGATTAGTGTAAACATATCACATCATCATTTCAAGTTCTTTGGTGCAAAATAGTTTGTCAGTCTCCTATCCACTAAAATAATATGAAAGCTCAGTGGCCAATCGACGCAAAGAGATGCAAAATCTTCAAGTATAAACGCAGTGTAAACATATGACATTTACATTTCCCAGATACATTGGAAAGCACTTAAATTATCTGGAGACACTTTGTTATCCCTGTTTTTAAAAACATATATTGAGAAATATATGGTAATCATTGCACCATAATTATGAATTTTCATATAGATATACCAACACCATCATATAATAAAATATACCAATACACAAAGCCTGGTCTTATTAACATATACACAAAGTTCGGTCGCATTCACCAATATATACCAATATTCTTGTCATTCATATGAAAGCCATATAATTATTCACACTATTGCTTCCATTAATAAAAGCTAGGAGTGTTGCCAGTATAAAGTGGTTTTAAATTCCACACCATCAACGTATTTTATCAGTCTAAACTCCTCCACCTCAAGCTAAACAAGGTATGATGGCTGGTGTATTTGTAATAATTTGAATTAGCAATGCAACTTCATCAAATCGACATATATGACATGAAGAATAATACGACTGATTAGGGCATGAAACCCTAATTTCAATGTAACATTATGGTTACTAATAACATTAAAAACAATGTATTCATTTTTTGACATATTGGGGACGCATAGGCTAAAACACAATAGAATATGTATATAGTATATATCATATCTAACACAATTAGTATGACAACAATTTACCAACGCACAACCATTATGAATACATATATATATATATATATATATATATATATATATATATATATATATATATATATATATATCTATATATATATATATATATAGATATATATTCCAATACGAGAAGATGCTCCATATACGCGAATATGCTTTATATAGGTTGAAGCCCACAATGTGTATACCAACACACAACAATCACAAATATATGGCCATACACACCATATATGCAGCTTTCAAGAATGTATCAGCAAATGTACTCCATATACGATGGTCGAAGGTAATAGTGCACCATGAAACCATATATTGAATGCCAACAAATCATATGCCACAATGCAAATGATATAGTATTTACTAAGTATGTCTAATAACTCATATGCCGATGGTATATGCCATAATGCATTGAATGTATTAAATGCCAAAATAACTTGCCACTATTTTGGACGCCAATATATAAAGCTCCCAATTAATAAATATATATTCAATAATTATAATTCACTACATATCAATGTATGCCAATATAACACAATAATATAACTAGCAATTGCCCCAAAAGGTGCAAAGAGACGCCCATAGGTTTGTTAAATTGGAAAAGTTATAAGAGAATTGCATTTGTAGACATGTATGCCATATGTTTTTTCATTTTGAATTTGGGGATTATAGTGTATCATGATGGGGCATATCACACATTGCAAATATAAGGATAACTACCTATTAAAAACATATAGAGCATTAAAAAATGGGATTCATTGCATCATATTTCATTATAATATAAATCCATACCATCATAGATGATTATGCAATAATATTTTGAAATTAACATTTAGCAAGAAACTTCAATTAATCCATAGGAAGAATGCAAGGGGTTTTTTCAACATGTCATTCCAATATTTGGTTCTGTCTAGAATTTTGCCTTAGAACTTGTGTTTGATGACAATATAAGATTTTTGTCTTTTTAGTTTGACATAATAGAAATATTTCGGACTTTTGCTTGAGAGGCTCCATAATCTTAATGGCAAAGCTGATGTTGATTGATTGCAAATCAAACTATGATTTTGTTATGAAACCAGCTCAAGAAAAGATAGAAAAGATAGATCAACGCCTTAGAATTCAGCCTCTTCGAGGGGGAAACCTCCTTTACATTACATAAAAGAACAATTCTTGGATGATTCAAATGACAAAACCTCCTTTCTATATATAGGAGTCTAAGGAGTCACAATATAATCTAGCCGACCTAACAATAATAATATAAAGCCACAAAAATAACAATAGAGGGATTCTATGGGGCACAGTAATAACAATATGGGGGCAATAGGGGCACAACAATATTAATAAGGGGTATAAATACAATAGTAATGGGGTAATCACTAGTATTATAGGGACCCAACATGCCCCTCGCCTTCAAAAAAGTGTTTTCCTCAATGCTTGAGTAGTTCTGGATACTTCTGCATAAAATTCTCATCCTCCCATGCGGAATCTTCAGCGGATAAGTTCTTCCACTTGATAAGATACTCTGAAATTGATCGATTTCGTAGCTGTCGAGTTCTTGTTTCTATGACTGCTTCCGGTTCCAATATAATTTTTCCTTCCTCATCAAGTTCTGGAAATATTGTTTGAAATGGGAGCTTGTCACCTATAACCTTCTTTAAACATGAAACATGGAAAACTGGGTGCAATCGAGAAGTTGCAGGAAGCTCCAATTTGTATGCCATAGTACCAATCTTTTGCAACACCTTGTACGGACCATAATACTTTGGTGATAATTTATTATCCTTCTTAGCTTGCTTGAGGGACATTTGCTTATATGGTTGTAGTCGTAGGAATACCCAATCACCTACATCAAAACTTCTTTCACTGCGATGTTGATATGCCTATTGTTTCATTCTATTCTATGCCAACACGAGGTTATCCTTTAAGAGTTGGAGGACTTGTTGTTGATGTTCGATGTGATGTTCCACTGCCTGAACCTTAGAATTTTCTCTTAAATATGATGTGATGGATGGTGGTTGATACCCATAAAGTGCCATAAATGGGGTCATTTTTGTTTCTGTATGGAAGGAAGTGTTATACCACCATTCAGCCAGAGGCAACCATTTGACCCATTGTGTTTGTTTATCAGATACAAAGCAACGAAGATATCCTTCCAAACATTTGTTTACTATCTCAGTTTGCCCATCAGATTGAGGAGGATAAGATGAGCTATGAGCTAACTGAGTACCAAGACAAGAAAATAATTCTGTCCAAAAATTTTCAGTGAAAATGGGATCTCTGTCACTTACAATAATCTTTGGGTTTCCATGTAGCTTTTGAATTGTTTCCATAAATGCAGTAGAAACTGTACTGGCTTTAAATGGATGTGATAATGCACAAAAGTGTGCATACTTGGTAAGTCTGTCAACTACCACCATGATGACACTCTTTCCCTCAGACTTGGGTAAACCTGTGATAAAATCCATTGAAACCTCCTCCCAACGTTGGCTTGGAATGGATAAAGGTTGTAATAGACCCGATGTCTTAATTGTTTCAACTTTATTTTGTTGGCAAACCAAACATTCCGCAACAAACTTTTGAATATCTGATTTAAGGCCATCCCAAAAAAATTCCTTCTTAACCCTGTGGTAAGTTTTTAAAAATCCTGAGTGCCCTCCTAAGGGAGAAGTGTGCAATTCCATAAGAATCTTTTGTTTTAGCTGGGAATTCTTACAGAGGTATAAGCGATCTTTGTACCATAACGAATCATTTTGCCAGCTAAATGTATCAGACGTACTGGAATCTTGTTGTAGCTTTCGAATAAGTGCACACACTTCTTCATCATTCTTCCATTCCTCCCTTACTTCGTTTATCCAATCTGGTTGGATAATAGAAATGGCGCACAACAATGCTTCCACATCCTCATCCTTTCTTGAGAGTGCATCTGCCACCACATTTTGCTTCCCTTTTTTGTAGATGATTTCAAAGTCATAACCCAACATCTTTGTGACCCACTTTTGTTGCTCTTCAGAGGATAATCTTTGTTCTAAAAATTATTTAAGTCTATCATGATCCGTTTTTACCTTGAAGTGTCTTCCCATTAGGTAGGGTCGCCATTTCTTAAGTGCATGGAGTATTGCCAACATTTCCTTCTCATAAATAGCTTTGCTTAAAAACTTTCCCTTGATTGAATGACTTTCAAAAGCAATGGGTCTTTCATCTTGCATTAGAACAACACCAATTCCATTTCCTGAAGCATCACATTCCACAATAAAGGTTTTTGTGAAGTCTGGTGTAGCTAAGACCGGTGCTTGGCACATTGCCTCTTTAAGATGTTCAAAGGCCTTTGTTGCTTCCAGAGTCCATGAAAATGCATCTTTCTTCAATAATGTTGTTAGCGGTGCTGCTATTCTCCCATAATTATTAACAAACTTGCGATAATACCCTGTCAACCCAAGAAATCCTCGCAGATGCTTTATGGATGTGGGGATTTTCCATTCCTTAATGGCTTTAATTTTGCTAGGGTCTACCTTAACTCCTTCATGAGATACAGTATGACCCAAATATTCCACCTTCTAGACTCCAAAGAAACATTTGGATCTTTTTGCATATAATTGTTTCTCCTCCAATAGTTGTAGCACCCTGTCAACATGTTCAACATGATCCTTCCAAGACTTGCTATAGATTAGTATATCATCAAAAAATACTAACACAAATTTTTTAAGGAATGGTTTGAAAATTGAATTCATCAAACGTTGAAATGTTGAAGGTGCATTGGTAAGGCCAAAAGGCATGACCAAAAATTCATAATGACCCTCATGAGTTCTAAATGTTGTTTTCGGAATGTCTTCAATCTTCATTCTGATTTGATGATATCCTGAACGAAGATCCAACTTGGTGAAGTAAATTGATCCATGCAATTCATCTAGTAATTCATCAATGACAGGAATGGGGAACTTATCTTTAATAGTGAGCTTGTTGAGCTCCCTATAATCCGAACACATGCACCATGATCCATCCTTCTTGTGCACCAATACTACTAGAGTAGAGAAAGAACTTTGACTTGGTTGAATTATACCAGCCTCTAGCGTTTCTGCAACCATACGTTCAATTTCACTCTTTTGGACATAAGGATATCTGTACGGCCTGATGTTTGGAGGAACACTACCTGGAATCAGATGAATAGCATGATCATGATGATGCGTAGGTGGGAGACCTTTGGGAGTCTCAAATACCTTGGAATGATTGTCCAGGACTTTTTGGAGATATGGAGAAATAGATGATTCCGATGTGGAAACATCTAGCGAACATAATTGTGCAATTACACCTCTTTGCTCCTTTTTTAGAAGCTTTGTCATACCATTAGAGTTGATTATCTTTCCTGGTTTCCCTGCAATACCCCTTAATTCGACTTCCTTTCCTTCCGTAGAAAATTTGATGAAAATTTCTTGAAAATTAAAAGCTATTGTACCCAAGGATTGTAGCCATTGGACTCCTAGTACAACATCAGCACCTCCCATTGGAATGGAAAGCATTGGGCTAGTCAATACATATTCTCCCATGGATAGCTTGATATTATGGCACTTTCCAGAGCAATTTATTGTTCCTCCATTTGCATTCATCACTTGACACTCTGGTGCTGGATATAGGAAGCAATTCAATTCTTTTGCTACCCTACAATGAATAAAATTGTGGGTGCTTCCTGAATCAATCAACACTATTACCTTTTTCTTCTTGATTTGTCCTTCTATCTTGATGGTTTGAGGAGTGGTAATTCCTGCCAATGCATTACAAGATATGGTCGAATTTATTTGTTCTTCATCTAGGCTTTGTTCCTGGATTATATCCTCTTCTTTTGACCTTTCTTGCTCCTTTTCTTCTTCCTCTTCACAATCTATGTAGAATAATTTCTTCTCAGCACACTTATGACCTTTAGTGTATTTTCTATCACAACTGTAACAAAGCCCTTTTTCTCTTTTTTCTTCCAATTGTTGGGGTGTCAACCTTATAGGTTATGGAAGACTAAGGGCAACAACGTTTCTGTCTTTATAGTTGTGAGTGGTATGCTTCCTGGTTGCCATAATTTTGCTTTCCATTTTTCTTGCTAACCTGAATGCCTTCTCTAATGAATCGGGTTCCCAAAGGCGAACATCATGTTGGATATTATCTTTTAAAGACCCTATGAACACATCAATCCTATGCTCCTCTGGAATATCTTTTACCCTTATGTTCAATTTTTGGAACTCCTCAATGTGCTCCATTATTGAACCCTTTTGTTTGAGACTTATCAATTGGCTAAAAAAAGTGTTGCTTTTTGTATCCTCATAATGTGCTATCAATTCTTCTGTAAAAATTTCCCAAGTGATAAATTGTTTACGAGAGCAAAGCCATTGATACCATACAAACTGATTTGGTTCCAAATATAAAGTTGCCATACGTACCTTTTGTGTGTTTTGCACATTATTGAGATCGAAGAACTGCTCCATCTGTAATATCCATGTAGCGGGATCCTTGCCATCAAACTTCCTCATATCGATTTTTGGAATATGGTGAGTCTTCGATCCAACATTAGAGTCTATGATATCACGATTAACATTTATTTTGTTCGCATCATGAGTTTCTTTTACTACCTTTTCACCATTAGTAAGTATTTCTTGTAGAAAATTTGTCAAATCTGTCTTCATATCTGTCATGCCTGTCTTCAAGTTTGTGTTCAAATCTATCTTCAATTCTTCCATGTCTGTCTTCAATTCTGTCTTCCAATCATCCATCTTAGCTTCCACGCCCTTTATCTTAGATTCCATGCCATTTATCTTAGCTTCTGTTAGCTTTTGTGACCGTGACATTTGTTGCACTTGTTCTTGTAATTTTGATATATCATGTAGAATTTCTTCCTCTTCTTCATGAGTCATGCTAGAGCTTTCAGGTTCCTTACTAGGTGTTTTCATTTTCTTTCCTCGAGGCATCAGTTACTGATAATAATTCCTTCAAAATAATTTTCAGACCGATCTTAAGCAAAAATTTAAGAAAATCTACACACCTTTTTTCACTTTGTAGGAGCCCGATATTGCCTCTGATGTATCTCTGTACTTTTCAATCATCTAGTTCCAAATTTGTGACCTGCAGTAGCCCTCTGTGTCCTCTTTCCAATGCCACAAGTCTGACCCAAATTGGATTCTCCACGGAAGAGTTATGCGAAATCTCCCACAGTGACTTGATTATAGACTAGTTCAGTAGAGCAAATTTGTATGACGTGGAACGAGTCACTGTTTCGACCTTCGGATCTGAAAAATGCATACAAGAAACTAGACTCTGTCCTCTTTCTGTACCTTCTTACGAAATTTCAATCCGATCTCTAGAGAGAAAGTTATGACGATTTTCCCCAGGTCACCTGTTTGGAATGTAATTCAGGAGTTTGCAGAAAGACCAACTTCCTCAGATCATATCTCCGCAAATATAGCGCGAATAGCTCTGAAATTAGGACCCGAGGTTCAGAGCGATTTCTTCTCAAATGGGTTTTTTTTTTCAACTTCTGAAACGTCGCAGAAAAAAAGTTATAGCGAAAATGCCATGATGACCTATTTGGAGCAGCGAAACCCTAGAATCCAAAGCTCTGATACCAAATGTTATGAAACCAACTCAAGAAAAGATAGAATAGATAGATCAATGCCTTAGAATTCAGCCTCTTCAAGGGGAAACATCCTTTACATTACTTAAATGAAAAATTCTTGGATGATTCAAATGACAAAACCTCCTTTCTATATATAGGAGTCTAAGGAGTCACAATATAATCCAGCTGACCTAACAATAATAATATAAAGCCACAAAAATAACAATATAGGGATTCTATGGGGCACAGTAATAACAATATGGGGGCAATAGGGGCACAACAATATTAATAAGGGGTATAACTACAATAGTAATGGGGTAATCACTAGTATTATAGGGACCCAACAGATTTACATATAAATATAAATAATTTAATAGGTCAAATAGAAGATGTTCAATGATACAAATGGAGAGTCTCCTAAAGATATTATATAGCTTAGAGAATGAGCTTTTCCCTCTAAAAATTTTTCCCTCAAAAAGTTTCGCGAAGATATTTCCCTCCAAAAAGTTTGTGAGATTTATTTCTCTTCATTATTTTATTCTACAATTTAATGAAAAATGAAAACTAATTTTTTTTATGAAATAAATCATTAAAGTTAAAATTGTAAACTACAACTTCTACCTAAATTATTTTAATAGTCAAAGTATATAATATTTACTAAACAATTGAATGTTTTTTTTAATTTTTATAATACATTCTGAAACAAATTAATCCCACATTCACCCCGCTGTAAAACAATTCCATAATATTCACTTTATCATATTTTCCTTCATGGCCATAAAAAATTAACATGTTAAATTTTTTTTTAACTCATTAATCCCGCATTCACCGTACGGTAAAACATCTCTGTAATTTCACCTATATACTAAATTCCATTATCACTATTACTCACATTATATCAAGGTTTTCTGAGGTTTGTTGAAAGACTTGGAGCGAATTTGTGGAGCAGCTACATTGCTATCAACAACATATTCAATGAAGAATTCTCGCAATTGAAAGGTCAATTAAATTTTTTTCTTTGAAAATTTTCATATTAAATTATTTTAACGAAGTAGTTTTTTTTTTAAGATTAATAATTTTTGTCAGCCAAATTAACCAATACTTTCGTCGTGAGCATGGTGGGCCTAGCTAAGCTGGGCACCCCCATCCCGCAATCGGCCAGCCACACACCCCCTCCGCACACCTTACTGGCCCCCTCCCCAAACTTCGCCACCCTGTCCCCTCGCCCACTCCATCCCCCCTTACCCCACCCCGCAATTGGACGGCCACCCACCTCACCCTCACCCCCTTCCCTCCCCATGCGGCCCCCCCTACCCCTCCCTACCCCCTACCCTCCCCTCCCCTACACCCCCCTTCCCCCTACCCCCTCGCCCACCACCCCCTCCCCGCCCCGCTACCCCCGCGCCCGCACCCCCTCACCCACCCCTCCCCTCCCCTACCTGCTACCCCGCCTCCCCCCCCTACCTCGCCCACCCCTCCTACCCCCCTCGCCACCCGCCTCCCCCCTGCCCACCCCACCCGCCTCCCCCCTCATCCCACCCATCCAACCCACCCCTCCCCACCCCTAACCCCGTCCACCCGACCCTACCTGCCCTCTCCCTCATCCCACCCCACCCACCTCGCCTGACCCCGCCCACGCCACCCCACCCCACCCCACCCTCCGCCCCCGCCTCCCCACCCCACCCCACCCGCCCACCCCACCCCACCCGCCCCCTCCCTCATCCCACCCCACCCGCCCCGCCCCACCTCGCCCATCCCACCCCACCCCGCCCTACCCCGCCCTCCGCCCCCTCCTCGCGCCACGCCCACCTCGCACCACCCCGGCGGTGGAATCGGACGGCCACCCCGGGCGGGCGACTGGGCCGCCGGGGTGGCGCGGGGTGGGGCGCGGCTGCCCACTCAAAATCCGATGGCCACCCCAAGCGGGTGGGCGGGCCGTTGGGGTGGCGCGGGGTGGCGTGGAGGGAATCAGACGACCACCCTGGGTGGGTGGGCGAGCCGCCGGGGTGCTGCGGGGTGGGGCGCGGCCACCCACCCCGCGCCACCCTCACGGACTGCCCGCCCACCCGGGGTGGCCATCCGATTCCCGGAATTGGATGACCACCCCGGGCAAGCGGGCGGGCTGCCGGGGTGGCGCGGGGTGGGCAGCGGGAATCGGACGGCCACCCTGGGTGGGCAGGCGAGCCGTCGAGGTGGCGCGGGGAGGGGGCGGAGGGCAAGGGAGGGGTGGGTAGGGGAGGGCGAGGGTGGAGGTGGCAGGTGGGGTGGGGTCGGGCGAAGGGCGAGAGTAGGGGTGGATGGGGGTAGGGGTGGGCGAGGGAGGGAGGGGGCAGGCGGGGTGGGATGAGTGAGGGAGGGGAGGGTCGGTAGGGGTGGGTGAGGGAGGTAGGAGGGTGTGGGTGGGGTAGGATGAGGGGGGTGCGATGGGCGAGGGAGGGAGGAGGGGGCAGGTGCGGTGGGATGAGGGGGGAGTGTGAGGAAGGAGGGGGCGAGTGGGGTGGGATAGGGTGAGCGAGGGGGGGCGGGTGGGGTGGCATGAGTGGGGGGCAGTTGGGGGTGAGTAGGCGAGGGAGGGGGCGGGTGGGGTGGAGCGAGGGAGGGGGCGGGTGGGGTGGCCGGGGGTAGTGGGGCGTGGGGGGAAGGGGGGTATGGGGGGGAGGTGGGGCCGGGGGGTAGTGGTGCGTGGAGGGGCGAGGGAGGGGGGGTGGGGGGGAAAGCGGGTGGGGGGGAAGGGGGGTAGGGGTGGGGTGGGCTGGCCATCTGATTGCGGGGTGGGGTAGGGGAGGGTGAGGGGTAGGGGGTGGGGGGCAGCGGGGGGTGGAGTGGGCGGGGAGACAGGGTGCGGGAGTTTGGGGAGGGGGTCGGTAGGGTGTGCAGAGGGGGCGAGTGGTTGGCTGATTACACGATGGGGCCGCCTGGGTGGTGCAGTGAGGAGCTGTCGCAATCCCATCCTGCGCCACCATGGCGGCCCGCCCGTCCGCCCGCGGGGGTTGCACGATTCTCATAATCGCCCGCCACTCCACAGATGGATGGGGTGGTGTCGGTGGGCTTCTGCCATTTCTTAGTGTTAATATTTTTTTAATTTCAATTATCTAATTATACAAATTAAAAATTTATGATATATTTTCGTTGTGGATTTAATTTAATATGTTTTCATTATTTACTGATTTATGTGTTTCTATTTTTCAAAAAAATGGCATCAAAGAAGTTTTCTGTGAATCTTTTTGGACCAAAAACTCTTAAAGGTGCTGTTAGCGCTTGAGATTTCACCTCAGGCTGAGAAAGGTAAACCTCAAGGCAACATCAAACCATTCAGCCCCGTAGCTAGCCCTACGGGGCAGGAGAAGGCTCTCTCCGGTCTATCTCGTAAAATCTTCAATTAGGGAGATGACCAATAAAGTAACACTGATATTAGGCTAGTAAACTGATCAAAGAGGTTTTTAATAAAATGACGGGGTTTTTCTGGGCTGCATGGGAAAAATCACAGTTTGAAACAGAGAAATATAATGAACAACACAGGTTATCGACTGAGGCAAGGTAGGCAAGACATTTAGCATCAAATCTAGATTTTAAATGGGATGGCAAGACTGGTGAGGAGCTAAGGAGGGCAAACAATACCTTTGAATCCTCCTTAAACAATAGAAAACATTAAACATGAACAGACTTATAGGCAGAGCATATAATACTATGAATTCTACCTAAACACTTCATTTGTTCACTCAGAAATGATTATGAAGTGAAATGAAACATAACAGATTACATATGAAACAAGAGAAAAACTAATGCTAAATCATCATGCCACAGGGATCTCAGAAATCAGAGCTATGAAATTTTCATTAAAACTCCCTGCCAAAAACTGTACATTGAAAGCTCTGTTCTCCAGCACTCTCAGCACTCAGAAAATTCCCCTCCCTAACTCTCTCTCCAACAAATTATTTTTTTATACATTAAATCAACTAAAAACAAAAAACAACAGATCGACCCCCAAAACAGGGGCGTTGTTTCAACTAAAGCCATAAAAATAGAATAGAATCCTCCATCTGCTCTTAAAGATAGAGAAACAAGAAACAAGAGGCGCCTTGTTCAATCAAGCGTTTTCACAGTTCAGAGCCGTCTTAATTCGGTCAACTGTACAGGATATGAGGCTATTGACAGTTGCAACCGACCCTAAAGATATCTTTGCTGTTGGCACAGAATCGACTAAAATCTGGAAAGCCACAGTCAACAACGAGCCACTGGAGATTTTGTCATTAATGACATCGCTACCCAAACTCGACTGTGTGCCATCAGGCAAAATAGCAAAACCCGATGGTAAAGAAGCCACGTAGTTGGGATCACCACCATTGAGAACGACATTCATGGCCACTATACATACATCAGTGCAGCTCTCCTGGAGAATAAGCATGTTACCCTGATTCGAATTCAAGTTGTTGACACGCAAACGAACCTATGAATGCCACTTTGCAAACTGCGCCCCAAAATCTGTAAATGCGTTGGCCATTTTAATAAAACAACCTTTAAGCTAACATTCTATCCTTATGATGACAACTGTACTGAAAGAGGTTTGCGTGGTTGCACTCAGTGTTTATTTCAGATTTATACTGTGCCACTCATCGATTTCCAACACATCCAACCACATGCTATATGGTAGCATCGGCAATAGCTCACAGTCCGTCTTCTAAGAGCCACATCGCCCACAAAATCTCCAAAGGATCAATCGCTGGCGGAAATCATGGAACGGAATCCCATCTGTCTCAGGCTCCCCGTGATCTGAAACTCATCATCTGTTTACATTGAAAGTGACTTTCTTGGTATAGAGTTGTGCAGAGGAGGGGCGCTAATCCATTTTCGGGCCAAGCATAGGGCTCATCTGGTGATACTTGCGACAATTTTGCCGCACTCTGTCCAGAACCATACGCACACACCTTCGCACTACCATCCAGAAGAGTAATAGTATAGAGACAGAAATACACATGAATAAATTTGATTTGCAGAATGCCCACAAAGGAATAATTCTAGTTTTAACGGTGAAGCTCGATACATCTAATGAGAACCCCGCTTGCCTGTGTAAATTAAAACAAACCGAGAGCGACTACCACCATAGTGCCAAAAGGAACGGCAACCAGAGAACCATAGAATGGTGTTTCAGTAAAAATCCAATGCCAAAGCGAAGAGAGGTGCCTTAAGAAACATTGGCTTTGTCCAATTTCATAAGACGCAGCCATGACATTACAAATGTTGATTTTGTCCAATTTCATAAGACGCAGCCATGACATTACAAATGTTGATTTTCCTTCCTTTTATGCACACTCTTGTTTTTCTTGTTTTTGCAGAAAGAGGAGTGTGCATACTAAATCTACAATCTGAACCTTAATTTTAATATCTCTTGCCATCCATATACCTCTTTGATGCTCGCAGTTATGCCCAGTGGAACCTCAGCAACGTTTCTCAAAGGAACTTCAATCAAGCAAAGGGCTTTAAAAAATAGCAGCAGCTAACTACATCTGAAACTAAGGGAAAGATCCCTTGTCAGATGCTGGTAATTTTTTTCTGGAATATCACAATTCACATATAACATACACAGACAAACAGAAAGCTTTCGTTGCTATATTTATCATTTACTTTCATGTTCTTGATGACTGAATTGCTGGTAATTCCATGCCATAACTGTCTGAATTGTCTCCAAGGATCTCAGCGCGTATCCTCATAAGCAGCCTTCCAAGGTGATTCATACCTTCTCCTTCTCGACCACCTCCCCAGAAGAGGTCATGAGGAGAAGCTTCAACTAGAACAGATCCCGCAGTTGAAACTAAAAACGAAGACAAATGGGAATAGGTGGAAAACTTGGACTTTAAAGCCCTGTACATAATATCAACCTTAACAGAGCCCCAATTGTGCCGTACCTGCATCACTCTTCAACCTGTGTAACTGTGCATAGTCTCCAGTTAATGTCTTTATGCTTGTAATCTAAATCAACCGCGACAGTTGCCTTGTCAAGAAACCTTAGCTGATTTGTAGGCTAAAGCTCTCTACTCTTTTCACCCTTTAAAAGCTGTTCTTCTTGAATAACATATATTTTCTTTTCTCCCAAAGAAGGAACAGAGACATTCCATTTACGGATACTGGCTACAAAGACTTGGGCAATTCCAGTGAACGGACTATCACCAGGCAGTTTATGTTTGTACAATCTTGTCCCACACATGAAAACAGAGAGTGTTATTGCCATTGCCATGGTTGGGATACAAAACCCCAAACCCCATCCAACATTTTCTTGACTGTACATGAGGACAGATATAGACACAACCAAGCCACTGGACATTCCAAAGTACCACCAATTGAAGAATGAACTCTTGTTCTTCCTCTGGGTCTCGGTCATCAAACTGGTCTGCCCAAATGCTTGCAGACAAGGTTTATGCTTTTGCAGAGATAGGAGATAAATTACATAATCTAGAACAACATATTAATGATTTCTTCTTCAAAACAGGGTTTTGAAGAAGAATCAATCTCTGACATGAGACGGAGTCTAACATTGGCTCCACTTGGGATGGCAGCTGCCGCTCCGTGGAGGTGCCAAGAACCGCAGAACTTTGGGAGAGCAGACAGTGCCTCCACCCATTGGGCAATGGAGTCATCATCAACACAACTCTTGACTTATTTTCAAACTGAAACTGAACTCAAACAATCTTCAAGCTAACTAAAGCAAGATGTTGCCCTTATGGCTGCTTATTTATTTACAAAGCTACCCTACTTTGCTGTACAAACACTAGATCAGGTAATACTAAAATGCCATATTAACCATTCAAGTAAACCTGAGATTGATGCCGCTCGAGCATGTTGCCACGAAGTCACAGATGTAGTTGCTGGCAGCCCTTCATGCCCGTACTGACCCTGGTCACAGAAAAGACAGCCTGATCTCTCAATCAAACTGAAAAACATGTCCATGTATGCTGCAATAGGATCACGGAAGCCGGACTCTGTTGGCTGCCCCAAGTCTGCAACACATACTTCCAGCTGCACATTGTCAATGTATACATCTATAGGCAAATCTACGATTTCTTGTTGCGAAGGAGGAAGGATTTCCAAGAACTTTTTAGGGTCTTGGAAATCATATGACTGAATCTGCTCATCTAAACATTGAATCTCCTTTTCAAGTTTTTCAACAATTAACTCACAGGCACCAATTTTAGCTTCAGGAGAGAACTCTGGAGATTTCAAACTTTGAAAGAAGTCACTGAAAAATTCTTCATTAGTTTCAATATCCACTAACCACTCTCTAACTCCGTTTAGAGCTTCACAAAGTGCAGGGTTTGCCCAATACCCTACCATTGCATGAATAGATCAGCAAGCGTTGGAATGTCTGGATCAAGTTGGAGTCGCCAGGTGAATGGTTCAGCCTGCATATGTATCTGACTGCTGTCCACCATCAACATCAGATCTGCACCTTGATTGCATGTATTGGGACAAGACAATCAACAAGTTGAATGTTCTCCCCAGTATGGTCGCCACTATGTTAGCGCTTGAGATTTCACCTCAGGCTGAGAAAGGTAAACCTCAAGGCAACATCAAACCATTCAGCCCCGTAGCTAGCCCTACGGGGCAGGAGAAGGCTCTCTCTGGTCTATCTCGTAAAATCTTCAATTAGGGAGATGACCAATAAAGTAACACTGATATTAGGCTAGTAAACTGATCAAAGAGGTTTTTAATAAAATGACGGGGTTTTTCTGGGCTACATGGGCAAAATCACAGTTTGAAACAGAGAAATATAATGAACAACACAGGTTATCGACTGAGGCAAGGTAGGCAAGACATTTAGCATCAAATCTAGATTTTAAATGGGATGGCAAGACTGGTGAGGAGCTAAGGAGGGCAAACAATACCTTTGAATCCTCCTTAAACAGTAGAAAACATTAAACATGAACAGACTTATAGGCAGAGCATATAATACTATGAATTCTACCTAAACACTTCATCTGTTCACTCAGAAATGATTATGAAGTGAAATGAAACATAACAGATTACATATGAAACAAGAGAAAAACTAATGCTAAATCATCATGCCACAGGGATCTCAGAAATCAGAGCTGTGAAATTTTCATTAAAACTCCCTGCCAAAAATTGTACATTGAAAGCTCTGTTCTCCAGCACTCTCAGCACTCAGAAAATTCCCCTCCCTAACTCTCTCTCCAACAAATTATTTTTTTTATACATTAAATCAACTAAAAACAAAAAACAACAGATCGACCCCCAAAACAGGGGCGCTGTTTCAACTAAAGCCATAAAAATAGAATAGAATCCTCCATCTGCTCTTAAAGATAGAGAAACAAGAAACAAGAGGCGCCTTGTTCAATCAAGCGTTTTCACAGTTCAGAGCCGTCTTAATTCGGTCAACTGTACAGGATATGAGGCTGTTGACAGTTGCAACCGACCCTAAAGATAGCTTTGCTGTTGGCACAGAGTCGACTAAAATCTGGAAAGCCACAGTCAACAACGAGCCACTGGAGATTTTGTCATTAATGACATTGCTACCCAAACTCGACTGTGTGCCATCAGGCAAAATAGCAAAACCCGATGGTAAAAGAGCCACGTAGTTGGGATCACCACCGTTGAGAACGACATTCATGGCCACTATACATACATCAGTGCAGCTCTCCTGGAGAATAAGCATGTTACCCTGATTCGAATTCAAGTTGTTGACACGCAAACGAACCTATGAATGCCACTTTGCAAACTGCGCCCCAAATCTGGAAATGCGTTGGCCATTTTAATAAAACAACCTTTAAGCTAACATTCTATCCTTATGATGACAACTGTACTGAAAGAGGTTTGCGTGGTTGCACTCAGCGTTTAATTCAGATTTATACTGTGCCACTCATCGATTTCCAACACATCCAACCACATGCTATATGGTAGCATCGGCAATAGCTCACAGTCCGTCTTCTAAGAGCCACATCGCCCACAAAATCTCCAAAGGATCAATCGCTGGCGGAAATCATGGAACGGAATCCCATCTGTCTCAGGCTCCCCGTGATCTGAAACTCATCATCTGTTTACATTGAAAGTGACTTTCTTGGTATAGAGCTGTGCAGAGGAGGGGTGCTACTCCATTTTCGGGCCAAGCATAGGACTCATCTGGTAATACTTGCGACAATTTTGCCGCACTCTGTCCAGAACCATACGCACACACCTTCGCACTACCATCCAGAAGAGTAATAGTATAGAGACGGAAATACACATGAATAAATTTGATTTGCAGAATGCCCACAAAGGAATAATTTTAGTTTTAACGGTGAAGCTCGATACATCTAATGAGAACCCCGCTTGCCTGTGTAAATTAAAACAAACCGAGAGCGACTACCACCATAGTGCCAAAAGGAACGGCAGCCAGAGAACCATAGAATGGTGTTTCAGTACAAATCCAATGCCAAAGCGAAGAGAGGTGCCGTAAGAAACATTGGCTTTGTCCAATTTCATAAGACGCAGCCATGACATTACAAATGTTGATTTTGTCCAATTTCATAAGACGCAGCCATGACATTACAAATGTTGATTTTCCTTCCTTTTATACGCACTCTTGTTTTTCTTGTTTTTGCAGAAAGAGGAGTGTGCATACTAAATCTACAATCTTAAATTTAATATCTCTTGCCATCCATATACCTCTTTGATGCTCACAGTTATGCCCAGTGGAACCTCAGCAAGGAACTTCAATCAAGCAAAGGGCTTTAAAAAATAGCAGCAGCTAACTACATCTGAAACTAAGGGAAAGATCCCTTGTCAAACGTTGGTAATATTTTTTCTGGAATATCACAATTCACATATAACATACACAGACAAACAGAAAGCTTTCGTTGCTATATTTATCATTTACTTTCATGTTCTTGATGACTGAATTGCTGGTAATTCCATGCCATAACTGTCTGAATTGTCTCCAAGGATCTCAGCGCGTATCCTCATAAGCAGCCTTCCAAGGTGATTCATACCTTCCCCTTCTCGACCACCTCCCCAGAAGAGGTCATGAGGAGAAGCTTCAACTAGAACAGATCCCGCAGTTGAAACTAAAAACGAAGACAAATGGGAATAGGTGGAAAACTTGGACTTTAAAGCCCTGTACATAATATCAACCTTAACAGAGCCCCAATTGTGCCGTACCTGCATCACTCTTCAACCTGTGTAACTGTGCATAGTCTCCAGTTAATGTCTTTATGCTTGTAATCTAAATCAACCACGACAGTTGCCTTGTCAAGAAACCTTAGCTGATTTGTAGGCTAAAGCTCTCTACTCTTTTCACCCTTTAAAAGCTGTTCTTCTTGAATAACATATATTTTCTTTTCTCCCAAAGAAGGAACAGAGACATTCCATTTACGGATACTGGCTACAAAGACTCGGGCAATTCCAGTGAACGGACTATCACCAGGCAGTTTATGTTTGTACAATCTTGTCCCACACATGAAAACAGAGAGTGCTATTGCCATTGCCATGGTTGGGATACAAAACCCCAAACCCCATCCAACATTTTCTTCACTGTACATGAGGACAGATATAGACACAACCAAGCCACTGGACATTCCAAAGTACCACCAATTGAAGAATGAACTCTTGTTCTTCCTCTGGGTCTCGGTCATCAAACTGGTCTGCCCAGATGCTTGCAGACAAGGTTTATGCTTTTGCAGAGATAGGAGATAAATTACATAATCTAGAACAACATATTAATGATTTCTTCTTCAAAACATGGTTTTGAAGAAGAATCAATCTCTGACATGAGACGGATTCTAACAGTTGCAACTTCAAAAAAAATTAGTGAACGAACTCCACCTGAGCTCATGGCTACAAATCTTTCAAGTGCCTCAAATGATAAGAAGATGATTTCAGACTGGAAAAATTCAAAAGAGGTGAAATTCCCATCAAGAATCTGGTATGTGAAAGAAAAAGAAAGCAAAAATGTGAATATATATCTATATATTGATATACCGAATGATAATGGAATTTATGAGCTGATGGGAAGAGTCATAGATATGTGTTCGGTATCGGACACTGAAGTTGTTTACATACTTACAAAAGCTCCCATGTCACATGAAAGGATTAAATATCGACTATCATATTCATTGTATGATATGAGAGAGGTATCTACAAAGTTGTGTAAACAAATCGTAAATGAGATGAAACAAAACATCATAAGTATTGTTATTTATATTTGTAATTTATATTTGTAATTTGCATTCGTGAAAGTGTCTCGCTATATTTTTTTAACTTTGTTTTTATTGACATATGATATTTTGTTTGGCAGAATTTTGTTGAAAGTTGTTCAATTAGGTTGGGAGGCATTCATTTCATAGAGCATGATATCATGAAAGTTGTCAGCAGTTTTTACTCAGTGTCAGAAGAAGATATGGAAAACAAGAAAAATGTAGTAATTAATGATGCCACAAAACTACATCCAAAGGATCAGAAAAAAAAGCCTCTAGTGGACAAATCTAGCAAGGGTAGACAAGTTACTTTTGAGGACGATGAAGTTGAAATTGACAGTGAAGCATATGTTGCTATTACTGAAGATGACATTGGAACTGAAAAGAGCCATAAAAGACCAAAAGTAGCAATGCCCAAGAATAAATCTATTGAGAATGTTATGAAGAAGAAAAGTAAAGATGAAGATATTGAAGTAGTCATTACCAGCAGTCAAGAACCTAGTGAAACTTCAAAAGAAAGCAGAGAAATCGTTACACCAGGAGCTGATTTAGAGGATGGAATTATCAAAACAAAACAAAATGCCATTCGATAGAATTTGACAAAGAGAAACTTAACTGATGGTGGTCGTACATTTCAGCTTAATGTCAAACAAACCTATAAGGCAAGTGAAGGACAATGTCAATATCAAGTTAGAAATCCACACCATTTGCATGTTCACAACTTGAAGAGATTAATGAGGTACAATCCATATGCTCATGTGGTTAATTATGTGCTTCTTGTTGATCCAGTTCAAGTTCCCAACAAAGAAGCATTTGATAAGTCAAAATGTTTTGAATACAATTATTATGTGCTTGGGGGGAACCATTCTGTAGAAGCTCAAAGACAATTGATGGAGGAATATCCCAATAACCCACGTTTTGAAACAATGAAATGTATCATTTATGCTGGTTTATCGGATACAGAAGCAAAGTTAGTGGCATGGGATCATAATTCAGATAATGAATATAGGATGTCTATGACTTTCATCCAAAGGGTTAGATTTATTCATAGTGAATTTCAAGAAAAATGTGGTGGGGATAGGATAAATGTTACTGCAGATTTCCGAAGGGAATGTTGTATGGAAATAGGCTATCAAATTGAAGAGAAACCCAATTCAAAAGGTGGAAAATGCAACCTTCCTAGTGATATATTCAGAGGTGTTGATAACATTTTCCAATTGGCATTTAGAACTGGAGATGTTTGGAAGTTGATTGATGAGATTTTTAGCATGTGGGAAAACATTGGCATTAAAAACCAGAAGGTCAAAAAGTCTAAGCCATTGATATGTGGCAGCAGTAAATCAGCTCCTGAATTGAAGCAGCTTCCAGAAGATATGACTATCACACCTTGGAGAGCAATGCAAGGAGTGAAAGATGAAAAAATTGTCAAAACAATATTATCTCGTGTGAAGTCAGGGGAATTATCATTGGAGGAAATGTCTGAGGAATTTCAAAAGTAAGTTTGTTGAATTATTTTTATTTATTTCTAGATTATAATTTTCTTTTAAATAAAACATGTTGTTCTTGGTAGTATTTGTTATAAACATCATTATATTAACTTTTTGTTACTTTATCTATGCAGTCACAAAGTTTACATGAAAATTCAAGAACAAATGGTTAAATTGTTGAATGAAGATAGTTGGGATGATGTTGTACGCAACTATCTAGATTCAAGTTCTACATCAACATTAAAAGCTTTTTATCTTGCATTTAAAAAGGTATCTTGATTTAAACATTCATTTTTATTCATCTATATACTATTTTTAATTTATAACTTACACATATATTTGTTTATTTTATAAAAGATGAAGAAGGATGATAATGGAGCACCAACTAGCTTCAGAACCTTTATTGAAAAAATAAAGATCGAAAGACTAAGGAAGTAACGTATTAAGAATGTTGAACTTGATCCAACTCTTACTCATTTCATTTGGAATGGGCTAGACACTGTTCAATATCAAATAATACAAGGTGACTGTGAAGACATTGCTAAACTCATACCTAAAAGGGAGTATGCCCTAGTTATTGCAAATATTCCCCATGGTTTCAATATTCCAAACATTGACTATGATAGTGACCCTTATACTTATCAAGCTCTTACTAAAGTGGTTGCGGGATTTGTAGAAGTCACGTCATCACCATTATGGAGATTTGTGACATTTCATTCAGACACACAATTGGCAATGATATTGTCAAGCTTCAAGGGGAAAACAAATTCAAGGATGCAGCTTACATGGTAAAACATTTAAAATGTATATTTGATTAATGTTGAAAAATTCATTTATGTACAAGTTGATTGAACTTTCACTATTTCATGTTACAGGTAAAAGTCAAATCTTCTTAACCTTGAAGATCAAGTAATTATAATGATTATGAGTTCATTCATATTGATAGTTGGGAAAAAGATGATAGCTATATGTCTATGATTTTTAATCGGGTAGACGGAAAGAGTCATAGCCAAATACTGACTTATGATGTTGTTGTGAGAAAACTAACATATGAAGACAAAAAAGCAAAAGGAGAGATAGTTAACATTTATCAAAAACCACAATTATTGATTAACTATCTTATAGACATATGTTCAAATGAAAGAGACTGGGTTCTGGATTTATTTTCTGGCTCAGGTAAGTTTTATTATATGGAATTGAATTTCAATATGTTATTTTTTAATTAATATGTCATTGTACTAATTTAGTTCATTATTTTTTTTGTGCTTGATAATTAGGTACAACACTAGCATGCTGCGTTCAAAAAGGAAGAAATTGCATTGCAATTGAAAAAGGTCCATTACAGTGCAATTTCATTCAATAAAGAATTAATGCTCTTCAATTTGTTCCAGATGCAATGCAAGAAATTGGGTTGAAGAAAGGGGACTTTAGTGAATCACGTGTGGCAAAAAAGGCAAAGGAACCTCAACCACCATTACATGGGATGTTTGGAAAGACATACATTGAGAGATTCGCAGACATCAAAGATCCATTAGAAGACGAAAATGAGCAAAAGGAAGCGGAAAATATTGTGGAAAAAGACAATGATGAAACTCTAGAGGACGAAGAGTTTGGATTACGTGACATTGTTGATTAACTTTAAGTTATGCTTGGAAATCAAGCTCATTTTTTGTAACTATTAAGTAGTTATACTTGCAATGTTTTGACTTTGACATTTTATGAGAAGAATATACACTCAATTAAGGTTGTTATGCGTTTAATATTTGTAATATGTGATTTTCGCATTAATTTTTAAGTTAATCATTATTTTTTGAAAAAAAATGATTTGATTATTTTTTTGACATGAAATTCATAAAAAAAATATTATTTAACTATTTTAACTTAAAATTTTTGTATAAAAATTGTGATTTTTGCATGTCAATTGTAGCAAAAAATTATCAAAACGTGTAGTTTTTTAGTTATATTTATGTTAAAAATGGCTATTTTTATGTCTACTGTTAAAAAATATTGTTTTTTAGAAACAATTATTTCTTGTGGATTGAAAAATTAATTAACAATGTATAAATATGTTGAATATTGAAAATTCAAAATATCAACCTTATTCTTTAAATATGCAAAACAATAAAAACCTCACTACAAAAAAAATAAAATTAAAATAAAAACAAGAAAATATGAAGAAAAAGACCACTTCAAAAATTATTAAATTTACAAAATAGTTATTTACATTTCATACATTAGAAAAAAAAAAAAAAAAAAAAAAAAAAAAAACCTATAAAAATAGGGCATGGTGTAGAATTACCATGTTTTTAAATCAGCATAAAAAACACTACCATTCTAAAATGCAATGTACATAAAAAAATTTATAGTGTCAAGAACTAAGCTCTAAAAAACACGTGTGTTCTGCATCACCCATTTTCAAAATCGGGTCACTTTTTTGCTATCTCTACAAAACAGGTAACAGTATGAGTTCCCGTTTCAAAGTTTACATTGTTGATTCCTTCGCTTACATCGAGTGCTCAATATGGACCACCCTCTACCATGCTTCCTACCATTATTGGACACATCAGAGATTGCAGAACAGCTCACTAGGGACCAAGTTCAGCAGATGGAGGAACTCAACGCAATGGGGACCATTGCTTCCTAAGGGGGGAGGGATGATCCAGGTGGATGTTGGTGGCCACCCACCTATTCCACTTGGACCCCCACAACTATCTCTTTCAGTTTTTCAGTGTCTGTAATTGTAGCACAATTTACTATTTTTAGCAGTTTTTTTCAGGTCCTAAACTTACGGAGCTGTTTTGAGGCCCTAAACGATGTTTTTTGGAAAACCACGAGCATCACAGGTAGGGGATTGATGTTTCTCTTCCCAAAGTTATATCCCTCGGATAGCTCTTTCTAGCGAGCTATTGTATGCGTCAAATGGAGATCGTATGCCAAAGTTACGACCCCAGGAAGTTGATGTACCAATTTACCCAAACAGGGCCCACAATTTGGCATTTCATCTTCTAGGGTTAGGTTTTTGGTTGTTTAGGGTTTTCCATTATTTCTCAACAATAAATAGGCCTTCGAGCCTCACTGTAACACAGTTCAGAGGCATGTAGCCGCCACATCTCTTCTCAGATATAAGCTACCATTGCCCTAGCTAGTTTATTTCCATTTCTGTTTGTAAGCATATTTCAGTATTTTACATTAATGAAATGAAGTATTACTTCCGTTGCATCTCTGTGTTTATGGTTATCTTTGTAATTTGTTTTGTTCCTATTTAAATCTGGATCAATGGTATCAGAGCGGTTTGTTTTGTCTCTGTTTTTCTTTTCATATCTCCAATGAGGTTGGGATATAAGGAGTTAGGGCTCGAACTGGTCGAAGGTATGAGTAATAGCTCTCTGGATTTTGATTTCTATGAAAATTGTGTATATGGAAAGTAGAATCGGGTGAGTTTCCCCTCTGGTGGTAAGAGGGTGAAACAGATATTAGAGCTTGTGCACAGTCATGTGTTTGGACCTGTAAAGGTTCCATCACTCGGTAAGTCTGTGTACTATGTATCATTTATAGATGACTTCTCAAGGAATACATGGATATATTTCCTTAAGAATAAATCTGAAGTCTTTGACATGTTTAAAGAATTTAAAGCTCTAGCGGAAAACGAGACAGAGAAGAAAATAAAGGTGTTGAGGAAAGATAACGATGGAGAGTTTTGTAGTATGGAATTTGAAGAATTCTGTAAGAAGTGTGGTATAGCACGACAGAAGACTACTCCATACACACTTGAGAAAAATCGAGTTGTAGACAGAATGAACAAGACGTTGATAGAAAGGGCAAGAAGCATGTTTAGTGGGGCTGGGTTAGGGTAGGAATTCTGGGCAGAGGTGGTGGAGACATCATGTTACCTGGTCAACAGATCACCTTCATCAGCGTTGGAGGATAAGACTACACAAGAGGTATGGACTGGTAAGAAACCCTCTCTTTCACATTTGAGGGTATTTGGATGTGATGCATATGTACATGTTCCAAAGGAGAAAAGAACCAAGTTGGATAGTAAATATGAAAAGTGCATCTTTATTGGGTATAAGGATGGTTTAAAGGGTTATAAGCTTTGGAACCCAGTAATAAGGAAGGTTGTGTACAACCGAGATGTGGTGTTCAGAGAGGCAAAAGATGTTATTAAACGTGAATTCCAACCAAAGGAACCTGAGAAGATAGAGTTTGAGCTTAAAGAGGAAGAATCAGACTCTACAACAGAGGAGGAATCAGAAGATGAAGAGCCACAAACTCCGGGTGTGAGAAGATCAGTTTGAGAAAGAAAACAGTTAGAAAGGTATGGTCCATCTGCTTTCTGTTCAAATTTTTCTTTATCTATTACTGATGATGATCCTAGAACTATGAAGGAAGTAGTAGATTCAGATGATGGCAAACTCTGGAAAGAGGCCATGGTTGATGAAATGGCATCTTTGCACAAAAATGAGGCATGGGATCTGGTGGAGTTGCTGGCTGGAAGGAAACCCATTGGCAGAAAATGGGTGTTCAAGAAGAAGACAAATGCAGAAGGAAAGGTGGAGAAATACAAAGCTCGGTTGGTAGCAAAAGGTTATTCCCAGGTGTCAGGAATTGATTTTGGTGATAATTTTTCTCCTGTTGCCAAGGTAGCTTCTATTAGATTACTTTTATTTGTTGTTGCTACTTTTGATTTTGAGCTAGAACAGATGGATGTGAAGACAACATTTCTTCACAGAGATCTGGAAGAGGAGATCTACATGAAGCAACCTGAAGGCTTTGCCATGAAGGGTAAGAAAGAACTGGTATGCAAGTTAAAGAAGTCTCTGTATGGGTTAAAACAGTCACCAAGGATGTGGTATCAAAAATTTGATACATTTATACGGGGACTTGGCTTCACCAGAAGCAAAGCAGATTACTATGTGTATTTTAAATTAATTAGTGACCGTGTTATTTATTTGGTCTTGTACATGGATGATATGTTGCTGGTTGGAAATGACAAAAAAATTATCCAGGATTTGAATACCTAATTATCCTCCAAATTCGACATGAAAGATCTTGGTGTTGCAAACTATATTTTGGGCACGGAAATTAAAAGAGATCGGGCAAAGAGGAAGCTCTGGGTAAACCAGAGGAAGTATGTTGAGACAATATTGCAGAGGTTTAATATGAAGGATAGTAAACCTGTGAAGGTTCCTATTCTTGTAGGTGTAAAGTTATCTGCCGAGCAGTTTCCCAAGACATAAGAAGAGGAATAGGACATGTCCCATGTTCCATATGCAAGTGCAGTTGGTAGTCTGATGTATGCAATGGTTTGTAGTAGACCAGACATTGCACATGCAGTGGGAGTATTGAGCAGGTTTATGTCAAAATTAGGGAAGGAGCACTGGACAGCAGTGAAGCGGGTTTTCAGGTATTTGCATGGCACTAGTGATTATGGTTTGTGCTACCAAGGAAGACCAGGATTAGATAGAGTGTTGGATATTCATGGCTTTGTTGATGCAGACTGGGCTAGATATTTGGATCAGAGAAAATCTACAAGTGGGTATGTGTTTAACCTATTTGGAGGTGTGGTCAGTTGGATGAGTAAGAAATAATTTGTGGTGGCACTATCAACTACAGATGTAGAATACATGGCAGCCACTTATGCAAGTAAGGAAGCAGTTTGGCTACAGAGATTGTGTTCAAGTATGGGATTAGTACAGGGAGCTATAAGGATAGACTGTGACAGCCGAAGTGCAATTTTCTTGGCAAAGAACCCTGCTTACCATTCAAAGACAAAGCACATCGATGTTCAATATCACTTTGTGAGGGATATGATAGAAGACAAAAAAGTGTTGCTAGTAAAGGTGGACACTTTGAAGAATACTGCAGATGCATTGACAAAATCTGTGAGCTCTGATAAGTTCTCTTGGTGTAGAGAAACAATAGGCGTTGCAGGGCTGGATAAATGACTAAGCTCTCCTGTGGCCCCTGTGGAAAGAAAACAACAAGTGGGATAATGTTGAGTTATGTTATATTATTTCCACGACTAGCCCACATAGTTAACCGGAGGGTTAGAGGGGGGGCGGAGCCCCCCCTTCGTTGCGCAACGAGGGGATCATAGGGGAGGGTGGCAGCTCCCCCTGTCCAGGCCCCCTCTACAGGGTCCAGGGTAGTGCCCTAGGAAAAAAAAATTGGACCCTATATTAGGTTGGGCAAACCTACCTATGGTTTTGTGCATGGTTTTCACACATGGTTTTGGATGCGATGGTTCTCGATTCATGGTTTTGGACGTGATGGTTTTCGGTCCATGGTATTGGATACTTCGACATGTATAAATATGTATTGTAACATTGAAAGGAATATAATGAAACATCAAGTTGGTAGTCCCGGTTTTGGGATCCATGGGAAACTCTTTGTGTATATGTGTTTTATGTGTTATGCTCTGACATTGTTTATTTTTTGTGTTTTAGAATTGGTATGCAGGTAATTTTTGTACGGAGTTAAAATCTACATGGTACTGGTGATGCACTAGTGCACTACTCCACTACTAGACCTCTACTAGTTCCTCCAGCAGTTAGAACTATTTTAACTGACTATAACTCAGTTAGACTGAGTTATCTAATTACAACTCCAAAGAACTCATCCTATACCCCTAAAATTTATGGATCACACTTACATGACTCCAGATAGACTTCCAACTCAAATTTCCTAAGCTAACTAAGTCAATTTAACATCACACTTACATGAATCCAGATAGACTTCCAACTCGAATTTCCTAAGCTAACTAAGTCAACTTAACATCACACTTACATGACTATAGATAAACTTCCAACTCGAATTTCATAAGCTAACTAAGTCAACATAACTTAGTTAACTATTACAAGTTGCTATGAGAATAGAATTTGATTTTAACTCACAATTTAATTCAAGGACAAATTAAATTGGAATTTCTTGTTGTTATTTTTAATAAAATATTGGCATGGAATAATCACTGAGTAGTGGCATGGACAAAGTGCAGATCACTAAAAAACAATGAATTCTAAGCAACAACAAGTGGCCAGTTAGTTACCGGTGGTTTGTAATACGTAGAATTGGAAAACCATAAATGATTTATGGTTTTGTTATGCATATTTATTCGATGCTAGGAGTGGAGGAAATATAGTGTAAGTTTTAACTAACTAGTATGTGGCCAAATTTCTCCCAAATCTTTATGCTATTGTTAAACACTCTTGTTGAGAGCACATAGACATTGTTTTAGAACCATTTAGTTGCTACATAATATATTTGAGTGTGTTTTACAATGTGGGGTTTTCTCCCATAAGGGTTTCCCCAAGAAATCATTTTATTATTGGCTTCTTGTTTATTCCATTTATTTGCAGTTATTATGTTTTAAGTTTTTGTACATTCTTCTCTAATGGATCCATGTAGGAAGTTGTGTTCCATGCATCTACATCTTTTCAAATTTCATAGGGTCATGTGCTTTCTAGTAACATTTAAAATTAGTCTCATACATAAGACCACATACTACACCTTATTGCAATTTGACCTGATGCCAAAAAGAAAACTTATAGTTAAACATAACATAGTAAAATAAGACCACCATGATTTTGTTTAATGAAATTTAAACCATATAAATAAATTGTATATTGGTTTTAGGTTAATAAAACCAAAATCCATATACATCTCAAACAAATGAAAATTGCGTTCCCAAATAGTAGTCATAACAACTAACTTCAATAGCAATGGTTCAATAAATTATTATAAATTTAATCTATCATTTAAAAAAAAATTGAAAATGCTTGTGATAAAAAAATTATAACTTTTATCCATGTAATGATGAATTTATTCAACAATTACATCACCAAATTCCACTAAAAGGCAAATACATCCCTACATAAAAAGAAAAAGGTGCATCTTGGGAGTCCCATAAGCATAGAAAACTTGGCATGTTATATAAAGATTATAAGTCTTTGATTCAAATCCTAACTTAGGTCTTAATTAGAAATAGGCATATACCCCTACTGATTATAATGATAAGAATCTGAGTGTATATGCCTCATAATTATAATAATAACAAATCAAATACTGTTGGTACAGGTGCACAGGAAACTTAAATAAACTTAACACAGCAGAACAATCAAACACATAAGAGACAGTATTTAACGTGGTTCACCCAACCAATCTGGGCTACGTCCACCAAACATAGGCATCAGGAATTTATTAATCAAATTGGAGATTACATAATGAAAACCTCATAAAACTCTCACCCTCTTAGCAAACCATCCGAATGATTGCCTGTTATATAGCATAGAGAATCTAACAGCCTCATTAACTCCCTCACATCAAATATAGGAGGCATTAACTCCCTCCCAACAACCTGGAGCTAATCTAGGAACTGAATTTCTATTGTTGTCATCAGCTGAGATTTTTCCTATTTTGCTCCAAACAGAAAATCTCAACAATCTCCACCTTGACAACAATTCGCCTGATGCCCTGTTATTATTATTTTATTTTTTCTACAAGCCAAGAGAAGCCAAACACCAGCGTAGCTTCTCCAACAAAACTGGTTTCGTGAACATGTCTGCACAGTTCTCCTTCGTATGCACCTTTTCAAGAGAGACTCCCCTTTCAGTGATAACCTGTCTTACAAAATGGTACTTAATTGGAATATGCTTTGATTTACTATGATAGGCCGGATTCTTAGCCAAATGTATTGCACTTTGACTATCACAAAGTAACCTGATGTTGTCCTGTAACCTACCAAACTCACCAAGCAAACCTTTCAACCAAACCGCCTCTTTGCAAGCATGAGAAGCAGCAATGTATTCTGCTTCAGTAGTGGATAAAGCAACAATATTCTGTAGTTTTGACATCCAGCTGATAGCTCCACCTGCAAGAGTAAAGACGTACCCTGAAGTTGACCTTCTCTTATCCAAATCACCTGCAAAATCAGAATCAACATATCCGCAAACAAATTCACTACTCTTATTGTAAGAAATACAATAACTACTTGTGCCTCTCAAGTACCAAAGCACCCATTTCACTGCTGACCAGTGTTCTTTACCCGGATTTGCCATGTACCTGCTGACAACCCCAACTGCATGTGAAATATCTGGTCGAGTACAAACCATCGCATACATTAAACATCCTACTACATTGGCATATGGAATTCGAGACATATAATCATTTTCTTCATCTGTATTAGGACATAAACTCAAAGAAAGCTTAAAATGGGAAGCTAAAGGGACTGACACAAGCTTCACATTATTCATACCAAATCTCAAAAGTATTTTCTCAATATACTTTTGTTGTGATAGCCATAGCTTACCATTGCTCCTGTCTCTGAAAATCTCCATGCCCAAAATCTGTCTTGCTGCTCCTAGATCTTTCATATCAAATGTCCTTGCCATCTGAGCCTTCAACCTATTGATTTCTTCTATGCTTTTGCTTGCTAAAAGCATATCGTCAACATACAATACCAAGATAATGAATATGCCATTATTCAACTGTTTAAAATAAACACAATGATCATATTCACTTCTAACATATTTCTGACTCAACATGAAAGAATCAAACTTCTTATACCACTGCCGAGGCGACTGCTTCAGGCCATATAATGACTTCTTGAGCCCGCAGACAAATTTCTCATTACGATGGTGAACAAACCCTTCCGGTTGTTCCATATATATTTCCTCATCTAAGTCACCATGTAGAAATGCAGTCTTAACATCTAACTGCTGCAATTCTAAATCAAGCAAAGCCACTAATGCTAACACAATTCTAATTGAAACAATTTTAACCACTGGCGAAAAAATCTCATGAAAGTCAATACCGGCTTTCTGAGAAAACCCTTTTGCAACCAGTCACGCTTTGTACCTGTCTTCCGTATCATTCACACCCCGTTTCACCTTGAACACCCACTTGCATCCCACAGTTTTCCTACCTTTAGGAAGTTCAACCAGATCCCACGTGCCATTCTTACCTAAGGCCATCATTTCTTCCTTCATGGCTGCTTTCCATTTGTCACTATTTGAACCTTCTACAGCTTCCTGATAACACAAAGGTTCATCATCATTAGCGATCAAAGCAACTGAAGTAACATGATCATCATACCTTCTTGGAGGACGTTTGATCCTTGTAGACCTCCTTAAGAATGTTTCTGGTGCTTCCACAATTGGCTGTCTATCATCTGTAGGAACTTCTTCATGATCACCATCTGAGACCTGTTCATGACCTCCATCTGAACCCTGTTCATAATCTGATTCTGAAACCTGTTCATGACTAGAATCTGAACTATGGTCGTTATGACTATCATTAGAAATGCTGTCAAACTGAATATGCTGGAAATCAGATACATCATCCTGTTTCAATCTACTATTTACATCTAACTGTACAAGAGAGGATTCATCAAACTTTACATCTCTGTTGATGATGATTTTGCGGGTAGTAGGATCCCACAATCTATATCCCTTTGTTCCATCACCATACCCAACAAAGATATACCTTTTAGACTTTGGATCTAATTTAGTTCGCTGATGTTTAGGCACTAGAGCATATGCATCACAACCAAACACTCTAAGTTTAGAATAGTCACAAGGGTGTCCTTTCCATACCTCTTGCGGAATCTTGCAGCCTATTGCCGTTGATGGAGATCGGTTTATCACATAACAAGTTGTTGCCACTGCTTCCGTCCACAACTCCTTTTGCAACCCGGCGTTACTCAGCATACACCTTGCTCTCTCTAGAAGAGTCCTGTTCATGCGTTCAACAACTCCATTTTGCTGAGGAGTATAAACCGTGGTCTTATGCCTCTCGATCCCTGCATCCTTGCAATAGCTGTCAAACTCCTTGGAAGTAAACTCACCACCATTGTCAGTTCTTAAACACTTTATTGTTCTACCAGTGTTGTTTTCTACCAATGCTCTAAACTGCTTGAAAACTGAAAAAACATCAGACTTCTTTTTCAACATGTAGACCCACACTTTCCTAGAAAAGTCATCAATAAATGATACAAAATATGACGAGCCACCATATGACGCTGTAGGGGCTGGACCCCAAACATCTGAATGGATATAATCAAGTATGCCTTTACTAGTATGTTTGCCTATTTTAAACTTTTGTTTACTTTGTTTACCAAACAGACAATGTTTACAGAAATCCAACTTTCCAGATCTTAGATTAGGAAGTAACTTTCGGTCAGCCAAAATTTTCAATCCTCTTTCACTCATATGCCCCAATCTTTGATGCCATAAGTGAATGGAACTACTGTCATGTTCAGACACAGACACATGATCTGACCCAGTTCTACCTTCTAACTGAAATAGATTTCCTACTTTCTTAGTTTTCATAACTAGTAAGATGCCTTTGTAAATTTTCATTACTCCATCTTGAATTACAATTTTATATCCATTTGAATCAAGTGCTCCTAATGAAATCAAATTTTTCCTTAAATCTGGTACATGCCTCACATCAGTTAATATTTTTGTTGTCCCATCAAACATTTGTAATTGTACACTTCCTATTCCAACAATACTGCACGTGACATCATTACCCATGTACACGACTCCATCATCAACTGATCTATATGTTTTAAACCAATCTCTATGTATACACATGTGGTTAGATGTCCCGGAATCTAACAACCAATGTTGATCATGTTTTGAAACATTAACAGACAATACCTCATCACTCATACCTGAACCAGATACTGAACCTGTATCTGTGGTGTTGGCTTCCTTCTTTTCTGTCGAAGCGCCTTCTTTAGCAGCCTGCTTTCGCTTCCAGCAATCCTTTTTCAGATGTCCAGCCTTGCCACAATGCCAGCACTTCACCTTTGGCTTCTTTCCTTTGGACTTTGAGCGAGAGTCGCTATGCTTTCCCCCGGAGTGTCTCTCTCTTGAGCGACCTCTGGCCATCATTACCTCTGATGTAGAGGTGTCTGCATTCGACCTCTTCCTCGTCTCCTCAGCCAACAAGGCTCCAACAACATCGTCAAACTCAAGGATTTCTGATGTACTAAAGCTTATGGAAGTAACAAAGTGATCCCAGGATTCAGGCAAAGAACATAATAGAGTTATTGCCTTATCCTCTGAATCAAATTTCACATCTAGACTGTCTAATTGCACCAGTAAGGTATTAAAAACATTCAGGTGATCAGCAATTGAGGTACCTTCTTTCATCCGCAAACCGTAAAGCTGCCGTTTCAGGAGAATCTGATTTGTCAAAGATTTCGTCATATAGAGCTTCTCAAGCTTCGACCACAAGCCTGCGGCGGTTTTCTCTGACACAATGTTGAACAGAACATCGTCCGCCAGACATAACCGAATTGCGCTCAGAGCTTTATCGTCCATCTCATCCCATTCATCCTCCGTCATGGAAGGAGGCCTTTTGTTTTTCCCCAACAGTGCTTTCACCACACCTTGTTGAACCAGCAGATCGTGCATCTTTACCTTCCAGATCTCAAAATTATTCTTGCCATTAAATTTCTCAATTTCAAACCGGGCACTTTGAGTTTTCGCCATTTTGTATCAACAAAAAAACACAATAATCTCCAATATCCAACCAGCAATAAAAAAAATTGCCTATGCCTTTCTGCCTTTGCCTTTAAAACAAAAAAAACTGCCCTTTGCACTTATATTACTTTTCTTTAAAAAAAACTTTCCTTTTACTTGTGCAAATTCCGCCCCACAAAAAATACATACACTTGCCTTTTATTCTAATTTGCTTTTATTTAACTGTTTGATCAACCAGCAAATATATATAGTGTCGTCGTTATGAATCCAAACAGAAGGATCCAGATCATTTGCGTAGGCAACAAGTAAAAATTGCATCAATAAACCTGTGGTCTCTAGATTCTGCGTTGACAAAGGCCAGTCAAGGATTTAAACACCGGCATTCTGCCACATTCCTCTTCCTAACGAAGGAATCGAGGATTCGTTTCTCTCCCCGGGTTTTGATAATAAAAAAAAAGCTATGGAATATTTATAGCAACGACAGCAAATTGGTATTTAAGTAACAGGAGGACTCACGCAATAATGAACATACCGTTCAGGCTCCACACAGCAAATGCACCTTCTTCTGGACGCACCAGCGACTTAAAAAATTCAGGATCAGTGCGCACAGCAAACGCATCTTCTTCGGCATGTAATTACGCAGCAGGCAATTTAAACACCACGCTGCCTGGAGTACGCACCAGGTATTACAGCGCTCACCGCAACGAGCATTCAATTAACCACGCGCCAACGGCTCCACGCACACAGGTATTACAGCTCCAGCAATATACAGCCCCACGCAAACGAACAACAATCTACACTCGAACAGCAGCCTCCAGCATTCACGCAGAAAAAACTGCCAGCAATCCACTCACCAGCACCGGATCGGTTCTCTACGCAGATGTAATACTTCCACGCACTCGCTCCAGCTCCACGCGCGCTGCCAGCAAACGATCCAGGCAACAGGCAGTTTTTAATCATCCACGCACGCAGAGAATCCTCTCAGCACCAGCACCTCCAACTTGATACCAATTGTTGGTACAGGTGCACAGGAAACTTAAATAAACTTAACACAGCAGAACAATCAAGCACATAAGAGACAGTATTTAACATGGTTCACCCAACCAATCTGGGCTATGTCCACCAAACATAGGCATCAAGAATTTATTAATCAAATTGGAGATTACATAATGAAAACCTCATAAAACTCTCACCCTCTTAGCAAACCATCTGAATGATTGCATTTTATATAGCATAGAGAATCTAACAGCCTCATTAACTCCTTCACATCAAATATAGGAGGCATTAACTCCCTCCCAACAACCTGGAGCTAATCTAGGAACTGAATTTCTATTGTTGTCATCAGCTGAGATTTTTCCTATTTTGCTCCAAACAGAAAATCTCAACAAATACATCATAGCTAACCAAATTACTAATTCCATTAATCGAATCATTATAATAATAATAATCTGCTTTATCACAGCATCCCTTCCCATTGAAAAGTTAATGGAAAAAACAAACCTTTGCCCTAGGGAGTCGAAACCATTCAATTCTCACAACAAATCCCAATAAATATGCTTTGCTTTTCTGTTGGCCAGACATGCTGCGAGAATATGTACTGGCCTGTGCATATCATGTGCTGCTAAAAATAGTGAAAGCTTTGACAAAAAATTAAAATGCAACTTCATAAACAACCCATCTTAAAAAGAAATGGAGTGCACAATTTGTTGGATCACTGCGCTGATTTTCAACATCAGTTATTTAAACCCTTCCTTTCCCATGGCAGACATGGGCCCTCAGCAGAAGGTTGCGGGATTTTCACAGACCTTGATGTCATGCAGAAAAGATTCCACTGTACAAAAGGACAAGCAACGTCAACGACGCTCTGGTTATGAATATAAGTGAGCAGGATGCCTTCACATCGCCCTCATATACGATTCAAGGCTTGTCATCTTCTGCACATTAAATATTCGTGGAATCGACTGAACTGGAATGGAATCCCCGTGACTCAAAAAATAAAAAGTTTCAATCGTTTACAGTGACACGCCCCTCCTATAAACCAGTTGGATCCAGACTCAAGTAAACCAGTTGTCAAGAAAACCCCATACTCTTATGACAGTGTCAGTGGCTCTTTCTAGTTCTGGCAAATATTACACGCCCAACAATAAAGTGATAAATACTGTATATACGACGTGAAATTGCTGTCACAGAACATTATTGTTGAATATATACACAGATGTGCACTATAATTGTATATACTTTTTAACTATTGCCGTAAATGTTACAAAACCAAAAGGAAAAATTGTATATGCAGCTACTATTTATTATTAAGATTATGGACCTTGTATTCACGCAATCATCAATCTATCTTCGGAAATTATGCAGGTTGGTTGAAAACGATGAGTGGTTCTTATGTGCAAAAGGATACAAAACACCATGGCTATTAAACAGATTAATTGGTTGAAAACGATGATGGTTTTCTGTGTAAAAAGGATACAAAAAAATTTGGTTGTCAAGCAGTTTAAATAATAACAGAGAGATTGAAACCTACAAAGATCGTCTTCAAGATAAAATTAAGATCGTCTTTTTAACAAGAGCTACAAAGATGGTCTTTTAATAGTTGCAAGTCATTTTTGTGTTAGATTAACCATTGCATTTTTGGGAATCGACTATGTGAGTTAATTGTCACTTTGGAAACATCTAACTAACTACCTACTCAAGATAATCTTGTATGTTTGGAAGTTTATTAAAAAGTGCAAGGTTTCCAACTAACTACCTACTCAAGATAATCTTGTATGTTTGGAAGTTTATTAAAAAGTGCAAGTTTTGGTGTAATGGTAAACCTTTACATGGTATGAGTGCTTTGGTCCATAAAAGGGGAGAGACTTTACATGGTATCAAAACCTTGGTCCATTACACAGAAGAAGGGGTGATGGACTAACGAGTGCACTAAAAAGGTAGATTAACCACCACCCTAAGAACATGAGACTAACCTCCCACTCAAAGTGATGTTATCTGTTTGGAAGATTACTAACACCTCCCCCAAGTTACATTTGAGAGGGGATGCTAGAAGGTTTGGTGTAATGACAAACAAGATATATAATCACTGAATTTAGGCTTTTGTGATCCATATCTTATGTGTTATGAAATATTTTTGGAAAAACCACGTTAGAGATAATTTATGGATAAACCATCGAATGTGGTTCATCCTCAAGACAAGATTGATGAACCACACTCGACAAGATCAATGAATCACACTAGATGGTTCCAAAGGCATAGAGAAATTATCTATAATGTAATTTCTCCTAAAAAAATCCTAACACATAAGATATATAATTATAAATAATCAAAATATAAATATTTAAGACTAAATTACCTTAAAACCCTAAAATGTTCATCAAGTGTGGTTTATCGTCAATATAAATATTTAAGACTAAATTACCATAAAACCCTAAAATGTTCATAAGTGTGGTTCATAATCAAGACAGATTGGTGAACCACAATGGACAAGAGGGATGAATCACATTGAATGGTTCCAAACTCATAGATAAATTTCTATAATGTAATTTCTCTTAAAAAAAATCCTAACGCATAAGATATATAATTATAAATAATCAAAATATAAATATTTAAAACTAAATTACCATAAAACCTTAAAATAAAAAATTCATTATCAATATAAAATAGATTTCTCTTTAAATACTTATATTTGCTTATACTATTGTATATAAAATATAAAATAATATAACTTATATCAAAAATAATATAACTTATTTCAAAAAGTTATAAAAATCTTTGATAAGAAACGGTTTGAGACTAAAAACGCTACCTCTTACTAAATTTCACTAAGTGAACTAATTTTGGTAAAAGACTTGTCAGAAACAATATTTCTTCCCAAATATTCTTAGTGGAAAATTAAGGTAAAAGACATTGCGCTGTAGGATAAAATGATAGTGTTTTCTTTAGTGATACAAAGATAAGTTTTAAGGTAAAATAAGTGAAGATTTATGATAATATAGAAAATGGTTGGACAAGGAAGAAAAAAAGTGTTCAATAAATTTGAGGAGTCGTATAATTTTTTTATAAAATTTGCATTAGAATTAGTTAATTCAACAGATTCACTTTTTGGAGATTTAAAAGAGATTCAAGTTGTTGGTTTAATTTATTAGATTGATTTCTAGTTTTAAAATTTTGATAAATATAAATAGGAAGGGAAATTTGAGAAAATATGATAAAATAATATAATCATGTACTATATAGAGAAAACTCCAATACACCATGGAAAAAATCAAAGTACAAAACTATTTGAAGCTTAACCATCTATAATATGAAAAAGTAGTAAAAGAAAACTAATACTAACAAAGCATGGGTTGACATATATGATAAAGAAATAGCCAACAACCTAACAACCTAAAGTGCATGGAAGGAAAGGTTACAAGCTCACATGTGCAACAAGGAAACAAGCCCAGGCAATATGAGAGGAAAGGTTACAAGTTGAGATGTGCATAATGGATATGGGAATAACTTAAAGCATTATGGAAAGAAATGTTATCTCATATATTTGAAAATGAATAACAATATATTTGGACATTAAATTAGATAGAAATAGAATTTTCATATAAAAAATTAGAAACCAATGTTTTAAGATGACATAAAGAAACATACACCTTAAGGCTGGTTGAAGAAATTATGCAAGCAAGAATGAGAATGTTAAAAGTAAAGTTTGAGAATGTTAAAAGTAAAGTTTAAGAACAATATATCTAAATTTTGACTCATTCAAAGAAACCAACTCTGTAATTTAAATTTTACCATTAAATCATTAATTTTAGTTATAATAATTTACTATTTTATTTATATAGAAAATATCATATGAATATTTAATTTCTTAATAATAAATTTAGCCACCTAAAAAAATGAATATCTTCTTTTTCACATTGTAAATAAAAAATTTCAAAACATTATAACCATCATGAAATTATAAAAATATAAAGAATTTCAGAACATTCTAAGTACCAAACTAGCTCCATTTTAAATTTAGATCTAGCAACTCATATGGACTACATTTCCCATGAATACCATAAGTCAATACCACTGATTTTCAATATTACTGGTCATTTTTATATTATTATTATTTTATTTTTATAAAGTTATTTTTATTTTTATTTTTACCAAATTAAATATCTACATTACATTAATCTTTTTAAATTATATTTATTTATTTTTATATAATTTAATTTAATTAAAATGTTAAACATTATATTATAATATCTTTATTATATTAAACTAAAAATCTTCTCTGCTAAATTATTAAAATATAAAAATTATTGAAAAGAAAAATGAAAACAACTTTTCCCACAGCAAATTTTACATTTTTAGAATCGTCAGAGGTTATTCACAAATTTCTCACGCAAATATGTTAGTTGGATGGAAACAATAAATAGATTACTAAAATATATCGCTCTGCTATGACCGACCTGCCTGTCAACTAACATTGTTACTTCTTTAATGAATGCGCAGCCATTCATTGTCAGGAAAAGTGCTGAAACCATTTAAGAAAACCCATTTCGACTGCCATGGAAACGCTGATTTGAGTGAGCAGCATTATGCCTAAAACATTAGGCAAGGGTTAATAAACACACTATATATATACTTTAAATAAGATTAAAGTTTATTTTTATATTTTATTATTGGAAAAATTTAAATTATTGAATTGAGGTTTTTGTGATCCATATCAAGTTTATGAGAGATTTTTCGGCCTAAATCATGTGATATTTCATTTAAATTTAAATTAGTTAGTTTGTATGGGGTTTAGTATTTGTTAAGTTATTTGTTCAAATTTTATTAAGAAAAGTTGATAATGGGTGGGTGGGTGAATCAGTGGGTGAGTGGGTAGGTAGGTGAGTGGGTGGGCTATTCAGCATCCACAGGTTAAGCAGATTGGTTTTCTAATTGAAAGTGGGGTTGGCCTTGATTTAGACTCAACTTAATTGGAGAAAAAAAAAAAAAAAACATTAATTTTGTTATATGCATTATACTAAGAGAGGTTGAGAGTGGAAGCCACATGTAGGGGATTAAAATTGTCACAAAAACATTCAGGCTTGGCTTAACTCTGGTTACTGCATTCCACAGGTGAGCAGATCATTGCTTCATTCAACATGAGGCTAGCAAAGACTCAACTTAATTGGAGAAAGAAAAAACATTATTTTGTGATACGCATTGCCTAAGGTCAAACCTCACTGGGAGTAGCTAAGGGTGAGCATCTTGTAGGGGATTAAAACTGGCTCATGGGAGGCTTGACTGGATCCTGGTGACAGCATCATCAGGAAATAGATTATTTTTCCATTCAACATGGTGTTGGGGTTGACCTTAAACTCAATTTAATTGTAGAAAAAACAAAAGAAAACATTAATTCTATTTTATATGCCGGGAAAAGTTGAAAGTGAGAACTATTTATAAAAATAATTTCACATGAAATGTTTCAATTTGACTCGAATCTAGTGACAACATCAATCTAATAACAACTCCTCATAAATAAACAAATCATTGTCTCATTCAACATAAAGCCATAACTGAACCAAAATTTTTCCATTCAACATAAAACTGACCTTAATTTAAATTCAACTTAATTTAAGAATAAAAATTACTTTTTAAATTAAATAATAAATTATTGGTTCTGTCATCTAATCAAGTGTACCCATACCCATTCAAAAAACTTTATTGTTAAGATAAACAAATCTGAAAGAGCGTACCCGTACCCCCATTCAAAGAAATTTATTGTTAAGATAAACAAATCTGAAATCGCCATGAAGGGACCCCATGCTGACTATGCTCCTAAAACATGTTGGAATTTACGACATATCTTAACCAATGAAATGGTCAGACAGAAGCACAATTTCTCTTTCCTTATCCTCGGCTGTGATTTACCTAAAAAGAAAATTTCCTGGCCTATGAGTATTAAAAAAAAACTTTTAAAGATTCCATGAGAAAGAGGATTCATAGCCTGTGAGAGAGAGAGGAGATGTATAAAAAGATTCCACAGCAAAGATGGCATGACATTCTAAAGAGACTATTCAATAGGTGTTTGAAGTGTTTATTATTAGAAAGTTATTATAATATTTTATTCAAATTAAATTTTACTAAAATTATGAAATGTATATATTTATGTTCAGAAAGGATTTGTTTTTTCAGAAAACTTTTATTCCACTGTTTTGGAGTTACTTAGATTTAAGGAGTTTTGAGAGTTCTAAGAAATGTTGATAAATTGTTAAGGATTTGGAGATTTGTTCGATAGTCTCCTAGATATTTCAAAAAGATTTTGGAAATGTTTTATAATATTATAGTAAACATAATTTTTATATGGGGTTGATCTTTGTGGTTATTGTTTTTGTTTTTTAATTTTCTGGATTAGGTTAACATTTTAATTTTTTTATTTAATTATTTTCTTAATCTAACATAGAAATCTAATAGATCAAAATGTTTTGTAATGATTTTCAGTATAACTATTGAAAAGGTAATGACATTCAAATTTTAACATATTCTTTATTAAAATGAAATATGAGAAAAAAAGTTGTGATATAAACACTTTATGGACCTTATTTCAAGTTGAACAAATTTACTATTAAGTGTTTTAAAGCTAAATCTCATTTATTTTGTTCATGTCAAGGAGCCAATAATAAAATGTCACTCAATTTCTTATTTTTTTTTTAAATGGTAAATGTAAAGCTCGTGCATAATACTATATAATAAACCATGTTATACTTATAAAGGCTTATAAATATTTGTTGTTGGATTCACAATTACACTAGGGGTGAATCCGTATAATAACAAATTTTACTTTTTTAAATATTTGAACATCATAAAATGAACAAGTAATACAAGATATACATGGAAACTCCTATGGAATAAAACCACAAAACTTCTTTATACGAAAGATTTTGTAGGCACCAACCTACAAGAGACACCAATCCCCTTTGTTGCTTTGTAGGCACCAACCTACATGAGACATCAATCCTCTCTGTTGCAAATATTTGTAGGCACCAACCAACTTCAATTGTTTCTACTTCCAACAAGTTTGTTAGTCGCTTCTGCCTTCAGCAAGTATATTAGTCGTTTTTGCTTTCACCAATCTACTTGTTGTTTCTTCCTTCATTAGGTATGTTAGTCACTTTTGCATTCACCAACTCTATTAGTCGGTTATGCTTTCACCAATCTACTTGTTGTTTCTTCCTTCATCATGTCTACCTACGACTTCTTTCTTCACCATGTCTACTTCTCATAAAACTAGTTGCTTTCGGCTTCTTCCCAAGAAAAAAATTGCACAACATGCCATGTACTCAATTTTCAAATCTGATTTTGAAATTTCTACCACATGTACCTTTAGATCTCCTCCATATTTCACAATCTGAAATATCTCAAAAAAAAGTTATAGAAAATATGTCAAGCTAACATGTTTGAAGCATGTTTCAAGAGCATTCAAAAACACTAATTTCCTCCAATCATATCTTTGAAGTTATAGTGAAATAAGGTTTGAAATTTTTGCCACAAGTACCTTGAGATCTCTTCTTTGTTTCCTCTATATTTTAGAGTATAAAAAATCATATAAATAAAGTTATAGAGAAAATACCAAGTTGACATGTTTGAAGCATGTTTGAGGAGCATTCAAAAACACTAACTACCTCTAATCATATCTCTTATGTTATAGTGAACCAAGGTTTAAAATTTATATCACAAATATCTCGAGATTTCTTATTTGTCTTCTCCATATTTCATAGTTTGAAACATCATAGAAATAAGGTTATAGTGAAAATATCATGCTAATCTATGTGAAGTAGATTTTGTAAGCATTTAAGAAGCCTAACGTTCTCAACCCATATCCTCGAAATTATAGCAAACTGACGTCTGATTTTTTTAATTTTTTTTTAAATGAAATAGTAATCATTTATATTATAAAAGCTAGATACATGGCCAAAACCATTTACATCTTTCTGTGATTTCAGTGGCTTCAATATTCCAATACATACACAACAAAATTTTCTTGCCTCTATCATATCTTTTGGCTATAATTCTACACTAAAATCTTCCAAAAAATATACAAAATATACAAAAACACATCATACTTGCAATACATTAGCTATGACATTATTAAAAAGCATCGGAGGGCCCATCTTCTTCAACAACATCCAAATTTTCTTTTGTTCCATGAGGTGTTATTTCCCCATGTGTCATTGCAGCTTGAAGATCAAGAGAGTTCATACTTTTGCCAACTTCCACTTTTTCGAGCTAGACATCAAGGACACTAGCAGAAGGGGGCTCCATCCCACTTACTTTGAGTTTCAGAAGAAGAATTTTATCTTCCATTATGACGAACTTCTTATCCAACTTAGTTTGCAACCATTCACAACATGTTTTCAACAACTAGAACCTTGCATCCTTTTTGTTCTACCCCATTTCCAAATATCTATTGGAGATATCCATCACTCCAAAGACATCCTATGAAAAATTGTCTATAGACTGACGCCATCGCACCTGTTCATTCTTCTCTGCTTGCTCCACAGATGTTTCCAAGTCCTTTGATTTCATACTCATATTTCGTATAGATGTTTGATAGAAATTACCACTACTCAAGATTTTGAACTGAAAATAAGAGACACAATTCTACTAATCCACGGAATAGAAATCACAATTTAGAACAACATGCATAGACATGCAGTAATCAAAACCACAAGTACATAGTGATTTCTAGGGGAACCCAACTAGGAAAAACCCCTCAAGCCTCTTTGCATTAATCAGTTGAATAGAAAAACTATTACAATTGCTTGCTCCATCTATGAGCACAACCTGCAAAAGAATAATTGTTCTCTCTGTTGAATGAGAACTTATGGCCAACACTTAGTAATTTTTTTGCTCCACTAGCTTCCTATTTCCTTGCACAAATCTGAGCAAATTCAAGCTCCTAAACAATAGGTCAGTCCATGTTTCCTTGCGAAATTCCCAAGGAATTAATCTTCTGACTGCATACAACAATTGTACACTCAACTAGTATACAACTCATGTTACACTAGCCTTTGTCTCCTCCACTCTAGCTGAGCAATTCGAATTTCATGTATGCATGAGTTATTTTGGGTTGATTGATAAGTTAACTGATAGATCTCTGAGTTAGACTATTGTCCCACTGCACAACTGACCTTCAACTGACTCTATCAATAGTTAGAGGTCAATTAACTGAATACAATTGTAAATAACTAAACTAGATTGTTAAAATTTAGCAATCACACATGCATGACTGAAGTCCAATCCCACTAACACAAATTTATGCAGCTAACTGAGTGACAAGAGCCATGTCACACTAGTTAATTGCCTCCAAATTGTCATGCTGATATGGAAATTCAATTTACTCAATTTAAATAAGGCTAAAGTCAAATTTAGCCTTTCTTGCTACATTTTCTAACACTCTTTCTTAGCAAGAAAGGGATTTTTCACCACCCCTATCCTGCACCTATGGAATTTGGATTTACCTCTTGACAATGCCTTTGTTAAGATGTCATCATATTGATCCTCAGTTGGAATGTATTGTAGCAACATAACTCTCCTCTACACACAATCCAAGAAATGATGATATCGACTATCAATGTGCTTGGACCTGTCATGAAATACTAGATTCTTGGAGAGATTAATGCAACTGTGATTATCACAATATATCACTATTAGATCCATCTCTTGGATAAAAAGACCTATAATTATTTTACTTATCCATATGGCCTCACATGTTACTTGACTTGCAGCCATGTATTAAGCCTCTGCTGAGCTGAGTGCCACAGACCTCTGCTTCCTGTTGTACTAGGAAATAGTTGTGGATGCAACATTGAAGATAGCACCTAAGTAATTTTCTTGTTTGATTGACTCCCTACCCAATTTGCATCGGTGAAGCCTTGGAGCCTCACTCCCTCTGTCCTCTTGTACCATAATCCAAACTCGGTAATGCCTTTGAGGTGCCATAACACATGCTTAGATGTCTTCCAATACAGCTTGGTAGGCCTTACCATAGCTTGACTAAGTTTGTTTACTACATAACACATGTCAGGTCCTGTGTTCACAAGATATGTTAAAGACCCCACAAGCTACCTTTAAATGGTAGCATCAACCTCTTCACCTAAAGTGGCATTATCCTTCCTCTAGTTTCTAGCTAAAGGTGTATCCATAGGCTTACAATTATCCATGTGAAATCTTTGAAGTATTTTAGAGGCATACTTCCCCTGAGACACAAAAAATTCCCCATCACCTTGCCATACTTCTAGCCCGAGGAAATAATGCATTAAGCCCATGTATATCATCTCAAATTCCCTTGCAATATTCTCTTTACAAGAGTGGATCAACTGCTCATCACATGTCAATATTAAATCATCAACATACAAAAAAAGAATAAGCAACTTACCATCTACCACAAAGTAATAAAGGTTTGCATTTGCTTCACTTTTGGTGAAGCCGAGTCCACTAAGATAATTGTCGATCTAAGTGTACCATGTTCAGGGAGACTTTTTGAGACCATACAATGCTCTCCTTAGTCCTCACACATGTGACTCTCGATCATATTTCTCAAATCCCTTTGGTTGTTCTATGTAAATTTCCTCCTCAACAAGACTGTTGAGAAAGGTGGTCTTCACATCCATCTGGTGGATCTTCCACCCCATCTACGTAGTTAATGAAATAATTCATCTACTAGAGGAATACCTTGCCACAGGGCAAAATGTTTCCTCATAGTCATCTCCCTCTATCTGAGAAAATCGTTTGGCCACAAATCTGTCCTTGTACTTCTTGATGCTCCCATCAACTGCATCCTTCACTTTGTAGATCCATCTAGAACGAACCATCGATTTCTCTTTTGGTTTCGACATCACCTCCCATACACTAATCTTCATGATGGATTCATATACTTCCACCATGGAATCAACCCAAATAGGTTGAGAAGTTGCTTCCTCAAATGAAGAAGTCTCTAACTCAATGAACTCTGTCATGAGAGGCATGTAACCAGTGTACCTCTTAGGTGACCTCTTCTGCTTATGGTGTGATGTAGGAGCTATGACATGATCATGTGTGTCCTGTATCAGTTTGTCAGCTTCTTTGGTACTCTTTCTCCCTTCTCTAGATGTTTCTGGTTGAGTGGGTGTCTCCACTTGGCCTTCTCTCTACTCCTCCATTTGTGGGTTCTCCAAAACCCCCTGAAGCTCATCCCAAGGCCCATACTTTGGAGATAGAAGCTCCTGCTCCGGTGGTATACTTAGCTCTCATAAAAAAGAGCATCTCATAGCTTTCTCCTCATCAAAATTGTCATATCTCCTCACCATTGTCATCCTTAGTGAAGGTAAATACACCCAATAATTGTGTGGAGTTTCGGTGTATCCTACAAAAACTTGGAGAAATGACAATAAACTGAATCTCCAAATATTTTGAAATCAGACACATCAAGCTTTCTCCCAGAGAAATATTCCTTTGGTGTGATCGTACCAAGTATTCTATGAGGACTGGTTTTGCAAGTAAATTGTTGTGTTACATTCTTATTCCCATCGATGCAATGGAAACCCCTGATCATGTAGCATAGTTCTTGCAGCTACAACTATCCTCTTATTATTCCTCTTAGCTACAACATTTTGCTATGGGTTATGTGGTGCTATCAGTTCTATTCAAATACTTTCTTTGGCACAAAAATCCTTGAAGGAATTCGAAACAAATTTGCCTCCATTATTGCTCCTAAGTACGTTCACTTTCTTCCTGGTCTCCTTCTCAACCAATGTTGTGAAGACAACAAATTTGGAGAAAACTTCATCCTTCTTACGCATGAAAAAGATCCAACATTTTCTAGAGAAATCATTAATAAAAATAACATAGTACTTATGTTTCATTGTGGAGATTGTAGAAAAGGGTCATGTTAATAGTGCTAGATGTCACTAAAATTGTATGTGGATCTCCTCAACGTGAAGTCCCATTTAGACCTCACATTGTTTGGTGTAGGAGTCCCATCTAGTCATACAGTCCGACCACTGTTGGAATGATTTAAAGATATGCCTTGGTTACCAGCCAACACAAGAGAACACACACTACTTAGGGGCAGCAAGAATGTGAGCTTTATGAGACACCCAATGTAAGGTATACGAGGGGAACTTCCATGATGGTGAGGGAAATGAGCCATCAGTTATAAAAGTAATAGTATTATCCTAAAGGTGGACTTGGGATAAAGAGAAAGACTTGTTGAACACTCGCATATTATTCCACATAATAAACAACAATTGTTAAAGCATAACATTCTTCATTTAATAATAGCCATAGCTAAGAAACAAATTACATCATTAACTTAGTATATAAATAAAGCAACATATACCATAAACATAACCAGAATAGCCCAACTACATCTGCGCTACATGTATGAAGGAATTTCGGCTCATTGAGCATATGATTAAAAGTGTAAGATCCCAAGTACATTGTTACATGAATGAAACACGGTATCCAATATTGGAACAAGAAGCCAAAACTTGATTCTCCAAAGAAATATCTATCTCCTAGTATTACAAGAGAATCCAAGGCAAGACATCTAGAATCTAAATCCTTCCAAACGTCTTTTGCTTGATTTATGAGGAGTTATTTATAACAATTGACAATGACCTTTGAACTTCTTCGTGACTCTTTGACTCCTATGACTATTCATATTCTATACATGACTCATTACATTCCAATGTGTGGCTTTTCACATTCCACATGTGTCCCTTGGACTTCATTACATAACATTTATTACATAAGACAATTTACAAATGAGACAGTGGCCTAATAAGACAAAACTGACAATGGGACAAAGACTCATCAAATGGATAAATCATTTGCTTCCTCATGGAGTTCACTTGTGCTGTAAGTTTGTCATGCTCTGAACTCCTTTGCGGTGGCTTCGACTAGAACTGGAAAGTCCCCTTTGTAGTGCACCTTCACTTCCAGTTCCTTCATCAGTATGTTCTTGGACCATGACTATACATTATTCCATGGCTATAAGAGCTTCATGTGTGCTTTGATTGGTACAAAGGCGTACTGTAGAATAATGTATTTTGTAACCTCCAAAACTTCCCATTTTGTTTCCGGCTTGATTTTCTCAATATATTCTCTAATCTCCTAGAAGATGACTATGCCTATGATTTCTTCTAGAGATCTGATGGTGGGCATCCCATGTTTCTATGTTAGAGACTCAAACCCATTATGCAGTCGATTATACAAAGCCATAGTTTTAAATGATTATGCTCCAAGATGCAAGTAGTTATGTAGGTGGAGTCTTAACTAAAATCTGTTTATTTCTACGACCATCTTGTCCTTCTTTTCCAAATGTTGTGGACCATCTAGATATTTGGAAGTCCACTATTCCATCTGATCAACTACTCTATTTGTTATATTCAGGAGTTTCACCATTTTCTGTGTGTTATACTGAATGCTAATTTGAAGAGACATTACATGTAGCATAAGTATCATCTCATTATATACTCACACCATGGTGTCCTTCATTGGACCGAGCTCTTTTTACATGGTTGACTTTCATTTCGCGGTGTTCAAGTTTTGTGATGAACGTCATTGATTATCTGTCGCATGATGTTCTGCGTGTTGCTTCACTGCAACAATTTCTCTTCTCAACCTAGAATTCTCATTCAATAAATACTCATAATTATCTTGTGTCATTGTAGCAAATGCAACATTTTCCGCCACGACTTCCCTCAGATTCCTTCTCGTGTTGGCAGTTATCACCTTCTCTGTAGACATTGAGACTAGGTTATGAGGATCCTTTGAGAAATATCTATGCCTAGTTTGCACGATCCTCTTCCTCATCTGATAAAACATTACACTTCATACATCCATGACTCTGTCGACTAATGGAGGTGCGATCCCCATCTCTCTGAATGGAAGATTGGAATCTATGAGAGGATATTCTCCCAGAGTATCTGGTTCTTCCTCCATTTGATAGATGGTATATTCTTCCTCGAGTTGTTCCTCTTCCAACTTTTGAGTCAATTTTTCTTCTTCTAATCTTTGTGATGCTTCCTCCTCCTAGGATTTCCTTAGTTTTTCTTCTCCTATCCTCCTCTTCACTTGAAAGTATTGAGCTAGTGGATCATGGGGTGAACTAGTCTCCTTTTTTTAATGTGTCTTCATGTTGGCATTGTATCAATTCTTTATCTTCTTATCTTTTGGTATGGACATTGATGAGTGCCTCATGTTGTGACTGATCCTTTGATAATTTTTCCTAACGATTCACCTAGGATCATATCCATGTAAATATTTAGTAGTAAAATGTAGGTTGTCTAGCTCTTGTATCTATGTTGTTGTCACCTTATGGCACTTTAACTCATAAAGCCCTATCCTCAAGGGAAATATAGGCCAAGGGGCTTTCTTCCTCCTATGAATAATTCCTAACATTCCCTTTTCTAGCTGATTCGCAACTTCTTGCATGACCACCTTACTGGTCACATATCACGACATAAAATGAGGGGATATCTAACAACCAAAGCACTTGATCTACATACCCTTGGGAGCTGAAAAACAGTCTGTGATATCTCGAAGTGAATCCTTTACTTGGTTTGTCATGCAAGGAGGATCAATCTCAAATATCATGTGAAATATAATTGCAAAGAAGGTGTCAACCAATTTTTCATAAATGCCTCTAAATCTTTCTTCTGATAAAGCTCTAGAGTGGAGGTAAACTAGGAACTTCTCCTTAGGGTTCTAGTTCTAGTTCATTCTTGAGAACGTATATTTTGTACAGATTCTATCTAAGAGAAATTCAAACATCTTACACAAAATATTGTCTCCATGACTTTTTGCAGTCAGTGTGAGTCTATCACCACTCATACTGTCCTCCTTTACAAGTCTTAAACCTCAGCTCTTCATGTCAAGCCTTAAAAATGAGAGAAAGTCCTTGAAAATCTCTAAAACTCTAGTTCTGCACTTTCTCTTAGCATTACCTGCGGTCCCGCACCCCTTGGTCATGTTCCCTGCGGACCTACCCGCTCTGTCTCTAAAGGAATGGGTGCGGACCCCTGTAAAAGTCAAAAAGGCGCAAGTTTATTATTAAAAACTCACTTTGGATTAATTCTAGACACTTCTAGAAGGAATCTTGAGGTGGCAAGTTCACTCCTAGGTGGTTCATGCATCCCATAACTAAAGGAGCTAACCCCTTGATGAGAGGAGCTTATCCCTTTGAAGGAGGACTCTATCCCTTTGAAGGTGGACCTGGTAACTTCCTTCCTCTGCACTATAAAATGAGGCATTGGGCTGGTTGCTAGGGAGGTTGAAAGCTGAATATTTTTGAGGGTAAATGCTATTGGAATTTAGACTTCCTAATTGAGCTTGAGAGGAGAGATTACATACCTTTTGGCTTCATTGGGAAGAGAGTGAAGCTTGTCAAAGTAGAGGAGATTCTTGCTGGACCCTAGGAGGAGCTTGTACAGCATCAAGGCACCAAGGTTGTAAAGTTCTTCTTTGTTTAATGTTAATACAATCAGATTCATTTTTCTCAATAAATTGTCTTCTATGGTTTATTTCATGAATTCCTTGATCATCATGATAAATATGGTTTATTATATTGGCTATGCAGGTGTTATTTGATGTGTGCCTGTTTGTGTTTGCAGGTTCTTTAAAAAGGAGCTCATTTGGACGAACAGAGTGTGGCTTCCACAAACTAACACTGGACTTGAGGTAGGGTCTAAAACATCTCTTGGCTTTTATTTATAAATCGTAATATTTAGAGAAAGATAGAATTTGCTTATTTTGATTGTCGCTAGATATCAGTAGATACTAGGGAGATCGGTCTTGTCCGCAAGAACGATTTATCCGCCCGACAAAATGTTGACTCCGCTGGGGACTTGAATTTTTGGTTTTTGCCTTTGCTTTTACTTTGACTTGAGAAAAATTTTCTTTGTTTCTGGTTTTTGCTTAATGTGTGTGGGATTGGGTAGGTTATTTAAATTTTGAATTGTTTTTGTTTTTCACGCTTTTAAGAGAGGACCACATGTTTTGGTTGTAACATAGTGTGGACATCCCCGCACGGTTGCTTTACTACACAAAGCGGTACCACACCTGGTTATACTGGGAGCCTGCGGACCCTGTCAAAATTTTGAAAAACTTAAAATTTTCTCATTCAGTTAAGCTTAGGATTTGTTTATGCGTTTTAGCCTCTGCCCAGATCTGCACGTGTCTTGTCAAGAACTTTTTGTAGGTGAATTCCATTGGCATTTAGGTTTTAGGTGAATTTCTAGAAGTTTTGCGTGCCTGGCTTGATTTTTGTTTGGTCTTTGTAGTAACTCAGAGCTTAGAAGCCTTAGATACCTCAGATCACCCTGGTTTTTGCTGGTCTTCTTTATGAGTCTGATCGATTTGTAAAATCTGCCTTTCGTGAGGAATACATCTCGGTTTTCTCTTTGCAAAGCTTCGAAAGAACTTGTTTTGAAAGTTTTGGATTTCATTTTTAAAAAGAAAACATAAGCTAGTTGTTTTTTTATTAATTTGTTATTCTGAACAAATTAGTCCTTAGTTTGCTAATAACTAAGTAAAACATCCTCAAAAAGAAATTTTGTAAGCTTTTACTTCAATTAGGTTTTCAGAATTTATAGATCTCAAGATTATATTTTTTAATAGTTTTGAGTGTTTTCTAGGAATTTTAAAATCTCTTTTGAAAAGAATTTGTTTTCTGTAGTGTTTGAGTGTTGAAAAGAAAGGGATATTTTTTCGTGAGCATAATTAGTAGTCTCATTTTTTAGTTTATTGAAAAAGACAAAAAAGTTTTTCTTTTCATTTGTTTGTTAAGGAAAGATTTGTTTTTCAAGCAATTGCATTCTCAACTCTTTCTTTAGCTAGAAATTCATTGAAAAAAAGGGATTGTTTATCATCTTAGTTGAATTTTTAGTGTTTTGGAGTCGAGTCTTCACACCATAAAGTTTCATCTCCACACCTTTTGACTTAAGAAACAACCATAAAAATAACGCTTAAAGTAAAATTTATCTAACAATCTTTTTATTTCTAGGGCTCTTTATCACCAACATAGCTTAGGCTAATATCTTGGAGTAGGGAGTAATTAACTCTCCAAGATAGTAAAACAAACAAGTAGCTGTATCTTGTGGTAGGAGATAAATTACAATTGTTACATCTATGCTCTGCGAAGCTCTGCTTAAAGGAGTCAAGCACGAGTCATATCCGAACTAGTGGGGTAATCAATCCTTCCTCATTGGGAACAATAGCAGATATACATGTATTAAAAATGGTAAACCTCGGATTAACCATTGTAGAGGAGCCTGGGGTCACTTGTTGGTAAACCTTGGATTATGTCAAGGAGCCTTCAAGGGGATTGATCTTTGCTACTCTGCCATTGCATGTGTATTGGATCACAGACTATTCCCCCAGGTATATTTGTTTCCGTTGGTAACCATAGTGACCATATTCTATAGGATTCTTTCCTAAGGTGACGGTGGAGGGAAGATCCCATTGTACCTGGAGCAGACGTCGACTAGACTCACTTGGACTCTCTGGGGGGTTCTCTTCACTCGAGACGGTTTAGTGGAGAAACTTGTGCCAGTCTGTTTCATTAAACAGGTTGTCGGGGTAACTGCTCCAACCGCCATTTCTGTATTGAATTCTGCAACGTTGGATTTCATCACCAACTAGTGTTTTCGGTACGAAAAGTTACTGTTTGTGTGTGGTTTGAACTCCTAGATTCTTTAGGCGTGTGCTTCAAATTGCTTGGTTCTTTAGATTGCTTTCTAGTTTTAAAATTTTGATAAATATAAATAGGAAGGGAAATTTGAGAAAATATGTCAAAATAATATAATCATATACTATATAGAGAAAACTCCAATACACCAAGAAAAAAAATCAAAGTACAAAACTATTTGAAGCTTAACCATCTATAATATGAAAAAGTAGTAAAAGAAAACTAATACTAACAAAGCATGGGTTGACATATATGATAAAGAAATAGCCAACAACCTAACAACCTAAAGTGCATGGAAGGAAAGGTTACAAGCTCACATGTGCAACAAGGAAACAAGCCCAGGAAGGCTACAAGTTGAGATGTGCAGAATGGATATGGGAATAACTCAAAGCATTATGGAAAGAAATGTTATCTCATATATTTGAAAATGAATAACAATATATTTGCACATCAAATTAGATAGAAATATAATTTTCATATAAAAAATTAGAAACCAATTTTTAAGATGATATAAAGAAACATACACCTTAAGGCTGGTTGAATAAATGATGCAAGCAAGAATGAGAATGTTAAAAGTAAAGTTTGAGAATGTTAAAAGTAAAGTTTAAGAACCATATATCTAAATTTTGACTCATTCAAAGAAACCAACTCTATAATTAAATTTTACCATTAAATCATTAATTTTAGTTATGATAGTTTAGTATTTTATTTATACAGAAAATATCATATGAATATTTAATTTCTTAATAATAAATTTAGCCACTTACAAAAATGAATATCTTCTTTTTCACATTGTAAATATAAAACATTACAAAATTTACAAATTTTATCTTAATATAAAAAATTTCAAAACATTATAACCATCATTAAATTATAAAAATATAAAGAATTTCAGACATTCTAGGTACCAAACTAGATCCACTTTAAATTTAGATCTAGCAACCCATATGGACTAACTTTCACATGAATACATAAGTCAATACCACAGATTCTCAATATTACAAGTCATTTTTTATATTATTATTATTTTATTTTATAAAGTTATTATTTTTATTTTCACTAAATTAAATATCTACATTACATTAATCTTTTTTAATTATATTTATTTATTTTTATATAATTTATTTTAATTAAAATATTAAACATTACCTGAGAATATCTTTATTATATTAAACTAAAAATCTTACCTACTAAATTATTAAAATATAAAAATTATGAAAACAACTTTTCACACAGCAAATTTTTAGATTTTTAGAATCGTCAGAGGTTATTCACAAATTTCTCACGCAAATATGTTAGTTGGATGGAAACAATAAATAGATTACTAAAAATATATCGCTCTGCTATGACCGACCTGCCTGTCAACTAACATTGTTACTTCTTTAATGAATGCGCAGCACAGGAAAAGTGCTGAAACCATTTAAGAAAACCCATTTCGACTGCCATTGAAACGCTGATTTGAGTGAGCAGCATTATCCCTAAAACATTAGGCAAGGGCTAATAAACAACATAATATATATACTTTGATTAAAGTTTATTTTCATATTTTATTATTGAAGAAATTTAAATTATTAAATTGAGGCTTCTGTGATCTATATCTAAGTTTATGAGAGATTTTTCGACCTAAATCACATGATATTTCATTTAAAACTAATTAGTTAGTTTGTATGGGTTTTAGTATTTGTCAGGGTATTTGTTCAAATTTTATTAAGAAAAGTTGATAATGGGTGGGCAGGTGAGTGGATGAATCCGTGGGCGGGTGGGTGGGTAGGTAGGTGAGTGGGTGGGCTATTCAACATCCACAGGTTAGCAGATTGGTTTTTTATTGAAAGTGGGGTTGGCCTTGATTTAAACTCAACTTAATTGGAGAAAAAAACACAAAACATTAATTTTGTTATATGCATTATATTGAGAGAGGTTGAGAGTGGAAGCCACATGGAGGGGATTAAGATTGTCACAAAAACATTCAGGCTTGGCTTAACTCTGGTTACTGCATTCCACAGGTGAGCAGACCATTGCTTCATTCAACATGAGGCTAGCAAAGACTCAACTTAATTGGAGAAAGAAAAAACATTATTTTGTGATAAGCATTGCCTAAGGTCAAACCTCACTGGGAGTGGCTAAGGGTGAGCATCTTGTAGGGGATTAAAACTGTCTCATGGGAGGCTTGACTGGATCTTGGTGACAGCATCATCAGGAAATAGATTGTTTTTCCATTCAACATGGTGTTGGGGCTAACTTTAAACTCAATTTAATTGTAGAAAAAACAAAAGAAAACATTAATTCTATTTTATATGCTGGGAAGGTTTGGAAGTGAGAACTATTTATAAAAATAATTTCACATAAAATGTTTCAATTTGACTCAAATCTAGTGACAACATCAATCTAATAACAACTCATAAATAAACAAATCATTCTCTCATAACTGACCTTAATTTAAATTCAACTTAATTTAAAAATAAAAATTATTTTTTAAATTAAATAATAAATTATTGATTCTGTCATATACACGGCGTAATCAAGTGTACCCATACCCCATTCAAAGAACTTTATTGTTAAGATAAACAAATCTGAAAGAGCGTACCCATACCCCATTCAAAGAAATTTATTGTTAAGATAAACAAATCTGAAATCGCCATGAAGGGACCCCATGCTGACTATGCTCCTAAAACATGCTGGAATTTACAACATATCTTAAGCAATGAAATGGTCAGACAGAACACAATTTCTCTTTCCTTATCCTCGGCTGTGATTTACCTAAAAAGAAAATTTCCTCGCCTATGAGTATTAAAAAAAACTTTTAAAGATTCCATGAGAAAGAGTATTCATAGTCTGTGAGAGAGAGAGGAGATGTATAAAAAGATTCCACAGCAAAGATGACATGACATGAGATTCTAAAGAGACTATTCAATAGGTGTTTGAAGTGTTCATTATTAGAAAGTTATTATAATATTTTATTTGTATTAAATTTTACTAAAAAAATGAAATGTATATATTTATGCTCACAAAGTATTTGTTTTTCCAGAAAACTTTTATTCCACTGTTTTGGTGTTACTTAGATTTAAGGAGTTTTGAGAGTTCTAAGAAATGTTGATAAATTGTTAAGGATATGGAGATTTGTGGATAGTCTCCTAGATATTTCAAAAATATTTTGGAAATGTCTGTAAACATAATTTTTATATGGGGTTGATCTTTGTGGTTATTGTTATTGTTTTTTAATTTTCTGAGTTATGTTAATATTTTAATTTTTTATTTAATTATTTTCTTAATTTAACATAGAAATCTAATAGATCAAAATGTTTTGTAATGATTTTCAGTATAACTATTGAAAAGGTAATGACATTCAAATTTTAACATATTCTTTATTAAAAAGAAATATGAGAAAAAAATTTGTGATATAAACACTTTATAGACCTTATTTCAAGTTGAACAAATTTACTATTAAGTGTCCTAAAGTTAAATCTCATTTATTTTGTTCATGTCAAGGAGATGATAATGAAATGTCACTCAATTTCTTTTTTTTTTTTAAATGGTAAATGTAAAGTTAGTCCATAATACTATATAATAAACCATGTTATACTTATAAAGGCTTATAAATATTTATTGTTGGATTCACAATTACACTAGGGGTGAATCCGTATAATAAAAAATTTTACTTTTTTAAATATTTGAACATCATAAAATGAACAAGTAATACAAGATATACGTGGAAACTCCTATGGAATAAAACCACAAAACTTCTTTATATGAAAGCTTTTGTAGGCACCAACCTACAAGAGACACCAATCCCCTTTGTTGCTTTGTAGGCACCAACCTACAGGAGACATCAATCCTCTCTGTTGCAAATATTTGTAGGCACCAACCAACTTCAATTGTTTCCACTTCCACCAAGTTTGTTAGTTGCTTCTGCCTTCAGCAAGTATATTAGTCGTTTTTGCTTTCACCAATCTACTTGTTGTTTCTTCCTTCATTAGGTATGCTAGTCACTTTTGCATTCACCAACTCTATTGATCGCTTATGCTTTCACCAATCTACTTGTTGTTTCTTCCTTCATCAAGTCTACCTACTACTTCTTTCTTCACCATGTCTACTTCTCATAAAACTAGTTGCTTTTGTCTTCTTCCCAAGAAAAAAATTGCACAACATGCCATGTACTCAATTTTCAAATCTGATTTTGAAATTTCTACCACATGTACCTTTAGATCTCCTCCATATTTCACAATCTGAAATATCTCAAAAAAAAGTTATAGAAAATATGTCAAGCTAACATGTTTGAAGCATGTTTCAAGAGCATTCAAAAACACTAATTTCCTCAAATCATATCTTTGAAGTTATAGTGAAATAAGGTTTGAAATTTTTGCCACAAGTACCTTGAGATCTCTTCTTTGTTTCCTCTATATTTTAGATTATAAAAAATCATATAAATAAAGTTATAGAGAAAATACCAAGTTGACATGTTTGAAGCATGTTTGAGGAGCATTCAAAAACACTAACTACCTCTAATCATATCTCTTATGTTATAGTGAACCAAGGTTTAAAATTTATATCACAAATATCTCGAGATCTCTTATTTGTCTTCTCCATATTTCAGAGTTTGAAACATCATAGAAATAAGGTTATAGTGAAAATATCATGCTAATCTATGTGAAGTAGATTTTGTAAGCATTTAAGAAGCCTAACATTCTCAACCCATATCCTCGAAATTATAGCAAACTGATGTCTGATTTTTTTAATTTTTTTAAAATGAAATAGTAATCATTTATATTATAGAAGCTAGATACATGGCCAAAACCATTTACATCTTTTTGTGATTTCAGTGGCTTCAATATTCCAATACATCCACAACAAAATTTTCTTGCCTCTATCATATCTTTTGGCTATTATTCTACACTAAAATCTTCCAAAAAATATACAAAATATACAAAAACACATCATACTTGCAATACGTTAGCTATGACATTATTAAAAAGCATCGAAGGGGCCATCTTCTTCAGCGACATCCAATTTTTCTTTTGTTCCATGAGGTGTTATTTCCCCATGTGTCATTACAGCTTGAAGATCAAGAGAGTTCATACTTTTTCCAACTTCCACTTTTTAGAGTTAGACATCAAGGACACTAGCAGAAGGGGTCTCCAACCCACTTACTTTGAGTTTCAAAAGAAGAATTTTATCTTCCATTATGACCAACTTCTTATCCAACTTAGTTTGCAACCATTCACAATTCTTTTTCAACAACTAGAACCTTTCATCCTTTTCTTTCTACCCCATTTCCAAATATCTATTGGAGATATCCATCACTCCAAAGACATCCCATGAAAAATTTTCTATAGACTGACGCCATCACACCTGGTCATTCTTCTCTGCTTGGTCCACAGTTGTTTCCAAGTCCTTCCATTTCATACTCATATTTCATATAGATGTTTGATAGAAATTACCATTACTCAAGATTTTGAACTGAAAATAAGAGACACAATTCTACTAATCCGCAGAATAGAAATCACAATTTAGAACAACATGCATAGACATGCAGTAATCAAAATCACAAGTACATAGTGATTTCTAGGGGAACCCAACTAGGAAAAACCCCTCAAGCCTCTTTTCATTAATCGGTTGAATAGAAAAACTATTACAATTGCTCGCTCCATCTATGAGCACAACCTGCAAAATAATAATTGTTCTCTCTCTTGAATGAGAACTTATGGCCAACACTTAGCAATTTTTTTGCTCCACTAGCTTCCTATTTCCTTGCAAAAATCTGAGCAAATTCGAGCTCCTAAACAATAGGTAAGCCCATGTTTCCTTGCGCAATTCCCAAGGAATTAATCTTCTGATTGCATACAACAATTGCACACTAAACTAGTATACAACTCATGTTACACTGGCCTTTGTCTCCTCCACTCAAGCTGAGCAATTCGAATTTCATGTATGCATGAGTTATTTTGGGTTGATTGATAAGTTAACTGACAGATCTCTGAGTTAGACTATTGTCCCACTGCACAACTGACCTTCAACTGACTCTATCAATAGTTAGAGGTCAGTTAACTGAATACAATTGTAAATATTTAAATTAGATTGCTAAAATTTAGCAATCACACATGCATGACTAAAGTCCAATCCCACTAACGCAAATTTATGCAGCTAATTGAGTCACAAGAGCCATGTCACACTAGTTAATTTCCTCCAAATTTTCATGCTGATATGGAAATTCAATTTACTCAATTTAAATAAGGCTAAAGTCAAATTTAGCCTTTCGTGCTACATTTTCTAACACTCTTTCTTAGCAAGAAAGGGATTTTTCACCACCCCTATCCTGCACTTGTGGAATTCGGATTTACCTCTTGACAATGCCTTTGTCAAGATGTCATCATATTGATCCTCAGTTGGAATGTATTGTAGCAACATAACTCTCCTCTACACACAATCCCAGAAATGATGATATCGACTATCAATGTGCTTGGACCTATCATGAAATACTAGATTCTTGGAGAGATTAATGTAACTATGATTATCACAATATATCACTATTAGATCCATCTCCTGGATAAAAAGACCTATAGTTATTTTACTTATCCATATGGCCTCACATGTTACTTGACTTACAGCCATGTATTAAGCCTCTGCTGAGTTGAGTGCCACAGACCTCTGCTTCTTGTTGTATGGGGAAATAGTTGTGGATGTAACATTGAAGATAGCACCTAAAGCAATTTTCTTGTTTAATCGACTCCCTACCCAATTTGCATTGGTGAAGACATGGAGCCTCACTCCCTCTGTCCTCTTGTACCATAATCCAAACTTGGTAATGCCTTTGAGGTGCCATAACACATGCTTAGATGTCTTCCAATACAGCTTGGTAGGCCTTACCATAGCTTGAGTAAGTTCATTTACTACATAACACATGTCAGGTCTTGTGTTCACAAGATACGTTAAAGACCCCACAAGCTACCTTTAAATGGTAGCATCAACCTCTTCACCTAAAGTGGCATTATCCTTCCTCTAGTTTCTAGCTATAGGTGTATCCATAGGCTTACAATTATTCATGTGAAATATTTGAAGTATTTTAGAGGCATACTTCCCCTGAGACACAAAAAATTCCCCATCACCTTGCCATACTTCTAGCCCGAGGAAATAATGCATTAAGCCCATGTATTTCATCTCAAATTCCCTTGCAAGATTCTCTTTACAAGAGTGGATCAACTGTTCATCACATGTCAATATTAAATCATCAACATACAAAAAAAGAATAAGCAACTTACCATCTACCACAAAGTAATAAAGGTTTGCATTTGCTTCACTTTTGTTGAAGCCAAGTCCACTAAGATAATTGTCGATCTGAGTGTACCATGTTCAGGGAGACTTTTTGAGACCATACAATGCCCTCCTTAGTCTTCACACATGTGACTGTCGATCATATTTCTCAAATCCCTTTGGTTGTTCTATGTAAATTTCCTCCCCAACAAGACTGTTGAGAAAGGTGGTCTTCACATCCATCTGGTGGATCTTCCACCCCATCTACGTAGCTAATGAAATAATTCATCTAATGGAGGAATACCTTGCCATATGGAAAAATGTTTCCTCATAGTCATCTCCCTCTATCTGAGAAAATCATTTGGCCACCAATCTGTCCTTGTACTTCTTGATGCTCCCATCAACTGCATGCTTCACTTTGTAGATCCATCTAGAATGAACCATCAATTTCTCTTTTGGTATCGACACCACCTCCCATACATTAATCTTCATGATGGATTCATATACTTCCACCATGGAATCAACCCAAATAGGTTGAGAAGTTGCTTCCTCAAATGAAGAAGTCTCTAACTCAATGAATTATTTCATGAGAGGCAAGTAACCAGTGTACCTCTTAGGTGACTGTTAGCTCTACTACATACTTGGACACTTTGAGAATCAAATGCAGGCCTGGCTGTGTTGTTGCCGTTCAAAGGAGACCCGTATCAGTCATCCTTCTCGCTCCCCTCACTCTGCTCACTCCCTCATAACTCTCGCCATCTATGTTCTTCCTCCAAAGCTCGACTTAAGCCCTTGTTTCCTCAAGCCCAAGCGCTAAAACCTCAGCCCCATGCAACTGTGATCACATGACCTAGCGCTTTTGCAAGCCCTTTTTCACGTCACATCCGACGAAAACATGTGCATTTAAACCCCGTCGTCCGATCAATCCCCATCACGATCGGACAGCATTCGCTTCCCCCGCTCCCACAAATTGCCTGCGCGATAACTCACAATCAAAGTGGTTTTCGTCTTTTCATGTCCGCTACGCGTCGCCCGATGATAGGTATCGCTCCCCCGCGTACGATTACCACTTTCCCCTCGACGGCGGTGCGATAAATACCACTTACCACCCGTCCACCTGTCCCCGCCGGTTAACCCCCACGCATTTCTTCCACCCGATGGCCGGCGGATCTGTCCACCCAAGATCTGACGGCTCACGATCGTCCGCTCCCGTATACTCCCGATACTTCCCCCAAAGCGTTGTTCGCCATCCATCTGTGCGATCCAAAGGCCGATGTCTCTCCTCCGCCCTGCTCGTGCATCTGTCATGCAATCCACTCACCCTTATCATGCCATGCACCTGAAAGAAGAAGGCAACCATCTACCTGTACCTGGCGTATTTCCTCCATAACCACCGCATTTAACAAACAGGATGGCCGGAGAAGAAAAAGGACATGCCTCGAGCAGATCAACACATTTATCAGTTATGGAGCTTCTTTCATGCAACACTCCACCTGTTTAAGGAGGACAACAAAGCAGCAGAAAAGATCAGATTCATTCATTAAAGCAAGCAGATTGTATTAGAGATGCCATCAGAGAGTTAAAGCGGTTGGTGGTCCATTATGACCCCTCCGCTCATAGAGCGGCAGAATATCTTTGTAATCAAACTCTATATATACGAAGAAAACAGATGTAATAGGGGTTGATGGTTGTTGTTTTGATGTAAGGTTCAACTTCTGGAGACTGTAACTACTTTGATACTTGCAGTGCCTGGTCTTCATTTTCAGCTAATATAAGCTTATTTTGCTGCTAATTTCTCACTTTCCATTTCTACTCTGTTCTAGGTTGTGCCTGTTATGCATTTATTCATGTGCTCTTGATATTTAGCATTAGAGGGGCGGTCATCCCACCTCTGTGTTGAAGTCTAGTATGTATCATTGAATGTGTTATGTAGGTTTTTGTTTACTTAGTGCCAAAGAGCTGCCATCCTATCTGTGCATTAGGAAATAGATTTGAAAACCTATTTACTGGTTGCAGCCGGCCATCACATGGTCTTGTGCATCTGCGGGTGTGGTCAATATTCTCCATGTACACCTAATCCTCAAACTGTGAGTAATTGGTGGTCTAAAGCCTTGTATTCTGGGGGTGTTCACCCATGTCTAGAGTTAAGCATAGTAGAAGTGATTATCTGGCTTGAACAAGCATCATTCCTTCCATTCATCCATTTCCAACATTTTGTTGAGTTTGTAATGTTCCCGAGCATCTTTGAGATACAACCTAGGAGAGTTTATTGGGGTGATAACATTTACCTCTTTTGCTTATGGTGTTATGTAGGAGCTACGACATGATCATGTGTGTCCTATATCAATCTGTCAGCTTCTTTGGTACTCTTTCTCCCTTCTCTATATGTTTCTAGTTGACTGGGTGTCTCCACTTGGCCTTCTCTCTGCTCCTCCATTTGTGGGTTCTCCAAAACCTCCTGAAGCTCATCCCGAGGCCCATACTTGGAGATAGAAGCTCCTACTCCAGCGGTATACTTAGCTCTCATACTAGGGAGCATCTCATAGCTTTCTCCTCATCAAAATTGACATATCTCCTCACCATTATCATCCTTAGTGAAGGTAAATACACCCAGTAATTGCGTGGAGTTTCGGTGTATCCTACAAAAACTTGGAGAAATGACAATAAACTGAAGCTCCAAATATTCTGAAATCAGACACATCAAGCTTTCTCCCAGAGAAATATTCCTCTGGTGTGATCGTACCAAGATTCTATGAGGACTCTGGTTTTGCAAGTAAATTGTTGTGTTACATTCTTATTCCCATCGATGCAATGGAAACCCTTGATCATGTATCATAGTTCTTGCAGCTACAACTATCCTCTTATTATTCCTCTTAGCTACCCGATTTTGCTATGGGTTATGGGGTGCTATCAGTTCTATTCAAATACCTTCTTTGGCACAAAAATCCTTGAAGGCATTCGAAACAAATTTGCCTCCATTATTCCTCCTGAGCACATTCACTTTCTTCCTGGTATCCTTCTCAACCAATGTTGTGAAGACAACAAATTTGGAGAAAACTTCATCCTTCTTACGCATGAAAAAGATCCAACATTTTCTAGAGAAATCATCAATAAAAATAACATAGTACTTATGTTTCATTGTGGAGGTTGTAGAAAAGGGTCACGTTAATAGTGCTATATGTCACTAAAATTGAATGCAGATCTCCTCAATGTGAAGTCCCAATTAGACCTCACATCGTTTGGTGTAGGAGTCCCATCTAGTCATACGGTCTGACCACTATTGGAATGATTTAAAGATATGCCTTGGTTACCAACCAACACAAGAGAACACACGCTACTTAGGGGCAGAAAGAATGTGAGCTTTATGAGACACCCAATGTAAAGTATACGAGGGGAAATTCCATGATGGTGAGGGAAATGAGCCATCAGTTAAAAGTAATAATATTATCCTAAAGGTGGACTTGGGATAAAGAAAAAGACTTGTTGAACACCCGCATATTATTCCACATAATAAACAACAATTGTTAAAGCATAACATTCTTCATTCAATAATAGCCATAGCTAAGAAACAAATTACATCATTAACTTAGTATAAAAATAAAGCAACATATACCATAAACATAACCAAAATAGCCCAACTACATCTACGCTACATGTATGAAGGAATTTCGTCTCATTGAGCAGCTGATTAAAAGTGTAAGATCCCAAGTACATTGTTACATGAATGAAACACGGTATCCAATATTGGAATAAGAAGCCAAAACTTGATTCTCCAAAGAATATCTATCTCCTATGTATTACAAGAGAATCCAAGGCAAGACATCTAGAATCTAAATCCTTCCAAATGTATTTTGTTTGATTTATGAGGAGTTATTTATAACAATTGACAATGAACTTTGAGCTTCTTCGTGACTCTTTGACTCCTATGACTATTCATATTCTATACATGTCTCATTACATTCCAATGTGTGGCTTTTCACATTCCACATGTGTCCCTTGGACTTCATTACCTAACATTTATTACATAAGACATTTTACAAATGAGACAGTGGCCTAATAACACAAAACTGACAATGGGACAAAGACTCATCAAATGGATAAATCATTTGCTTCCTCAAGGTGTTCACTTGTGATGTAAGTGTGTCATGCTCTGGACTCCTTTGTGGTGGCTTCAACTAGAACTGGAAAGTCCCCTTTGTAGCGCACCTTCACTTCCAGTTCCTTCGTCAGTATGTTCTTGGACCATGACTATACATTATTCCATAGTCATGAGAGCTTCATGTGTGCTTTGACTGGTACAAAGGCGTACTACAGAATAATGTATTTTGTAACCTCCAAACCTTCCAATTTTGTTTCCTCCTTGATTTGTTCAATATATTCTCTAATCTCCTAGAAGATGACTACTTCACCTATGATTTCTTCTAGAGATCTGATGGTGGGCATCCCATGTTTCTCTGTTAGAGACTCAAACCCATTACGCAGTCGATTATACAAAGCCATAGTTTTAAATGATTGTGCTCCAAGATTCAAGTAGTTATTGTAGGTGGAGTCTTA